>CM074783.1:11619083-12361177 GCA_037355745.1 Pseudo-nitzschia multiseries
TATGACAGATAACTCACTTCTGTTTCTTTCATGATTCAACTTATCCATAACAGGAACAATATTCATGGACTACTCACACAAAATATCAGATTTTCTATTTTCTAGTTGCAAATTTGTGTGTATTTTTCGTCCAAATCCATCACCCAAATGCACTCATTAGATGATGACACATAAACTATGACAGATAACTCACTTCTGTTTCTTTCATGATTCATCTAACCCATAACAGGAACAATATTCATTCTTCAATCACACGAAATATGGGATTTTCTATTTTGTAATTGCAAATTTGTGTGTATTTTTCTTCCCAATCCAGTCACCAAATGCAATCATTAGGTGGTGATACCAAAATCACGACAGATAACTCACTTCTGTTTCTTTCATGATTCATCTCACCCACAACAGGAACAATATTAATTGTTCAATCACACGAAATATGTGATTTTCTATTTTTTAATTGAAAATTACTGTGTATTTATACTCAAAATCTAGGACCCAAATGCACTTATTAGGTGGTGACACAAGAACTATGCAAGATAACTCACTTCTGTTTCTTTCATGATTCATCTCACCCACAACAGGAACAATATTCATGGACTAATCACACAAAATATCTGATTTTCTACTTTCTAATTGCAAATTTGTGTGTATTTTTCATCCAAATCCATGTCCCAAATGCACTAAGTAGATGGTGACACACAAACTATGTCAGATAACTCACTTCTGTTTCTTTCATGATTCAACTTATCCATAACAGGAACTATATTGATGGACTATTCACACAAAATATCAGATTTTCTATTTTCTAGTTGCAAATTTGTGTGTTTTCCTCCAAATCCATGACCCAAATACACTCATTAGATGATGACACATAAACTATGACAGATAACTCACTTCTGTTTCTTTCATGTTTCATCTAACCCATAACAGGAACAATATTCATGGGCTATTCACAATAAATTTCAGATTTTCTATCTTATAATAGCAAATAACTGTGCTTTTTCCCTCCAAATCCAGTACCCAAATGCACTCATTACGTGGTGACACACAAACTTTGAAAGATAACTTCCTTTCTTTTACTTTCATGATTCGTGCATGTCCCCCATAATAGGAACAATATTCGTGGTTCAATCCAAGGAAATATAGGATTTTCTATATTTTAATTGCAGAGTACTTTTTTTTCCCCCTACAAATCCAGTACCCAAATGCACTTATCAGTACAAGGTGGTGTCACACAAACTATGACAGATAATAACTCACTTCTGTTTCCTTCATGATTCATTTCACCCATAACAGGAACAATATTCATGGACTAATCATAGTAAATGTCAGATTACTCTATTTTACTTTTGAATACTATTTCTTACGTACAGAATAATGTTTTGGTTAATCTGAATCCAAGTTGGAGAAGAAGAACTACTATTAGTGTCGACGTTGTTGTAGTAATATGATAACTTCTTTCCCGCTTAGGCACTCTTTGCTCTTGTGTTCTACAGCGTAGTTCCATTATTTGAATACATCCGACAACTTGGTGAACTGTGGTTTATCCGACCCCACACGGTCGTAAGGAAACCAGGTTTTGCGCTTCACTGGTGTTGTACCATCCGGTAGTTTCTTGTACACCGTAATATGATAAATTCTTTCCCGCTTATGCCCTCTTTGCTCTTGTGTTCTATGGTGGTGCGTGGAGAAGGCTATGAACGTATACCCAATACAGCATAGTTTCATTATTTGAATACATCCGACAACTTGGTGAACTGTGGTTTATCTGATCCCACTCTGTCGTAAGGGAACCAGGTGGCGCGCTTCACTGTTGTACCATCTTGTAGTTTCTTGTGCACCATGTATCCAGGGTATTGAGGATATTGGTCCTTCTTCTTCGCTGCATAACTTTTCACAACACCAGTTCCAGGTGCTGGCAAACCCGTGATTGTCACCTCACTACCAATTGCAAATTTAGGATACGAGATCACCGGGTCAGGATCTTCGAACAACACCTTCACGTTTCCGGAGCGCTTCTGTCTTATTACGTTGGCTGGTTTTGGGCGGGGAACTTGCAGAAGGTATCCAAGATCTTCAACATGGCCCAGGTTTGGAGAGACCTTCCTCTCCTTGTACTTCGGCGGTCTCCATTGGATTCGTCTGATGCAGTCTTGTTTCGTTTTTTTGGTTTCCTGAGGAACGACTTCTTCTTTGCCTTCATGGATGCGTTCTCTTTAACTGCGTTTGGTTCTGTGGGAGGTACGTTGCCGTTTACTACTTCTACGTCGTCTTCTTCTTCATCATCATTGCTGCTTGTGTTACCTTCATTAATTGAGGATTCACTAGACTTGTCGGTCAATTTGCCTTCCTAAGGAAATCGAAAGAATGATTCCGTTCCATGGATCTCTGTGTTAGTGAACACTATCCATCGTACGGAATACGTATCATTCTCCTCGATGAACTTCTCGAAGTTCTTCAAGTGTTTCTTCATGAAGTCCCACTTTGCAATGTCGGTAGCTTTGTAACTCTGACTGTTGGGTACCTTGATTTTTTCAAATAGTTTGATCAATGAGTCGCCATCGGATTGTAAAGTCTTTTCATCCTCTCGTGAAACAAAACTTACTTGCAAGCCTGCTTCCAACAGATGTCTTTTGTTAGTGAAAAAACCGAACACAAAAGTTCCTTTGTCAAGGGGACGAACAATTGTCCCCCTTCAGGTAGATAATTGTAAGTTGTCAGAAACCGCAAAGACCTCTCAAAAAAAATTAGAACCTCCGAGTACTATTTCCGGTCGTGTGATGAAAATATCACTGAATACGAATCTCGTATGTTCCCAGAACAATTGATCGTCCACCGTGTACGTGCAGTTCTCATCAAAATTAAGGAACCTTGTGACGGATAAGCTGTAGTCCTCTTTTGCGATAGGGTAAGTATGTCGACTTTCCTTACCTCTCACAAGCTCCGGCGGACTTGGTTCTTCAAATTGAACGGATCGAGCACCGTCACTGGTGAAAATGAATAACCGATCTTTGCGGTGAGGTTCACCTTGATTAGAGCGCGAGGACAAAGAACTTCGCTCTGCTTTCAACAAATCGTCCAGAACCTCATGTGCATGGTCCACGGTAAAAGGAATTTCTTCTTCGTGGCCAAGTACAGCATTCATTATTTCCTTTGAAACCATATCCCTACTAACTGAAACACGTGGACCATCAGCATCACGTAACAAACGAGATGTTAGAACATAGTTGAGCAATTCGTCGCAAACAAGATTCACGTCTTCAAGTTGGTCAGAAGTCGAAACAACATTGTCAACACAGGACAAACTCAGGATGTAATGTTGCAACAATGTCTTCACGTGAACTTCCTTCTCTTGATTGTAATTGTCCACAAATATGTCACGTTCGGCCGATTTCTTTTCAGTGGAAAGAGTGACCAATTGTTTGGCAAAGTCAACGCCTACTCTGTAGAACTGGTTAAGAGTTTTCCGGTGCTCCATAATCTTGCAAAAGTGAAGAGAAGATAACAGGTTGAATCGAATAATCCCCACCTTATTGTCCACTCCTTGTATTGTGTATTTTCCAATCAAAAACGAAGACTCATAGAGATTGGGCAATAGTTTGTTGTACAAATTGTCATGTAGTAATGACTCATTGGGGAAGTGGTCAAGGCTGAGTGCTTCAAAAATTCTGGCCTTCTGTCGTTGGAAGCATACCCACAAATACATGACGACCTTTTCAAACGCAAGGGGTATCTTGGACACGTCGGAGGGCCATTCCAACTTGAGGTATTTTTGGGAATCAGTCAAGGGCACTATCTCGACTGCTGCGAAACCATCTCTTATTGGTCCACCAACAACTTCGTTACCCCTAATAGAATTGATTTCTTTCACAAAATCATCAAAGGAGTGACTAGAGGAAAGAAAATGCCTCAATGCGCGGTTAAAGGAAAGACCTTCAAAGAACAAGACCATCTCCCGGACGTATAGCTTCCCTTTCTTTACATCGTCTTTAAATCTATGATTGAAAAACGGTCCTTCTTTTTCCGGTGAAGGCGCAGGGGGGAATTGGACACAACGTACGTACCAACGCAGTAAGCTTAAATAAACTTTCATGTACTTCAGTATGGTGTCGTAGTTAACCACATTCTTTGCCCAGACAGAATGCGACGTGCCTTCCGATAATTCGTCTTGTCCTTGAACCCGGGAGAATTGTGTTTCGCCTTCCGTTGTATTTTCATCGACTTTGATAACGGAGTTGAGGGCTGACTGGAAGGAGTTCCATTTTTCTTTCATTTTGTACTCCTTGAAACAAGTTGTCAGTTCCTTTGCATTCAAGATACAGACCTTCTTTGTCAACTGCGACCCGGAGTCACGTAGGAAAAGATTTACCATCACGTCAACAACCCTTGGTATAGGACCCGAGGATGGTTTGTCTGACGTTTCTTGCTCTCTGAAGTCAGGACGGGTTCCGGAAGAAGAAAGTTTAGTAACAATGAAAACCTTGTTCATGAGATGGCGGAAGACAGATTCGATGTCACGACTGACGGCAGTGATGAGTTCGTCCGTCAAAATATTCTCAGAGAATCCGTTAGGACCCTGTTGCTTCAGACAAGCTTTGACACGTCTTTTCATTGCATCCGTGTGATCTTACGATCAATATGGAGGAGCATTCAATTCTTCACTAATACTAAGTGATTATGGATATTGTAGTAGGAAAACAATTAAGTATTGGATGTATCAGAGAGGACCTCACTATAGTCATCATCGTTCGATGACATTGAACAATCATCACCTGAATTAGTAGAATCATCATTATTGTCGCTGTCCTCTTCAACAATAGTGCATTGGGAGTAGAGTGCCTCTTCATTAGGCAAAGATGACGTTGTCTTGTGGAATTCATCCAGCCAAGCCCTTTGATTAGAGACAACTAGATATGAGTTAGATTGCAACGTACCAATTGCATCAAGTTCTGGGACAACTGCTACATCGGAAAGTATGCTGTCGACATGAAATAAGAACAGGGAATTGTCGTCTACTTCACCTCTCGTCACAAACGACGAAGCTGTTGGTAGTGGAGTGGATTTAAACTTGGTCACTACTGCATAAATGCCTTCGTCGGCAATTTCGTACTCAGAAACAAATGAGTAAGGCTGCTTCAGATTGTAGAGTTCAAGGAAACACATAATATGGCAGGGTATTTCACATGCGTCGACATCAAACAACGCCCAATCATACCAGACAGAGTTTAGTTGGCCACCATCGGAACGATATGAAGGGTGGCTCCGAAACAAGTAATTTTGCTGTGTGCATTCGTCAAACCTGTTATGTTCAGTAAATCCTTTCACGAACGTACAGTCCTCCAAAAGTGGAAGCACATTCTGACATACAAAAGACAACACGATGGGAGAAATATAGGGTTTTGTTTTGTTCGATGACCTAACCCATCTCATAGTACTTGCCCCATCGTCGTTAGTGAAAACATGAAATTTTGAACCAGAAACTTCGGGAGGGACTCAATTACCAGAAACATCTTCTGCCGTCACTAAATTAAACTTGGAAGTAGCTACTCGTAGCAGCATTTTTTCTTCCTGTCGCTTTGCCGTTTGCATTATCAATGTCGAAGCATTCTGTTGAGTGTTCTTTGAGGGTGCTTTGATTTCAGTTTTGTGGTGTGATTCGGAATAAGAAGAATCCCATCCGCATGGAAGTCCCCAAAGTTTGATGTAATCAACAACGTGAAAGTATAGATGGTTTTTGATCAGTTTTGTACCCATTCCCTCTCTGAGGCAGGTCGAATTAATACAATTGATAAAATGGATTATCATCTTGGGGAGATTTTCCAATCCAGAAATGGGTATATTCCCATGCTTCAAGAATTCTTCCATGGACAGTATCAGTTGAATTACCTCTACTTGTTTCTGAATAAATGTCGCGTCCTTGATGATGTTTATTGCCACATCGGAACAAAGGGTGATCAGAATGGAAATGAGCATTCCCGAATAATCATTACCCTCCTTTTTGGTAATGGAGAGAAGCTGACTGGAAAACTTGGTTCTGGGGAAATCTCTGTCCGATTGCCTTGACAAAAGAGCACCGTATAACTGCGCAAGTGAACCAATAGTAGCTGATGTGCCATTCGTGTTTAAATCAGGGGCATACCAACACTTAGGACTACCTTTTAACAATGAATCGAGTGATTCTACTGCCCGACGTGCTACACCCAGTTGATGCATATGCAAACACTCACCGGGAGTAGCAAAGTGAATGTTGTTGACATTACTACCAAAATTGAGGCTGTGAAAAGCATTTTTTATGGGATGGTGCGAAATGCTTTTGAAGTACTCCAGGTGTTCCCGTGCAGAATTGTTTGGGGGGGATTCAAAATCTTCTGGAACCCAGAGCCGAGTCAGTTCCTCCACTTGGGCTTTTGGTTTATGGATGACACGTGTAGGACATGTACAATGTTGGCACAATTTCTTCACCTTTTGCGTGTAGGATCCATACTTTCCACATAGTTTGTCATGAAGTTCTGTATCCCCAACAACATAGGCAATTGCAAATTTCATTTTCACTTTGAACACTTTTCCTGCATATGGAAGATAATCCCACTCCAACCCGCCCTGCATTTCACATACTTCCTTGAAAGATTGCAAAGCCGATGCAAGCGCGGTGTGTAGATTTTGAATATTATCTTTCGCCGTGGTTTTTTTCGTGTGTCTTATGCTCTCAATTTCAGTGTCGGGATGAAAATAAATTGTAGTCCAAGCGTCAGGTCGTTTTCTTGCTTCAGTATTGAAAATACCAAGAGTCATGTTGAGAGGAGTGAGTGACAGACGACCATGTGCATCCAAGCTGATTCCATCCATGTAGAAAATAATCGGAACAAGGATTTCATCATTTTCATTGCAGATCTGCTTCCACGATTCCGTCCACCAAGAGCCGTGGTGTAGTTCTGTTATGTATGTTTCATTGGTGAGTGGTGGGTTGTTTTCGGGTGAAAGAGGAGTCTTGACATTCGGAAAAGACAAATTGGTTTCTTGCATCAACTCCTTATTGGTCAGAAGGGAATGAAGTGCGTCTGGGAAGGATCGAACAAATATTTGGGTGGGTAAATTGCAAGGTAACCAGTTAATTATGTGTGGCTCGAACTTGGTCTCTGAAATACCCAAATTGGACTTGATTTCACTAAATATGGCTTCTCGATGGCGGGGGTAGATAGAGCTAAAGTCAACACCATGAATAGTTTGACATTCGTTTGCCCATTGAAAAATAGATTTGAATGTGTTTAGAGGTAACTTGTGTTTCGTCATTAGATTCATGAGCTTTATTTCAGCAATGAGCCTATTGGTAGGTGAAAAAGAAAGATGAGATCGGATCAATTCCTCTTTTTCATTGATGTTTGGTTGGGATGCGGTGGGTTCTGAACCATCCATACCATTATCGTTCTGAATAGGAAGGCAAATTTCTTCATGAATAACCATGTCATCGTTGTTGCTGTTGTCTTCTGAAGGAAACAACTGTGATTGCATTACATTTCTATCCATTGGTGGAACAAATAAGTTGTGTACTACCTGACTGTTTAGAACAGAGTTGAACGTTTCGTTTGAGGATGCCTTGTTAGTGTGAGCGGCAGCAACAGAAGCGGAAGGAACGATTGGACCATTCTCCGTCAATGTCAGGCCATATTGTGTAGGTGAATGACGAACTGTACTAGTGGTTTCTTCTTTGGCAGATGACGAAAATTCCATTAGGTTATGCTTTAAATAGAAATCACGGCAAAAAGATATTGAATCAAGGTGACGTGAAAGGCCTCGTGATACATATCGGTATGATTTGTGTGTAGACGAATCTTGTCTGCTTCCGATGAATGTCTTCAATTTGCCCTTACAGGACATGCAGCTACGACATATAAATGATTTGGGAATTTTGGTATAACAACCACTCTTGAAGTGATGGCGATTTTTACTAGGTTGTGACATGTTCTTCTAATGGAAGAAGGGAGGGGGAGAAATGGTTTCGATGGGGGTGTTAAATGAACATGATGAAAATGAGCATGATGCTATCGGATCGAGCATGAAAAGGCATGATGGTATGAAAAAAGAAACGTCGTGACATAGAAACAAGGCAGAAATATAGTACTAGTACGAAGTAGCAAACAAACACTTCAGAAAATAATTTTATTTCATATCTTGGGTTAAGGTTAGGAAGTTGTTTGGCACCGAGATTTCAAATTTGAACATGATTTCGAACACAAAAGCATGAAATGCCGTTCCGGTGACTGAATTCTGAAACGCCGTTCCATGATTGTTGACATGAATTGTACAAAAAATCGTTTCACCACTCAAACAGAAATTGATACTATCATACCTACATTACTACTACTACTAGTACTATCATAATACACACGGACACATATCTAAGAAAAAAGGTTTTTAGGAAACAATTTAAAAAAGAAAGAATGGTGGTGAAGTCGTGTAGGAGGAAGTTAGTGCTGTAGAGTTGTACAAAAATTCGTTAAGACAAGCATGATGCTATCGAAGCGAGCATTAAAAGGCACGATGGTATGAAAGAAGACACGACGTGACATACCGTAGAAAACAACGCGGAAAAATAGCGAACTAACACTTCTGAAAGTAAATTTATTTCATATCTTGGGATAAGGTTAGAAAGTGAGGAAGTGAAAAGTAGATTTTTTAAATCAATTTAGTCAAAATGGAGGGATCAATGGACATTTTGAGTCTTCGGGGAGAATTTTGGTCGCAACCTGAGGGGGGTCGAAAATCATTACCACAAAAATTGTGAATTTAAAAAAATACCCTTGCGCATAACAAACGCAGGGTCGATTTTCTGAAAATAGGGCTTGCGAGGGGTCGCGTGGGGTCGCGTGACAGTTATCGGACGTTGAAAAGTTACTTATACTCCTCCAGAAATAAAATGACTTCAAGTATCAAGATATCTACATCACATCATGTGTTCTCTGTCTTACGATGAATTGCACATGGAATTGCACATGATCTATGACCGGTTTAGACATCCCTACATACAACACAAACAACACAGGGATACCGGTCAATTACAAGAATAACATAGCAAAATTAAGAGCTTCACCTTGAGCTCACTTCTCTTTAAATGTTAACATCATATACCTTTTGGTGGATGTTTAGAGTTACAACAGGTTATGAGCCTATGGCTTGAATCAGTCAATTATTGATGTTCGCCTTTACCTCATCAGTAATCGACTCGTTTGATTCTGTTCGGCGATTGAATTGAACCTAAGACTACATCCGATTTCACTATATCGATTCCCGCAGTCTCCAATTGAATTCTTTCCTAAGCTTGATATAGCATGATCGAGGATCCAATGCCGTTCTACAATCGATCGATTTCTATGATTGGTTTCACCATCAATTTCTACGATTGATTCCAAAATATCCCATCACCCGATCACTCGCTTGACGACCCATACTCGGTTTTGTCCTCAACGATCCTGAATTCCCTTATCAATCGGATTCTTTGTTACCCCTCCGTTGATGATCAACAACTCCAGCTTAGTTGATTTGATTACTACTGCATGGCTCATCAATTGATCGAGCTCAAACACTCAATTCCATTGCTAGGATATTTGACTCCACGGTACCATCCTGAATGACAATTCAATTCCTCCTCTCGGACGACTCTGCATCCCATCCGCGATATCAAACAAGTATTGTCCAACCATTCTCTTCTCCTCATCGATCGCCCATCCGTTGAGATCATCAATCAATCCGTCTCGTCGCTAATCAACTCGTTTGATTCTATTCGACCATTGAACCTAAGCCTACATTCAATTTCCACTATGATTTATTCGTTCGACTCGGTCGGTACTCAAGACAATCAATAGTACTCAAGACAATCAATTCCGACATTTGTTTTGTCTGTGGCCCCTCTCTACGTGATTCTCCGATCAATCGATTATCAATGTTCCATTTCTTCCTAAGAACAGCACCAATATTTGATTCTACGATACATCCCTTCGTGACTCTACAGTCGATCGGCCCTCTATTCACTGATCTCTTTGACAGAGTCATCAATGTCCTTCCCCATGATCTCTTCACCGAATCTTTGACAGAGTTACGATCCAAACCACATCAATCCTGCGAGTCGATCCTCATTCTCCATTCTCCGTCGATATTCGCTCTCTACTGATGGAGTTTCTCTGAGTTGATTCAGATTCCCCAATCTCCTTTCCAGGATACGCATCAATATTCCGTCTTGTCTCCAATTTGATTTGACAAGTTTCATTCAGTTTATTCTATGGTGGTTGATCCCTCTGTCAACTGTCGATCACATCTTCTCCACGTTTGATTCGGTTTTTTGACCTTCTCACAAACGTTCGATTTCTCTTCTTCCCCACGATTTACGATTGATCGATCCTCAACGTGTTTCAAACCTGGTTCTAAGACCAATCTCCGACTAACCTTCTCGTCGATTTCGCGACCACTACATACTCAAGCACCTCTCCTTCCTCATTGATGTCTCATGCTTCTCCGTTACGCGATATCAATCTTTCGATTCTACAATTACAATCTTTCGATTCGATATCCAAGCTCATACTTAAGTTTTTTAGAGTTCTACAAGATGGAGAACCAACTTGTAATTCAACACTCTTTTCATCAATCAGTGTTGAATCAAGGGGTGTGTTGTCGGTCGAAAATACACCTACAGTACTTACGTACATTCTACGACGGTTATATCCATTCTACACTTGAAAAGTTACTTATACTCCTCCAGAAATAAAATGACTTCAAGTATCAAGATATCTACATCACATCATGTGTTCTCTGTCTTACGATGAATTGCACATGGAATTGCACATGATCTATGACCGGTTTAGACATCCCTACATACAACACAAACAACACAGGGATACCGGTCAATTACAAGAATAACATAGCAAAATTAAGAGCTTCACCTTGAGCTCACTTCTCTTTAAATGTTAACATCATATACCTTTTGGTCGATGTTTAGAGTTACAACAGTTACTGCGTTTTTCGACCATATTTTTCGCCGACAACATCAGTCCAGCTCTTTTCTTCTAAACCACTCAGCGGATCAATCCGAAACTTTTGGGTCTTGTTGCTCTTGGTATAAGGGAGAGAAGCCTGAGTAGCAGGCGCCTGTAATGGGTGATTCCCGAAAACACAGAATATCTGTGTCACATGGCACCGATGTGTGTATTCGGGAATGAAAATCATTGACACAGATATCTGTGCCTTAAAAACTCTTCCCATATTCATGTTCATTTTTGGAATAAGGAATTACAAAACACAATAGAAATACTACGGTAGTATGTAACACGAATCAATGCTAAAAACCATCGCACCTCCACCACATCAAAATCCTTAAGTGGTAAAACCTATTCCACTTAACACCACAAATAAACAGGTTAGAAGATATGTACCGAGACATTATTGAAAACCGGATCAATAAGTAAACACTTGGATCCCTCGTATGCATTCAAATGAATTTATTTAACACCCTGTGAGTAAATTACTTATTGCAATCATGAAAATCCATACCGGCTTGTATTGGGCCTCATTTATTCCATACAACACAATCAAGCAAAAGGCCCACTGATACTATTACTTAACCTAGTAAAAGGACCAATGCCATACAGATATATAATGATGAAAGAACACATAACGCCCGTTTTTGTTCTTTTATGTGACTCGTCGTCCGTTGGATTACTAACAAGAAGGGAATGAAAAAGGTGCAGTCATGGATTCCAAATGGAGACACAGAATTGTGTGTAAATCAGTGTTTACGAGGGGGTCTCGTAAACACTTAAAAACGGTAATGTGAGTAAAAAAGACAAAAACTGAGCAACAAATGACACACAATCGTGCACGACCTAGATTACACAGATATTCTGTGTTTTCGGGAATCGCCCAATGTTATGGTTAAGGAATGGTTGGGATGAGACCACTTGGTATTATGAGGTTGTGTTTGTGGAGTTTTTTGCGATTTTCTTTTTTTCTCGACTGAAAGAATCATAAAGTTGGAAGGGGGGTTCCGGCGCGCAACCCCAGCAAATTGGGTATCTATGGAAAGCTTGTGATCTTGCCAATTCTGACGCAGTGATTACTTTAGTCAGGAAGTTACAGGTGGAGTGTTATACCACTAATACTAATAGGACCAGAGTTGATGCTTGTAATGAGGGGGAGGGGGGAAAGGCTGTGTCAAAATGGTCGCCCCGCCCTACTTCACCTACTTCACGCTTAAACTCGTACGGTACCGTATCACATATCATCATCAATCATCATCACCTTTCATCTGATTTCTACTTCGAGTCATTAGATCGCAGTAGGTAGATTTGTTGTAATATTGATTAGGTTCTAAAATTGTGAGCATTAAGATTAATTGATATCCAGACTCCACTGCACCTCTATCGGTCCCTCTTTACGGGTCGTATGTGCGTTGAGATGAATCGTATAAACAGTTATTTACTTTGGCGACTATCACGAGTAAACGATCTGGCCTGTCAGGCGTACGTCCCATAGTCTGCCTGTATGTCCTTAACCGCATGATTTCTAGAGTCCCCGTGTCTCCGTGGTAGTATAGTACTAGTAGAAGATACTTATCCTGCGGGTCTCATTTTTTCATTGACTCCATCTCGCCACATACACCTCATTGCTAGTTCAATTAGTCTGGTCCCACTCATTAGTTTAGTGAGTAGGTCTGCAATATTTGACTCGCCTGGCTCCTTTGTAATCCGGATAATTCCTGCTGCTATGCACTTCCTTGCCTAGTGATAAGCAACACTATTATGCTTCTTCTTACAGGGGCTCTTGGGCCTTGTAGTGTTCTTCACAACTGATTCATTGTCACAATAGATATTGGTAGGGCCTTCCAAAGGAACTCCCATCATCCGTAGCTTGTATCTTAGCCCCTCTACCATCTCGATTGCTATCCTAAGCGCGACTATTTCCGAGCCAAATGTAGATGTCTCAACAGTTGTTTGCCTTTTGGAGAACCACAAAATAGGTGCTCTGTTAACAAAGATGATGACTCCTGTATGAGATCTTCTAGTAGCCTTGCAACCTCCTCCCTGCGTGATCTGCATCTACGAAACACGTAGTAATAACAGACTTTCCTTTCGGTTCAGGCACATCTGGAGGCAATAGTTCTTTGGCCTCTGGATAGAACTCACTCCAGTCGCACGACAGAAAATTTGACTCATCTACCTCGGGCATAGATGCATCAAATACCAACTTGGACTTACTGTAATTCTTTAAGTATGCAAACAGATGAAACAACTGGTTGAGATGACCCTCTCTTGCTTGGGCAAGATATCAAGACATAAGTGACACGGGCATAATGATGTCCAATCCGCCGAGTTCACATATCCACCGGAGTATCCCTACCAAACCTTGATAATAGTTTTGTTTCTCCTGGTCGAGTTCTGGTGACGCATCTATCTCAGGCCTATACTCAGCGCTCAAAGGGGACCTTGCTGTCTTGGGTAGTACCTTAAATGCGTATTGTCCGGTTGACAGTTCTTCTTCAATCGACTTGATTGCTTTTGCAGTATACTTAGATGAAGCCATGGACCAGTACGGGTTACCATCGATGTAGGTCTTCCCAATATCGACCCCTAAGTAGAAGGAAGGTTCTTCAACTGTTCCATTCTCCAACTTGAATTGCCTTTCTATTGCATCCATCTGGAACTTTGGATCCATTCCGCATACAAGAATATCATCAACGTGGGCCACATAGTACTCGTAATAGGCCGTACCATATGGTTTGAATGCAGATCGGAGATGCACATCAGGATCGGCTTTGCAAGATACGTAACCAAGCTCTCTTAAGTGACTAGCCAAGTGTGATCAAAAAGATGCCCCCGCAACCGGGAGTCCATATAAGGCCCTTACAATCTTGCAGGGTCTCCCACATAGCTCTGACGCGAATCCTTGGGCCTCTGTAGCTATTGTGAAGTACTTCTCTTTGATGGGTGCTGTTAAGTAAGCGTTCTGTATGTCCGCACTGAGTACTTCGAGGTTGTTAAGTGCTGCCACTAGGAAGAACAATCGAACCGAATCCCTACTGGGTACACTGGAATAGGTGTATTCCTTGGAGATTTCTGGGACTTTGTGGCCATCACCGACTAAGCGTGCCTTCCGAGTTAAGTCAATCTTGACATCGAAGACCATGTGCATGGTTATTTTGGTATGCCCCACTGGTATCTTGTCTTCCTCGTTAAATTCAAAGGCAATAGAGCTGTTCCTCATTTCTTTTGCAATAGCGTGAGCCAAATGATCAGTCCCCGTTTCTCGATCAATTGCCTTTGCCTCTGCAATAGACTTAGGGAGCCGTACCCCGTACTTATGGGACTTGGTCCAGTACTTGGTTTTAGCGTCAGATAGGATCCGGTCTTTTCTCTGAAGTACCTTATAGGCCCACCACTTAAACGCTGGCTCATTTATGATGCCTTCCTCACGGGCGTATATTGCTGTTTCGATCAGGAAGCTTTCCTTCATATCGCTTAACTTTGCCCAGGATGTAGTGCCATCCTTCCACCTAACAAGGAACCTCCATCCTTTGGTTGTTGGTTTTGTTCTAGTTTGTCTGGATTTTGTTGTGTAAGTAGCCTGCTTGATAGTTAAGGCCTCCACATCCCTTTCGAAACCAATGATCTCATCCATTAGACAATACATGCGCCCTTCATCATCGACGGAAGAATAGATACTTACTGCAAGCGTGTTGGCTGTATAAATTTCAATAGATCCATCTGGCATAGCGACCTCGTAAGACCTTGTGTCTAAGAGGGGATTGTTGTTCTTTTCACCAATCAGCACGCCGTCCTTATTCCTGCAACGGCTCTTGACTATCCCCCGGATGTGTTGGTCCCCTATCTGGAGTAATACCTCGGTCCCAAGATACTCGTCAAGATCCTTATCAGATAAGTTGTCAACATCCGGGGAAGAAGCTTCAGCTTCTGCCATGAGGACTTCGTCCTCACCCTCATATTTGCCATCAAATAGGCCCAGAGGTGGTTCGCCAAGTTCATTTTCAAGATAAGTATTGGAAGGTTTAACATCATCACCTATTTTTGCGTTGATTGCTTTGTTGTGTGCTTCCAACTGTGATAGAATATCCGGGTGCCGCCATTCTTCTTCTGATGTAGCCTGCGTACTGTTTGTTATGTGAACTTTTCCAGTCTTGAACAACACGTAATGACAATCTCCACCGCCAAAAGTATCCCCGCACGGGCCCAGCCAGCAACCAAGTCTATTTGTCTTTCCATTTAAGTCATACCACCAAATGAAGTCATACCAGTCATGAATCATATAGAGGGTGATATCTGGGGTGTATCCGTGTACCAATTCAAAGCTAGTCCTCCCCATTGAGGAAGGGTCACTTGATGCCACAAGGTTCATTCGGCCGGCCGCTAACATTCCACAGAAGGCCCAACACCTCCTGGGACTGCCTTTCTTAGAAGTCATCCAACAGATTGCCCTCCTCAGGTCCCCGGCACTGTGTTCTGCTGTATTCTGCCAAGAGCAGTGAGGCTGTATGTATGTTTGTCGAATGCGGTACTCCGACCTGAGTTTGTGCCATCCAGTGTTGTGTGTTTCATGGTTGCCTTGAGCCTTTGCCCCATCAGTAACAAGGTGTTCTGGAATTCCTACTTCATTGATAAAGCAAGATAAGCCATCGTGGCACCGAACTTCTCCCCTGACAGGATAGAAGGCCACATAGCCCTTGCCATTTGCAAAGATCTGAGCTGGTGCTATATCGTTCCGGATGATACTGGGAACCTTGAACTTCATAGTATCAGCATACCATCGGCCCTTGAGCATCCTCCTATTCCTCCACTTCTGTGTCTTCAGTCTCTTTGTAATAGGCTGGGACAGTTGGCGAATGCCATCTTGGGTAGTGACTTCAATAGTAGCCTTGGCCCGCTTCTCACTGATGTTCCACATCTTAGCAATGGCCTTGGTGTCGTACCTGTCGACCTTGTCAGGGATTTGTATTGGAGGTCCCCATTGTCCCCTTTGTATGAAAGACTTCTTGTCAAGGGGCATTTCTTGGTCTAGGACATCTTGTTGCCACCTTAGTAGCTTCCTCTCCTTGGTTCGAGCCTTGGCTTCCTGTTGAATGGCAAGCTCAGCTTCAGATAATGAGGACAGACCGACTGATGAAGGCTTGGTGGAAACATCAGAAATCATAGAATTAGTGCTTTGCAGGGGCCCTGTGGAGTTGTTGTATACGTAGTTATTGTATGTATTGTAAGTATGTGTCAGTAAAGTTATGGTAAGAAGTACTCATACAATAACGCGTACAATTTCTACTAGTACTAGTGTGCATCAAGTCAGATCAGAATTACCAAAGGTGTTCTAATCTGTACCAATTCTTACCAGTTCCAATTCTACCATTAGCCAACCAACCAAATTCATGTGTAAGCTATCAGCAAGGTATCTACACTCATAGGGTTGG
This sequence comes from Pseudo-nitzschia multiseries, assembly GCA_037355745.1. NCBI lineage: Eukaryota > Bacillariophyta > Bacillariophyceae > Bacillariales > Bacillariaceae > Pseudo-nitzschia > Pseudo-nitzschia multiseries. The sequence goes on from CM074783.1 coordinate 11,635,540, forward strand.
GGTTAGATTTGAACAAGCCAGCTGTACGAGCTACCGGTAATTACGAGCTATCAGATCTACAAGCAAGCAACCTACCTTCATACCGATCATACCAATCGATTTATATTACTATTGAAGTGTCGTCATTCGCGCAAGCTCTTTGTTAAATACGAACAAGCAAGCTGTACAAGCTACCGGAAATTACGAGGTACCAGATCTACAAGCAAGGTACCTACCTTCATATTGATCATACCAATTGATCTATACTACCAATGAAGTGAGTCATTCGCGTGAGTTTTATTTTAAATTGGAGCAAGCAAGCTGTACAAGCTGCAGGTAATTACGAGCTACCAGATCTATAAGCAGATTTGAACACAGTGCAAATCTTTCCAGTCCGCAATCAAAATATAATTCAATCATCAACACAAAAACCCACCAGATTTGAGCAAAGTGCAAATCCTGCCAGTCCCCGACCAAAATAAAACTCAGTCATCAACTCAAAAACCAACCAGATTTGAGCACAGTGCAAATCCTGCCAATCCCTAACCAAAATATAACTCAGTCATCAACCCAAAAACCCAAAAGATTTGAACACTGTGCAAATCCTGCCAGTCCCCGACCCAAATATAACTCAGTCATCAACCAAAAAACCCACCAGATTTGAACACAGTGCAAATCTTTCCAGTCCCTAACCAAAATATAATTCAGTCATAAACCAAAAACCCACCAGATTTGAGCACAGTGCAAATCCTGCCAGTCCCCGACCAAAATATAATTGAATCATCAACCCTAAAACCCACCTGATTTGAAGTCAGTGCAAATCCTGCCCATCCCCGACCAAAATATAACTCAGTCATCAACCAAAAAACCAACCAGATTTGAACACAGTGCAAATCTTTTCAGTCCCTAACCAAAATATAATTCAATCGTCAACCCAAAAACCAAACAGATTTGAGCACAGTGCAAATACTGCCAGTCCCAGACCAAAATATAACTCAGTCATCAACCCCAAAACCCACCAGATTTGAACACAGTGCAAATCTTTCCAGTCATTAACCAAAATATAATTCAATCATGAACCAAAAACCCACCAGATTTGAGCACAGTGCAAATCCTGCCAGTCCCCGACCAAAATATAACTCAGTCATCAACCCCAAAACCCACCAGATTTGAACACAGTGCAAATCCTGCCGATTCCCGACCAAAATATAACTCAGTCATCAACCCAATAACCAACCAGATTTGAGCACAGTGCAAATCATGCCAGTCCCCGACCAAGATATAACTCAGTCATCAACCCAAAAACCCTTCACATTTGAGCACAGTGCAAATCCTGCCAATCCCTAACCAAAATAAAACTCAGTCATCAACCAAAAAACCCACCATATTTGAACACTGTGCAAATCCTGCCAGTCCCCAACCAAAATATAACTCAGCCATCAACCAAAAAAAACCAACAGATTTGAACACAGTGCAAATCTTTCCAGTCCCTTACCAAAATATAATTCAGTCATCAACCCAACAACCCACCGGATTTGAGAACAGTGCACATACTGCCAGTCCTCGACCAAAATATAGCTCAGTCATCAACCCAAAAACCCACCAGATTTGAACACAGTGCAAATCGTGCCAGTCCCTAACCAAAATATATTTCAGTCATCAACCCAAAAACCCACCAGATTTTCACAGTGCAAATCCTGCCAATCCCCGACCAAAATATAACTCAGTCATCAACCCAAAAACCCACCAGATTTGAACAAAGTTCAGATCTTTCCAGTCCCTAATCAAAATATAATTCAATCGTCAACTCAAAAACCAACCAGATTTGAACACAGTGCAAATCCTACCAGTCCCTTACCAAAATATAACTCAATCATCAACCCCAAAACCCACCAGATTGGAACACTGCTGTGCACATCCTGCCAGTCCCCGACCAAAATATAACTCAGTCATCAACCCAAAAACCCACCAGATTTGAACACAGTGCAAATCTTTCCAGTCCCTAACCGAAATATATTTCAGTCATCAACCAAAAACCCACCAGATTTGAGCACATTGCAAATCCTGCCAGTCCCTGACCAAAATATAATTGATTCATTAACCCTAAAACTCACCTGATTTGAAGTCAGTGCAAAACCTGCCGATCCCCGACAAAAATATAACTCAGTACTCAACCCAAAAACCTACCAGATTTTAGCACAGTGCAAATCCTGCCAGTCCCAGACCAAAATATAACTCAGTCATCAACCCAAAAACCCACCAGATTTGAACACAGTGCAAATCTTTCGAGTCACTAACCAAAATATAACTCAGTCATCAACCAAAAAACCCACCAGATTTGAACACTGTGCAAATCCTGCCAGTCCCCAACCAAAATATAACTCAGTCATCAACCAAAATAAACCTCCAGATTTGAACACAGTGCAAATCCTGCCAATCCCTAACCAAAATATAACTCAGTCATCAACCCAAAAACCCACCATATTTGAACACTGTGCACATCCTGCCAGTCCCCGACCAAAATATAACTCAGTCATCAACCCAAAAACCCACCATATTTGAACACTGTGCAAATCCTGCCAGTCCCTAACCAAAATATAATTCAATCACCAACCCAAAAACCCACCAGATTTGAACTCAGTGCAAATCTTTCCAGTCCCAGACCAAAATATAATTCAGTCATCAACCCAAAAACCCACCATATTTGAGCACAGTGCAAATCTTTCCAGTCCCTAACCAAAATGTAACTCAGTCATCAACCAAAAAACCAACCATATTTGAACACTGTGCAAATCGTGCCAGTCCCCAACCAAAATATATTTCAGTCATCAACCCAAAAACCCACCAGATTTGAGCACAGTGCAAATCTTTCCAGTCCCTAACCAAAATGTAACTCAGTCATCAACCAAAAAACCAACCATATTTGAACACTGTGCAAATCGTGCCAGTCCCCGACCAAAATATAACTCAGTCAGCAACCAAAAAAACCCACCAGATTTGAACACAGTGCAAATCTTTCCAGTCCCTAATAAAAATATAACTCATTCATCAACCCAAAAACCAACCAGATTTGAGCACAGTGCAAATCCTGCCAATCCCTGACCAAAATATAACTCAGTCATCAACCCAAAAACCCACCAGATTTGAACAAAGTTCAAATCTTTCCAGTCCCTAACCAAAATATAATTCAATCGTCAACTCAAAAACCAACCAGATTTGAGCACAGTGCAAATCCTACCAGTCCCTTACCAAAATATAACTCAATCATCAACCCAAACACCCACCAGATTTGAATACTGTGCACATCCTGCAAGGCCCCGACCAAAATATAACTCAGTCATCAACCCAAAAACCCACCAGATTTGAACACAGTGCAAATCTTTCAAGTCCCTAACCGAAATATATTTCAGTCATCAACCCAAAACTCACCAGATTTGAGCACGTTGCAAATCCTGCCAGTCCCCGACCAAAATATAATTGATTCATTAACCCTAAAACTCACCTGATTTGAAGTCAGTGCAAAACCTGCCTATCCCCGACCAAAATATAACTCAATCAACAACCCAAAACCCAACTAGATTTGAACACAGTTCACATCTTTCCAGTCCCTATCGAAGATATAATTCAATCGTCAGACCAAAAACCCACCAGATTTGAACACAGTGCAAATCTTTCCAGTCCCTAACCAAAATATAACACAGTCATGAACCCAAAAACTGACCAGATTTGAGCACAGTGCAAATCTTTCCAGTCACTAACCAAAATATAACTCAGTCATCAACCAAAAAACCCACCATATTTGAACACTGTGCAAATCCTGCCAGTCCCCAACCAAAATATAACTCAGTCATCAACCAAAAAAAACAAACCGGATTTGAGCACAGTGCAAATCCTGCCAATCCCTAATCAAAATATAATTCAATCCTCAACCCAAAAACCCACCATATTTGAACACTGTGCACATCCTGCCAGTCCTCGACCAAAATATAATTCAGTCATCAACCAAAAAAACCCACCAGATTTGAACACAGTGCAAATCTTTCCAGTCCGTAACCAAAATTTAATTCAATTGTCAACCCAAAAACCGACAAGATTGGAACACAGTGCAAATACTGCCAGGCCCCGACCAAAATATAACTCAGTCATCAACCCAAAAACCCACCAGATTTGAAGACAGTGCAAATCCTGACAATCCCCAACTAAATTATAACTCAGTCATCAACCACAAAAACCCACCAGAGTTGAACACAGTGCAAATCTTTCCAGTCACTAACCAAAGTTTAATTCAATCGTCAACCCAAAAACCAACCAGATTTGAGCATAGTGCAAATCCTGCCAGTCCCCAACCAAAACATAATTCAGTCATCAACCCAAAAACCCACTATATTTGAACGGGAACACAATTCAAATCTTTACAGTCCCTAACCAAAATTTAATTCAATTGTTAACCAAAAAACCCACCAGATTTGAACACAGTGCAAATTTCTCCATCCCCATCCAAAATATAACTCAATCATCATTTCAATAACCCACAATATGTGAACACAGTGCAAATCCCGCGAGTCCCCGACCAAAATATAACTCAGTCATCACCAAATTTGAACACTGTGCAAATCCTTTCAGTCCCTAACCAGAATATAATTCAGTCATCAACCCAAAAACCCACCAGATTTGAGCACAGTGCAAATCCTCCCAATCCCCGACTAAAATATAACTCAGTCATCAACCCAAAAACCAACCAGATTTGAGCACAGTGCAAATCCTGCCAGTCCCCGACCAAAATATAACTCAGTCATCAAACCAAAAACCAACCAGATTTGAACACAGTGCAAATCCTGCCAGTCCCTAACCAAAATATAATTCAGTCATCAACCCAAACACCCACCAGATTTGAGCACATTGCAAATCCTGCCAGTCCCTGACCAAAATATAATTGATTCATTAACCCTAAAACTCACCTGATTTGAAGTCAGTGCAAAACCTGCCAATCCCCGACAGAAATATAACTCAGTCATCAAACCAAAAACCCACCAGATTTGAACACAGTACAAATCTTTCCAGTCCCTAACCAAAATATAATTCAGTCATCAACCCCAAAACCCACCTGATTTGAACACAGTGCAAATCTTTCCAGTCCCTCACCAAAATATAATTCAGTCATCAACCAAAAACCCACCAGATTGGAACACAGTGCAAATCTTTCCACTCCCTAACCAAAATATAACTCAGTCATCAACCGAAAAACCCACCAGATTTGAACACAGTGCAAATCTTTCCAGTCCCTAACCAAAATATAATTCAGTCATCAACTCTAAAACCCACCAGATTTGAACACAGTACAAATCTTTCCAGTCCCTAACCAAAATATAACTCAATCATCAAACCAAAAACCTACCTGAATTGAACACAGTGCAAATCTTTCCAGTCCCGAACCAAAATATAATTCAGTCATCAACCAAAAACCCACCAGATTGGAACACAGTGCAAATCTTTCCAGTCCCTAACCAAAATATAACTCAGTCATCAACCCAAAAACCCACCAGATTTGAACACAGTGCAAATCTTTCCAGTCCCTAACCAAAATATAATTCAGTCATCAACCGAAAAACCCACCAGATTTGAACACAGTGCAAATCTTGCCAGTCCCCGACCAAAATATAACTCAGTCATCAACCAAAAACCAACCAGATTGGAACACAGTGCAAATCTTTCCAGTCCCGAACCAAAATATAATTCAGTCATCAACCCAAAAACCACCCAGTTTTGAACACAGTGCAAATCCTGCCAGTCCCCAACCAAACTATAACTCAATCTACAACCCAAAAACCCACCAGATTTGAACACAGTGCAAATCCTGCCAGTCCCCGACCAAAATATAACTCAGTCATCAACCAAAAACCAACCAGATTTGAACACAGTACAAATCTTTCCAGTCCCTAACCAAAATATAATTCAGTCATCAACCCAAAAACCCACCAGATTGGAACACAGTGCAAATCTTTCCAGTCCCTAACCAAAATATAACTCAGTCATCAACCCAAAAACCCACCTGATTTGAACACAGTGCAAATCTTTCCAGTCCCTAACCAAAATATAACTCAGTCATCAACCCAAAAACCCACCTGATTTGAACACAGTGCAAATCTTTCCAGTCCCTAACCAAAATATAATTCAGTCATCAACCGAAAAACCCACCAGTTTGGAACACAATGCAAATCCTGCCAGTCCCCGACCAAAATATAACTCAGTCATCAAACCAAAAACCTACCTGAATTGAACACAGTGCAAATCTTTCCAGTCGCGAACCAAAATATAATTCAGTCATCAAACCAAAAACCTACCTGAATTGAACACAGTGCAAATCTTTCCAGTCCCGAACCAAAAAATAATTCAGTCATCAACCAAAAACCCACCAGATTGGAACACAGTGCAAATCTTTCCAGTCCCTAACCAAAATATAACTCAGTCATCAACCCAAAAACCCACCAGATTTGAACACAGTGCAAAGCTTTCCAGTCCCGAGCCAAAATATAATTCAGTCATCAACCCAAAAACCACCCAGTTTTGAACACAGTGCAAATCCTGCCAGTCCCCAACCAAACTATAACTCAATCTACAACCCAAAAACCCACCAGATTTGAACACAGTGCAAATCCTGCCAGTCCCCGACCAAAATATAACTCAGTCATCAACCAAAAACCAACCAGATTTGAACACAGTACAAATCTTTCCAGTCCCTAACCAAAATTTAATTCAATTGTCAACCCAAAAACCGACAAGATTGGAACACAATGCAAATCCTGCCAGTCCCCGACCAAAATATAACTCAGTCATCAAACCAAAAACCTACCTGAATTGAACACAGTGCAAATCTTTCCAGTCCCGAACCAAAATATAACTCAGTCATCAACCAAAAACCCACCAGATTGGAACAAAGTGCAAATCTTTCCAGTCCCTAACCAAAATATAATTCAGTCATCAACCGAAAAACCCACCAGTTTGGAACACAATGCAAATCCTGCCAGTCCCCGACCAAAATATAACTCAGTCATCAAACCAAAAACCTACCTGAATTGAACACAGTGCAAATCTTTCCAGTCCCGAACCAAAATATAATTCAGTCATCAACCCAAAAACCCACCAGATTGGAACACAGTGCAAATCTTTCCAGTCCCTAACCAAAATATAACTCAGTCATCAACCCAAAAACCCACCAGATTGGAACACAGTGCAAATCTTTCCAGTCCCTAACCAAAATATAACTCAGTCATCAACCCAAAAACCCACCAGATTGGAACACAGTGCAAATCCTGCCAGTCCCTGACCAAAATATAACTCAGTCATCAACCCAAAAACCCACCAGATTTGAACACAGTGCAAATCTTGCCAGTCCCCGACCAAAATATAACTCAGTCATCAACCAAAAACCAACCAGATTGGAACACAGTGCAAATCTTTCCAGTCCCGAACCAAAATATAATTCAGTCATCAACCCAAAAACCACCCAGTTTTGAACACAGTGCAAATCCTGCCAGTCCCCAACCAAACTATAACTCAATCTACAACCCAAAAACCCACCAGATTTGAACACAGTGCAAATCCTGCCAGTCCCCGACCAAAATATAACTCAGTCATCAAACCAAAAACCCACCAGATTGGAACACAGTGCAAATTTTTCCAGTACCTAACCAAAATATAATTCAATCGTCAACCCAAACACCCACCAGATTTGAACACAGTGCAAATCCTGCAAGACCCCTGACCAAAATATAACTCAGTCATCAACCCATAAATCCAACAGATTTGAAGACAGTGCAAATCTTGCCCATCCCCCACCAAAATATAACTCAGTCATCAACCCAAAAACCCACCAGATTTGAGCACAGTGCAAATCCTGCTAGTCCCCAACCAAACTATAACTCAGTCATCAACCCAAAAACCCACCAGATTTGAACAATTTTTAGTTTTTCTAAAGATTTGTTCTTAGATCCACTACATACTCATACTACATACCATGCTTGAGTCGTACTTCATTTTTGAGGGGTGTAATATTTTTTTACATTTTATTCCCCCCCCCCGCCCCCATCCAGTACATACTCATACCGTAGTTAGCTACCTTCATACTGATCCTAACAATTGATCTATACTACCAAACAAGTGACGTCATTCTTAAAAGTACAATATTTCGATCGAACTCTCTCATCTGGCAACGACTTAATTGTGTCGCACCTCGGTTTGGTTTGTTCGATCGAATTTGCCGAATGACAACAGGGAAAAATTCGATTCGTATGAGAGTACCGTACCGGTAGATAGCTGTAAGTACATCAAGTCCGACTCTTTCATGTACAAATTGTACCAATTCTAACAAGTCCGATATTATTTGTCACCACTCTCTCATCTGGCAAGGTTGACGACGATGACAATGACGTGACGTGACGACCAACTTGATCTAAGACAGATTTTAATCGTATGATTTTTTTCTTTATTCAGGTTAAATCTTATGGTTACTTGCAACCAAAAAAATGAGAGTTTGCTACCATAAAAATGAACGCGCGCCACTAGATATTACTATTGCTTTTAGAAGAAGCATCTCATTTCCGTAAATAAATGTTTGGCTAAGCTTTTTAGCGATTTTTAGTCGTAGCGTTTGTACCAAGTCTACTTGTTAAAAACAGATTTTTTTAATATTTCTACGTATTTCCCCCCCCCCCCCCAAACCCCCCCCCCCACATAAACTCCGTCTAGAAGGTTACGTTGTCAACTCTTAGGATTAGGGTTAGTGTTTAACGTTCAACTAACAACTCCACCAATTTGCTGAATTTCGAAGATTTTCTTGGTCCTCCCCGGTGGTTCCAGCAAGGGCTGAAATCAATCGGGTGGAAACGTCCGGTGGAGTATATCCGGTGCGTTGGGAAGGAACTCAACTAGTACAGACAGAAGCCAAATGGAATAGCCGGGTCGTGTCATACCCTGTGCCTAACGGTTCAGGATGAATCGTGGATGAATATTTGGCTGGGGTCCCACAAGCTGGCAGGCACCCTGAAAGAGTAGCAACAACTTGCAGGAAAGAGGCATTGGTGGCTTCTTCTTCCTCTGCAAAGTGAGAGGAGTAGGGGTCCCAGGTGTGGGTATCTGTAGCCAGTATGTGTTCACAGTTCGCCAGTTCCTTCTTTGTAGGCTTGCGGGAATCAAAATAGGATATGACTCCTTCAACTTTGAGAGGAATAAAGAGCTCGGTGTCTTCAGATTGGAATGTAATCCCGTGTGTAGAAGTGGAGTCGTATCGCCTTGGGGTGTCCTCAACCTTGTTGAAGTTGCAGTCCCGGACTTGACTGGGACATACCAAGATGTGTTGCAACTTGGTGCCAAAGAACAAAGCCTGCCCAAACACCAAGATGTAGGTAATCCCATCAGTTGGGTCAGTCCAAGCTGTGGCGCAATGGGCAATAGGGACATTCTTAAGTGGTGAGTAGGTATCTGAAAATGGTGCAACATCCACATAGGTCAAGATAGAATCCAATGAATCAAGTAATACCATATTTGATCCCGCGGCTGTTGTATCAGCATGGCTGTCCAACTTGCATCAACCGTTATGGTGAGATGGTGAGCCAAAAATCTTGATATGGACTACTGGCCGGCCTACCCGGGATACAATCGACAGGCCCCGGCCAGCAAATCAATCTTGGTTCTTCTTTTTGTGAGTATGGCTACCAAATTGGTCACCGGCCGACCCCTTTGCTGTAGTATTCTCCCCCTTGGCTTCAACCATAGAAACTTGCGCAGACTGCCCAGGGGAGTTGAGGGAGGGGCGTAGGGCCCTTACTTGGTTCTTTTGAGCCGAAGACATAGTGATCCAGACTTCTTTTGGATAGATTTTACCCTCGAGAGGCCCATTGTATGTACCGGAAGTCTTCTGTTTCTTGTTGTTGCAGGACTTCTTGTTGGAGGAGGAGTTGCCTTCGTTGTTGCGTTTGTTGCTGCTTTTTCCCTTGAATGAAGAGATATTCCTCCGACTGCCTTTACGACTGGCTTGCATCTTCTTGATACCAAGCGCTTGAGTGAAGTGGGCAGCCGCTTTGTCAAAGTTGTTATACATGCCACCTCCTTCGTTTAGGACCAATTGGACTGCTATTTTGAGTCTTGGGTCCGATATAGAGTGGCAGAAGTTGGTATAAACTGATCTTCAGGTGGGAAAGCCTTGTGCCGCAACAGGAACTCCTTTGCATCATACCATCACCTTTTGTGCTTGTCGAAACTGTAGTTCTTGGTATCCCCGGAGTAGGTAGAAGTCTGTAGGAAGGCCCTCTTTTCTTCTATGAGAAGTCTTATATTTGTTTATTCGTATGCTTGAGAGTAGAGGGTGAAGTATGCCTTTCTTCCATCCCCTTTGGAGCCAAGACCTTGGATGTAGGACCAACCGGGGCCCGCCCCTACCAACTTGAAAAGGATTCCCCATAGCGTATTGTTTTCTTTGGTCCAGTGGGATCCTGAATGGACTGTGCATCTAATAGAGTACTCATTCCAGTCGGCGTACCTGTCTGTCGGAGCAGATCCAACGGTCCCCCCCCTTTCAGCATCGCTCACTATGGAGTCCTTCCGGATCGTGTAGAGTAGAGATGTTTTGGTGACACCCCTTTTGTGCCAAAGATATTCCCTGAATCATTCATCAAATTCCTTGAATTTCGACATTGCAGTGAGTGGTTCTGGGAGAGTAAGATCCCCGGCCGCTGTGTTGCTATTGTCTTCCTTCAGGGACTTGAGGCGAGTTCGGGTCTTAGCCTCTGCGTCCAGATCAGCCATCCAGTCAACCGGGGTAGCAGTAGCCCCAATGAGAGGCTGAAATTCGATCCAAGCCACAAACAACTTGAGGCGGTCCCCGAAGACCCTCCCCACGTACACTTGTTTTGGGTCTGGGTAGTAGTTGTGTTTGGTCTTGTTGACACCATTCACCAGGGATTTGATTGCTGATTCATCCATGTCTCTGAGGGAGTCAGTACTGCTGTAGCCAGTCCGGAAAAGCTCGTCTGCCATAATCCGGTTCAATCCGAAAGATTCCAAGATTTCCCTGAACACTATTTCAGTTGGGGTTAGGGACCTCTCCCCTGCGTATCCAGGGATTTCCTCCAGTTGATTAGCGCGTTCGATTGCATCTTGAACCTCTTGCGTGAGTGCCGGAGCCCGGTTAGTGTCCATCATGGTCCTAATGAATTCCATTTGCGCCGCTGTGAAGCCGAGATTGGCAGGAATGGCTGGTCCATTGTTGGCAGGTCCACCAGCTGCTGGGTTAGCGGCGGCAGCCGCTGGATTAGCGGCCGCATTGTTGTTGTGTTGGTTCTGTCGAGCTGTTCTTCCTCTCACCATGGTTGGTATTTTGCGTCTGGAGTAGTTGTTTGCTTGTTCTGTAAGTGATATATGAATGATTTTCTGAGGGGATTTTGGATTTCTCAAATAATCACTCTCTTCGCGATATCACTAGTAGTGGATATTTTCTAGTGGTTTCTCCTTGCAAAATCCTACAAATGTTTCTATTCCAAACGTAAATCCCTCAGTTGCCCCATACTTAAGCAAACTGTTTGGGTTCCGATTTTAATCGGGGCCGTTGAGGTTACTTGTGCGGGAATCTAGCGACTGTTTGATCCGGCCCGCTACTGATTCCCACAGGAATGTGCGGCCGTTGAGTTGTTTGTACAGGGATTTGGGCCGTTGGTTTGTTTTCCCGTTATTTTACGGTTACGAGTTTAACGGGTCCCTCTAATGAGCGGGAGCTGAAACTGCTCTAGAATAGTTCAACTGCCCTCTCCGTGTAGTGGCTAGGACCAGCTTAGTGCACACGTCTGTGCGCTGCCCCGCTGTATGTGAGTAATTTCCCCTCTTGTCCAGCCCTTTGGCTGTCTTTTCAGCTAGTACGGTGTGACCGTACACTTTGTACTATTGGGGCCAGTGGCTTGTTGCCGTTTCTATGCACACCTAGGTGTGTTGCCAGTACTCATCGTGTTGTTTGAGGCGCCATGTGGACCTCTTCCATGCTTGAATTGGAACACGTTTACTTTTGAATGTAAAGACTGTGACTGCTTCGGCCCCGGATTCGATATCTTGTATCGTTGGCATTTGCTCTTCCCTCTAGGCGGTTATGTCGTTTGAGACAAGCAAGAGGTATTAGCTCGAGCCAGGCTGCACTAGTGCCATTACCCATCTAAGTGCTCAAAATTAAACATAGCCTTCCGGGGTCTTTGATTAACCGGTGATCAGTCGGTAATCGGTCTCGCTCCTTCTATTGTCGTGTGAACCGCTGGAACACTCGTCTCTCATTTGAACGGTAGCCGATTGTTGACTAAACACTCTTTTGGTTAGAATCATTGGGTCTGATAAACTCTGATTTCTACTTCGAGTCATTAGATCGCAGTAGGTAGATTTGTTGTAATATTGATTAGGTTCTAAAATTGTGAGCATTAAGATTAATTGATATCCAGACTCCACTGCACCTCTATCGGTCCCTCTTTACGGGTCGTATGTGCGTTGAGATGAATCGTATAAACAGTTATTTACTTTGGCGACTATCACGAGTAAACGATCTGGCCTGTCGGGCGTACGTCCCATAGTCTGCCTGTATGTCCTTAACCGCATGATTTCTAGATTCACTCATCACTACCGGTACGAGTACGCGTCGTACTACGTAATTACTCGTATGTTTTACTCGTACCGTACTCGTATTCACAATTAGTCAGTCTAGTTCAGATTTGCGCCCGACCACTCTGCGCAAGCTCTAGACTGGTTTCAGCGTCCAGCCAACATAGAACGAAGTAAGATCTTACTTTCAAAGTATTGGAAGACGGCCGTTCATGCCAAAACAAATTATGACTAGGTGCAATTCATGCATGGTGATGCTCGTAATCGTCTTTGGATTTCTCACAGTATCAACCTCGTCGTTTCTACCGGTGCAACGGCAAGATACCTCTCGTCGCCTCGCAAGATTTACCAACAGAGACTCTATTTTCCAACCGGCACTGGCTAGTCTTCTTGATGATGAAGTCACAACAAAATCTTCTATACCTTCGAACAATGCGAGTTTTACTGCAGAAGCGACAACCGACCGCCGTCCACACGAACAGCGCACAAGTGGCCCGCGTGCGGCCAGGCGAATGAACCATGCCTTTCGCTATCTTTACAGAACGACGTCACATCTTGTTGAAAACGTGACCGCTTTCGAATACCTTTCGCAGTTTTATTCTGATATAGAGGTGATGGAAATGAATCGAACATTCCCGCCACTGTTAGATCTAAACGTCTCTCGTCATGTTCATCCCAAAATACGATTCTTGCAAGAGACTATATTATCATGCCGGAATGAAAGATCATTCGAAGAGAGCTCTACTGACGGAAATAATGTCGATGCAGTATCGATCATGAATCTATCGAAGTATGACATCCCAGCTCAGTATTTTGGGGCGCGTTTAGAAAAAACGATAGCACCGAGTCATGCGTTTTTGGTATACATGGATTTACCTAATGGCCTGCATCTTCTCACGATAAAAGACGATGACAACCATGACAGCCGCCGAGGCGGTAAACGAACAACAACTCGATGGCATGACTTTTTGATATCATGTCGAAGGACAAAGCAATTCTGTGCCTTGTGCAACCAATGGCGAAGAGAACAGGAACTGAAGTCGGGGAAGAGCCAAACGTCTCGGGATCAAATCACACCAAAACAAATCGAAGCGTTTTATTTTATATTTGGCAGGGGGCTAATGGCAGCTGCCAGGGGTGAATTAATCCAGTCAAGCAACCCGTGGCCGCTCGAACACATCAACATCACCTCAAAAGAAGTTTTGCAACTACTCATCCAGCATGGTGCCAATCCGTTGGAAAAAGATATTCGTGGTACAACTTTACTACACTGGGCGGCTGGGACGGGAAATCTGGGAACCTTCGAAACGCTTTTGCCCTACTTTCCAGACAAACTGCTAGAGAAGACGGAACGAGATGGTGCTACACCTCTCCATTGGGCATGCGCCGGAGCAAGTAGCGGGGAATTCGGTACCGGGGGTCACTTTCATTTGTGCCAACATATCCTGTCAGAATGTGATCGTAACAAAGCAGATTCTCTGGGAAAGGAGCAGATCGCGCCAACCGCCAAAGAACTCGTTAATCAGCAAACAAAGGATGGCAATTCACCGTTGATGTGGGCGGCATGGTCTGGTAGTTTGGACACTGTAAAGCTCATGGTACGATATCGTGCTAAATGGAATATCTGTAATCGGAATGGTTGCACAGTAGCGCATTGGGCTGCCAGTGGGGGCAACCTGGAAGTTTGCAAATACCTAGCCGAAGTTGTCGGCGTGGATTTTTTTGTTCCAAACTATGGAGGAAATACACCGCTGACTCATGCCGTGGCTTTTGGTCGAGCCTATGTTGTTGAATGGCTTCGAGAACATGCCGAACACACCGCCAAAAAAGATGACGGCAATCATCTGATTGCGAAACAGCTTGTGAGTTTTGTCGTCGGGTATGAATGTAGTGCCTGTTAGAAATTTTAGTTCTATGAAGAAACTCAGAACAATCTCATACTTTCATTTTGAATCAATTTGAATTGGCTTTGTAGGCAGCAGATTTTGCTACATGGAGTGACGAACAGTCAGGATCGGATACTGTTCAACGTAAGAAGATCTTGAAGCTCTTCGAGGATGACTATTGGGATGTCTGAAAAGAAATAGATTCTAGACACAAAATACGTAACGAATCCTGGCAACGTGCCCACACCTTGATTACCCCAGCATTTGTTGCGTCTTCAAGAACGAGTCCATCCTGTTGGAATAAGTAGGATGGGCCTTCGACTGCTCTCAAATGTTTTTTCGTTTGTTGTATCCTGCAATCCCTCTCTTGAAACATATAATGGTGGGTAAAAATTTGCCTACATCCTCTGCAGAATTGTGCACATTTTCGATAGCTATTATCGTGTTTTTTTCGTCCAATCATTCTATGCTTCCTTTTTAATTTATTTCGTACTGATTGAAAAAGATCATCACTCGTTGCTGCACACAAATGGACAACCGCTGTCTAACCCCTGTGCATTCTTTCTGGCAAAAAGAAGGGTCCTGCTGATGACACCATTCGTCTTCACAAAGCGTCAACATTTTTATTTCTTTCGGGCATCCACTCATATTTATATTGCGGAAGGCCATTCTGACCACCGTGGCACACTTTTGTGCGTTTTGTCGGTAAATAATACAACTTTCTGTTCTCTTCGGCGAATTCATACCGCTGTCGTTCGCCTCCGTTTCGCATTCCCTTGCCTTCTTCCGATGATCCTTACAAAATTTTCCATTTTCAGCACTGAGTACTCTCATGGATGCATTCCCCATTGATATGGTTTGAGATGTGAAAAGAGTTCCTATACAAGCCGTCGTCGTGGTCGCCAGCAAGAGGAGTTTTACATGGTCTCGCGAAACCATGGTTGATGAGGGAATTTAATAGTGCCGTCACTTGGTCTCTTCCTGTTGGGATTGATCCAGTGTGGCATCAAGCGGAGGGTGCACTCTACAAAAAAAATATTCGGTACTTCGTAAATTGGTGGAGTTGTTAGTTGAACGTTTAACACTAACCCTAAGAGTTGACAACGTAACCTTGTAGACGGAGTTTATGTGGGGGGGGTTTGGGGGGGAAAATATGTAGAAATATTTAAAAAATCTGTTTTTAACAAGTGGACTTGGTACAAACGCTATCACTAAAAATCATTAAAAACAGGACCCAAATAATTAT
Organism: Pseudo-nitzschia multiseries; assembly: GCA_037355745.1. Lineage (NCBI taxonomy): Eukaryota > Bacillariophyta > Bacillariophyceae > Bacillariales > Bacillariaceae > Pseudo-nitzschia > Pseudo-nitzschia multiseries. The sequence continues at coordinate 11,651,278 of CM074783.1, forward strand.
TTACGGAAATGAGATGCTTTGTCTAAAAGCAATAGTACTATATAGTGGCGCGCGTTCATTTTTATGGTGCGAACTCTCATTTTTATGGTTGCATGTAATCATAAAATTTAACCTGAATACAGATAAAAATCATACGATTCTCATCGTCGTCATCATCGGCCCGTCGTCAGATGAGAGAGTTGGTGATGTACCGTAAGAGAAATACAATCGGACTTTTTAGATTTGGTACAATTTGTACATGAATGAGTCGGACTTGATGTACTTACAGCTATCTACGATTTTTCCCTGTTGTCGTTCGGCAAATCCGGACTGTTGTCGGCATCAAATTCGATCGAAACGAAATGACGACCGAGGTGCGGGACCGATAAAGAAAGTTTGTTGTAACAAACAAGCAAACGCAATCGGTCTTACAATCGATTGATTTAGTGAGTAAGATCATTGTTACAGTTCGATCGTCTTTGCCGATCGACAGGTTAATTACTCGTCGTATCGTCGTGTCGATTTACAGCATATTACCGTGTAATTCTAAGCATACAAAACACACGTAAATAAGACACGAAACACATGCAAACCATCTTCGATCGGTCTTTTTACCGTACCGGTAGTGTTTGTGCCACGGCTACTTGTTAAAATCAGATCTTTTTAATATTTTTACTTCCCCCCCCCCAAACTATCCCCCCCAGTACGTACGGTACACTCCGTCTAGAAGGTTACGTTGTCTTTCTTAGGGTTAGTGTTAAACGAGAGGAGGCCGCGGCAAAGAAGCTGGGTGGGCTCGCGGAGCTGGGTGGGCTGAGGGGTGGAGCGCCGAGCGCGCTGCAAGACGGGGTGGGGGGGTCAGAAACAACGCGAGGGTGTGGCTTACCTAAGTCAGATGGGAGGGGGGTTTCGGAGTGTGGAGAAGCTGCCGAGGGCGGCGCCGAGTGCGGTGAAGCGAGAGGGACGCGTCGGGGGGTGGATTGGGGTAAGGGAAGGAAGCGGAAGGGAAGGCGTTGCGTAGTGTGGCGTGTGGAAGGGTGGGTATTGGGATGGGGTGTGGTGAAGTCCCCTGTGGCAATGAGCTTGAGAGGGGGCGCGGCGCCTTGGATGTGGTGGCGCTTGCCGGCGAATCAGGCTGCATATGCCTCTTGGCACCACTCCCAGAGCTGGTCTTGCTCCCTGGATGTGATGGGGGAGTGGTCATAGAGGTGTCTGCATCCAGTGAAGCAGTTGCCCCGGATGTGCCAGGAATGGCAGCGTTCCCGGCCATCGGGGCGTTTGACAGGGGTTTTGCCTTTGGTTTTCATGGCTGCGATGACAGACCTCATGGTGTTCTTTGTGATTCTGGCGCTGATGGGATCGGAGGGATCAGAGAATCGGGAGTCTCTGGTGGGGTTGTGCAGCTGGTCTTGGCGCGGATTGTTGCCTCTAGAGGGAAGGGCGCCTCCCGATTGAGCGGGAGGGGCGCTTGGAGGGGCGATCGGTGTGCTAGGTTGCTGGAGGGCTCGCAATGCATCGACGTTGGACACATTTGGGAGCCAGTTGAGGTTCTGGGTCATTCTGAACCTGTGGATGTCTTCCCCAAAGTCTGGGGAAGGGAGGGTGGTGTCTGCTTCCCATTGTTCTTCTAGCCAACCTCGAATGCGGACCTGGAAGTAGTACACCACAATTGCAGGAGTGATCCGGTCGCCTAGTTCATCTGCTATGGCCCTTCTGAGGGGCATTTGTTGCCACTCTAACCTGGAGAGACCGCGTTGGTAAGCTTTCACTACATTATGTGTGGCGCCTAGAATGGTGGCTAGTACCGCTAAGTAGCTTTTCAGCTGAGTGGTAGCCTCTGTCCAATCCAGGGGGATGTAGGCTTTGGTCTTTTGCAAATCTAGAGAGTCCTTGAGGGAGAGGGAGTTGCCATGGGTGGAGATCATGGTGTCATATGCTGCTACATTAGCGGCCGCTTCATGCTCGCGCTTGAGGGTAGCCGCTGATCCTCCTGGGGGGGTGAAGGCTAGGGGGAGTATGCCGTCTGCTACATCAAATGGGTCAGTCCCATAGAAGTTGCAATCTTGGAACCTTTTGAGTACGGCTGTGGTGATGAGTGGCGCTTGGATGCCAAGATTGTAGGCATCTGTGGCCACTTGACTTTGGAGGACCATGTGGGTCTTTTCATGCTTGCTCTTCTTGGCCCAGGCTGTGTAGATGGGGGGAAGATCGGATTCGGTTGTTTTCCCACAGAGGAGTAGGAGCCTTTCAGTGTACAGGTTCCCCCACACTTCTCTTACAGAGTGCAGCTTAGAGGATTCTTGTCGTCTTTGGTCTAGAGACTCACTCAGTTTTAGTTGCTGGTCAGTGAGCGCTGAGAAGGCTGCGGTGAGGGAAGGGTCTGCCGGCGCCGGGCCTGCTAGGCCTGGGAGGTCTCTGAGGAGGACATTCTTCTTCATGTAGGCGCGAAGGTTGGCTTCCGCTCTGAAGGCAGGTCCGGGTTCTAGGAGCCGGATGGCGCCCAGAAGAGTGGTAGGTTGTGTCCCCACAGCCCGGAGTGTATCTAATAAGGGTTTGCAGATGTCCTCCAACCCTTGCTGGTGGATGTGGGGTTGGAGAACTTGGAAGGCCTGCTTCGGGGTGAGGCCCCTGCACAACACCAGTGGGATGAATTCGAAGGGTAGGAAACATACCTTGTGAGCCTGGAGCATTTCGGTGTGGGCAGTCCCTTCAGGAATGGCCGGGATGTAATCTCTCTCGGGGTGTTGGGCTAAATTGGCTGCATGGTGTGCTAGAAGGTACACCCGGCTTGCTGCTGCTCTTGACAGCAGGGCTGAGTCCACTCGCACCAGCTCCACCTCTTGTCCTTCCACATCATCAATGTATCCAAAGGCTCGCCCCCTGTTGGCGGATGGCTGGGTGATGGTTCCTGGATAGCGTCGGAGGCCATGGATGACCCGGAGGCGGTCCACCCCTGCTGCATCTTCTTGGAAGATGCCCAAGCCGCCAATAGCTTGTGCATTGAAAATATCCAGGAGGAGGGGGAGAAGCCGTTCCCCATCAGCTTCATTGAACAGGGTGTAGATGGCTTGGTAGATGTCATGCCTCGCAGGCGCTTCTCCAAAGGGCCCTTCCCCTAGGAAGAACTCCATGTAGTTCATTGTCGTGTAGCTAAGGGTCGAGCCGGATTCCTGGCCGGAAGTCGGCAGTGTAAGCGTTTACCTACAAGTCGGTCGGATTAGAGAGACGCGTTGGGCTTCTCTGGTGGAGGATCCTCCCGTAGGGCGAAAAAAAAAAACCGACGCGTTGCGATAGATAACTATCGGAGCGGGCTTGTACTTGTACAAGAAGGAATCGTCGATGTAGGCGTCTACCTACGTCGATGAGATTAGAGAGACGCGTTGGGCCTCTCTGGTGAGAGATCGACGATGAGATTAGAGAGACGCGTTGGGCCTCTCTGGTGGGATCGTCCTCACGTTGGGAGAAAACGACGCGTCGCGATAGGTGACTATCGGACCAAGGTAGGCTTGTACGGGTACAATAGGGAAGACTAGTGGACCTGGACGTATAAGCCTTTTACTTATTCTACTACTAATCGGTTTAGGAGCAAAAAGAGTGAGCTGTAGGCTTGTTTCTTGTTGGAGGGAACCTTTACCGGCTTGTTGTTGCTTTGCCTGTAATTTGCTGCTTACAGCGAGATTGCTGTATTCGGTGAGTTCGTACCTACGTTGGTGTTACAGTGAGATCTTGCATACTCAAGGGTGTTCTTTGGTTCGTACGTCGTACGTTCCACGTGGCACTACCATTCCTTACATTCGGTTCGCTACATCAATCCGTTTCTCCCTTTTTGAACGAGTACGAGTACCGTACGTACGAGTACGTATTGGGACATACGGTATCTGAAGGTTTTTCTCTGGGTTTTATGTCCAAAAAAATCTATCAGGGTTATAATTTATGACCCCTAACAGAACAGCTTTCTCACGATTTTGCTTCTAATTTCTTTATTGACGAGACATAGTCATAGTCTTATCTTCGTAGGAAGTCATAGGTCATTGTCTATTTCAGAAAGAACTGAAAAAAAGTACTGATAATGCCGGTAACTCAGGACATTTGTACCGTACGGTACGGTAAATTCTTTTCTGTTGGTCAAATCACCATTATTTTCGGATGTGTGTCAATCCCATAATTTTTTGTTTTTGTCTTCGAAGATAAATCACTAACCATCTCTTCATAGTACACCGAAAACGTTCGAGATAACGAAGCTCGTCCACTAATGCACCAGATGAATTTGATTCATTCATTAACTTCCCGGATAGCCGTGCTCTCTGTTTTGCTCTTCTCAACAGCGAATGGTGGCGAAGTCTGCACCTACGACTACAATATCGTGCAACGATCAGGGAAAATAGACTACTCATACGACGGAGAACCCATCAAAATTCTCAGCCAGACGCCGTCTGTGGTGCGATTTACGGTTGGAAACACTTGGACCTTTTCGGGTAGCGTAATGGATCGAGTGTTTGTTGAGTATCCTGCAGAGGCAGGAGGGGATCGTGAATGCTTTTCGGAGAATAGTGTCAGTTCTGGATCATCAATCGGTAGAAGTCTATATGCGTATTGCAGTCAAGCAGGCATTGCCATGGTTCGTATCTACGTTGAGGACTCTAGTTTTGTCGATGTGAAAGAAACGGTCAGCATTCCGCACACTTGTTTCGGTCAGGGTTCATCGGAAGCTAGAAAAAACCACGGATTAGAATATCTGGTGGTCTTGAGTTGCTTACCAACTTGCACCGGATATGTAGATCCGACTGGTTACTTCAACATTACGACTAATACTGACTCTCCAAGCGAGGTACCCTCATTTCATCCAAGCGAGTTACCCTCATCTGTTCCTTCCACCGCTCCAACAGAGGAACCTTCAAACGCTCCATCCTTTGCTCCAACCGATTATCCGTCAGAAGCTCACTCTTATCTTCCATCCCTTGAACACTCAGTTGCACCCTCTTCAGAACCCACACCTGTCCCCTCTCGTGCTCCAACAAAGGAACCGACAGCTCAACCCACTTCAAATCCAACAAAGAAACCGACAGCTCAACCCACTCCTATTCCAACAAGGAGACCGACACCCCACCCCGCTCCCACAAAAGCAAGAAATGGCTCTCTTTGTGCGAGGGATGCTTATTGCGCGAGCGGACGTTGTAGCAAAGGTTTTACATGCCAAAACAAGATTCCCAACGGACAGTGGTGCGGTGCTCACAATGACTGCGTAAGCAACAGGTGCAAAACTACCTGGAAAGGTTTTAGATGCAAGTAGTGAATTCCAATTCAAGCCCAAGTCTTCCCTTGGGTTGGACTCGGAAAAACAATATGATTCATTCCGAGAAAATCTTTTAACGATTGCTTTGACCTCGATCATTGGTATCGTTCTGGTCATTACTAAACAAGACAAGAAAACATGTAAACGACCTTCCCCCAATCTCGTGGTCGGGGAAATATTATGACTTCCGATGTGCTGGTTCAAAAGATACACGATTGGGATAACCGACCGATCAGAGACAGAAAACCATAAAAAAAATGTACGGAGTAGCACAATATTAACGTAGCAAAAACAGTAACAAGAATTATGAAACTGCTGTACGGTACGGTAGAAAAGTAAACATGTGGACGACCTTTCGCTTCCCCAGTAAGAATACTACGGACATGCTAAAAACTGTTCCCTTCTAGAAATCTCACCGGTACGTCCTGTACGAAGAGGACCCTTCCGAATCAGCCTTCTGTTACTGCGCGCGCGCGAAACTAGATGACAACCAAGCAGTTCCAGTATTGGGTGATTCCCGAAATGAAATCTGGATTTGTTTTTTTGGTACAGATTTTTTTTGTACAGATTTTGTCTTTTTGGACCCAGATTGTGGTCACGTGAGCACCGGTATAGTACCGTATGGACACTGGCCCGCCAAAATCTGGGTCTTCTGCAAAAATTGAATCTGGGTACGGTACGGTACAAAGTACGTGAGTATTTCGGGAATCACCCATTGAGTGATTCCCACCAGATGAAAGTGAATAGAATCGAAAGTTAATTGGTGGAGTTGTTAGTTGAACGTTAAACACTAACCCTAAGAATTGACAACGTAACCTTGTAAACGGAGTTTATGGGGGGTTTGGGGGGGGGAAAATATGTAGAAATATTAAAAAAATCTGTTTTTAACAAGTAGACTTGGTACAAACGCTACGACTAAAAACTTTTAAAACAGAATTGAAATAATTATTTACGGAAATTAGATGCTTCACCTAAAAGCAATAGTAATATTTAGTGGCGCGCGTTCATTTTTATGGTAGCAAACTGTTGTCGGCGAAAAAATACAGACTTTGTCGGCATCAAATTCGATCGAAAAAGCCAACAAAATGAAACGACGACCGAGATGCGAAATACTAACAGAATAACAGAGATACAATTATTCGGATGATCGGGTCTTAGAATCAAACAGACCTCCACTACTTGGAAATCCTTAAGTGGTAAAAACGATATCACCTAAGGCTACAAACAAAAAGGGATAATCGGTTAGAAACAAGAAATACCCAAAGACCTGAACAGTAAGTAAACACTTGGAACCCATAAGTACATTCAAAAGAATATACTTGATATCCCGTGAGGAAATTACTTATTGCAATCAAGAAAATCAGTACCGATTCCAGATGGGCCTCATATCTAGCATATATACCACGAATAAGCATACGCCCCATCGAACAGAATACTTAACCCCAAAAATGACCAATGCCATTGAATGACCGATACGTTAAGACCGACACGACGCTAATACAGCAACAGCAACAGAAGAATCGGTACGATGGTAAAGAAGACAGTAACAAATAACCGGGGAAGATCTCTACCATGAAAATACAGAGAGCCCCGATACAGTAAATATAAGAGCGTCTCTCTGAGCTCACTTCTCTTTAAATTTCAATTATCCTATACCTTTCGGTCAATTTTTAGAGTTACAACAGGTTATAGAGCCCTTATAACTTACACTTGTGTCCCGCAAGAGCACCAGTGTTTACCTTAAGCTACCTATCTCCGGCCGTTCAGCACCTCCACTGTCGGTTAAATCCAGAGGAAATTCTGTGCTTAGCTCTCTGTGCGGCACATTCTCAGCCTCCCCCCCCCCGTCTCATTCTCTCTCTCTCTTTCTCCCTGCTTGTGAATCAAGGGGTGTGATCCAGATCCATCTACAAGAATCTTCTCTTTGTAATCCACGACCAAGCACCGACGACCGATTGTTTCTCCAAACATTGTCACCAACATTACATCGATCCCGTTCTTCAGCCCTCTCTTCCGCACCTCCGCGGATCGTTCTGACGATCACTCGAAAATCCAACCTCCGATCTACTCCGATTGTTCCTCCGACACTTGGTTACTCCCTTTACGCTTCTCCGCAATCGATAAACAAGGTTACTTAAACTACATCGCAACGACGAATTAATTCGTATCGACGATACTGATTCCAACACCGAGATGCCAACTCCATTCGACTGGACCCCAATCTTTGGAATCGAATTCCGATTTGCAAGCGCTAGCAACCCAACTGCGGCCACATCCCTCAACAAAGCCTACTCTGAAATCATTGGCAAAGACGAACTCTCAGAATTCTTTGTGACCCGCGAGGATGATGAAGAAGAAGATGGACCACTAGAAATAGCTCCGGATCCACAGCTCCACATCCTCAATTGCATTGCAAAGGCTATAGCCATCAACCTAGTGGAACCACCACCGGATGAAATAACAAAAGGCCACATCGCCAATCTCCTCGACAAATGTGTTATCAAGCATGTCAGAAATGGTGGATCTACAAAGCGCATGAGATACAAAACAGATTTTGACGCCGCAAAGCATGTCATTCGGACCAACACAGATGATGAGCCAACTGTTCTAATTGAAATTACAATTACCCACTGGCGATTCAAGAAAAATTGGCGCCCAGACCTATTCATGGAAGCCTACACCAGAGACCCACCATCAGATGATGAGGTAGCCATTCCGGATACACCTGCCGCAACTGTCTCCCCTACCGAGATGGGACAACTGACGACCCTACTACAGCAACTGGTCAACAATGGCAATAGCAACAACAACAACAATGCCGGCGCCAACCACCAAGCGACACTCGACTTACCATGGAATCCTGCGACCTTACCACCACCAGTCAAGGAGCGATACTACAGGAGAGATGAATTCCTCACCAGAGATGATATGAAAGACTTTCCAATCACCTACACCAACTCATCCGGAAATGAAACGATCATCAGGCAAAACTACTACCTACACAACCTAGGCAGTGGTAGAAATGACCAACGCCTGATCACTAGAAGTGGTGATTGCTTTGATCTAACCAGAGCCTCTGACAAGTCGAAGGAAGCAGCTAGAGACAAACTCTTTCTCTCAGGATTTCCACAACTAAAGGATGCAACCCACCCTCAAGTTAGGAAATGGTACAGAGAAATTACTGCTCATGCACAGCAACATCACATTTATATTCACCCTTACTACCTCTACAGGCGAGAAGCTGACAGCCTCAGAGGATTTACCATAGGTGATAGTCTCCCTCATGATCTACCTGCTAGGTATGAATTGGCGATTCAAGAATGGGGTAATCTCATCTACACTGCACTCAGAACTGATAAGATAATCCCTGACTCATGTGGAAGAATGAAGTCCACCATTCAAAGCTTTGAAGGGGGACAAGGTTATGAAGCGCTGTACACAGTCATTGCTCAGACACATCCCAACTCAAAAAGGCCATCCAATGCAGGTAGAATGGTCCGGAATCCTCCCAACCAAGATGCAAATGAATCACTTGAAGAATACTATTTCCGGTACAAGGATTACTTGCGACTTAGAGTCTTCCTCCAAAATCAACCCGGCACCATGAGTTCAACAGAAGAAGTCAGCAATCTGATTGCAGGAACCACTCTCTGTCACGAACTATTTGAGAAAACAGAAGATGAACGTGACTCAGATGACCAATTCAAACGGGACAAATACAAAGCAGGTAGGCTCCTACAAACCCTGCAAACATATGAGCAAGAGATCAAGGCTGAACAGAAGTACAAGGATAAAACCTCCAAACCAAGTCTGTCCAAGCAATTGCCCGTCTCAGGCACCAGACCAGGTCCCCATCGCAATGATAGGTTTCAAAAGTGCGCTGGCAACAATACTGTTAGAACACCTTCTACTTTGACTTCTCACTCAATCAGTCTCATTGAATCACTAGGATACCCTGAGATGGACAAAGAGTCTGATGATCCCTTCCTCCATCAAGCATATTGTAATGCCATCACTGCTTTTGACAAGCAGCCCAGTCTCTTTGACACATCGAGAAAATGCATTGTTTGTCACACATCCGGTCATAGTTTTGACAATTGTCCTGCATTGCAAGATGTTGAGTCCCTCAAGAAACATAGGATTGCTGCAGCTGTTTTTCTGAACAAATCCAATAGAGAAACCCAACAGCTCTTAGATTCTACTCAACGCATCTCCCAAATCAACATTGAAAATGATGCACAGGATGAGACCTCCCCAAGTTGTGAACCAGAAGACCAAAAATTTTGCCAAGGCCAAGAATAAACAGTCTTTCTTGCAGCCATATGACATCACCTCAAGACTATCCTCAAGGATTTGACGACATCACAGGCCCTCAAGTGAAAAGCCTATGCCCTTCCTTGGACTCCAGCAGTGTCAGCTCCTACAAATCTGTCAAAATTGGTGCTGTCAATCTCCTCCCTAGGGACAGCCTCCAGCCTTCAATCCCAATTGATGTCTACTGTGATATGGAATCACTTGAGGTTACAGCCCCTGTATTGGCATCACACCTTGTGGAAACCAATGGAGATCCCAATTTCGATCAGGATAACCCTCCCTCAGTTGATACCCACAATGTGCAAATCCTCGTCCCACAAGATCCTATTGCAGCTGCAGCCTATTTCCAACATGGGATCAGGGCTCAGATTGACACGGGTGCCAAAGTTTCCTGCACAAACCTTAAGCATATCCTGCATGGTTACAAACCTTACACCAAACTGCGAAAATGCCCGGTCAGGCTCACGGCAGCGATTGGAGGAAAGGCAGCCACCTGTATTCCTGAAGGATCTGGCTACTTGCACATTCCAGCACCAAATCACATAGGGTACCTCAAAGTCTTCTTCTATTATTCTCCCTCCCTTTCAACACTACTACTGAGTGAGAATGATCTTTGTGGAATGACATCTCACATGAGACATCAGTTCAGTGGACAGTCCATTCACAAAGTCTTCACTGACAACCATGACTCATCTGTTCAACAAAATGGAAACCTCACCATTATTTGTCATCACAAGCAGAACACTGCCAAAAGCATTGTCCTGCACGGAAGTATTATTGATGGTCAGTGTTACACTCACCCAATACTGATCCCAGACATTGATTTTTCATCCCCATATGCCAATTGTGCAACATCTTCCGCCTATGCCTTAGCGACCGACATGGAATTCAAGAAAGCTTGTGAACTGGCCTCCAAAGAAGCCATTAGCAACTACAGGTATGATGTATACATGAATCTTGTCACACTGCAAAACTGCACAGAAGCAGCTCAAGCTCAGTCTGATACCAGTGACATGCCAAAGTTTGATGCAAAATTGTTTTTCACCAAGATTGTGGACAAAAATATCCCCATTCAAGCCATCAAAGCAAAGACATCGAAACTCCTTTGGCACCAAAGATTAGGACACCCATGCAATGACTTTCTATACCAAGCTCATAAACACATTCTTGGAGTACCAAAGTTCAAGCGTCAAACAAGTATTCTTGATCAATGCCCAACTTGCATTCAATGTAAGCAAGCTAAAACACCTGCTGGCTCACATTCCACAAGAAAGGCTACACAACCTTTTCAAGGTTTGTCCATTGACTTTGCTTTCTCCGGCGCCAGATCCTCCAACAGCAAACAAAAGTCCGGCTACGAAGGCATACATGGTGAGACAGCTTGGATTCTCATCACAGACCACTATCTGTTATGAAATATGGTGATACCAGAATCTCCAAAGCAGCACCACTCCATTGGCTCGAGCACTTCTTCTCCCAGCACAACCCAACCTGTGCCAACAAGTATATCACAGTTGATCAAGGTGGAGAACTCTATCACAACCCTGATATCAGAAACCTCTTCTCTGCGTTTGGATACTCAATTTTCCCAACTGGTGCTGATGCTTCTCACCAGAATGGTACAGTTGAAAGAGCTCACCGGACTCTTGCTAACTCAATGAGGAGCATGCTCAGTGGTGCAAATTTGCCCATTAAATTCTGGCCCTTTGCTTTCTATCATGCCCTGAGGTTGTCAAATGCCTTCCCTGAAGGCAATCAGCAGCATTCACCCTTAGAATTGGCAACTGGCCATAAGGAAGATCTTACTGACTTCCGCACCTTTGGCTGCAGAGTTTCGTCACACAAACGAGATTCAGGGTTATTTCAGAATCACGCGCATATTTGGGTCGAACTCCACTGGTCCCCCTTTGTAATTTCACCCTATTTATTAAAATTAATGTCAAACTCATAATATTTTTATGCACATTTCATTTTCCTACCCCACTGGCATCTGTTTCCAAAGTAGTGGCATGTTACTGAATTTTATGCCTGAAACAAACAGTGCATGGTCGCAATTTTTCAATCTCAATCGTTTCCCCATTTTTATTGTTATTACCGGCTAGTGTACGACTTCAGTAGTAACAATGGTCCGCACTCCCAAATATCAGGTATATTGTGTAGGTTGCTACCGGGACTCTCCTTTGATCACTATAGGTAGGGGAAAGAAAAAGGTTATCAAGAAGAAGAGGCCCCCCTTGTTTACAGCGCGACTAAGAAAGAAAACGGGAGTAATTGTTTCTCCCGGTCTTCTGTCCCATATTGCACATAATCCGGGTACATGTTATTCTTATTACAACCGGTGTTTGGGGGTAGATGATTTTGCATCTTCGTTATTTATTAGAAAATCGAAGAAGAAGCTTGAGGATGTTAGTCAACAATTAGGTCTAACGAACACCTGTAACGGTCCACAGAGTAGTGATGTCGCATTACCAGAGGTTCTCGACAATCAAGTTATGTATGACCCTTCTGTCGAACCGATTGGGCGTGCCTTGATCGGTCAGGAATTAACCAACATAGAGGATGACAATGATTCTGTCTCCGATGACAATTTTTTCTTTCCTAACGATGACGATGAGGAAGAAGGTAGTGAGAGCATAGAGGCCCCCCACTCTTTGATTGTCAATGATGAAGAAGGCATCAACATTGATGTTGACGATTCCCATTGTGATTCAAACACGCTAGTAATTACGACACCCAATGTAGGAAGGAACATATCTGACGAATTGAAGGTCAAGATCAAGTTAATGAAAATCATGCGGAATCATAGCATACCATTAGTTGCCGAGAAGGAATTGTATGAATGGGCTATTGAATCCGAGCGGCTTAATTTATTTTCATGGACTAAAGGCAATCTCATAAAGACCAGGGCAAGTGTCATGAAGGAGATTTCTGCAACTGTGCCTGACATAAAAGGCGATGGGTTTGAACCTCATCTTATTGACTGGTGTTCTATGAAATCACAGAATGTCGATGTTTCCAGTCGCAAACAAATCTACGTCCGCTCATTCCAAAAAGCACTTCATTCCCTATTAACAAATGTGACTTTGGTGAATGAAGCTAATCTGTCATTCCCCCATGCTGAAGACCCCACCTTACCAGTCCGTTATCCAGAACTTCAAGGGAATATTGATATTGACGAACTCCATCACGGTGAATGGTGGATCAACACTTGGGAGAAGAGATGCAAATCTGGATCGAATGAAATTCTGGTTCCTATTATTCTCTACATGGATGGAATTGCAATTGACAATAGTGGTCAAACCACTCTTACCCCACTGAACATGACTCTTGGCATATTCAACACCCTAACTCGAAACTCCCGGCCGGATGCGTGGGAGGCTATATATTATCACCCAACATGTCCAGGTGATAAAGGTGCCGAATCAATTGACAATGTGAACAATCTTCACTCTGGCCTTCGTTTTGCTCTTTCATCTTTGAAAGATGCCTGCAACCAAACGGATGGTATTGAATGGTCTAATTTGCCGTGGAACAAGAAGAAATGGTCGGTTCGAATGAAATTTGCGGTTGCTTATTTCATAGGTGATACTCCCCAGCACGACCAACTTTGTGGACATTATCAAATGTCGAATTCAAAGATGATCTGTAGGCATTGCAATTGTCCCAGAGCACTTGGTATTAACGCTCGTGTGAATGTTTTGAAGGTTCCTGTTTCAGTTAAAAGTGGTAACATGCAAGTGTCTAAGCACCAAAATGGGGAAGAGTACCAATCCATTCGTCTATGGAATATATCTGATTTTACTGCTCCAACGGTTGACGAAGGAGTGAATGTTGAACAGTATTTCAAAAACATTTCTCACCATGGCGTACATAACGGCAACGCTTTTTATGATCTTGATTTTGGGGAAAACCCACATAATATTCATCTAGCGTCGCCCGGAGAGAGACTCCATATGCACCAACTTGGTTGCGCAAAGCGTGCAGCAGAGACGTTCCGCGAGGACTTTTTAGGCAATAACCAGCGGCTTCTTGGTGAGATGGAAAGGTTAGCCAGTTACTATGGTGGTGCTGTCCAGAGGCAATCCGATCGTGACTTCCCACGAACCAATTTTTCAGAATCAATACATACAGCGAAGAAGGAGGGTAACCAGTACATTGGAATGCTTTATATTCAGATGCTGTCACTTCTGTCTGCTGGAGGTCGTCAATTGTTGTTGTCTCGAAAGACTCCTTCCAATCTTGAGAACAAGAGCAGAAAGTGTGAAGAGGAAATTGACCGACGTATTTACGCCATTGAGTTGTTGTTGGGTATGGAAGAGTTCCTAAAGTATGCTGGAACGTTTGACGAGGTTTTCAAACAAGACAAGAAAGGTGTTTTGAATCTTGACAAAATGGTTGTTCTTTTCATCAACTGTATAAATAGCAATCTTCAATGAAGTAAGGGAGAGGGTAACAATCTGGTGAAGAATCACATGTTTTTTCATTTATCACAGTACATGAGATTATTTGGTCCTCCAACTGGGTGGGACTCTGCCGCGAGTGAGAGCAATCATAAAACTGAAGTGAAGGCTCCTGCTAAGAGAACTCAACAAAACAAGTCCACACTTATCAAGCAAACTTGCAACCGAGTGATGGAGTATCGAACTATTGATCAACTTGACCGTGAATTTGATTTGTTCGAACATAGACCCGTAACCGGACCAAATCATCCTAAGGAGGGTGGTTGGTCAGCTGGGTCTTCGTTTTGGATTGGTGTGATGAATGGTCTCCCTTACATGAAGTGGGATGAAAAAAAAAACTCAAGTTTACCCTGGTTTCCATCTGATGTTCTCAAATTTTGTTGCGACGTGGTCCTACCGGCTGTGGGCAGCAGCAAGGTTTTTGGAACCACGGAGCACAAGAGGTATGACAAATCTCGCGAGATGAAATTATTGTTTCGTGCCCACCCATCGTTTAAGTCTGATTCTGGACAATTGTCCAATGTATGGTACGATTGGGCTAATTTTCAACTCGATCTACTTGATAAACGTGGACTGCAAGTTTATCCATGTCAGATTCTGTGCCTGCTTTACCTCGAAGGTCCTTTCCCCGTGGGTAGCTCTGTTAGTGGTTTCGAATTAGTGCACGATGGTTATTATGCCGTCGCTCGTTGCTTTGTTTCTGCAGACCCCATACCGAGCAAGAGGGATAAAGGAAAAAAACACCATCATGCGTTGGTAAAGCTAGGTGAGCTTCGGAACAAATTGTATTTGTTCGACTGCAACGCCATTGAGTCCGAAGCTGCCGTTGTTAGAAACCATGGTAGTCCTGACCAATATTTTGTGCTGGGGAATCGTGAACAATGGTTGTTTAATTTCTTAGAGACAATGGCTTCACTGGAAAAGAAGGATTTACAATCAATAGTACGAGATGGTGAAAACAGCACACGACTTGAATGAACCAGTTTATTATCAGATATTTGTACATAAATGGATTTTCCGTTTTTTTCATTTTTCCAGTATCGCAACGTCGTCGTTGCAGAGAATTGTTCATATTTAACAATGTTGTTTCAGGAAATCATTTTTTTCGTATGTTCGATGGTATACTACCACTGTGCAATTCTACCCACCTTTTTCATGTGTATTTTGCGTTTTTCTATTTTCTGCAACGGCGTTGCACCAAATACCCTTTTCCCGTATTTTGGATGGTATACTAGAACGGTACAGTCATACCCACCTTTTTCTGTGTATTTTGCGTTTTTCTATTTTCTGCAATGGCGTTGCACCAAATGCCCTTTTCCCGTATTTTGGAAGGTATACTAGTATGGTACAATCATACCCCCCTTCTCAGGTGTATTTTGCGTTATTTTATTTTCTGTAACGGCGTTGCACCAAATGCCCTTTTCCCGTGTTTTGGATGGTATACTAGTATGATACAATCATACCCCCCTTCTCATGTGTATTTTGCGTTTTTCTATTTTCTGCAACGGCGTTGCACCAAATGCCCTTTTCCCGTATTTTGGATGGTATACTAGTACGGTACAGTCGTACCCCCCTTTTCCTGTGTAATTTGCGGTTATTTATTTTCTGCAACGGCGTTGCACCAAATGCCCTTTTCCCGTGTTTTGGATGGTATACTAGTACAGTACAATCATACCCACCTTTTCATGTGTAATTTGCGGTTATTTATTTTCTGCAACGGCGTTGCACCAAATGCCCTTTTCCCGTGTTTTGGATTGTATACTAGTATGGTACAATCATACCCCCGCCCTTATCATGTGTATTTTGCGTTTTTCTATTTTCTGCAACGGCGTTGCACCAAATGCCCTTTTCCAGTATTTTCGACGGTATAGTACTAGTACGGTCCAGTCATAAATTTTTTGTCATGAGTATCAAGTTATTATTATAATGGATTACTTCTTAGTATAGTTTTGCGCGATACATAGGCGCTCATAATATAACACCCTTCGTATTTGGGATTCGAACAGCTATGAAACACTAACGGATTAAAGAGCAGAGTATCCCCAGAACGCAACGGCACTTTGATACGGTACGTTGGGAAGACAAAATAATAAATCACTTCGTCAGCATGCACTCCCGACGGAGCTATGACTGTTAAACGAGTATAATTCATATCATCATCAACATGGCATCGAGAATGGTAATTTTGACCAATCGAAAAAGCTAACGCCTGTTTCCCAATGGCATTGAGCTGCGTACGAGTCAGAATCTGAGACAACACATCCATTTCATCCTCAACAAATGGTTCGATGTGTGTTAAACTATGATGCATATGCTTCACAATTCTCACTGTTGTCTGTTCCAGCTCCAGTTTCATGTTTGGTTTCACATGACTTTTGAATACGTACTCACCATTGTTGGAAGACAATCTTTCTGGTCTAACTCCAATGATAGCATAATCATCGTTGATACTGCCGCGCTTCTGACCTCTGGCAACTGTTGGTTTGGATCCAACAATTTCCGGAGCAAACTTTCTTAACAGTTTGATATTATTCTTCGTAGCAAGGTGTCGCTTGGCAAATTTTCTGGAAACTTTTGCGAAAATGCGCAACGACGGATTATTCTCGTCAAACGCAACAATATGCTCATCGTTTCTACTATCCAATCTATCGAATTTATCTATCAACAAAGCCTGTTCCGGTTGATACTTTTTCTTTCCTCCTATTTTGCCACCCCAGTTTGTCTCCATGTATTTTCCTTTGACCACAGTTGTTCTGTCTTTGTTTTTCAACGCTATTGTACTGACACAATCTTTGCAAGTACTACGCCTATTTGTCCTTTCGTTCTTCATTGGTTTTATGTCGGACAACTTTGTATAAGTTTTATGGCTCGTTGACACAGGTGCTGCAATCCTAAGAAAGTTCAATGACATTCTCTGCTTTCTTCTTTTCTCATGTTTCCTATCTGTTTTTTGCTTCATAGCTCTGTCCGAGAACTGATTTGTCGTCATGGTTGGAGTAGGTGTAGCAAATCGAAGCCAATTATTCGTTGCCGTTAGTTGTTTCGCCCGTGGAGGAGGACTCGCTGCCGCTTGCCGCTTTCTACTTGCCGCTTTCCGCTTGCCGCTTTTCGCTTGACACTTTTTGCTTGCCACTGTTGCTCTTGCTGCCTTTTTGTCGCTGCCGCTGCCACTGTGACTCTGGCTGCCGATTGCCGCTGTTGCTCTCGCTGCCGCTTGCCGCTGTTGCTCTCGCTGCCGCTTGCCGCTGCCGCTGTGACTCTGGCTGCCGATTGCCGCTGTTGCTCTCGCAGCTGTCGCTGCCGATTGCCGCTGTTGCTCTCGCAGCTGTCGCTGCCGATTGCCGGTGCTGCTCTCGCTGCTGCTTGCCGCTGTGGCTGTCGCTGCCGATTGCCGCTGTTGCTCTCGCTGCTGCTTGGCGCTGCCGCTGTGGCTGTCGCTGCCGATTGCCGCTGTTGCTCTCGCTGCTGCTTGGCGCTGCCACTGTGGCCGTCGCTGCCGATTGCCGCTGTTTGCTTCTTGCTGCACACTGCTTGGCGCTGCCGCTGTGGCCGCCGCTGCCGATTGCCGCTGTTGCTCTCGCTGCTGCTTGGCGCTGCCGCTGTGGCTGTTTCGCTGCCGATTGCCGCTGTTGCTCCGCTGCTGCTTTGCCGGTGGCTGCTCTCGCTGCTGCTTGGCGCTGCCGCTGTGGCTGTCGCTGTGGCTGCCCGCTGTTGCTTCTCGCTGCTGCTTGGCGCTGTGGCTGTCGCTGCCGATTGCCGCTGTTGCTCTCGCTATTTTTTTTTGTTGGGTTTTGCTGCCGCTTGCCGCTGCCGCTGCGCCTCTCCCTGCCAATTGCCGCTGTTCCTCTCGCTGCTGCATTTCCGCTGCCGCTGTGGCTATTGCTGCCCAATTGCCACTGTTGCTCTCGCTGCTGCCAATTGCCGCTGTTGCTATCTGCGGTTCAACGAGTTGTTGACGTTGTCAAAAAAAAAACGACTTTATTGGAATATTTGGTATGATAATTGAACAAAATGGGTGAGTATCTATTGATGTAGTACAGTAAATAATAACACAGAATAATATAATCTACATGCTACAACGTACACCGTTTTGCTTCCTTTCGTTGTTGTTGTTGATTGGTGGTGTTGATGTGTTGTTGCCGTTGTTGTTACCTTCGATTTTGTGTTGACTTCGATTCAGTGTCGCGTTTGATTCGTTGTATCCTTTGCACCTATAGGAAAAAGATTTGCCACACAGGAAAGATTGGTTCTTCCGATCCGTTTGTTTCCAATCCCTTGTTTCCAATCCGTTGCTCCGATACGGTCCTATGAAAATGAGAAAAAAAAAAAACAGAAGGAAGAAAATACATTATCAGGAATGCCAGAGGAAGTAAAAGCATTGTCTTTCTCCTCTCTCATTCGTACCGTTTGCGATTGCCAATTTCTAATCTGTGTTTCCAATCTGTTATTCCGATCCGGTCCTATGAAATTAGGAAGAAAAACATAAGTGAGGAAATACATTATCAGTAATGCCGGTCAGCGAGGAAGTATTATCCATTGTTGTCTATCTCATTCGTACCGTTGCTTGTTCTGATTCGTTTTTACCGTTGATGTCCACCGATACGTTTTGTTTGCCGCAGATATGTTGTTGCCTCCAATGATTCCATTTGCCGGTTTGTTATTCGTTGTCGTTGTTCTTTCTGCTGCCGTTTGATTTGCAGACTTGTAGTAATTCCTATGTCACGAAAAACAGGACTTGTTCCTGTTGATATAAGGCAATTGATGCAGATTTTGTGCTTTAAGATGTTTATGTAAGGCGGGGGGGGGGGCCGTCCAAACAAGAATATCTTTCCAGCAACTAATCCCTAATCGAATGCTTTCTACTTCTTTGCAGTACAAGGCTGTTATATCGGACTGAAATATCTGAGAACGATTTTTTTTTTTCGTTGTGCCTTGTGACATCGTCGCCATAAGGCATGTGACGAAGAGGGTCGGATCCCACGTTCTCGGACGGAGTGTTGTTGGAAAGAAACAACACTCTACTCAGATAAGTTGGAAATTGATGTTTGTCGGAAAGTGAGAAATACATATTTTCAACAAGTAAAGTGACCCAAGTTAGTGAGCAACAAACTTTCAATTGTAATGTAAACTACTCCGTTACAAAAAGTACTTATATCCAACTTCGAACGTAAGGATGACATCGTTCCATAGATCAAGTATCAACACTGTCTTTCGAACGTAAGAATGACACCAGTTCGATACATTTTTCTGCTAAGTAAACAACTTCGAACGTAAGAATGATATTGGTCCGTTAAGTATTATGTTCTTTTTTTTTTTGCAACGGCGTTGCAACAAATGGTCTTTTTTGTATTTAGCGTGATATGGATCATACAACAGTACAACAAACTTCTAACGTCAGAATGACATTGGTCCGTTAAGTATTTTTTTTTTGTTTTTTTTGCAACGGCGTTTGCAACAAATGGTCTTTTGGTATTTAGCGTGATATGGTTCAAAATACGATAGTCCTGTTTCATACCAAAGTACCTTTCTACAGTATTAACTTTCTTTATTTTTATTTTTTGCAACGGCGTTGCAAGAAATGGTCTTTTTGTACTTAGCGTGATATGGTTCATATGATAGTCCTGTTCATACCCAAGTACCTTTTCTTCAGTATTACTTTGTGGTTGTTTTTTATTTTTTATTTTTTTGCAACGCGTTGCAAGAAATGGTCTTTTTGTACTTAGCGTGATATGTTTAATACGATAGTCCTGTTCATACCAAAGTACCTTTCTACAGTATTACTTTGTTTGTTTTGTACCTTTTTTTTGGCAACGGCGTTGCAACAAATGGGTGTTTTTGTTATTTTTTTTTATTTAGCGTCATATATCATATGGTTCATACGATGGTACTGGTCATAAACCAAAGTACCTTTCTACCGAAAAAAAAAAAAAAAAAAAAAACCCCACAAAATGCACCAAATCATCGATCGTACCAATTTACTTTTTGGCAACGGCGTTGCAACAAAAGCCCTTTTTAGTATTTAGCGTGAGATGTTTCATACGACTGTACGTTTCTACACAAATTGCACCAATTCCCCCCCCCCCCCCAGCGATCGGATCATTTGTTTTTTGGCAACGGAGTTACAACCAATGCCCTTTTTCCCTATTTAGCGCTACTAGGTGTTCATACGACTGTACTTTTTGTACACAAAATGGAACAATTCAGCGATGGGGCCATTGTCCAACTTGGAAAATGTTCCTTTTTTTCTTTTCTTCTTCTCACCTTTCATCCCACCCAAAAAAACCTTTTTTTTGTTTTTTTTTTTTTTTTCCGTTTTTCGGGAACGGCGGTTCCAATTACAAAAAATGGTTTTTTGATCTGAATGGTTTACACACACAAATCCCCGCCCTTGCATTCGTCGTTGCAGGTTTTATTTGTCAAATTATTTGTGACGATATTGTTTCACTCTTTCTCAGGTTAGTGGTAGAACGTCTTTACGAGAAGAAGGACACGTTTACAGGCACCTTCTACCTTTTCGATTTTTTGAGAAATGGTTTTTGAGACATGATTACCACTGTCGCGTCGCTACGTGAGTGGTGATCTCTTGTGAAAGAAGTTTCAAGTTGTACTACTATCCTTCTTTCATTCAATGTTTGCTTGTAACTTGGGTAAACTAGATTCACACAACAGTGATTCTCATTGTTTTCAAACAATAAAAAGATTGTCTCAAATACTGATAACATTTTACATTGCCAATGACACCGACGACTAATAGTGCTCGCAAGCGCGGGGCCAACCCAAATTCAAATAAGAAAACGACAAGTTGTAAGAAGGGTAGATTGAAAGACCCACCAACCAATAGTCTTGACAAACATGATACCGATCAAAGAGATCATCGACAGGCAGTAATTAGTAACCTTAGAAGGCTTTGAAGGATGAGTGATATGGAACAGAGGAGTTTGTGAGGAACCTCAGTCTGGAGGTTACAACATGTTTCACTGCATTGTTGACAAGGGTTTACCTTGTATCAAAAATTATTGAATCCGAACCTACACCAGATTTCAGGAAGTCAATGTCTACTACTAACTCTGCGGAAAAGAAGAAGGGGAAGGGAAAGAAGAAAAAACCCGATACCACCTTAAGTGAATTAGGCCCTATTCCCCATCAAATAGACGTCATGGTGGATTTATTTTTGTTTGAAATTGAGAACGGGGTGACTGGAGTGTTGAAATTTTTGAGCAGGAAGCAATTAACCAAGCGATTCAATGACTACGACATGGCGAACAAGTGGAATAGGTTCGAGTCACTGTTGCGGAATCTTAACGACACATCAGGCGTGGATGCTATCTATGGGCGCAACGTTGTCAACTACGTTACAATGAAGAAGTACATGATAATGTACCGTGAGATATTGGTTTGGTACATGAAGAATGTGAAGTATCCACCTGGTTCAGATATTTCGTCTGAGGATTTGTGTTTCCATACCAAAGGCGACAATTGTTCTCCCAGTCAGTTGAAAGCATACGTCAGATCAATGAGGAACTTCTTGGACTGCCTTATGGCAAAGACCTCTCTACGTGTTTCAATGACTCATAGCTGCAATCAGGTGGACTTAGACAAACATTTCAAGAAGCAGCGTATTGAATGCTTAAAATCCTTACCAACAGAAAACATCGAGTTTAAAGAACTTATTGTGTCAAACAAAAAGTTGATGAAGATAACGGAACGAGAAACTGCTTTTCAGGAGCTCATTCGTGAACATTGGTTACGCTTTCAAGGGAAGGCGAAAACCATTTGTACCATCATCGACATGTGTCACGTCGACATCAAAGTTTTGACACACGAAGATTTTTATCAGTAATACTTACCCGAATTAATTAACAATTCATTCGTCTTGGGCACCACGGTACTTTTGGGGGAGAAGTGGGTTCCAGTAGGATTTCATCGAAAAGGGGACACAAACATTCCGGAAACGGGAAAAGTGTTATTACCACTCAATACTCAATTGGTTTTCCACTACGTCATCCATTACAAGCACACGGTCACCAAATATTACAACATACATTTCGATATCGATGAGGACCTTGTCACCCTGTCGCCATGCAAACATGGCACCGGAAAAATAGATCTGGCATATTTCAAGGTGCCGAAAGGAATCCTATATTTGGTGCATCAATGGCTGATAACAAAATTTGTCCAACACGGGAACAAGATTGGGGTAAACGTGGTCGTTTCGTTGGAAACAGCATGTAATGTGTTCCTTTCTCAAGTACTATGTGCATCAATGATTCGAGTCGACTGCGTTGGTTCGTCCTTTGATTGTTCAATTGACAATGTTTGTGAGAAAATGATACCAAAAGTCTTCAAAACCAATAACCAATCATTTGTCAGTTACGATCATGTGATGGAAACCATTGAAGATTTGGTATTGACCGAGAGGAATTTTCTAAAAGGAGCTATGGTCACCGAATCGACGGAGGGAAGTGTTCCGTATTTTCAAAGGAATGATCGATTGTACATTTTCCCGACGGCATGTGTTCTGAGTAAGACAAAATTTGCCCATGTCAATTTTGACGATAAACCAGAAGAACTTGTAAGAGGTATTTTGGAACTGTCCGGATTGGAAGAACAACATAAGAATCAAACTTGTGTTACAAGATTCCTTCAATACGATGTTAACTCACAACAAGAGGTGCACCAACGAGTTTTTATGGAACACATTCCATACGTGTTCCGTGAGATATTCGTAATTGATCCGGAAGTTCTCCAACGTCATACTTGGGTGGAAGAATTCATTCAGTATAGCTACCTTCCAGAAATGGGTACCATATTTACCCCGTTGACAGAAAAACTAGTAATATATTTGTTGGAAAAGTCGGATGATCTATCATCGGCTAACCTTGTAGTTCAATTTTTGGACGATTAGGTTGTCAACAATTATGGAAAGGGAACGGGAGAATTGAATCTGGCGTTCGAACACCTCCAGGGTTGTGACTTTGTTTTTTACAAACCATCGGACTTTCTAACTTGGGATTGCTTCAAAACATCCAAGGTTCAAATAAATGAGTTCAACAAATCAAATAACACATACCGGGTAGGATGGGTTACATTCAATTTCAATACGACAAATGATTCCAAGCGTGGATTCATCCCACCCTGGGATGATAACGTTGACGGTGGCAATGTTGGCAAGACGAACAATATCAACGATGGGAGAAAGAACATCAGTGGATCGAAAGTTACCGGTAAGGGTTCGAAAAATAAGCCCAACGAATCTAAAGAATCGGGAATTGACACAAGTAAGGGTAATTCCAAGGATACTGGTTTGACTGACACAACGACTAAAACCTGTGAAAAAAAGGGTTCAAATGTAAGCGAAGAAATGATTATAGATGTTGCGAAAAGTCATCTTAACGCCATTGTAACACTGCCAGTTTATCCTATCAAGATCAAGGAGAAGGAAACCAAACATGAATTCAAATGTTCTGTGCTGTTGAAAGATCAGGATCCAGAGATAATGTTTCCTATTTACGAAGTAAACGAACAAGTTCGTTACACTCCAGAAAAAAACGGACCAGTTGAAATTGGAGAAGTTTATAGGTACGTTTTCGGAGACTACGACCAATATGAACGAGTGGCGGGTTATATATGTACTTTCCACAAACGTAAGGCGGGGGAGCAACGACAATTTTGCCCATACTTTCAGATTTCCGGTCTGAAAGAAACCAATCCTCGACGCATTAAAAAAGTATCGGATTTAGTAAAATGTTACAGCAAGGATGTTGGGATTTGTGACCCGACGGATGGAAATGTGGAGGTATCCAATTCATCTTCTGACACAACCACAACCGGGTCAGAGTACAGCACCAGTTTCCACCAAATCCTCCAAGATTGGATGAGTGAGGCATACTATGTTACACCAAATGCAAGCATCCGTTTGTAACTTATCCATTATCCTTCATAGTTCTTTATTCAAACAATATTATGCAAAATATTGATCATGAAATTGCAGCCTAATTCGCACATTCATAAACATACTAACTAATATTACTAGGACTAATAAATTTTAAAACTAACTGAAGTATAAGTAGAAGATTTCTGGTCAATTCTGTTTCATGCAGCCAATGCCACACATTTGCACTCAAAAACTGAGTAGAAATCACTATTTGGGTACATGCAGCAATGCCAGAGGGGACTAAAATTGTTCTAAATCTCATACTGACTAAAGTATCAGCCTGTTTCTTGTCCGGTTTGTTTCATAGTCTACCCCATTCATAGTATGAACACTATTCATCCTGAAATTGCAGTCAATGCCACACATTTACTCTCAAAACTGACTAGGACTCGCTATTTTGGTACATGTATGCCCAGGGAAAAACATTATTCTAAAATTCATACTGACTAAAGTATCAGCCTGTTTCTTGTCCAGTTTGTTTCATAGTATACACCATCCATAGTATGAGCAATATTCATCCTGAAATTGCAGTCAATGCCACACATTTGCACTCTAAAACTGACCAGGACTCACTATTTTGGTACATGCATGTCCAGGGACAAACATTTTTCTAAAATTCATACAGACTAAAGTATCAGCCTGTTTCTTGTCCGGTTTGTTTCATAGTCTACCACATTCATAGTATGAACACTATTCATCCTGAAACTGCAGTCAATGCCACACATTTGCACTCTAAAACTGACTAGGACTCGCTATTTTGGTACATGCATGTCCAGGGACAAACATTATTCTAAAATTCATAATGACTGAAGTATCAGCCTGTTTCTTGTCCGGTTTGTTTCATAGTCTACCCCATCCATAGTATGAACACTATTCATCCTGAAACTGCAGTCAATGCCACACATTTGCACTCTAAAACTGACTAGGACTCACTATTTTGGTACATGCATGTCCAGGGACAAACATTATTCTAAAATTCATACTGACCTAAGTATCAGCCTGTTTCTTGTCCGGTTTGTTTCATAATCTACCCCATCCATACTATGAGCAATATTCACCCTGTAATTGCAGTATATGCCACACATTTGCACTCTACAACTGACTAGGACTCACTATTTTGGTACATGCATGTCCAGGGACAAACATTATTCTAAAATTCATACAGACTAAAGTATCAGCCTGTTTCTTGTCCGGTTTGTTTCATAGTCTACTGCATCCATAGTATGAACACTATTCATCCTGAAATTCTTGCAGTGAATGCCACACATATCCTTCAATTGAATCGAATGACACACTCTTGTACTCAAAAAGTGACTAGGAATCACAATTTTGGAGCATGCATGACCAGGGACAACCATTATTATACAATTCATACTGACTAAAGTAATAGCCGGAGAATTGTCATCAATATTGTTTCATTGTCTCCCCAATCATTAGTAGGAGCAATATTCATCCAAAAATTTCAGAAAAGAACACACTTTTGCACTCAAAAAAGAACTGAGAAACTCTATTTTGGTTACTTCTTCATAAGAAAATCACCAAAAATTACAATAATATGCCGAAACTACTACCCTTGGTACAGGTCACTACGGGGGAATCGAACCACTGGACACATTCACCTCTATATCAATAACCAATCATACGTGATCGGGGAAAATTACACTACCTAAAGCTGGTCAGTTTTTGAATCCTACAATTTGTGTGCACCGTCCCAATACAATAATAAAAAAATTATACAAAAATAAAACGTAGAACACACATTTGACATATATCTACGGGGGAATCGATCCAAAGGACACGTTCACCTCTACCGGTATATCAAGAAGGGAACCATTCATGTCTAAACGGGGAAAGTTACACTACTTAATGCTAGTCTGTTTATGAATCAGACAATTTATGTGCATCGTACCAATACAATATTAAAAAAATAGTGCCAAGGAACAAGTACGAAGAATACATCTTGTACACATCTCTATGGAGGTATCGATCCACCGGACACGTTCATCTCTACGATACATCAAGAACCAATCGCATGCAAACGAGGAAAGTTACACTACTTAAAGCTTGCCGGTTTTTGAATCAGACTATTTACGTGCATCGTCGTAGTGTTGGTGCCGGTACGTAACAATAGTAAGAATTATGCGTGTTCGGGAAAAAGAAGCCACAACCAAAAACTGAAAGTTACAACGCCTGGAAAAAACAACAAATACCAACTTTATGATTCGGCGTTGGAGTACGAACGTTAGGTGCACTGTGGTACAAATAGGTGCATGACTGCGTTACAAATGGAAAATAACAGGAAAATGAAAAACAAAAGACCTAAACCGACACACAAAACAACAGTTGTGCCAACCCGGGGTACTGTCTTGTCCAAGGATTACAACAAACAGATGCATGAGCTAAACAACGATGACGTAAACAACGACGGAAACCCGTTTCTATATCATTTCGAAACAGGATTTGATGCCTTGTGTGCCAAAAACGGACACTTGGTTAACACAATCCTTAGTGGATGCCAGAAGATAGAAGAAGTGCGACAAAGACTCAACAGCAAAAAAGGACATTTCGAGGAGGACGAAGCTTTGAACATTTGGGAACAATGCTTCAAGTACATAACCGAGGAAGTATTTCCCGACTACAAAGAAGGGAACACTGACGGGATGGACCATGTATGGGCAATGGGAGTCATTCTTGCATACATTACATGTGGTTATCCCGCATTGAAAACATCAGAAGACATTAAGTGCTACGACAACGTGGGTATTGGACCGGAAGTAAAATCAATAGAACGAGAGAGAATGATACAAGACGGTCGTACTTTCCCGGCAAAAAAATGGAGTAATCTGACGCCGGAGGCAAGAGAACACATAAAAGAATGTATACATTACCACCCTGGGAACCGTCCTTGTATGACGTACATTTGGTTCAACAACTGGCGCAAAATGACGAATGAGGCAATCATCGAAACTGACAGATTGGAATGGTATTGCAGATCAAAAGACGATAACGAGTGGTACTCAACACAAGAAATATTTCCGCCAATTAAAGAAGAGAACATAAATAACAAAGACAGGAAAAACAAATGTACCAAACATAAGTGGGATTCGTTCATGAACAAAGCAAGAAAACAGTCAAAAAAGAAAAACGGAAAGTAAAAGAAGTGACAAACAGGGGGGAAAAGAGCGAACAAGACGAAAACGAGTGGAAAATTAAGAAATGGCTAAGTCTTTACGAAAAACGATGGAATTCGCCGGAAGATTTAGAGGAATATAACAACTATCCCGTTCCTTGTGGAGCATGGGGACGCGTGAAACACTAACTCTGCAACTCTGTAAGGATTCCATTCCAACAAAAAAACCAGGACAATATCAAAGGTATCACCGGTACAAATTAAGTGCAAAAATTAGAACGGAAATTATGTAAAATATCACCTTAAAAAGTCGATACATTAAAAAAAAAATACTCATCAGAAAGCAACACAACAACAACAACAAAATTCCCTCCGTTGAACCTACAAATTGTGATCCAATCCATAATTGATTCAGGGGGGAGTGTCAACCACCCAAAAAATAGAATTTACTGCAACGCCGTTGCAGAAAATTGAAAAACAATAAGTAAATAAATAAATACGGAATGATACGGTACCGTAGGGTAAGTACGGTAGGGTAGGGAAGATCAAAATGTTCGGGTCCGCGCCAAAATTTTGAGGACTCCACATTCCAGAATATCACGGCACGCTCGAAAATAAGATAGGCAGGCGACAGTACAAGAACAACACTCACAGATAGTACAATTAGTTGAAATACAACAATTCCTTGGAGACAGTAAATCAAGAGATTACAGTGTGTACAGTAGGAATGAAAAAAACATGCCAAACGATTCCTACAAACAACATTATTATCATAAAAATAGCGCGCCAAATCAATCAAAGGTAAAAACGGTAAGTTTATGTGCACGAGTTAACAAAAAAATAATGGTAGAACTGAGTACTAGTTGCAGTCCGGTGACAGGTAGAACCATTGTTACCAATAACACAAACAGCCCAAACAGCAGTGTATCGGGAAGTGACCGAACAAACACAAACGCTAGCCAAACATATAGAACCACCAACAGTAGCAACAGAAATATTCTACAGACAACAAAACAATCCGATAACGATAACTTGGAAAACAACATTGTCAAACACGTCAAAGAAAAAGCATTCAGGAAATTTAAATTCCCGCCAGAGATTACATTCGTGAAGGCGACGATATTCAAAATTGTAAAACAAGCAAATAACAATGAAATACCAAATACGATCGATATAAAAGACCAAAAGTGGAGTGGAATTTATTGCCGTGCAGTGACTGCGTGTAGGCACAATGCTCAAACTCTTGGCAGGAAAAACTACAAAGGTACGCAACCAACAAGAAAATGTTTGCCGGCATGCAATCGTTCATAAGCCATTCTAACATTTTGGTCGTATGAACACTGACACGTAGACGATAAAAGAAACAACCTGATACCAGATAGTTTCCCAGGAACGGTTCTAATCACGGACACACAAGACGTTAACTCAGAAAATAGGTACCAATTGCACGAAGACTATCGGCGGAAAAATTCACCAGAATTCAAATACTTCATGAAAAGAATTCTGGGAGCGGTGTCACCAAAACAGACAGACTTCAAAAGAAAATCAGTCAGAATGACAATCAGTAACATTTTCACCCCAAGCGATGAAGCTTTTGCATTGCTTTTCCTTTACAACGACTACGACTCGTGGATAAACACAACAAAGGGCACGAGGTTGAGAAAAAAATTCACTGACGGTAAGTCTGGAAATAAGGAGGGTTGGAGTAACGAGGGACAAGATCTTTACGAATACCTAGTAAGTGAATTAGAAGAACGAAGGAAGGAACAACAGTCAAAAGAATTAGAGACGGAAATACTTAAAATGTACCAAAAGCAAAATGGCAATCGTAAACAACAAGATAAGGAGGAGAACAAAGAGGGAAAAACACGGAAGCGAAAACGTACCTTGGTTGAGATTCTAGGCGAAGATGATGAGGACTACAAATTTTTCATGGAATACAATAAAAACGAACAAGAGTAATTGATGATATCAACATCAATAGTAGAACGGCTAGTTCATTATTATTTTATGGTTTGCACAATATTGTTCCGGGTCTTCTGTTCGAATATAATACAATAAACAAGATAATTTCAAAGGCTGATAAAATACTTTCGTATTTGTTACAAAATATGTTTGTTGTATTTCCGTATTTGATAAGCGTAGCGTGAATATTGTAAAATGTCGGAGAGTATTGCAAATGCGGATAAAATACTTTCTTATGAGTACAAAAATATGGTTGTTGGATTTTGATATTCGATAAATGTAGTGTGAGTATTGTGAAAGCAACGTAACAGAATACATTGCTGGTTATCAAGAAGCTTGTATATTTGTTAAGATATTTGTATCAACGCTACAACAATATCAGTGTACATAGAGGATATTATTACAAAATATGAGGAGTTTCGTGTGGAAAAAACAAAAATTGAATGGCAAATAAATATTATCGGGGTAAGCATGAAACAAAATTGTAGAATAGAAATATTCTTAAGCAAGCATGAAAAGGGGCTGGAAAAAACGGTGGCGAAAATAGACCTACTTGAAATTGTTGCGTGCAAAAATAGGTAGAGAATTATTTATTGTGCGCGCAACAAAATGTTTCGGAATATTTTAATACATCGCACGAATATTACGAAAGCATGAGCATCGTTTATGTGACGTTGGGTGCAACCTCCAGGCAAGAAATCAATCAAGCTTAAACCCAATGCAAGAAAAGGCATATTTCTAGGTTTCGTACCATACACTACCAGAAACATCCTTTGGTATGATACCGAGACACATTGAGTCAAAATAGCCACTCATGTCAGGTTTGATGAAGGCATGAATGACTTACCCCTTGCAGATCTTCCAACTAATGTCAAGCACCTGCTCAGGACTGATGACAACATTTCTCTCCCACCGGAGCCAAATGAGGTGTCATCCCGTGATTTTCAATTCTCCATCTCCCCATTCGCAGATCTCACCAATCTCAGCATCACTGTTTCCAGCTCTTGTGCTGATCAAGCATTTGGTCTCAGATATGCCAATGATTCACTACTTGGCAGAGCCTACGTCACAGATATCCTTCCCAAAAGCCCTGCCTCCAAGCTTTTCTCCTCCCATGAGAAATCCCTCTCCAAGCTCAGAGGCGCTTATATTGTATCTATCAATCACAACCGTGTGTTTTCTGCTGCTGATGTTACCACAGCCTTGCATGAATCCCACGCTCGAGGGGTGAGGGATTCAATAGATACACCTATTACCTTTGCACTTGAAACCAAATTGTCTCTGAAAGAAGTCAGGAAACACTCGAATGAATATGGATTATTTGCTCCAAATACGTCTTGGAAGGAACCCACTAATGAAGAAGATCCACCCTTCTTGGACCGGATTTCCTCCATCAAGACTATCAAGAAAATTGGCAACAAATACAAGAATATCATCCAATCCAGAATCAACCAGGTCAATAGCACTGAAACACTCCATGCCACCATCCAAAAACACTTGGCCCCAACTGAGGATGGCATGGATGTCGTCATTCCCACTATTGACATTGCATCACTTCGAGCCATCACCAAGCTTCACAAACCAGGCAATCATGCATTACCTCTAGATGCAGATTCACTACCAAATGAAGAAATTGAACTCTTAATCAAGGCTATCAATTCCAAAGGGCACTTCACACAAAGGAATCTCAAGCCATTATCCACATGGGCTGAATGGGAAGCTGGAGAGCAAAAACAACTTGATCAGTTTGAAGACTTAGAAATGTTTGGATCACCCATTCCATACCCTAAGGATCCAGAAGCAATTATTCTCAGACCCCATTGGCAATACAGTGTCAAAAGGAATGGTGTCCGCCGCACAAGACAGTGCTGCAATGGAAGCAAATATGCCGCTCCAACCCTGCATGCTATTGCCATGTCATACTCATCGTGTGTTGAGCATCCTATCCAAAGATTGTTCTTTGCCATTGCAGCAAGCCTCAATCTCAAAGTCTACGGCGCAGATGCCCAAGATGCTTTCGGACACAGTCCTGGACCTGAAATTCCAACCTTCATGACTATAGATGATGCATATGCAGACTGGTACAGACACAAACGCGGCAAAGACACCGACAGAAGGATGGTGCTCCCGGTTCTTCGAGCACTTCAAGGCCACCCAGAATCAGGTAGACTATGGGAGACGCACATCAACAAGATCTTGAAAGGCCCTGATCTCAACTTCAAGACCACCACACATGACAGAACAATCTACACGGCAGTTTTTGAAGGTGAAACAGTCTACATGCTGAGACAAGTTGATGATTTTGCAATAGCTTGTGCATCAGAACCCATATCCGACAAGATCTATGACATCATAGGTGCAAAGCTCAAGTTACCTAAGGAAGATGTAATCCCCTTTACCAAATTGGGATTGCTTGAGGACTTCAATGGAATTGATGTCAAACAGACAGCTGACTACATTGAACTGTCCTGTGCAAATTACATTGACAGAATCATGACATCCCATGGTTGGGAAACTGATTCTAAGATGAAACCTCACTCCAAGCCGTCAGCGCCACTGTCAACTGAAGTGCTGAGCCAACTGCAATCACATACTGATGGACCATTAGAAGGCACCAAGGAACATGCTGAATTACAATCCACATTGGGCTTCTCATACAGGACACTCTTAGGTGAAATGATGTTTGCATATGTGAGCTGCCGGCCAGACATTGGCTATGCAGTGACCCTGATGTCAAAATACAGTTCCAACCCCACTGCTTTCCACTATTCCAGTCTGAAGAATATAGCCCGCTATCTCAGAACAACCAGATCTCGGGGTATTAGATTCTACAGACCAAATGCTGAGCCATCTCTGCCACCAGGAGAACCATACAATGATGTGGTCCAAGATGCATCACTCCCAAAATCCCCTGAAGACATCAAGCAAGCCAAACTGATATGTTTTGTTGACGCGGCATATGGAAATGATCCAAAACATCGCAGGTCCACCACAGGGTATGTCTTCACTTATGCTGGCGGAGCAATTGTTTACAGATCCAAAGCTCAGTCACTTACTGCTCAGAGTTCTACAGAAGCAGAATTCATCGCTGCAGTCACAGCGGCCAAAACAGCCAGATATCTCAGGTCCATACTCAAGGAATTAGGATTTGTTCAAGTTGGTCCAACTCCTATCTATGAAGACAATGCATCAGCAATTGAAATCATCAATGCCCAGAAGCCAACTGAAAGAACCAGGCATATCAAAATCAGGTTCTTTGCAATTCAAGCATGGAAGGAAAATGGTGAGATCAAGATGATTCATATTCCTGGAGTTATCAACCCGGCCGATGATCTAACCAAACCATTGGGATGGATCTTGCACGCTTGACACGCAAGATACATCATGGGACACTACCCAGGTTAAATTCATCTTGAATGACTCGATCGAACGTTCGAATCGAATTACATGAACAAGTCAAGGATCACTTTGATTAACATTCCAATTCGATCTAAGTGCCATTCAGATTCGATCCGAATCAGCCGACACGACGTTGATTCGATAACCGGCTTGAATCGATTCAAAGCGAAGGTATACACCGACAGTAATCCAACATCGATAGCGTGTTGGATCAAGGGATGTGTTGTCGGCAAAAAAATACAGACTTTGTCGGCATCAAATTCGATCGAAAAAGCCGACAAAATGAAACGACGACCGAGGTGCGAAATACTAACAGAATAACAGAGATACAATTATTCGGATGATCGGGTCTTAGAATCAAACGCACCTCCACTACTTGGAAATCCTTAAGTGGTAAAAACAATATCACCTAAGGCTACAAACAAAAAGGGATAATCGGTTAGAAACAAGAAATACCCAAAGACCTGAACAGTAAGTAAACACTTGGAACCCATAAGTACATTCAAAAGAATATACTTGATATCCCGTGAGGAAATTACTTATTGCAATCAAGAAAATCAGTACCGATTCCAGATGGGCCTCATATCTAGCATATATACCACGAATAAGCATACGCCCCATCGAACAGAATACTTAACCCCAAAAATGACCAATACCATTGAATGACCGATACGGTAAGACCGACACGACGCTAATACAGCAACAGCAACAGAAGAATCGGCACGATGGTAAAGAAGACAGTAACAAATAACCGGGGAAGATCTCTACCATGAAAATACAGAGAGCCCCGATACAGTAAATATAAGAGCGTCTCTCTGAGCTCACTTCTCTTTAAATTTCAATTATCCTATACCTTTCGGTCAATTTTTAGAGTTACAACACAAACTCTCATTTTTATGGTTGCAACTAACCATAAGATTTAACCAGAATAAAGAAAAAAAATTATACGATTAAAATCTATCTTACCGGTAGATCAAGTTGACTTTGCCAGATGAGAAAGTTGGTGAGAAATACAATCGGACTTTTTAGATTTGGTACAATTTGTACATGAATGAGTCGGACTTGATGCACTTACAGCCATCTACCGTACTATGACGAATCGAATTTTTCCCTGTTGTCAGCGAAAAATACTGTACCGGTACGTCCCTGTTGTCGGCGAAAAATATGGTCTTCGATTGATGACTGAGTTATATTTTGGTCAGGGATTGACAAGATTTGCACTGTCTTCAAATCTGATGAGTTTTTGGATTGATGACTGAGTTATATTTTGGTTGGGGACTGGCAGGATTTGCTCTGTGTTCAAATCTGGTGGGTTTTTGGGTTGATGACTGAGTTATATTTTGGTGGGGGATCGGCAGGATTTGCACTGTGATAAAATCTGATGGGTTTTTGGATTGATGACTGAGTTATATTTTGGTCGGGGATTGGCAAGATTTGCACTCTCTTCAAATTTGGTGGGTTTTTTGGTTGATGATTGAGTTATATTTTTGTCGGGGACTGGCAAGATATGCACTGTCTGCAAATCTGGTGAGTTTTTGGGGTGACGATTCAATTATATTTTGGTCTGGGATTGACAAGATTTGCACTGTGTTCAAATCTGGTGGGTTTTTGGATTGATGATTGAGTTATATTTTGGTCAGAGATTGACAAGATTTGCACTGTCTTCAAATCTGGTGAGTTTTTGGGTTGACGACTGAGTTATATTTTGGTCAGGGATTGACAAGATTTGCACTGTCTTCAAATCTGGTGGGTTTTTGGATTGATGTCTGAGTAATATTTTGGTCGGGGATTGGCAAGATTTGCACTGTCTTCAAATTTGGTGGGTTTTGGGGTTGATGACTGAGTTATATTTTGGTTGGGGACTGGCAGGATTTGCACTGTGTTCAAATCCGGTGGGTTTTTGGGTTGATGACTGAGTAATATTTTGGTCGGGGACTGGCAGGATTTGCACTGTCTTTAAATTATTGCTACAAACTATTGGTAACCTTTTCAATCAACACTGATGGTGGTTGTTTTTCTTTCTGGAATTCATCATAGAAATGTTTAATTTCTTTACACATTCCCTTGACTTTGGTATGATCTATCTCATCCCTCAAGTACAATCCATTCAATGTTTTACACCTTGATAAAACAACATATATCCAATGTTGCATCCTATAGTTCCGACTTGAAACCAAAATATTGTCTATGGAACGCCCTTGCAATTTATGCACAGTTCTAGCATGGGAAATGTTGAGAGGGAATTGTTTGAGTTTGACGCTCAAATTCTGTCTTGATGATTTGTGACTGATGTGCTCACTAAACAGAGAAGGATACTTGCACAAGGCATAAATATCTTTTGCTGGCAATTTGAGGTTGTATATGGGTTGTTCTTGTGGAGTATTGGTATCTGTAAGAATAACTTGTATAGATTCAATTTTATCAGCATCAATGCAATTGACATAATAGCCATTGATCACAACACTCTCAAGGGCTTCAAACCTGTTCATCTCTTGTTTCAAAATCAAACCTTTAAATTCACACATTGAACCATTAGCTATAGATTCTTCAACAGATATATTGCTTGTTATCATGATGGGACAACCAATATATAGCTTTAGAAATGGATCAACATGTGTACTTCCTCTTCTTTCTGTAACATCTGCATCAGAGCAACAACTGTAAAATATATCTCCTTTATCTGGAAAGGCCTTGTAATCTTTTCTGCTTTTGGCATATTTGTATTCAGCATTGGATGCTCAAATGCATATGGTGTGCAAGGGAATAGGGTCTTGAATGTTCTTGGAATGGGTTTGTTGTAAATGAAGGGCAAAAATTGCATCATTGATTGCACACCTGTCTTTGTTTCTTGCTACAGCATAAGATATTGCCATTGGTAAAGAATCACTCTCAATCACTATCCTTGAGTTGATAAGCTTAGCATCTTCTTCAACAAGCCCAATTTTAAAAATTCTTTCTAACAATTTTCCATATGATGCATCTTCCTGAAATCTGTGGTTTGTTTTTAATTCCAGCATCACATTGACAGCATCTCTGAACATTGTTGTATGTTGCTCATCATATATTTTGGTTCCATTTATGGGAGGTAGCTGATTGAAATCTCCAGCAAAGAGTACATTGATACCACCGTACAATGTATTTGTTCTTGGAGCATCTTTCAATTCATTTAATGTTTTATGCAGCCTGTTTAACAATGAATAATTTGCAAAGGATATTTCATCAATAATGATCATTTCTGTGTCAACCCAATCTTCCTTGAATTCACTTAATTTTTCAAGGGATGAATCGTTCTCTTTCACTGGAATGTGGCAAGCACTATGAAGAGTGCTACCATGAATTGACACTGCTGCACATCCAGTTAAAGCTGTAACAGCAATTGTTTGCCTTGTAAACTTGATGTTTAAATTTTCACAGAATTCCTTGCAATAAGACAGAATTGCTCTGATCACGCGACTTTTCCCTGTACCACCTGCACCTGATAGAAATGCTATGGATTGTTGTTTATGTTCGTGCATTTCTTTCAACATCTGAACTGTTGTACTGAAGTTGATCTTGTCACGTCTTGAAATAGATGAGTCAAAATCATCGTTCTCTTCCTCCTCACCAAATTCATTGAATGGTGCAGGTCTTCCCAATTCACCAGATAATCTTCTCCTTGTGTTTCTTGTTTTTTGCATTCCATTTTTCTTTTGTTTTTCATAAACTCTCAGTACAAATCCAGAGACAATGTATACAAATGCTATCATTTGATGTTTGTCACCATTGAATATCTCTTTACCATATGCAATCATGTTTTTGTTTTCACAAGTACCCGTGGCAGATAAGTTTGTGATCTCTTCATTTGTAACAACAGTATGGTGTGTTACCATCACTTTAATCATATTTGTGATGTCAAGCTCATGCCAATCCCTGCCCATATCTGTATCTTCACCATCTTCCATTAATGATACTCTAGAAGCTGAACAAAATATTGTTTTTGTTTGGTCAATATTTGGTGCCTTAATCAAATTATGTCCACAATGATTGCTTCCTGCCTTAGTAATGACTGATGTGTTGAAGGAAAATAGATTATGACTCGTTCTAAAACAGTTGTCATCACCCAATCCTAAAACTGTGTTCCCAAAAAGATCCAATTCATCCAAGATGTTGATATTATTTCTGTTGTTGTCTTCTGCATTTGATTCATCATGTGTCCACCTAGTATCTGGTGGTAAGGTCACTCTCTCTAGTGCATCTTTTGCACGTCCACCCATCAAGCTGTTATGTGTCCTTTGAATATTCTTCAAAATATTCTGATGCTCTTGTTTTAGCAAACCATTTGCTAAAAAAGATTGAAAATAGGGAAGATATTTGGAATTCAATTGGAGGTCAGAAAGCTTTCTGAATGGAGAAAATAACACACTTGCTCTTTTAGCATAATCTTCCATTGCTAAAGCAATTTCCTGGTGTTCTTCATTTTCATGCTGTGGGACAAAATCCCTAATTTGTTTGTTCCTAAAGTTTGATGTCGATTTCAAATCATAGTGACAGATACCTGGAAGTTTAGTTTTTTTGTATTCATCACAAAATGAATGGTTTTTTGAGGGATGGTTATCCGTGAAGTTCAGTGATGTTGTACTTCTTTTCATTTTTGTATAATACTTTGATGCAAAATCATAAAGACACGCACCCTCTAGTTTTGTTGGTCTGCAAATATAATTTGCTACTTGTGATATGTAAACTGGCAAGTCTTCCTCATTGTCACTTTCATTGGCTTCTTTTAGTTTTAGAACACCATCAACAACATTATCATTCTCAATATAATTGCTCAACACCAATGTTGAAAACTCTTCTGAGAACCTAAATCTTGTATGGTTTCTTGTCAGGTAGGCAGCCATTGGTGCTGAGGTGATGTTATCTTGTGTCACTTTGAACAATGCATTTAGAATAGCTCTTATTCCAACCTTTTCCCTGATCAGATCATCTTCTCCATTTGTTTCATTTAGTTGTTCTGTAGAGTCATTTCTGTGGTTTACCGTGTTTGGTTCATCGTGTTCTTCATCATTCATTGTGACATTTTCATTTTCTTGTCTCTGTTGTTCACCAAGTTGTTTGATTACTTTTTCTGCAACTGCACTGATCTTTTCTTTATCATCCTTTTGTATACTTTTTGAGGCATAACATGTAAGGTAATAAATCCCTGCACCATCCACCCCCCAAATAACATTGTTGTTGCATTGAAAAATAGAACTTACAATACTATTGTTTGAATTGGCAAAACAATCCTGATGTGTTCTCTCATGTTCCCAGACAAACAATTGTTTCTTTGTGCATTTGCCTGTCCAATCAAATGATGTTAATTCTTCATCTTCAAAATGTATCTTTGTTTCATCACAAGAAGGAAGAGGGAGCCTGAACCTACATTCACCATTTTTGTCCATTTTGTGACATGAGCTTGCATGTGTTGAAGCATGCAAATTGCAGAGCAAGTTCACAATGTGAAGGTTTCTTTTGTATTTCATTGATCCTAAGCGCAGGAAAAGACCACTTTTAATTTGGGCAGCAGTTTCTTTATGCAATGCCATTTCCATTGTCACCTGACATTTAGATTGCTTACTCACACCATTCCAAAACTT
This sequence comes from Pseudo-nitzschia multiseries, assembly GCA_037355745.1. Classification (NCBI taxonomy): domain Eukaryota; phylum Bacillariophyta; class Bacillariophyceae; order Bacillariales; family Bacillariaceae; genus Pseudo-nitzschia; species Pseudo-nitzschia multiseries. Next base: position 11,689,367 of record CM074783.1, read on the forward strand.
GTGATACTTGAAATATTGTTCTCCAGTTTCATTTGATGTTGGTATACTTTTGAGAAAATCTAAACTTTCACACGCCAAATCTTCACTTGTGTAAAGTTTAGAGCAGGCTGTACATTTGAAAATTACTTTGTCACCCAGTGATGTGTGACCATGTTTAAGTCTCAAGCTCCTTAAATCCTGTTCTGTGCATTTCTCAAAAGATTCTGAAACCAAACTCAAACACTCAGGATTTCTGCACTGAATAGAATCAAAGTTCTGAAACAATTTTGTTGTCAATATGTTTTGTGCATAGTGTTTCATGGTCTCTATTGCCCCATCTTGCTTGTCCTCCGTATGCAAATCTTGTAGCAGATCATTCCGTTTATTTATCCACAAAACAAAATGTGCATGCAGAGTGCAACGTCCTTGTTCTTCAACTGCAACACTATATGCTTCTAAATCTCCAAATAAACCCATATCTTTGATGTTACCGTCCTTGTTATCCCATCCCAATATGAACTTGATGGTTATCTCGAAAATATTTTTAAATTCAATAGCACAAAGACCTGGATATGTTGTTCTTATAGATGAGCACTCTGTCACAAACTGAAAAAGATCACAATCATCAATGGGTGGTTGTTCTTGCTTAAAAAGATCTGGGAAATCCTCAGAAGTAACTTCTTCATCTTTGGATTTTGACATCACTCTGATCCTAAAATTGATTGAATCATTTGGAGTGATGGTGAATAGAATGCAAGGCAATCCATAATGTGCCATCAATTGAAACATTTTCTTCCTAGCAATATCAGAAGCTGCATTTGTATTGCCCATTGCACTTGTAACTCCCCTTATTTTAGATAGAAAAAAGTCTTCATTTGTTTCTGGCACAACATTTCCATCTAGAAAATTGATTGATGCTTGTTTAAGTTGAACCGGGTCAAGCTGTGAAAAGTTGCACCTCAGGTTTTTTGTTGTTTTTAAATAGGAATGTTTCACCATTTTGACTCTTTGTACAAAATTGTACAAAACTGCTACAAATTCACCTTGATGAAAGCATGGTGATGATAACTCTGATAAATATTTCAGATAATCAGGGCTCATTCTCTCTTCTTCATCCACATCAACAGATCCAATGCCATATGGAAATTGAAGTGGGAAAGAACACAAGAAATTGTTCCCTTCATAATCTTTCAGTATGTTGTTGGATGTCCTACAGATCATGGTGGCATTTTTGTCAATGAGATCTTCTATGCAGTGGTCGTTGAAATGTTTATCTGTGTCAAATCCTCCATTGGTTGTGCTATGTAAATTCTCATCAGGAAAGATGACATGCATTTCAAATTGTTGTTCAATGTTTGAGTTGGAAGATTGTATCTGATTGGTTTTGTCAACAAAAAGAGGTAAAATGATATGTGTATCATTTATGTTTTCATCTTCAAGGTAACCCATATTTTGGTTCATCCAATGCAAGGCTTTTTTCACTTTTTGAATTCTGAACTCCATCTTTTTTTTTACTGCCAGTTTTTGTTGGTTAGTGAATGATCCTGTTAGGATCACTTGAATTTGATTTTTCCCTATTGATTCCAGATAGTTGATAACACCACTTGTATATTCCAAATTGTTTCTTCTCAAAAAGTGATACCCTTTAATCATTTGATGCTGTCCAGCATGGAAATGAAATATGTGTTGGCTGATTCTCACATCTGAGATACGTCCGAGAACTGTTTCTGTACCCCCTGCGGGCTATCGCGCGGTATTTTTACAATTCTCGACCCTATTTTTAAAATTTCCTATCTTTTTAGGTCGCGTGTCTACTAAAAAACCTCGCGCGTCGCACACCTTTACTTTCGAGACAATATCTCATCACTCCTCAAATAAAATAACTATTTTAGGGTTAAGGATATCATATTCGTTTTGTGACAAGCACTATTTTGTGTACAACTTGTGCACAAATGACTTATTTCATTTTCTCAACATGTTTCCACCATACCGGTATAATGGGCTCCGACCCATATCCTCCAACTCCAACTCAAATCCCAATTCCAACTCCAAGTCGAATCCACCCCAGGCGGGCTATTGCACTCAAGGGTTTGGTTCCTGTTTAATCGCAGGAAGATCGGCTGTATTTTCAGAAGCTACACTGTCGGAATCGCCATCAAAATCTGGTTCGCTCTTCAATAACCCGCTTGGTGGATTGATGCTGCTGGTTACATTCGGAACGACTTGATGATTGCTAGTAGGATCGACGCTTTCATTTTTAACATTTGGATGATTGCTTTTTGCTGCACGAATCTTACAAATCTTTTTTTTGTGTCGAGCAATCTCTTTCTTGCGATTAACAATCATTTTCTGGAGTTCTTGTTCAAGATTGGCTGGGTGTTCCTGAACCACCTTTTGTATTTTGTAAATTCCCTCCATGGTTGGTTCGACTGTCGATTGGAAGATTAGTATTAGTAGTATCAGTAGAGTAGATTATCTATTCGAAGATTAGTTAGTAGTAACACCTAACACGTTGGTATTTGTTTTGCTCGTCGGAAAGATAATGAAATAATCAATTATAATGATGAAGTACTAGTGAAAATAATGTATTACTAGTATCTACTAGTAATAACTCATGCAAAATAGCGTACTAGTTGGTTTTACCGGTACATGAAAGTCGGAATCAACTCTATCGTAATCAACAAAACAATTGTCCACGATTTCCATTTCGATAATCAACAACGCAATTGTCCACGATTTCCTACTAGTATCTACTAGTAATAACTCATGCAAAATAGCGTACTAGTTGGTTTTACGGGTACATGAAAGTCGGAATCAACTCGATCGCAATCAACAAAACAATTGTCCAAGATTTCCATTTCGATAATCAACAACGCAATTGTCCACGATTTCCATTTCGATTCACATTTCCGTGCACCTTATGGAAGAACTGACGCGCCTGCCAACAAATGTTTGGAAGAACTGATATGATTGACCCGTCCGGCGCTGTGTATTAACCCTCTTAATGAGTTGACTGTACGTACTGTTCACTACTAAACATATTGTACGAGGAATGTTGCAGTAGTAATGCATTTACTTTACGGACCATTTTTGCAATCGAAGTATGGTAGTAAGGAAATCTACCGTACAAGAAAACACATCACACACAAAATAATACGCTTATTTAATTTTTTCCTTTCAACGATTCATCTTTTTGACCTCCGTCCTCTCGACCCATTCTACTGATATTTTCCTTCAAACAGCTCAGCAACATCATGCCTCCTGTTATTAAAACCTCTCTTCTATTCTACTGCCGTGGTTGCTGGGATAAGAAAGGAAAAGAATCAAAGGATTTTTTAGGATATAAATCCATTTCAAATGGTAACTTGAAATACGTCTCCACCAGCCTAAGAAAACATCTCTGGCATAGAGATTCGTGCCGGGATTTCTACCATAGTCAGGGTCTAATTAAACGAAAGATCTATAACTTCTCCACCTCTATCAAAGTGCAGCCTACCTTGCCATCTGTTCAACATTCTCCGTCAGATTTTGGGATGACTATGACACAAAACGGTCCATCTGTTCCCCCTTCCCATCTCTCCCAGCACCACACCGTCACAAGTCAATCAGCCACGGGTCTTCATTCCGTTCTAAACCAACAGATTGTCCATGATGTCTTTTTACCGCCAATGGATCGGAACGCCATTGAATCTTACATGGCTGTTTCCACTGTTCAAGATGAAGATGCATTCCCGCTGAATAATGATATCGACAATTCCGATGACGAGGTTGACAAAGACGATGACATAAATGAAAATAACGACATCAATTTTACCAACAACATAGATTGTGGAGACAACGAAGAAGATCACACTAATCATTCTGATGTTAACGTCGCTACTGCTCAGCCAGCCCCTCCACCACCATCTTTTCATGAAATCATTAATCTGAACGAAAGAGAGGCTGCGTTTCAAAGCCACACAAAACTACCGCCGCCCCATCATCTTCTTGCAGAATTGGAACTCATGAATTTAATGGCCTGACATAAATTGCCACTGAACACATTCAAATCAATTTTCCAGTGGGCAAAGAACAGTCAAATGAGACCGGGTTTTGATTTTTGCGATGCCAAAATTAGATCTCGGAAAACAATTTTTGACAATCTCCAATCCAATCTTGGCCTCTCCGATATGAAATTTCATCCTCATATACTGAATTGGTTACCTGATAATAAGCCCACTCAGGTGTATGTCCGTTCTTTTAAGGATGCCATTTATTCTCTTCTTTCTGACCAGCAGCTAATGATAGAACAAAACCTCTCCTTTCCCGACTATTCCACCCCTCTATCTCCCGACAATAATCCTGAGTTGAATCCTCATTCTGTAATCTCAGAATTGCATCACGGCTCGTGGTGGAAATCTTCTTGGAAAGAAATTTGCAATCCCAATTCGCAAGAAATTCTTGTTCCTATTATATTTTACATGGACGGCATATCTTTGGATGCGCACGGACGACTTACGTTAACACCATTGAACATGACACTTGGTATCTTTAATGTGGAGACCCACGCTTGACCTGAAGCATGGACAACTATTTACTTCCATCCCGACCCTGAATGGGAGTCAACCAGACACTCTCGTCCTGCCACTTCGAAGGAAAAAATTCAGAATCTTCACAATGGTTTGGAAGTAGCGTTTCTTTCCTTCAAAGCCGCGTGCAACGAAGACGGTGGTATCGAATGGAATTATCTTCCGTACGCAAATCAACAGTGGAAGGTAAAAATGAAATTTGCCATTGCCTATGTTATTGGCGACACAGAACTTCACGATAAATTGTGTGGAAAATACGGCTCCTTCAATAAGGGCGTCATGCGGATGTGCCGTCACTGCAACTGTTATTCTCCGAACATAAACATTCCTTCTGTTCAACCTGCAACAAAGAAGTGGTCACCTGTTGATTTCCATTGTTTTCCTGGCACAGATCTAAACAATATCAATAAGAATTTCAAAAACAACTCTCATCACAACATAAGGAATGTATTTCATGATTTATGCTTTGGTACCAATAAGAACAACATTCATTTTGCCACTCCCGGTGAATGTTTGCACATGCACCAGCTTGGCACTGCCAAACGGGCCGTTGAGTCAATTGAATTGTTGCTCCGCGGAAGTGTTCCATGTGTTTATGCCCCCAATTTGAATCACGGCGTGGCTGTTGCTAACAGTATTGGCCATTTAGCACAACGGTACGGTGGTTTGTTATCACGCCAGTCTGATAGAGATTTTCCTCGCACCAAATTTGGGACTCAGCTTTTATCAACCACGAAGAAAGAAGGGCATGATTTCTCTGGAATGCTTATTTCTCTTCTGATCGCTATTGTTTCCAAACCTGGATCTGACATTATTGGTGACCATAGTTTTGTAAAGAAACAGATAGAGGTAATTCAGCTAATTCTATCAATGGAAGAATTTCTTAAACACGGTCGGATGAAATATGGTTCCTTAAAGAATCTCCCAAAAACAATTGTTCACTTCATCAATTGTATAAACTCAACATGTCACAGGAAAGGGATGGGAACAAAACTAATCAAGAATCACCTGTACTTTCACCTACCAGATTATATCTCTTTATGGGGAAGCCCTGCAGGCTGGGATAGTGCTCCCAATGAATCTCACCACAAAACTGAGATTAAAGCTCCTTCCAAGAACACGCAAGGTAATGCTGCATCACTAATCAATCAAACTGCCAATAGAAAGTCCAAGAAAATGATGCTAAGCCAGGCAACATATCACTACAACTTGAATCCGCCTGATCCTCCTCCAATTGAACGCCCTGATGGTGGCGGTTCTCATTTTCAAATAATGAGAACCGAGAATGGGGGATCAACAATGAAGTGGCTTCGTTCTACGAACAAAAGCAAACCATTTTTTCCTTCTGACATACTTGACTTTGTTTGTGATTCTGTGCTACCTTTATTGGAGAATCCTTTGCACATTTGTGGAGTTACAGAGCACAATTGTTTCGATGTTGCTTGTGGTTCTAATTTTATATTTCGCTCGCATCCTTCATATAGATCGCATAGTTCTCTGCTGAACTCCGTCTGGATGGATTGGTGTTTGATGAAATTGGACTTTGATTTAAATAACAATCCCAAGCTCATACCGTGCCATCTGGTATGCTTTTTAACTGTACAGAGTTTGAAGCAGCCATACAGTAGTATTGGTGGCTATCCAATTGATACAAGCGGAATGTATGCTGTGGCTCGTCGGTTTCAAGATGAGCCAAAGAAAACAGCTTCTGAATTTGTCCAACGTGGTCGCCTCATGAATTCACTGTACCTATTTCATGTCGACACTATCCATTTCGAGCTGGCAGTTGTTCCAGAGCAAGGACTTGATGGCTGTATTACCCATTGCGATTGGCTAGTGATATCGAATCGGATCTCATGGCTAAATTATTTTGAAAGCAAAAATTCTGCTACACCACCGTCTTACGAATGTTTGTACAACGCATGCACACTACAGGACGACATCCAGTTGGAACCATTTGAGATAGCATTGAATGATAACGAATCCAGTGATTCTCTATCCAGTTCAGAGAGCGAAAGCTCGGACAGCAGTTCCGATTGAGTAGCAAGGGTTAATGTAACGGCTAACTTTAAAGTATTGTTTAATATTACTATAGAGGGTTAGCCCTAAGCACAGTTTTGCGAGATACATATGCACTCATAATATAACACCCTTCGAATTTGGGATTCAAACAGCTATGTAATACTAATGGATTGAACAATAGAGTATCACCCGACCTCAATGGAACTTTCACTCCATACGTGGGGAAGACAAAATAATAAATCACCTCGTCAGCAGACACTATTAAATTCCTTTCGTGTCTAGGTTGGTAGAGGTACGAGATTTGAAATAATGAGGCCTCGCGAATTACTAGACTCATTCTTACGATCGAGAATCGATACTTAACTGGATGAGAAGAATCGATCGTCACTCAAGTTCGATACTTAGTGACCCAAGCAAGAGCGCATGCCAGATATTAGCATATGCTATATTCTGTTAAGCGTTTTTTTTGTTTTCAAGAAAAGACAGCAGAGGTTTGAAGCGCTGCTCACGAACTTGTTTCTCTGTTGCACAAAATACGCGTTGTATTAGCGGCAACGCGGTATTTTTGCCGTATATTCGTAATATCGTGCTGTATTAGCGGCAGCACACTCTAAAGCGGTAACTTGCTCTCCAGCAAGCCGACACGCTTATACTTTTAGATTATTTGATTATTCAACCTTAAACCTTGCATCGGGCGCCCCCTTGCATCCTACTGTAGAACTACAAGCCTAAGATCTAACTGATTGCGTCGTTTGTCGATAGTCAGAATAGATCTGATTGGATCAGCATCATCCGGTCGTAGTGGATATCAGAGAAATATTAGAACACAACAGACCGGCACCTCAACCGGCCTGCAGCCTCAGCTACCGTTGCTCTTCTTTGCCTTTGGACTGAGTCAGCTCAACAGCCAGTTTCGAAAGGAAATTAACAGATTAACAGTCGCAAGCTTGTTGAAGCTTGCAAAAGAAGAAGACAACAATCAATCCGACACAGATCATTGATCGACTCGACTACGGACGACGATTGATAGTTCTCTGCTCCGATTACACGGTAAAGACAATAAATCGAACAATTCTCTGATTCGATCACACGACAAAGACGATACATTGGACACGCTAGTAGCATTCCAGTTAACACTGGGTCCATTCTCTCATGCCCGACATCCCTGTTGCCGCCAGAACGCGAAGCAGGTCGACAGGCCGAAGCAGGTCCACCGGGTTCCAAACACTCCAACCTGGAAGCGCTGCAACCACATCCCTACTGCCTGCGACTGACATGGTTGACCCACAGGACAGTCCAACCCGGCATGATAATGAAGAAGAGAACACACCTATCGAAGACCTCTTCCCATCATTTGACCGACCACTAGCCACCTTCTTGCATGAATCCTTCGATGTACCAAAGGAACAAAATGACACCCTGTGCGAGGCGCTCATTGCCGGACGGTACAAGACATGGTTAGATTTCTTGTACATCGAGAACATTGGTGATCTAGCATTTCTTGAAAGGGGAGTAAGAACACCAATTTATCGACATGTACAGATGGCCCTACAGAGAGTCATCGATTTCGGGCAACATCTCACAGCACAAGGACAAGACTGGGAGGATAGAACCCATTATACCAAGGACGCCTTTAAGAGCTACTGTCGTGGGGCTGTCAAAGCCAGAAGAGAATCTGGAACCGATATTGAAACCACCACGCACACCGGCACCGGCACATCTCACCGACAACAGGAAAGATCCTCCAAACCCATCAAACAGCTTAGATATGAATCCTGGACCAAGAAATCAAGGGATGAAACCACATTTCCAACCCTGCAAAACGATGCACGGTTTGAGCGCTGGCTTGTCAAATTCAAAGCAAAGTTGGAAACATCTGATATAGATACTCATACATTTCTCGATCCAAACTGGCCTGATATACCACTCATCGGGTATGAAAAGGCTCTCCATGACAAGCAGTGTGCTTTCTTCTGGACTCTCGTCCTACATGCCCTCCAGAGTGATCTCTCCTACTCCTGCGTGCTCAGCCATACCTCCTCAAGAGATGGCAGACAAGCCTTCTTTGATTTCGTCTCATTGCATGACAGATCCAAATCCAAAGTATATGACACTTCCATTGTGATGCAACACCTATTGGACATTGACTTGAGGACATGGAAGGATACCAAAGTCAAGTTCATCACTCAGTGGTTCGCCCAGTTGGAACATCTCAACACACTACGTGATCCACAGAGGCCACTTGATTTTGATACCGTCAAAACACACCTTTGCAAGGCCTGTAGTAGCAGCTTCCAACTCAGTGAACAGTTCTACAAAGTTGACGATCCCCCTGCAGCACAGGATTTGATTAAGTTTAGACAGCATGAAGCTGTTGCCATCAGTGAATTGAAAAATATCCTCCTCCTTGAAGCAACCAGACTGGATTCCCAGGCATCACTGTCCCAACCTCGAAATCGGACGTCTGTCAAGGCCAATACTCATGATTTATTTTCTATGACACAATCCACATATTCTGCTATCACTGATGACTCGGTCTCATATTTACCTCCTATTGATTTTGATGGTGACTACCAGGACTACGCTGTTTACAAGGCTGGAAGAACACCAGACCCAACCACAAGACTGCCATCTGCAGTTTGGAAAACTCTCTCCAAGCATGGTATGAAGCATTGGCTTGGCTTCACAGCTGATGACAAGAAACGCCTAGTTGCCTGCCTCAGGTCTGAGCTACTTGATGCTGCATTACTACCAGATCCCAATTCTAGCAAACCAATCACACGTCGGGCTTATGAACACCATGCTGACAAGCAGGTCCCCTCACCTGCTGCTGAGCAGGTCCTCTCACCTGCTGAGGAAAGCTCGGCCAGATCTGCGTTCCATGCATCCCTTGGTGTATACAAGGCTTCTTCTCAATCCGATAACAGGCCTCTCAAGTCTTCTGTTTCTCCCGCACATCCGGCTCGTTTCCTTGCAGATAATCCTGATCTACTTTACAAGAAAGAAGGCAATGTCTATGTCCCTGTTGAACAAACTTCACGGTCTGTGAAATTTCACTATTGGGCATCACCGGACTGTGAATCTCTTGTTTCACCAGCAAACCCCGTCGCTACTTACCACTCTAGCAAAACCACTGTATCCACACCCGGTTATGCTATGGTTGACAGAGGTGCAAATGGATGTATCATAGGAAATGACGCATGACTCATCTCCAAAGATATTCCCCCAAGATATGTCAATGTAACTGGTATCAACAATCACCAAATCCAGAACATCCCTATTGCAACATGCGGCGCCTACTCTGTTTCCAACAGAGGACCTGTCATTATCATCTTCCATGAGTGTGCCTACACCGGACAACACCCATCTATCTTGTCTTTGCCTCAGATGGAAGCATACCACTCGATCGTGGATGATACCTCTATCAAGACAGGTGGAACCCAAGTCATTACCACTACTGGTGGCCATGTCTTTCCACTCAGTATATGCCATGGCTTACCTTATCTTGCCATGCGCAAGTATACCAGTGCAGAATTTGCTCGTCTTCCTCACGTTATCATGACAAGTGATCAGCATTGGGACCCATCGGTACTAGATAGCGCATATACCCCCCAGGATGATACCTTCATTCAGAAATACCCGCCTCCTGCCACATCACTTCCATATCCTGATTATGATGAATTTGGCGCACTTAGGGATATCAACATTGGCACATCTTCTACGATCACCTCATTCTTGTCCAACAGCACTACCTCATCCCTCCAGGCGTTGGATGCTTCTGGTACTTGCTCAGTCCCACTGATTATATCCATCAAGAAATCCTCAGTAGGTGCTCTAATCAGTCTCCTTCCACCTCCATTACTGCTGCAGCCCATGTTCAGTCACCCACTGATATTGATTACTTGTCGCTAAAGCCATTCTTTGGATGGATCTCCCTTGGTCGTATCAAGGCCACCTTCACCAATTCCACCCAGTATGGCTCACTCTCCATTAGTCCAGATGGTAACATATTCAAAAGATTCCAATCACCACAGCCTGCCATGAATGTCCGACCTTTCAATGATGATGTCCTCTCTGATGTTGTCTATTCAGATACCCCTGCCGTCAATGGTGGCTCCAAGATTGCTCAGGTTTTCTTTGGCCGAAAATCCCATATCATTCATGTTGAAGAAATGCGAACTACCGCTGATTTTCTCCCTTGTCTCCAAAATTTCGTTCGGCAATGGGGTAGACCACTCAGACTGCTCTGTGATCATGGGTCCTACCAGTCCAGCAAATCTGTTCTTGACTACCTCAAGATGATGTGGATTGGCTTATGGCAAAGTGAACCATACCATCAACACCAAAATCTCTTCGAACGCCGGTACCAGACCTTCAAACGCATTGTCAATAGAATCATGGATCGCACGGGCACTTCACCACACCTCTGGCTTTTATGTATGACATACGTTGGTCGTCTCATGAATCATTTGTCTGATCCCACTCTATCTGACAAACAGCCTGTCTATATTGCTACTGGTATCATTGGTGACATCAGCCCCTACCTTAGTTTCTTCTGGTTTGAGCCCGTATACTACAAGACTCCAGATACACAGTTTGGCTCTCAGACCACTGAATGCCTTGGCCACTTTGTTGGCATTGCTGAGCATGTTGGCAATAGTTTATGTTTCACCATCTGGGATCCCATCACCAATAAGCTCCTTGATCGCTCTGGTGTACGCACTGCCTTAACTCCCGCGCATCGCAACAAGCGCGCCGGCTTGTTCACTGATGATGGCTTCCTTGCATGGCGCAAGGCCAAAGATGCTTCCATCACTCCTAAATCCTCTGGTGATAGTCCCTCCTTTCGACATCCTCCACCACCCAGTTCAGTACCAGCATCACCTCCTCTGCGCATCCCAAAACCATCCTTGCCTACCTTTCTTTATTCCAAGGTTCCTAATACCCGAAGCTTTGTCCCTTCCCCAATCCCTAACAACTATGGGGAGATTCTTGATGGCCCTCCAACCCCTCACATCTTCAGCAAAACCCCTGACGGCGTCCCTGTTACTGAAGATGATTTTGGACCCCCTGAGCTAGCATATTTTGATGTCAGTGACGCCACACCTCCACCTATCAATCCTGCTACCCCATCTGTTGGCCCATCTAAAGTAGTTGTTACTGATGAAGAAGGCAATGCCCAATTTGACGATGATGGCACACCCATCACCATCCCTGCTATCCCTGTTGCTGAATTGCAAGGTCGGTCTTTTCTCATGGCCCTCCCTGATGGCACACAGAAAAGAATGACAGTTGTTGACATTGAAAACAGCCTTGAGCAAAACAAAGACTTCATCAAGTTCAAGTGCAAGCATACAGATGATGAACTTGAAGATATCATCGCCTACAATGATGTCATGAATTATATCCACAGGGATGTAACTCAAGAAGATGGCAAACTTTGGTCTTTTCGACGCATACTTGGTCATCAAGGTCCCCTTGACAACAAGCACCCACAATACAAAGGTTCCAAATACAACCTATGGATTGAATGGGAAAATATGGAACGGACATACGAACCCCTATCCAATGTAGCTACCGATGACCCAGTCACTGTAGCCAAATATGCAAAAGACAACAACATGCTTGATAAACCTGGTTGGAAACATCTCAAACGTATTGTTTCTCTTGCCCGAAGAACCAAGAAGCTAAACCGGCTAATCCACCAAGCCAAGCTTCGCTCCTTCCGCACTGCTCCCCAGTACCAGTATGGATTCAAGGTACCTCGCAATCATGAAGAAGCCATCCAGTTTGATACAGCCAATGGCAACACCAAATGGCAGGATGCCATAGCGCTGGAAATGTCCCAGCTTCAAGAGTATGACACTTTTATTGACAAGGGTATCTACAAGGCTAGCAGTATACCCATTGGCTTCCAACAGATCAAAGTTCACATGATTTATGCCGTCAAGCATGATGGTCGACACAAAGCCCGGCTAGTTGCAAATGGCAATCTCACTGAAGCTCCCATTCACAGTGTATATGCAGGAGTTGTTTCTCTTCGTGGCTTGCGCATGTGCCTATTCCTTGCTGAACTGAATAGCTTAGAAGCATGGGGAACCGACATTGGGAATGCATACCTCGAAGCTGTTACCTGTGAGAAAGTATGCATCAAGGCTGGTGCTGAATTTGGACCACTAGAGGGCCACCTACTAGTGATTTACAAGGCTCTATATGGACTTTGATCATCTGGAAAGTGTTTTGGTGATATGCTCGCTGCCTGCCTCATTGAACTAGGTTTTGAAAGATCCAAGGCAGAGCCTGAAATCTTTATCAAGCCTGGCAACAACAAGCATGGGGAGCCAGTATACGAGCTGATATGCACATATGTTGACGACCTTTGCTTATGTATGGCCAATCCTGAAACCTTTCTGGTAATCCTGCAGTCTGAACCTTACAATTTCAAATTAAAGGGCTCTGGTCCAATGAACTTTCATTTGGGATGTGGTTTCGAACGAGATGAACATGGTGTGCTCTGCATGAACCCCATCAAGCTCATCGAGAAAATGGAGGCCTCATATGAACAAATGTTTGGCTGTAAACCCACCACCAGGTTCCATTCACCCCTTGCTGAGAATGACCACCCAGAGCTAGACTCATCATCATTCCTAAGTGATACTGATATCCAAAAGTATCAAAGCATGGTGGGCTCACTCCAGTGGGTCATTGCCATTGGACGTTTTGATGTGCAGACTGCTGTTATGACCTTATCAAGCTTTCGAGTGCAACCTAGGGAAGGCCATCTCAATAGAGCCAAACGAATCTATGGATATATTTCCAAGTTTCGTCATTTCAAAATCAGATTCAGAGTGGGCATACCAGATTTTGTACTCACTGAAGGCACCAGTACAGACTGGTCCAATACCGTATATGGGGAGCACTCTGAAGACCTACCAAGCGATGCCCCTAAACCCCTGGGGAAGGTAGTTGTATTGTCTCATTTCTATGATGCAAACTTAATGCATGACATCCTAAGTGGTAGAGCTGTCACTGGTATCCTGCACTTTGCAAACAAGACCCCCATCATGTGGTTCTCCAAGAAGCAAGCAACATCTGAAACAGCCACCTTTGGCGCTGAGTTTGTATCTGCTAGAACCTGCATTGAGCAAATTGTTGACATTCGACAGTCATTCAGGTATCTTGGTACTAGAGTACATGACACATCCTACACATGGGGAGACAATGAAAAGATGATCCAAACCTCTACATTCCCATATGCGAGGCTCCACAAGAGGCATCACATTCTCTCATATCACTATGTTAGAAGCATGATCGCAAGAGGTTTCATCCTCATGCAACATCTTGCAGGCAAGGATAACTGTGCCGACATCCTCACCAAGCATTGGGGACACTCAGTAGTGTATCCTTTACTCAAGCCCATCTTTCACTACTGTGGAAACACCGGTGATTTGTTGCAGGATGACTGCACCGGATATTAGAGGACGCTTTCCTGCGGACACATGGGGAGTATTAAATTCCTTTCGTGTCTAGGTTGGTAGAGGTACGAGATTTGAAATAATGAGGCCTCGCGAATTACTAGACTCATTCTTACGATCGAGAATCGATACTTAACTGGATGAGAAGAATTGATCGTCACTCAAGTTCGATACTTAGTGACCCAAGCAAGAGCGCATGCCAGATATTAGCATATGCTATATTCTGTTAAGCGTTTTTTTGTTTTCAAGAAAAGACAGCAGAGGTTCGAAGCGCTGCTCACGAACTTGTTTCTCTGTTGCACAAAATACGCGTTGTATTAGCGGCAACGCGGTATTTTTGCCGTATATTCGTAATATCGTGCTGTATTAGCGGCAGCACACTCTAAAGCGGTAACTTGCTCTCCAGCAAGCCGACACGCTTATACTTTTAGATTATTTGATTATTCAACCTTAAACCTTGCATCGGGCGCCCCCTTGCGTCCTACTGTAGAACTACAAGCCTAAGATCTAACTGATTGCGTCGTTTGTCGATAGTCAGAATAGATCTGATTGGATCAGCATCATCCGGTCGTAGTGGATATCAGAGAAATATTAGAACACAACAGACCGGCACCTCAACCGGCCTGCAGCCTCAGCTACCGTTGCTCTTCTTTGCCTTTGGACTGAGTCAGCTCAACAGCCAGTTTCGAAAGGAAATTAACACTTCCGCCGGAGCAATGACTGTCAAACGAGTGTAGTACATGTCATTGTCCACATGGCATCTAGAATGGTAGTTGAGACCGATCGAAAATGCTAATGCCTGCTGCCCAATTGCATTTAGCTTTGTACGAGACAGAATCTGAGACAACACATCCATTTCCTCTTCAACAAACGGTTCCACGTCAATTAAACTATGATGCATATGCTTCACAATTTCAACTGTTGTCTCTTCTAGCTCTAGTTTGATGCTGGGATCAACATGACTTTTGAAAACATACTCACCAATATTTGAATCCAATCTTTCTGGTCGAATTCCAATGATAGCATAATCATCATTGATACTGCCCCGCTTCACCCCTCTTCCAACGGTTGGTTTTGCTCCAACAATGGCAGGAGCAAACTGTCTCAACAATTCGATATTATGCTTGGAAGCGAGGTGTCGTAACGCAAAATTGCGTGAAACTTTGGCAAAAATTTGCAACGATGGTTCAGAATCGTCAAATGCAAGAATATGCTTATCTTCCATACTATCCAATGTATTGAAGTTTCCGATGGACAAAGCCTGTTCCGGTCGATACTTCTTCTTTCCTCCTGTCTTGCCACCCCAATCTATCTCCATGTATTTACCTGCCACCGCAGCGGTACTGGATTTATTTTTCAGCGCTATTGTACGGACAACATCTTTGCAAGTTGAACGCCTATTCCTTTTCTTCTTCCTTGGTTTTATCAGAGACAACTTTGCATAAGTTGCATGGCTAGTTGAAACCGGTGCAGCAACCTTAAGAAAATTTGAAGACATTTTCTGTTGACTTCTGAATTGCCGTTGTCTCTTTTCTCTTTGTATTTTGGCTCTTGCTGCAATTTTCTCTGGTGATCTTTTGAATCCAATTGTTGTTGGAGGAGACGGATTGTTGCCGTTGCCATTAGGGTTGGGGACGACGAATCGATTTGGAGGAGGACGACGAATCGATTGGCCGTTGCGGATTGATTGGTGTTTTCGATCGATTGGTGTTGGAGCGATTGGTGTTGGAGCGATTGGTGTTGGATCGATTGGTGTTCCGGATTGATTGGTGTTCCGGATCGATTGGTGTTCCGGATCGATTGGTGTTCCGGATCGATTGGTGTTCCGGATCGATTGGTGTTGCCGATCGATTGGTGTTCCGGATCGATTGGTGTTGGATCGACTGGTGTAGGATCGATTCGGAGCGATTCGGTGCCAACGATTCGTTGCCGCTTGCCGGTGGAGGAGGAGGAGGAGCGTTTCGATGATTTGTTGCCGCTTGCCGGTGGAGGAGGAGGAGGAGCGTTTCGATGATTTGTTGCCGCTTGCCGGTGGAGGAGGAGGAGGAGCGTTTCGATGATTCGTTGCCGCTTGCCGGTGGAGGAGGAGTGATTCGATGCCGAGCGTTTCAATGATTTGTTGCCGCTTGATTGGATTGATTGGTGTTGGATCGATTCGTTTTGCAGATCGATTTGTGTTGGATCGATTTGTGTTGGATCGATTGGTGTTGCAGATCGATTGGTGTTGGATCGATTGGATCGATTCCTCGTGCCCCTTGCTGCTGTTGCTCTCGCTGCTGCCGCTTGCTGCTGTTGCTCTCGCTGCTGCTTTCCGCTGTTGCTCTCGCTGCCGCTTGCTGCTGTTGCTCTCGCTGCCGTTGCCGTTGCCGGGACGACGTTGGTGTTCTGGATCGATTGGTACTTTGGATAGATTGGAGGCGCGGATTAGGGAGGAAGCGACTGGAGGGGCGCGTTGGACGCTTTGCCGCCGGTCGGAGAAGTTGGTATCTTAGCGAGGAGCGGAGAGGTGCGGGTTGGTTGTTGCGGTGTCACAAGAATCACTGGAGGTGCAGAATCGGTAACGCGGACGCTTGGAGGTGCGGGCTATAAATCCGACAAGAATCGACTGGAGGTGAAAACCGGTACCGAATCGATGCGCGGACGCTTGGAGGTGCGTTGCTGATCTGTGGGGACCAAATTCAAGTCGACTGGATGCTTGGAGGTGCAGACTATCAGAGAAATCGATTGGAGGTCTACTCGCTGCTGATGTTTGCGAGGAGGTGCTTGGAGGTGCAGGGAGACGTCAGCCACTCCAATTGCCGTTGTTGCCGTTCCGCTTGCTTTGATTGTTCCCGGTTCTATTCGAGGGGTCCCAGTTGCTTCTATTTGATTGTTCACGCTTGCTTTGATTGTTCCTGCTTCTATTCGATGGGTCCCGGTTGCTTCTATTCGATCGTTCCCGCTTGCTTCGATCGTTCCCGTTCCCGCTTGCTTCGATTGTTCCCACTTGCTGCGAGCGTTCCCGCTTGCTTCGATCGTTCCCGTTCCCGCTTGATTCGATGGTGTTGCTGATCGATTGGTGTTGGCTCGATTCGTTTTGCAGATCGATTCGTTTTGCAGATCGATTGGTGTCGGATCGATTGGATCGATTCGTGTTGGATCGATTTGTTTTGCAGATCTATTCCTGATGGTTGCCGAGCGCTGGTGGAGTAGGAGCGTTTCTATGTCAACGATTCCTGGTTGTTTTGCCGACGATCCTATTCAAATAATACATGATAAATAAACAAAATGGGTGAGTATCTATTGATGTAATACATAGAGTAAGTAATGAAAACAGAATAATATGATAATGTACATGCCAATCGTAATTATCACCAACCGGGAAAATTCCCCGCACCTACAGGGAAGACGACCACCGCACCTCGATCCGTTGATTCCGATCCGCTGCCAATCCGTTGCTGACGATTCGATGGTTGCTGCTTCCGATCCGTTGATTCCAATCCGTTGGTTTCGATTTGTTGCTTTCGATCCGGTCCTATGAAAATAAGAAAATCAGAGAGGAAATACATTATCAGTAATGCCTTTGGAGTGAAAGAACAATCAATTGCCATTGCCGTTGCCGATGCCTACGTCCGAGAACTGTTTCGCGGGGTTCGAATTTACTTCTCGCGCACAAATTTTGTGCGTGATTTTAACACGGCACTATTTCTGGACACCCTGAAATTTGCGGGCAAGTGGCGGGCTATAAATTAACAGAGCACTATTTCTGTGCGCGTGATGCACATTACTCTTCGGACGTACTCTCGAATAAAAATAATTTATTTCAGTCTCTATTATTCCGTACGAACAACACTTAATTCTTTTCACGAATAAAAAAGAAATCTTTACTCAGTATTAATTCTAAAATATTAATCTTCTCAATAACAATTCGATAGTGCTCCCCTAGTTGTGAATTATATTTCTCGACTACAATATTCCCTTTTTAAAATGTAGATTCTATTATGCTTTATTTATTCCTATTGCAACGTATTACGAATCCTCCATTCATTCTAATATTCTCAAAATTAAGTTCAAGATTAGTAGTAGTTTTGTATTATGTATGTACTGTTATTTTCTACATTAGTTCACCCATAGATAAACTTTCATTCATCGATGCTGTTATTGCCGGATCAATATAGACGTTTCTTTTCTTTTTCTTTTTTGGTCCACTACAATTAGTGGAGCTGCTACTAGTAATATTTGCATCGCCATGCTTATTTTTCTTGGTGTAATCCGTTGAACTTTCGTTCCTAAATCTGTCCCTCATCATTTCTTCCAATTTCCTTCCTGTTTCTGGGTGTTTTCGCATCTCGCCAATTTTGTCGCACAAGTCACTGAACAACTCTTGTCCTTCCTCCATCCATCCATTTCTGCTTCCACTGTCTGAATCGCAGAATTTTTTTTTGTCGCGGAATCGTGGCATCACCCTTTCGCCGCTGCTGGTTCACCCATACATGATGCTCATTGTAGATCAGTACCAATGCAAATGCTTCATCTGCTATAGTAAATATATCACTCAGCAAGTGCCTCTCCTTCCGTTGTTTGAAATTGGAATTTGTTGGATTGATTGCCGACATGATTCTTGTAACAAAATAATAAAAATCTTCATCTTCCGCGTCTTTGTATGTTCTGTATTTAGGGTTTAAAATACTACCTGTGTCCTCATATTCTGTGTCTTGAATAACTGCAACAGTACCAGGGAATGTGATAGGGACTCGACCTTTTCTGTAATCGTCTGTACGGAAGTATCATCAGTATCAACGGGCAGCATGTTAGTGTTGTCGGACCAAAAATAGATTCCCAAATTCCTAATTTCCACAACCAATTCTCCTGTCTGTATTTACCTATCCAGTTTTTTCTCGCTAATGTTTGTGAGTTGTGCCTCAATGCAGTCAGTACTGTCCCTACTCGTTTCCTGAAAAAGGAACAGAATGACGCAAGCGGAATCTTTGGTGGCTTCATCACCGCACTTGCTCCAACAGCCCTTTGTATTACATGCGCCGTTACCTTTTCATTGATAGGGAACTTCATGTTGGGGTACCAATGTTTTTTGACGTAATCCCTTAGCTGCTTGTCCACTGATTCAGTCATATCACTCAAAGTCTTAAGCATATCGTTGTCTGTTATAAGCCCATATTCGTCTGTAATTGTACTTACTGCTCGTTCTCTTGTGTCGCCGGCATTATCAAACCCCTCTCCCTGCATGGTTGCCTCCGTTTGTTTAGGTACCATTACTACCTTTCCCACCCCTATATGTGGTTCGCTCTTTTGTTTCTGTAAGTGTTTTGCCAGTTCCTGTGCCAATTTGTCATATTGGATTTTTTTCATGATACGTTCCGCAACATCCTCTAAATCACAGCATTCTCTGTTAGATGTTTTCTCTACCACATTGGTTTTTGTTCCTTCTTTCTGTTGGTTTGTTACTGTAGGTGTGGTTGTGTTGGTAATGCTCAGTGCTGTTTCGTTACTCTGGTTGATGGTGTTTTGTTCTTCCGTGTTTGTAGTAGTAGAAATTGTGTTGTCGGTACCATTTTTTTTACTGTTGCTTTTTGATGCGTTCATAGTTTTGGTATTACTGTTACACACTTTTTTAGTAATTGGTGTGTTTGTTTTCACTCTCTTTTTCTTACCGTTGTTGTCCCCTGTATTTTGATGATCACCGGGTGGGATGGTTTTGTTGTTTCGAAGGGTCTTCCCCTCGGATTTTTTGCTTCGTCGTGTCTTTCCGATAGCATTCATATTATTTTTCTTGTTTTCTGAATACGGTGTCGATCAAGAATCATGTGTTTCTTTTTGTGTGGTTTTGTGTGTGTACTAATAATTTTTTCGGGTTGTGTATGGTGTTTTGTGTTGTGTGTGTTGTGTGTTGTGTGTGTGTACGGTGTTTCGTGTAGTATGTGTACGATGTTTTGTGTGTAGAGTTTTTCCGTGGGTTCTGTACTATGTTGTTTGCCCTGTCTTGGGCGCGCTGTTATATTTGTAGAAGTAGATCACGTACCTGTTGCAGCCAGCCCTCCCGCGCCATAATTTTTTCAGAATGGAAACTTTTGATAACACTAAGGTTATGTATTTCCATCCTCTAGTCACACGTAGAATCTCATAGACTGCACCTAACATACCGTACTGTTTTGTGTGCCATTTGTATCTACAAACCACAACATTGTCTGTACTGTGTGTGGCAAAATTGTTCCCAATATGCATTTAAAAGTTGTTCCCAACATGCATTTGATGAGTCATGTGATATGCATTCATGGCCTGGTACTCAAACTTTGGTAGTCATTACCAAATGTGACTGTTTGTGCCCTGTATATGCACCAAAAATACCCTCATGTTTGCCCTTTGTAGAGTCAAACCACAACATTTCCAGCATTCTGTGTGACAAAGTTGTTCCCAATATGCATTTGATGAGTCCTGATAAATGTATTCATGGCTTGGACCGGATACTTTTGGAGTCATTACCCAATAAGTTATTTTGTGCCCTGTAATTGCACCAAAAATACCTTCATTTTTGCCATTTGGATAGTCAAACCACAACCTTTTGGGCATTCTGTGTGACAAAGTTGTTCCCATTATGAATTTGATCAGTCATGATGAATGTATTCATGGCTTGGACCAGATACTTTTTGAGTCATTACCCAATAAGTTAGTTTGTGCCCTGGAATTGCACCAAAAATACCCTTATTTTTGCCATTTGGAGAGTCAAACCACAACATTTTGGGCATTATATGTAACAAAGTGGTTTCCAATATGCATTTGATGAGTCATGATGAATGTATTCATTGCTTGGACCGGATACTTTTTGAGTCATTACCCAATAAGTTAGTTTGCGCCCTAGAATTGCACCAAAAATACCCCCATGATTGCCATTTGGAGAGTCAAACCTTAATATTTAGGGCATTGTATGTGACAAAGTAGTTCCCAATATGCATTTGATGAGTCATGATGAATGTATTCATTGCTTGGACCAGATACTTTTTGAGTCGTTACCCAATAAGTTAGTTTGTGCCCTGGAATTGCACCAAAAATACCCCCATGTTTAGCCATTTGTAGAGTCAAACCTTAATATTTAGGGCATTGTATGTGACAAAGTAGTTCCCAATATGCATTTGATGAGTCATGATAAATGTATTCATTGCTTGGACCAGATTCTTTATGATTCCTTACCCAATAAGTTAGTTTGTGCCCTGGAATTGCACCAAAAATACCCCCATGTTTGCCATTTGGAGAGTCAAACCACAACATTTTGGGCATTATATGTAACAAAGTGGTTTCCAATATGCATTTGATGAGTCATGATGAATGTATTCATTGCTTGGACCAGATACTTTTTGAGTCATTACCCAATAAGTTAGTTTGTGCCCTGTAATTGCACAAAAATTACCCCCATGTTTGCCATTTGTAGAGTCAAACCACAACATTTAGGGCATTCTGTGTGACAAAGTTGTTCCCAATATGCATTTGATGAGTCATGATGAATGTATTCATGGCTTGGACCATATACTTTTTGAGTCATTATCCAATAACTAAGTTTGTGCCCTGGAATTGCACCAAAAATACCCCCATGTTTGCCATTTGTCGAGTCAAACCTTAAGATTTTGGGCATTGTATGTGAAAAAGTTGTTTCCAATATGCATTTGATTAGTCATGATTAATGTATTCATGGCTTGGACCAGATACTTTTTGAGTCATTACCCAATAAGTTAGTTTGTGCCCCGGAATTGCACCCAAAATACCCCCATGATTGCCATCTGTAGAGTCCAACCTTAAGATTTTGGGCATTCTGTGTGACAAAGTTGTTCCCATTATGCATTTGATGAGTCATGATGAATGTATTCATTGCTTGGACCAGATACTTTTTGAGTCCTTACCCAATAAGTTAGTTTTTGCCCTAGAATTGCACCAAAAATACCCCCATGATTGCCATTTGGAGAGTCAAACCTTAATATTTAGGGCATTGTATGTGACAAAGTAGTTCCCAATATGCATTTGATGAGTCATGATGAATGTATTCATTGCTTGGACCAGATACTTTTTGAGTCATTACCCAATAAGTTAGTTTGTGCCCTGGAATTGCACCAAAAATACCCCCATGTTTAGCCATTTGTAGAGTCAAACCTTAATATTTAGGGCATTGTATGTGACAAAGTAGTTCCCAATATGCATTTGATGAGTCATGATGAATGTATTCATTGCTTGGACCAGATTCTTTATGATTCCTTACCCAATAAGTTAGTTTGTGCCCTGTAATTGCACCAAAATTACCCCCATGTTTGCTATTTGTAGAGTCAAACCACAACATTTTGGGCATTATATGTAACAAAGTGGTTTCCAATATGCATTTGATGAGTCATGATGAATGTATTCATGGCTTGGACCGGATACTTTTTGAGTCATTACCCAATAAGTTAGTTTGTGCCCTGTAATTGCACAAAAATTACCCCCATGTTTGCCATTTGTAGAGTCAAACCACAACATTTAGGGCATTCTGTGTGACAAAGTTGTTCCCAATATGCATTTGATGAGTCATGATGAATGTATTCATGGCTTGGACCATATACTTTTTGAGTCATTATCCAATAACTAAGTTTGTGCCCTGGAATTGCACCAAAAATACCCCCATGTTTGCCATTTGTCGAGTCAAACCTTAAGATTTTGGGCATTGTATGTGAAAAAGTTGTTTCCAATATGCATTTGATTAGTCATGATTAATGTATTCATGGCTTTGACCCGATATTTTTTGAGTCATTACCCAATAAGTTAGTTTGTGCCTTGGAATTGCACCCAAAATACCCCCATGATTGCCATCTGTAGAGTCCAACCTTAAGATTTTGGGCATTCTGTGTGACAAAGTTGTTCCCATTATGCATTTGATGAGTCATGATGAATGTATTCATGGCTTGTACCCGATACTTTTTGAGTCCTTACCCAATAAGTTAGTTTTTGCCCTAGAATTGCACCAAAAATACCCCCATGATTGCCATTTGGAGAGTCAAAAATTAATATTTAGGGCATTCTATGTGACAAAGTTGTTCGCAATATGCATTTGATGAGTCATGATGAATGTATTCATTGCTTGGACCGGATACTTTTTGAGTCATTACCCAATAAGTTAGTTTGTGCCCTGTAATTGCACAAAAATTACCCCCATGTTTGCCATTTGTAGAGTCAAACCACAACATTTAGGGCATTCTGTGTGACAAAGTTGTTCCCAATATGCATTTGATGAGTCATGATGAATGTATTCATGGCTTGGACCATATACTTTTTGAGTCATTATCCAATAACTAAGTTTGTGCCCTGGAATTGCACCAAAAATACCCCCATGTTTGCCATTTGTCGAGTCAAACCTTAAGATTTTGGGCATTGTATGTGAAAAAGTTGTTTCCAATATGCATTTGATTAGTCATGATTAATGTATTCATGGCTTGGACCAGATACTTTTTGAGTCATTACCCAATAAGTTAGTTTGTGCCCCGGAATTGCACCCAAAATACCCCCATGATTGCCATCTGTAGAGTCCAACCTTAAGATTTTGGGCATTCTGTGTGACAAAGTTGTTCCCATTATGCATTTGATGAGTCATGATGAATGTATTCATTGCTTGGACCAGATACTTTTTGAGTCCTTACCCAATAAGTTAGTTTTTGCCCTAGAATTGCACCAAAAATACCCCCATGATTGCCATTTGGAGAGTCAAACCTTAATATTTAGGGCATTGTATGTGACAAAGTAGTTCCCAATATGCATTTGATGAGTCATGATGAATGTATTCATTGCTTGGACCAGATACTTTTTGAGTCATTACCCAATAAGTTAGTTTGTGCCCTGGAATTGCACCAAAAATACCCCCATGTTTAGCCATTTGTAGAGTCAAACCTTAATATTTAGGGCATTGTATGTGACAAAGTAGTTCCCAATATGCATTTGATGAGTCATGATGAATGTATTCATTGCTTGGACCAGATTCTTTATGATTCCTTACCCAATAAGTTAGTTTGTGCCCTGGAATTGCACCAAAATTACCCCCATGTTTGCTATTTGTAGAGTCAAACCACAACATTTTGGGCATTATATGTAACAAAGTGGTTTCCAATATGCATTTGATGAGTCATGATGAATGTATTCATGGCTTGGACCGGATACTTTTTGAGTCATTACCCAATAAGTTAGTTTGTGCCCTGTAATTGCACAAAAATTACCCCCATGTTTGCCATTTGTAGAGTCAAACCACAACATTTAGGGCATTCTGTGTGACAAAGTTGTTCCCAATATGCATTTGATGAGTCATGATGAATGTATTCATGGCTTGGACCATATACTTTTTGAGTCATTATCCAATAACTAAGTTTGTGCCCTGGAATTGCACCAAAAATACCCCCATGTTTGCCATTTGTCGAGTCAAACCTTAAGATTTTGGGCATTGTATGTGAAAAAGTTGTTTCCAATATGCATTTGATTAGTCATGATTAATGTATTCATGGCTTTGACCCGATATTTTTTGAGTCATTACCCAATAAGTTAGTTTGTGCCTTGGAATTGCACCCAAAATACCCCCATGATTGCCATCTGTAGAGTCCAACCTTAAGATTTTGGGCATTCTGTGTGACAAAGTTGTTCCCATTATGCATTTGATGAGTCATGATGAATGTATTCATGGCTTGTACCCGATACTTTTTGAGTCCTTACCCAATAAGTTAGTTTTTGCCCTAGAATTGCACCCAAAATACCCCCATGATTGCCATTTGGAGAGTCAAAAATTAATATTTAGGGCATTGTATGTGACAAAGTAGTTCCCAATATGCATTTGATGAGTCATGATGAATGTATTCATTGCTTGGACCAGATACTTTTTGAGTCATTACCCAATAAGTTAGTTTGTGCCCTGGAATTGCACCAAAAATACCCCCATGTTTAGCCATTTGTAGAGTCAAACCTTAATATTTAGGGCATTGTATGTGACAAAGTAGTTCCCAATATGCATTTGATGAGTCATGATGAATGTATTCATTGCTTGGACCAGATTCTTTATGATTCCTTACCCAATAAGTTAGTTTGTGCCCTGTAATTGCACCAAAATTACCCCCATGTTTGCCATTTGTAGAGTCAAACCACAACATTTAGGGCATTCTGTGTGACAAAGTTGTTCCCAATATGCATTTGATGAGTCATGATGAATGTATTCATGGCTTGGACCATATACTTTTTGAGTCATTATCCAATAACTTAGTTTGTGCCCTGGAATTGCACCAAAAATACCCCCATGTTTGCCATTTGTCGAGTCAAACCTTAAGATTTTGGGCATTGTATGTGAAAAAGTTGTTTCCAATATGCATTTGATTAGTCATGATTAATGTATTCATGGCTTTGACCCGATATTTTTTGAGTCATTACCCAATAAGTTAGTTTGTGCCCCGGAATTGCACCCAAAATACCCCCATGATTGCCATCTGTAGAGTCCAACCTTAAGATTTTGGGCATTCTGTGTGACAATGTTGTTCTCAATATGCATTTGATTAGTCATGATTAATGTATTCATGGCTTTGACCCGATATTTTTTGAGTCATTACCCAATAAGTTAGTTTGTGCCCCGGAATTGCACCCAAAATACCCCCATGATTGCCATTTGTAGAGTCCAACCTTAAGATTTTGGGCATTCTGTGTGACAATGTTGTTCTCAATATGCATTTGATGAGTCATGATGAATGTATTCATGGCTGGGACCAAATACTTTTTGAGTCATTACCCAATAAGAACTTAGTTTGTGCTGCCCTGGAATTTCACCAAAAATACCCCCATGTTTTCCATTTGTTGAGTCCAACCAAAACATTTAGGGCATTGTATGTGACAAAGTTGTTTCCAATCTGCATTTGATGAGTCATGATGAATGTATTCATTGCTTGGACCAGATACTTTTGAGTCATTACCCAATAACTTAGTTTGTGCTTCCCTGGAATTGCACCAAAAATACCCCCATGTTTTCCAGTTGGAGAGTCAAACCACAACATTTTGGGCATTCTATGTGACAAAGTTGTTCCCAATATACATTTGATGAGTCATGAGGAATGTATTCATTGCTTGGATTGGATACTTTTTGAGTCATCACCCAATAAGTTAGTTTGTGCCCTGGAATTGCACCAAAAATACCCTCATGTTTGTCAGTTGGAGAGTCAAACCTTAAGATTTTGGGCATTCTATGTGACAAAGTTGTTCGCAATATGCATTTGATGAGTCATGATGAATATATTCATTGCTTGGACCAGATACTTTTTGAGTCATTACCCAATAAGTTAGTTTGTGCCCTGGAATTGCACCAAAAATACCTACATGTTTGCCATTTGGAGAGTCAAACCTTAAGATTTTGGGCATTCTATGTGACAAAGTTGTTTCCAATATGCATTGGATGAGTCATGATGAATGTATTCATGGCTTGGACCAGATACTTTTTGAGTCATTACCCAATAAGTTAGTTTGTGCCCTGGAACTATCACGCGCTACGTTTGTGATAGCTTCAGTAGCTAACCTACTTGTAGTAATGGATGTGACATGTTTGTAGTTCATTGGTGGGGTTGGTGGGTTAAGCAGGGCTAGTTTGCTTTGCCCACACACACCGGCGTACAGTCGGGCTTAACAGCGTGGGCGGTTAAGCCTCTGGCTGTTAAGCCTTTTCTGCGGGCGGGCGTGGCGGGCTATTTAATTCTACTACTAATCGGTTTAGGAGCAAAAGAGTGAGCTGTGGGCTTGTATTCTGCTAGGGGAATCCTCTACACGCTTGTTAGCGCTAGCCTGTAATTTGTAGAGATTTTGCTTGCAGATTTTGCTTGCAGAATTCGCTTGCAGAATTCGATGCTTACAGAATTCCCGGTAAGATTTGTACTGTCCCTTCAGGGAACGTTCCGTGGATATGGTACGCACCAATATTGCTGATTGCTGATACAGTGAGATCTTTCTCGAAGTACGTGCGCTGTATACTCAAGGTGGTTCCCCGGCCGGTCTGTACTTCACTACCATTCCCCTCATCCGGTTTGCTACATCAACTATCACGCGCTACGTTTGTGATAGCTTCAGTAGCTAACCTACTTGTAGTAATGGATGTGACATGTTTGTAGTTCATTGGTGGGGTTGGTGGGTTAAGCAGGGCTAGTTTGCTTTGCCCACACACACCGGCGTACAGTCGGGCTTAACAGCGTGGGCGGTTAAGCCTCTGGCTGTTAAGCCTTTTCTGCCATTTGGCCAGAAGGCACCGGGTGGGAACGGCGTGGAGAGCGTGAGCGCGCGCGTGAGCTTGGAGCAGAGTGAGGGAGGGAAAGGCAAGAGGCGCCAGGGTGCCTCAAAGAGAGCTGCCAGCAGGAGTGGGGTCCGCAGCCGGAACCCATTCCTCGGGCAGGAAGGAGTATGTTCCATTGTTGAACATGACAGAGGCAAGATTCTTGAAGATGGGGAGGGATTGCTGATGTAAGTAGCGCATCATGCAGTCACTGTGCCATCTGGCAAGGAGCTTGATGACATTAGAGTCGCATTTGCCCTGGAGCAGGGCCATAGCCCCTCCCGCGCGAAGGGAGCGAGCAGAGATGGCTGCAGGGGCAATGCCCGTGGTAGGGTAGAGGGTCTGGGCATAGACTCTCAGGGAGGAAGTGACAGTGGCTGCGCGAACAAGGGTAAGGACCCCATTGTCGAAGTAACTGGCAAGCGTGAGGGAGGGACCGAAGGGAACGCTGGAAGAGCAACAGCTTCGGAGGTGAAGGACTTGGCGCGCACAGGCGGCAACGGGGCAGCATAGTGAGTCACCACTCCTGGCATGCGCCACTACTTCCCCTTTGTCGCCATTCTTCTGGGTGGTGAAGGTGAGCGTGACCGAGGTAGCAGCCTGGAGCTCATGCGCAGGGCCATCGTGGTGGACGATGCGGGAGTCAAGGTAGAAGGAGACGTCTTGTAGGTGGAAGGCTTGGTCATCCGTGGTAGTACCAGTGTACTCACCAGGTCGGAGACAGAAAAAGAAGGCGATGCAGATCATGTTTGCAATGGCCTGTCGGGTGGGGGAAGGGGACTCGTGGTATGCAAAGTGGAGGGCATGCATCACGAGGGTGATGGGGACCGGTTTGACCCGGGAGGGGGCTGGGTCCAACTTGGCATATGCCTTGAACTGGGCAGTCAGCCGGAAGTCAAGACTGCCTGTGGAGTCGGTTCGAGGGTCTTTGGACCCCAGGCGGGCGAGCGTCTGGCCCACTGACCGGATGGTGTCCGATACTGTGCAAGATCGGATGGGCTTGTGGCTACGTGAGAGGTTGCCATCATGGAGTCGTTTGGCAAAGACTTGGAGGATGGGGATTGGATCCTGAATGGACTGGAGGCGCGGGTCAAAGCCTTGAGACAAACAGAATTGAACCCATTGGTTCCAATGGGCATCCTTGCGCTTGGCATAGAGCTCAGTGACTGAGGCGCGCATGGTCTTCTGGACAGCGCTAAGGTCAGCGCGGAATGCATGGGCGGCCGAAGGTGGCATAAGGTCCAGGGCAAGTCCTGTGGGTAGGTCGTGTTAAAGTGATGGAGCAAGGCAGTGTCAGAGAGTTCAGATCGAGAGAGGAGGTCCGCCAGGTGGTTAGCGGGGCCCGGGATGTAATCCCTAAGGGGGACATATTGAAAGAGGCGCTGGTGCAGAGACTGGAGCCGGAGGAGGTAGGCTGCAGGGCCTGTGGTGGTAGTGGCGCCTTTGCGTTGCCAATAGACAGCGGCGGTGTTGTCATAGCAGTTGTGGGTGGTGCAGGCGTGGACACAAGCAGCCTGAGCCAGAACATCATTGTGGGCAATGGAACCGGCGAGCTCAAGGTCACTGTTGGTGATGGAGCCCTCAGGATTGTCGAAGGAGACGAGCTGGGCTGAGATCCACGGGGGGAACGCATGCCGCCACATGACGGGCTGCACGGCGCCCGTGGGAAGGGGGACAAAATGGACGCCCCCCATGCCCAAACCCGAAGCATCGCAGGCGCCCAAGGTGGCCGGGAAGGGGTCCGGCACGAGTTCGGCAATGGAGGTAGGCCGGGTGGAGAGATCATTGGCAAGCCATTGGAAGTCGCGAAGGAAGCTGTGGACGCGCTTGGTGAGCCGGAGGCGCTGCCTGCGTGGCTCCTGGTGGCGGAAGGCTTCTTGGAGAATGGAGAAGAGGCCAATGGAGCCTGGAATGGCCAGTGCCATTGACCGGAGCTCCCCCAGGACTTGGTGCCATTGCTTGATGGGGACATGGCGCTGGGTGGGTGAGATGGAGTGGAGAATCTCCTGTAGGCGGGCCACCCGATGGGGAGGAAGGCTGATGGTGTTGTTGACGGAATCGATGAGCCAGCCGAGGATGACTTTCTTGGTGGTCCAAGTGGCGTCCCCTTGGAGCATTTTCTTGAGGGAAGCTGGTTCCTGCCGGAAGGGAGTGTCAGAGGCATCGAGGGGCCGGAAGACTGTGTCAAGGGATTGGAAGAGAACGCGCTTGATGGCGCGGCGTGTCCATTGGTTGCCCTGGGCAAGGCCACAGAAGTCATCCACATAGACATCCCAGTAGCGAACCGGCGACTTGCTGGGAGTGGTGCTACTAGGGGGGGTGAGGGGCGGCGTGGAGGCCGTAGGGGGAGACGGAGGCGGCGCCGTGGGGGGTGGAGCGGGTGGCTCAATGGGAGGCGCGCAGGGGGTGGTTTCAGAGGGGAGATCCAACTGATGGGGGGTGAGCCGGGTCGCGGCAAGCCCGGTGGCAAGAGTGGCATTGGCCAAGTCCGCAACGGTTTCAGTGAAGGCACAGAAGTTGGGAGGACTGGATTTCCACCCCATAGGGTTGGTGAGTGGGATGCCAATGAGTGGAGCTTCCCCAGGGCGAGATGGGAACAGGACGCCGAGCTTCATGGTGTCTTCTGGGTGCAATCGGATGCGGTAGAAGCCATCGGCAAGGTCAATCTTCGACATATACACTGGACCAAATCTGTGGTTGGCGCGGTGCAGTTTGGTGAGGAGTCGCGGGAGGGTCCGGCCAAACTGCATGGCGTCCGCAGGGGCAAGAGGGACGGTGTCTTGGTTGACGTCCGAGTAGGTGTAATCGGATATCATGCGTGGGCGGCGGCCTCGTTGGGGGACTAAGCCAAGGGGGCTCAGTCGGAGTCCGGGGAGGTCCTGGATGAGGCTGGCGGGGAGAACAGTCCATTGTTGCTTGTCCATCATGTCGGCATACTCCTCGCGAAGGAAGTCAATGCCCTGGTGTGAGGATTGGTGCGGACCCCGGTGGAGGGCAGCTGCAATGCGAGGTGGATCCCACGAGGGTCCAGACATCAAGGCGGGGGTGCCGTCCTTGCCATAGCGGGCAAGGAGGCTCCCCGCGGGGTGGGGGATGGAGGCGACGTCAGGATGGATGTCACCCCGTCCTCGGATGGTCCGGATAAAGTCCGCCCAGCTGGTGCTGTTGTTGTAGACAGTGACAGCCCGGTTGATGTGCACATTGAGCCGGTCGACGGGGTAGAGGGAGGGAGTGATGGGGGGAACCGAGAGTGGGGCCGGGCGGAGGGTCTCTGACGTAGGCGTCGGCGGGGGGGGGGGGCCTAAGCAATGGGTTGGTGGGGTTGACGAGGAGCTCGGGCCTAGGCAACGGGGGGGCAGTGACGAGGAGCTCTGTCCTAGGCAATGGGTGGGTGGGAAGGACTAGGCGCTTGGGCCTAGGCAACTTGGCAGTGACGAGGAGCTCGGGCCTAGGCAAGGACAAGGTGGGCGGGGAGGAAGGGAGGGATGCCGAAGCCGTAGGAGGGACTAGGGATGCGGGAGGAGATGGGGGGGAGGTCGTTGAACCTGTAGAACGTTTGGGAGGCACATACACGGCGAGAGGAGTACATGCGCGCGCGCGCGGGTTGTGCTTACCTAATTCCGGTGTGATTTGTAATGGCGGAGAGGGAGGCATAGGGAGTCGTCGGGAGGAAGGCAGAGCCCCCCTTGGTGAGTTAGAGGGCAGGGTCAACGCGCCAAAGGGGCGCTTGCCATTCGGTCAGACATTAAAAGCGGCTTGGCACCAAGCCCAGACTTGGTCCTGTTCACTGCTAGTGATGGCGCCATGGTCCTGGATGTTCCTGCAGTTGGTGAAGCAGGTTCCTCGAAGGTGATAGGAATGGCAGCGCTCGTTGCCATCTGGACGAGACAAGGGAGTGGTACCTTTTTCTTTCATGGTAGCCATGACTTCCCTCAGTCGGGCGCGTAGGACTTTGTTGGCTACCCCCGCCGTTTGTAGCCGGGGATCCAGGTTGGGGTTGGAGACGCGGGCACCGCCGGCGGAGCCTTGGTTGGGGCTGGGGGTAGTCTTGCCGGGCGTGGGGGTGCCTGGGATTGCAGCAGGGGCAGCCACGGCGGCTACGCGACGTAGGTGCCTCAGAGCCGGCACATTGGTGACATTGGGGAGCCAGTAGAGGTTCTGGGTGATACGGAAGGCTTGGAAGTCCTTCCCAAAGTCGGGGGAGGGGACAGTGAATGTTGATCCCCATTGTTCCTCAAGCCAACCCCGCACCCGGATTTGGAAGTAGTATACCACAATGGAGGGAGTGATGAGCTCCCCTAGTTCATCGGCAATTGCTCGGCGGAGGGGCATTTGCTGGAGCTTGAGCTTGGCGAGTCCATTCTGGTAGCCCTGCACGACAGGGTGATGCATGCCTAGAATGGTGGCCAGGACGGCGAGATAGCTTTCCAGTTGGGTGGTAGCTTCCGTCCAGTCGATGGGTAGGTAGGCCTTGGTCTTCTGGAGTTCGAGGGAGTCCTTCAAGGTGAGGGAGTTGCCTTCGGTGGAGATCATGGTGTCGTAGGCCGCCACAGTGGCTGCAGCTTCCTGTTCCCGCTTCAAGGAGGCGGCGGATCCACCGGGGGGAGTGAAAGCTAAAGGGAGTATGCCGTCCGCCACGTCAAAGGGGTCAGTCCCATGAAAGTTGCCATCTTGGAACTTCTTGAGTGCCGCCGTGGTGACCAAGGGTGCCTGGATGAGGAACTCGGCGG
Organism: Pseudo-nitzschia multiseries; assembly: GCA_037355745.1. Lineage (NCBI taxonomy): Eukaryota > Bacillariophyta > Bacillariophyceae > Bacillariales > Bacillariaceae > Pseudo-nitzschia > Pseudo-nitzschia multiseries. The sequence goes on from CM074783.1 coordinate 11,721,423, forward strand.
CGCATGTGGCTACCTGGCTCTGGAAGATCATATGGGTCTTCTCGTGTTTGCCTTTCTGTGCCCAGGCTTGGTATATGGGGGGTAGGTCGGCTTCCTCAAGCTTGCCACACAGCAGCAGCAAGCGCTGGGTGTACAAGGGGCCCCAGGTGTTCTTGACCGTGGCAGGGGGGCGACGTTGGTCTAGGCCCTCACTGAGCTTGAGCTGTTGGTTGGCGAGGGCGGTGAGGGTAGCTGCCAGCGTGGGATCTACCCCGGCTGGTTGGCCGGGTGCCAGCGGCTGCCCCGGATGGGAGGGTTTCTTCAATCCCGGGAGGTCCCGGTATAGTACCTGATTGCGCATGTACAAGGTTAGACCTGGCTCCCCTCGGAAGGGGGTGCCGGGTGTGGCAAAGTGGACACCTCCATCAGCAATGGTGGGGTCGGTACCAGCAGCTCGGAGGGTATTCAGTAGGGGGGCGCAAGTGAGTGCCAGGTTGAGTGTGTCAAGGTAGGGGTAGATGATGTTCAAGGCGTGGATTGGACTAAGGCCCTTGCCTAGGAGTAAGGGCACCAATTGGAAGGGGATGAAGCAGGCCTTGAAGGGGGTGATGACTTCCATGTGAGGATCATCGCCTAGCACCATGGGGATCATGTGGGAATGGTGAGCATGCTTGATGACGTCAAGGTGGCGATCGAGGGACAGCACCAAGGTCTCGGGCGCCTGCTCGAGGAGGGCAGCATCCACTAGCACTAGCTCTCCTGCATCGCCTTCGATGTCGTCCAGGTAACCAAAGGCCTTGCCCTTGTTGGTACTTGGCGCGGTCACGGGCCCCGGGTACTTCCGAAGGCCATGCACCAATCGGAGGCGCGCCTTTCCAAAGGTGTCGGTCAGGAATATTCCTAGAGCCCCCACAGGTTCTGGTTCGAAGAGGTCCAAGAGCCGGCCCAGGAGAATGGGGGTGGCTGTTTCCTCAGCGAAGTAGTCATAGATGGTTTGGTAGGCCAGGTCCCGAGCAGGTCCCACTCCAAGGGGACTGGGGGTGCTCTGGTAATACTCAGTGTAGGTCAGCATGTTGTGCCTGCGCTTGTGCAGAGAGGCGTTGGAGTCGCCGGTGTGTTGCTCGTCTGGAGGTGCAATCGGTGACCAATCTATTCGCGGGCGTGCTGTATCTATCGCCGGTCGGGAGGTGCGGAATAGTCGGAGTTGGCGTTGATCGACGGGTGGTGACGCCTTGGAGGTCGTGACTCGATTGGAATCAACTGGAGGTGCAACCTAGGAGGGGAGCTGGAGTTGGAGTAGTCGTTGATGTGTCACAAGGAATCAACTGGTGGTGCAGACCGGTAACCAATTTGATTCGCGGACGCTTGGAGGTGCGGTGCTGCGGATTGGCGGAGTAGACCGTATCTTGGTAGCTCACTTGGAATCAACTGGAGGTGCGCTGGGTGGTGCGCGGAGTAGACCGTATCTTGGTAGCTCACTCGGAATCAACTGGAGGTGCGAGGAATAGCCCGTATCTTGCTAGCTCACTGGATGCAAGGAATCAGTTGGAGGTGCCGGCCCGTAACCAAATCAATTCACGGACGCTTGGAGGTGCGGACTATCGGAGTCGGTGGGATTGTCGTAGAGTATCGATCGATTCGCTTCTTGTGCTGTATCTATCCAGGCCGGGCCTAGCAGACACTAGGTGAGGTATGGAGGTGCGAGGAGGTGCAGAGATCGGAGTCGCCGGTCGTTTTCGAGCGCGAGTCAATCGATTCGCTTCTTGTACTGTATCTATCAAGGCCGGGCCTACTGAATGACAAGGGGGAGCCGTGGAGGTGTGAGTGCGTTAGTAAGAGACTGACGGCTGTATGGGTACACTAGGCAATACTAGGGGACCAGAACAGGTACACTAGGCAAGGCTAGGGGACCAACAGATAGGCTTGTCGTACGGGTACAATAGGATAACTATTGGACCAGGACGCGTTACCTATTTAATTCTACTACTAATCGGTTTAGGAGCAAAAGAGTGAGCTGTGGGCTTGTATTCTGCTAGGGGAATCCTCTACACGCTTGTTAGCGCTAGCCTGTAATTTGTAGAGATTTTGCTTGCAGATTTTGCTTGCAGAATTCGCTTGCAGAATTCGATGCTTACAGAATTCCCGGTAAGATTTGTACTGTACCTACAGGGAACGTTCCGTGGATATGGTACGCACCAATATTGCTGATTGCTGATACAGTGAGATCTTTCTCGAAGTACGTGCGCTGTATACTCAAGGTGGTTCCCCGGCCGGTCTGTACTTCACTACCATTCCCCTCATCCGGTTTGCTACATCAATTCCCTGGTCTGTACTTCACTCCCATTCCCCTCATCCGGTTTGCTACATCAATTCCCAATATGCATTTGATGGGTCGTGATGAATGTATTCATGGCTTGGACCAGATACTTTTTGACTCATTAACCAATAAGTAAGTTTGTGCCCTGGAATTGCACCAAAAATACCCTATACTAGTGAGCAGGGTGTAAATAATTCGTAAGGATTGTGGACTCCTCACAAATACTTTACCCCCCGTGGTACTAGTATGTATATGGTACAGTAAGCGTCTAGTAATGTAGTATTCGCGTAGAAACCTACACGGATTCAATACTAGTAACTATCTAGTACAAAATGGTATAGAATTATACAGGAGTAGAAACGTACGCCAATTCAGTACTGGGAATTGTCTATTTCAAAATCGTGTAGAATTCTACTCACGTAGAAACCTACACGGATTCACTACTGTGAATCCTATAGTACAAAAAACGTGTAGAGCAAAACAGTAGTAGAAAACTATGCGAATTCAGTACTGGCAATTGTCTGGTACAAAAAACGTGTATAGTTAAATAGGCGTAGAAACCTACGCAATTTCAGTACCGGAAAATATCTAGTCGAAAAAATGTGTAAAAATCTACTCATGTAGAAACCTACGCGATTTCAATACTGGAAAATATCTAGTCGAAAAAACGTGTAAAAATCTAGTACTCGTGTAGAAACCTACGCAATTTCAGTACCGGAAAATATCTAGTCGAAAAAACGTGTAAAAGTCTACTCGTGTAGAAACCTACGCGATTTCAATACCGGAAAATATCTAGTCGGAAAAACCTGTAAAAATCTACTCATGTAGAAACCTACGCGATTTCAGTACCGGAAAATATCTAGTCGAAAAAACGTGTAAAAATCTACTCGTGTAGAAACCTACACGAATTCAGTACCTGAAAATATCTAGTCGAAAAAACGTGTAAAAATCTACTCATGTAGAAACCTACGCGAATTCAGTACCGGAAAATATCTAGTAAAAAAAACGTGTAAAAATCTACTCGTGTAGAAACCTACGCGAATTCAGTACCGGAAAATATCTAGTCAAAAAAACGTGTAATATTCTACTTGTGTAGAAACCTATGCGAATTCAGTACCGGAAAATATCTAGTTAAAAAAACATGTAAAAATTTACTCGTGTAGAAACCTACGCGGATTCAATACCGGAAATTATCTGGTACTAAAATGGTGTAGAAGTCTACTCTCGTAGAAACCTACGCGGATTCAATACCAAAAATTATCTAGTAAGGTGTAAACATCTTCTCGTGTAGAAACCTACGCAGATTCAATACTGTAAATTATCTAGTACTAAAAACGTGTAGAATTCTACAGTAGTACAAAAATCATGTAGAATTCTACAGAACTTTAAGTATCCTCGTCGAATCGATCGATCGATCGAAAATCGTACCTCGCGACAAACACAGTAATTGGTGGAGTTGTTAGTTGAACGTTTAACACTCACCCTAAGAGTTGACAACGTAACCTTCTAGACGGAGTTTATGTGGGGGGGGGTTTGGGGGGGGAAAATACGTAGAAATATTAAAAAAATCTGTTTTTAACAAGTAGACTTGGTACAAACGCTACAACTAAAAATCGTTAAAAACAGTACCCAAATAATTATTTACGGAAATTAGATGCTTCTTCTAAAAGCAATAGTAATATCTAGTGGCGCGCGTTCATTTTTATGGTAGCAAACTCTCATTTTTTTGGTTGCAAGTAACCATAAAATTTAACCTGAATACAGATAAAAATCATACAATTCTCATTGTCGTCAGATGAGAGAGTTGGTGAGAGAAATACAATCGGACTTTTTAGATTTGGTACAATTTGTACATGAATGAGTCGGACTACATTCGAATTTTCCCCTGTTGTCGGGGAAAAAGAAAAAGAAAAACAACGCAACCGAGGTGCGAAATTCGATTGAAAAAGCCGACAAACCGAGGTGCAAGAAATATTGTACCGTACGGTACATACTCTCATACCGTACGAATTGGTGGAGTTGTTAGTTGAACATTAAACACTAACCCTAAGAGTTGACAACGTAACCTTCTAGACGGAGTTTGTGGGGGGGTTTGGGGGGGTGGGGAAATACGTAGAAATATTAAAAAACTGTTTTTAACAAGTAGACTTGGTACAAACGCTATGACTAAAAATCATTAAAAACAGGACCAAAATAATTATTTACAGAAATGAGATGCTTTGTCTAAAAGCAATAGTAATATTTAGTGGTGCGCGTTTATTTTTATGGTAGCAAACTCTCATTTTTATGGTTGCACATAACCATAAGATTTCACCTGAATAAAGAAAAAAAATCATACAATTAAAATCTATCTTAGATCCAGTTGACTTTGCCAGACGAGAGAGTTGGTGAGAAATACAATCAGTCTTTTAAGATTTGGTACAATTTGTACGGTACATGAATGAGTCGGACTTGATGTACCGGTACTTACAGCCATCTACTCTCATACAAATCGATTCGATCGTAAAAGCAAGGTGCGAAAAAGATATTGGGTTCATGCCTGAGTAATATTTTGGTCGAGGATTGGGAGGATTTGCACTGTCTTCAAATCTGGTGGGTTTTGGGGTTGATGACAGAGTTATATTTTGGTTGAGGATTGGCAGCATTTGCACTGTGTTCAAATCTGGTGGGTTTTTGGGTTGATGATTGAATTATATTTTGGTCGGGGACTGGAAAGATTTGCACTGTGTTCAAATCTGGTGGGTTTTTTGGTTGATGACTGAGTTATATTTGGGTCGGGGACTGGCAGGATTTGCACTGTGTTTAAATCTGGTTGGTTTTGGGGTTGATGACTGAGTTATATTTTGGTTGGGGATTGGCAGGATTTGCACTGTGTTCAAATCTGGTGGGTTTTTGGTTCATGAGTGAGTTATATTTTGGTTAATGACTGGAAAGATTTGCACTGAGTTCAAATCTGGTGGGTTTTTGGGTTGATGACTGAGTTATATTTTGGTGGGGGATTGGCAGGATGTGCACTGTGTTCAAATCTGGTGGGTTTTTGGGTTGACGATTGAATTATATTTTGGTCAGAAATTGGCAAGATTTGCACTGTCTTCAAATCTGGTGGGTTTTTGGGTTGATGACTGAGTTATGACTGAGTTATAGTTTGGTCGGGGATTGGCAAGACTTGCACTCTCTTCATATCTGGTGGGTTTTTTGATTGATGATTGAGTTATTTTTAGGTTGGGGATGGGCAGAATTTGCACTGTGTTTAAATCTGGTGGGTTTTTGGGTGTTCAAATCTGGTGGGTTTTGGGGTTGATGACAGAGTTATATTTTGGTTGGGGATTGGCAGGTTTTGCACAGTGTTCAAATCTGGTGGGTTTTTGTTGATGATTGAATTATATTTTGGTCGGGGACTGGCAGGATTTGCACTGTGCTCAAATGTGAAGGGTTTTTGGGTTGATGACTGAGTTATATCTTGGTCGGGGACTGGCATGATTTGCACTGTGCTCAAATCTGGTTGGTTATTGGGTTGATGACTGAGTTATATTTTGGTTGGGGACTGGAAAGATTTGCACTGTGTTCAAATCTGGTGGGTTTTTGGGTTGATGACAGAGTTATATTTTGGTTGGGGATTGGCAGGTTTTGCACTGTGTTCAAATCTGGTGGGTTTTTGTTGATGATTGAATTATATTTTGGTCGGGGACTGGCAGGATTTGCACTGTGTTTAAATCTGGTGGGTTTTTTGGTTGATGACTGAGCTATATTTTGGTTGGGGATTGGCAGGATTTGCACTGTGTTCAAATCTGGTGGGTTTTTGGGTTGATGACTGAGTTATATTTTGGTTGGGGACTGGAAAGATTTGCACTGTGTTCAAATCTGGTGGGTTTTTGGGTTGATGACAGAGTTATATTTTGGTTGGGGATTGGCAGGTTTTGCACTGTGTTCAAATCTGGTGGGTTTTTGTTGATGATTGAATTATATTTTGGTCGGGGACTGGCAGGATTTGCACTGTGTTCAAATATGGTGGGTTTTTTGGTTGATGACTGAGTTATATTTGGGTCGGGGACTGGCAGGATTTGCACTGTGTTTAAATCTGGTTGGTTTTGGGGTTGATGACTGAGTTATATTTTGGTTGGGGATTGGCAGGATTTGCACTGTGTTCAAATCTGGTGGGTTTTTGGTTCATGAGTGAGTTATATTTTGGTTAATGACTGGAAAGATTTGCACTGAGTTCAAATCTGGTGGGTTTTTGGGTTGATGACTGAGTTATATTTTGGTGGGGGATTGGCAGGATGTGCACTGTGTTCAAATCTGGTGGGTTTTTGGGTTGACGATTGAATTATATTTTGGTCAGGGACTGGAAAGATTTGCACTGTGTTCAAATCTGGTGGGTTTTTGGGTTGATGACTGAGTTATGACTGAGTTATAGTTTGGTCGGGGATTGGCAAGACTTGCACTCTCTTCATATCTGGTGGGTTTTTTGATTGATGATTGAGTTATTTTTAGGTTGGGGATGGGCAGAATTTGCACTGTGTTTAAATCTGGTGGGTTTTTGGGTGTTCAAATCTGGTGGGTTTTGGGGTTGATGACAGAGTTATATTTTGGTTGGGGATTGGCAGGTTTTGCACAGTGTTCAAATCTGGTGGGTTTTTGTTGATGATTGAATTATATTTTGGTCGGGGACTGGCAGGATTTGCACTGTGCTCAAATGTGAAGGGTTTTTGGGTTGATGACTGAGTTATATCTTGGTCGGGGACTGGCATGATTTGCACTGTGCTCAAATCTGGTTGGTTATTGGGTTGATGACTGAGTTATATTTTGGTTGGGGACTGGAAAGATTTGCACTGTGTTCAAATCTGGTGGGTTTTTGGGTTGATGACAGAGTTATATTTTGGTTGGGGATTGGCAGGTTTTGCACTGTGTTCAAATCTGGTGGGTTTTTGTTGATGATTGAATTATATTTTGGTCGGGGACTGGCAGGATTTGCACTGTGTTTAAATCTGGTGGGTTTTTTGGTTGATGACTGAGCTATATTTTGGTTGGGGATTGGCAGGATTTGCACTGTGTTCAAATCTGGTGGGTTTTTGGGTTGATGACTGAGTTATATTTTGGTTGGGGACTGGAAAGATTTGCACTGTGTTCAAATCTGGTGGGTTTTTGGGTTGATGACAGAGTTATATTTTGGTTGGGGATTGGCAGGTTTTGCACTGTGTTCAAATCTGGTGGGTTTTTGTTGATGATTGAATTATATTTTGGTCGGGGACTGGCAGGATTTGCACTGTGTTCAAATATGGTGGGTTTTTTGGTTGATGACTGAGTTATATTCTGGTTAAGGACTGGAAAGATTTGCACTGTGGTCAAATCTGGTGGGTTTTTGGGTTGATGACTGAGTTATATTTTGGTTGGGGATTGGCAGGATTTGCACTGTCTTGAAATCTGGTGAGTTTTTGGGTTGACGATTCAATTATATTTTGGTTGGGGACTGGCAGTATTTGCACTGTGCTCAAATCTGGTGGGTTTTTGGGTTGATGACTGAATTATATTTTGGTTAGGGACTGGAATGATTTGCATGGTGTTCAAATCTAGTGGGTTTTTTTGGTTGACGACTGAGTTATATTTTGATCAGGGACTGGCAGGATTAGCACAGTGTTCAAATACGGTGGGTTTTTGGGTTGATGACTGAGTTATATTTTGGTCGGGGACTGGCAGGATTTGCACTGTGATCAAATCTGGTTGGTTTTTGGGTTCACGATTGAATTATATTTTGGTTAATGACTGGAATGATTTGCACAGTGTTCACATCTGGTTGGTTTTTGGGTTGATGATTGAGTTATATTTTGGTCTGGGACTGGAAAGATTTGCACTGTGTTCAAATCTGGTTTGTTTTTGGGTTGAAAATTGAATTATATTTTGATTAGGGACTGGAAAGAGTTGCACTGTGTTCAAATCTGGTGGGTTTTTGGGTTGATGACTGAATTATATTTTGGTGGGGAACTGGCATGATTTGCACTGTGCTCAAATCTGGTTGGTTTTTGGGTTGATGACTGAATTATATTTTGGTTAGGGACTGGAAAGATTTGCACTGTGTTCAAATCTGGTGGGGTTTTTTGGTTGATGACTGAGTTATATTTTGGTTGGGGACTGGCAGGATTTGCACAGTGTTCAATTATGCTGGTGGGTTTTGGGGTTGATGACTGAGTTATATTTTGGTCGGGGACTGGCAGCATTTGCACTGTGCTAAAATCTGGAGTGTTTTTGGGTTGATGACTGAGTTATATTTTGGTTGGGGACTAGCATGATTTGCACTGTGTTCAAATCTGGTTGGTTTTTGGGTTGATGACTGAGTTATATTTTGGGCGGGGACTGGCAGGATTTGCACTGTGTTCAAATCGGGTTGGCTTTTGGGCTCACGATTGAATTATATTTTTGTTAATGACTGGAATGATTTGCACTGTGTTCAAATCTGGTTGGTTTTTGGGTTGATGACTGAGTTATATTCTGGTCTGGGACTGGAAAGATTTGCACTATGTTCAAATCTGGTTTGTTTTTGGGTTGATGATTGAATTATATTTTGATTAGGGACTGGAAAGATTTGCACTATGTTCAAATCTGGTGGGTTTTTTTGGTTGATGACTGAGTTATATTTTGGTCGGGGACTGGCAGGATTTGCACAGTGTTCAAATATGGTGGGTTTTTTGGTTGATGACTGAGTTATATTCTGGTTAGGGACTGGAAAGATTTGCACTGTGCTCAAATATGGTGGGTTTTTGGGTTGATGACTGAATTATATTTTGGTTAGGGACTGGAAAGATTTGCACTGTGTTTAAATCTGGTGGGTTTTTGTGGTTGATGACTGAGTTATATTTTGGTTGGGGACTGGCAGGATTTGCACAGTGTTCAAATATGCTGGTGGGTTTTTTGGTTGATGACTGAGTTATATTTTGGTCGGGGACTGGCAGCATTTGCACTGTGCTAAAATCTGGAGTGTTTTTGGGTTGATGACTGAGTTATATTTTGGTTGGGGACTAGCATGATTTGCACTGTGCTCAAATCTGGTTGGTTTTTGGGTTGATGACTGAGGTATATTTTGGGAGGGGACTGGCAGGATTTGCACAGTGTTCAAATATGTTGATTTTTTGGGTTGATGACTGAGTTATATTTTGGTTTGGGATTGGCAGGATTTGCACTGTGTTCAAGTCTTGTGGGTTTTGGGTTTATGACTAAGTTTTATTTTTGTCGAGGACTGACAGGATTTGCACTGTCTTCAAATCTGGTGAGTTTTTGGGTTGACGATTGAATTATATTTTGGTTAGGGACTGGAAAGATTTGCACTGTGTTCAAATCTGGTGGGTTTTTGGGTTGACGATTGACTTATATTTTGGTTAGGGACTGGAAAGATTTGCACTGTGTTCAAATCTTGTGGGTTTTTGGGTTGATGATTGAGTTATATTTTGGTTAGGGACTGAAAAGATTTGCACTGTGTTTAAATCTGGTGGGTTTTTGTGGTTGATGACTGAGTTATATTTTGGTTAGGGACTGGAAAGATTTGCACTGTGTTCAAATCTAGTGGGTTTTTTTTGGTTGATGACTGAGTTATATTTTGGTCGGGGACTGGCAGCATTTGCACAGTGTTCAAATATGCTGGTGGGTTTTTGGGTTGATGACTGAGTTATATTTTGGTTGGGGATTGGCAGGATTTGCACTGTGCTCAAATCCGGTTGGGTTTTGGGTTGATGACTGAGTTATATTTTGGGCGGGGACTGGCAGGATTTGCACAGTGTTCAAATATGTTGAGTTTTTGGGTTGATGACTTAGTTTTATTTTGGTTTGGGATTGGCAGGATTTGCACTGTGTTCAAGTCTTGTGGGTTTTGGGTTTATGACTAAGTTTTATTTTTGTCGAGGACTGACAGGATTTGGACTAAGTTCAAATCTGGTGGGTTTTTTGGTTGACGATTGAATTATATTTTGGTTAGGGACTGGAAAGATTTGCACTGTGTTCAAATCTGGTGGGTTTTTGGGTTGACGATTGACTTATATTTTGGTTAGAGACTGGAAAGATGTGCACTGTGTTCAAATCTTGTGGGTTTTTGGGTTGATGATTGAGTTATATTTTGGTTAGGGACTGAAAAGATTTGCACTGTGTTCAAATCTTGTGGGTTTTTGGGTTGATGACTGAGTTATATTTTTGTCGAGGACTGACAGGATTTGCACTGTGTTCAAATCTGGTGGGTTTCAAATCTGGTTTGTTTTTGGGTTGACGGTTGAATTATATTTTGGTTAGGGACTGGAAAGATGTGCACTGTGTTCAAATCTTGTGGGTTGACGATTGAGTTATATTTAGGTTAGGGACTATCAGGATTTGCACTGTGCTCAAATCTGGTGGGTTTTTGGATTGATGACTGAGTTATATTTTGGTGGGGGATCGGCAGGATTTGCACTGTCTTCAAATCAGGTGGGTTTTTGGGTTGATGACTGAAGTAGATTCTCAAATCTGGTGTTTTTTTTGTGTTGGTGATTCAATTATATTTTGATTGCGGACTGGAAAGATTTGCACTGTGTTCAAATCTGCTTATAGATCTGGTAGCTCGTAATTACCTGTAGCTCGTACAGCTTGCTTGCTCCAATTTAAAATAAAACTCGCGCGAATGACTCACTTCATTGGTAGTATAGATCAATTGGTATGATCAATATGAAGGTAGGTAGCTTGCTTGTAGATCTGGTACCTCGTAATTTCCAGTAGCTCGTACAGCTTGCTTGTTCGTATTTAAAAAGAGCTTGCGCAAATGACGACACTTCAATAGTAATATAAATTGATTGGTATGATCGGTATGAAGGTAGGTTGCTTGCTTGTAGATCTGATAGCTCGTAATTACCTGTAGCTCGTACAGCTGGCTTGTTCAAATCTAACCCCAACCCTATGAGTGTAGATACCTTGCTGATAGCTTACACATGAATTTGGTTGGTTGGCTAATGGTAGAATTGGAACTGGTAAGAATTGGTACAGATTAGAACACCTTTGGTAATTCTGATCTGACTTGATGCACACTAGTACTAGTAGAAATTGTACGCGTTATTGTATGAGTACTTCTTACCATAACTTTACTGACACATACTTACAATACATACAATAACTACGTACTCAACAACTCCACAGGGCCCCTGCAAAGCACTAATTTTCTTTTCTACCTCGCGACAAAAAAAATCACTTTTTCTACCTTTCTATCATAATCTTACCCGACTTATTTGAGTAGAGTTGCTAATCCGCACTCCGTCTGTGAACGTGGGATTCCACTCAATCCAATGATCCCTTGATCGTTGATCAGCATTAGGCAGGTAATCCGTGCTCGAATATTTTAGTCTGAAATAACATCCTTGTACTGAAAAAAGAATTAGCTCGCATTGGAGAAGAGGTGGTTTGCTGGTTAGATATTGTTTGAATTGGCCCCCAAACATATATGTCTTGAAAGCAATAAATCTCTATCCATTGCTTCTATATCAACAGGCACGAGGTACTGTTTTTCGTGACAGAGGGTAAGAAGGCTGCAAATCAACGGCAGCAGCAACAACAACAATTCTTTCATCGGGACGATTGTCGGAACAACGTCGGAACAACAAGCAAAGGTAAGAATGAGAGAGATAGGCAATGGCAACGGCAACGGCTACGGCAATTGATTGGTCTTCCACTCCACCGGCATTACTGATAATGTATTTCCTCTCTGTTTTTCTTCTTATTTTCATAGGACCGGATCAGAAGCAACGAATCAAAACCAACGGATTGGAATCAACGGATTGGAAACAGCAACCATTGAATCATCAGCAACGGATCGTAAGCAGCGGATCAGAATCGACGGATCAAGGTGCGGTGGTCGTCTTCCCTGTAGGTGCGGGGAATTTTCCCGGTTGGTGATAATTACTATCGGCATATACATTATATTATTCTGTTGTTGTTATTTACTCTATGTACTAGTACATCAATAGATACTCACCCATTTTGTTCAATTATCATATCATATATTCGAATAGGATTGCCGACACCAATCGATCCGCAACATCAACACCAATCAATCCGCAACAGCAACACCAATCGATCCAACACCAATTGATCCAACACCAATCGATCCAACACCAATCGATCCGCAACACCAATCGATCCAAAACACCCATCAATCCAAAACACCAAGCGATCCAACACCAAGCGATCCAACACCAAGCGATCTGCAACACCAATCTATCCAAAACACCATTCTATCCAAAACACCAATCAATCCGCAACGGCAAATCGATTCGTCGTCGACACCAATCGATCCAACAACACCAATCGATCCGCAACACCAATTGATCCAAAACACCCATTGATCAAACACCAAGCGATCTGCAACACCAATCTATCCAAAACACCAATCTATCCAAAACACCAATCAATCCGCAACGGCAAATCGATTCGTCGTCGTCCTCCAAATCGATTCGTCGTCGTCCTCCAAATCGGCAACGGCAATCGGTCTTCCACTCCATCGTCGGCAACAGCAACGGCAATCGGTCTTCCACTCCATCGTCGGCAACAGCAACGGCAATTGGTCTTCCACTCCATCATCAGCAACATCAACGGCAATTGGTGTCCTCCAACGACAATTCGTCCCGGCAACAACAATGGGATTCAAAACAACAACAAAGCAATTGCCAGCAAAAGCAATCAAGCAAAAATCAAAGAGGAAACATGGGAAGACATGTAGAAAGAGAATGACTTCAAATTTTCTCAAAAACGCAGCACCGTCATCATCAACAATCCACCAGACTTACAAACACTTGTCGGAGATAAAACCTAACAAGACAGTAGAAGGGGACAGGAATCGGCGCCAAGATCCAAATGCGAATTTCAAACATGTCGAGGAAATAGCATTGAAAACAGTTAACAAAAATGGGTTCAAAGGAAAATTCATGGCTACAAATTGGGGCCGGACAACAGTTGGAGAGAAGAAATATTCTTTGGCACAGGCTGTGTCTATTGACAGTTTCAAAACATTGGATAGTACCGACAAGAAGTTTGTTCTAGCTTTCGCCGAATCAGAACCATCATTGAGACTATTTGCAAAAGCTTCCACCCAATTCGCAAAACAACGCTTGGGTACTCCCAAAAATATAGAAATCACAAGAACATTCGCTGGGCAGATTGTTGAATCTAAACCCAAAATAGGCCGAGGAACCAAATGTGACAGTGTAAACAGTGGATATGCTATTATTGGGATGAGACCAAATTGATTGAAATCGGGAAATGGTGTGTACGTTTTCAAAAACAATGTGGACTCGGCAACAAAAGCCATCCTTGAACAAAAAGCCCTACACATTGTGAAGGAAATGCAGCTTTGTTTAACTCCAATGTCCAAATTTGTCAACCTTGAAACAACTGTAATGAATGAGGTTGTTAATCGTACAATGCTGAATGCAATCGGCCATCACGCAACAGCCTTTTCTATTGGAAAGGATTATCACTCAAAATGCCATACCGATGCCAATATGTTCTATACGAGGCTGACAGTTATTGCTCCAAAACATGTAAGTGATGACGAGGTGATTTATTACTTTGTCTTCCCCAAGTATGGAGTGAAAGTTCCATTGAGGTCAGGCGATACTCTATTGTTCAATCCATTAGTATTGCATAGCTGTTCGAATCCAAAATACGAAGGCTGTTATATTATGAGCGCCTATGTATCGAGAAAAACTGTGCTAACAGCTAATCCTCTATAATAATATTAATCAATAATATAAAGTTAGCCGTTACATTCACCATCGCTACTCAATTGCAACTGCTGTCAGAACTATCGCTCTCTGAACTGGATACATAATCACCGGATTCGTTATCATTCAATGCTATCTCAAATGGTTCCAACTGGAAGTCGTCGTGTAGTGTGCATGCGTTGTACAAACATTCGTAAGACGGTGGTGTAGCAGCATTTTTGCTTTCGAAGAAATCCAGCCATGAGATCCGATTTGATATCATGAGCCAATCACAATTGGTTAGGCAGCCGTTAGTTCCTTGCTCTGGGACAACTGCCAGCTCAGAATGGATAGTGTCGACATGAAATAGGTAGAGAGAATTCATGAGGCGCCCACGTTTGACAAATTCAGAAGCTGTTTTCTTAGGCACATCTTGAAACCGACGAGCCACAGCATACATTCTGTTTGTATCAATTGGATAGCCACCAATACTACTGTATGGCTGCTTCAAACTCTGTACAGTTAAAAAGCATACCAGATGGCACGGTATGAGCTTGGGATTGTTATTCAAATCAAAGTCCAATTTCATCAAACACCAATCCATCCATACAGAGTTGAGCAGAGAACTGTCCAATCTATATGAAGGATGCAAGCGAAATATAAAATTAGACCCACAAGCAACATCAAAACGATTGTGCTCTGTAACTCCACAAATGTGCGAAGGATTTTCCAATAAAGGTAGCACAGAATCGCAAACAAAGTCGAGTATGTCAGAAGGAAAAAATGGTTTGGTTTTGTTCGTAGAACAAAGCCACTTTATTGTTGATTCCCCCTTCTCGGTTCTCATTATTTGAAAATGAGAACCGCCACCATCAGGATGTTCAATTGGAGGAGGGTCAGGCGGATTCAAGTTGTAGTGATATGTTGCCTGGCTTAGCATCATTTTCTCGGACTTTTGCTTGGCCGTTTGACCAATTAGTGATGCAGCATTACCTTGCGTGTTCTTGGAAGGAGCTTTAATCTCCGTTTTGTGGTGAGACTCATTAGGAGCACTATCCCAGCCTGCGGGGCTTCCCCATAAAGAGATATAATCTGGTAGGTGAAAGTACAGGTGATTCTTGATTAGTTTTGTTCCCATCCCTTTCCTGTGACATGTTGAGTTCATACAATTAATAAAGTGAACGATTGTTTTTGGGAGATTCTTTAAGGAAGCATTTTTCATTCGACCGTGTTTAAGAAATTCTTCCATTGATAGAATTAGCTGAATTACCTCTATCTGTTTCTTTACAAAACTATGGTCACCAATAATGTCAGATCCATGTTTGGAAACCATAGCAATCAGAAGAGAAATAAGCATTCCAGAGAAATCATGCCCTTCTTTCTTCGTGGTTGATAAAAGATGAGTCCCAAATTTGGTGCGAGGAAAATCTCTATCAGACTGGCGTGATAACAAACCACCGTACTGTTGTGCTATATGGCCAATACTATTAGCAACAGCCACGCCGTGATTCAAATTGGGGGCATAAACACATGGAACACTTCTGCAGAGCAACAATTCAATTGATTCAACGGCCCGTTTAGCAGTGCCAAGCTGGTGCATGTGCAAGCATTCACCATTAGTTGCAAAATGAATGTTGTTCTGATTTGTACCAAAGCATAAATCATGAAATACATTCCTTATGTTGTGATGAGAGTTGTTTTTGAAGTTCTTATTGATATTGTTTAGATCTGTGCCGGGAAAACAATGAAAATCAACAGGTGACCAATTCTTTGTTGCAGGTTGAACAGAAGGAATGTTTATGTTTGGAGAATAACAGTTGCAATGACGGCACATCCGCATGACACCCTTATTGAAGGAGCCGTATTTTCCACACAATTTATCATGAAGTTCTGTGTCGCCAATAACATAGGCAATGGCAAATTTCATTTTTACCTTCCACTGTTGATTTGCATACAGAAGATAATTCCATTCGATAACACCGTCTTTGTTACACGCGGCTTTGAAGGAACGAAACGCTACTTCCAAACCATTGTGAAGATTCTGAATTTTTTCCTTTGAAGTGGCAGGACGAGAGTGTCTGGTTGACTCCCATTTGGGGTCGGGATGGAAGTAAATAGTTGTCCATGCTTCAGGCCGAGAGCGGGTCTCCACATTAAAGATACCGAGTGTCATGTTCAATGGTGTTAACGTAAGTCGTCCGTGCGCATCCAAAGAGATGCCATCCATGTAAAATATAATAGGAACAAGAATTTCTTGCAAATTGGGATTGCAAATTTCTTTCCAAGAAGATTTCCACCACGAGCCGTGATGCAATTCTGAGATTACAGAATGAGGATTCAACTCAGGATTATTGTCGGGAGATAGAGGGGTGAAATAGTCGGGAAAGGAGAGGTTTTCTTCTATCATTAGCTGCTGGTCAGAAAGAAGAGAATAAATGGCATCCTTAAAAGAACAGACATACACCTGAGTGGGCTTATTATCAGGTAACCAATTCAGTATATGAGGATGAAATTTCATATCGGAGAGACCCAGATTGGATTGGAGATTGTCAAAAATTGCTTTCCGAGATCTAATTTTGGCATCGCAAAAATCAAAACCCGGTCTCATTTGACTTTTCTTTGCCCACTGGAAAATGGATTTGAATGTGTTCAGTGGCAATTTATGCCTGGCCATTAAATTCATGAGTTCCAATTCTGCAAGAAGATGATGGGACGGCAGTAGTTTTGTGTGGCTTTGAAATGCATTCTCTCTTTCATTCAGATTAATGATTTCATGAAAAGATGGTGGTGGAGGGGCTGGCTGAGCAGTAGCGACGGTAACATCAGAACCATTAGTGTGATCTTCTTCTTTTTTCCACTATCTATGTTGTTGGTAGAATTGTTGTCGTTATTTTCATTTACATCATCGTCATTGTCATCCTTGTCATTGGAATTGGCGATATCATTATTGAGCGGGAATGCATCTTCATCTTGAACAGCAGAAACAGCCATGTAAGATTCATTTCCGTTCCGATCCATTGGCGGTAAAAAGACATCATGTACAATCTGTTGGTTTAGAACAGAATGAAGACCTGTGGCTGATTGACTTGTGACGGTGTGGTGCTGGGAGAGATGGGAAGGGGGAACAGATGGACCGTTTTGTGTCATAGTCATCCCAAAATCTGACGGAGAATGTTGAACAGACGGCAAGGTAGGCTGCACTTTGATAGAGGTGGAGAAGTTAGAGATCTTTCGTTTAATAAGACCATCACTTTTGTTTAAGTTGTAGCATTGAATATTGTAGTTGAGATGTTTTCTTAGGCTGTACGAGACATATTTCAAGGTATTGCACTCTTTTGACCCAGATTTGTATCCTTTAAAACTCTTGGATTATTTCCCTTTCTTATCCCAGCAACCACGGCAGTAGAATAGAAGAGGGGTTTTGATAACAGGAGGCATGATGTTGCTGAGTTGTTTGAAGGAAAATATCAGTAGAATGGGTCAAAAGGACGGAGGTCGAAATGATGAATTGTTGAAAGGAAAAAATTAAATGTATTATTTTGTGTGTGATGTGTTTTCTTGTACGGTAGATTTCCTTACTACCATACTTCGATTGCAAAAATGGTCCATAAAGTAAATGCATTACTACTTAGTGATGATTGCAACATTCCTCGTACAATATGTTTAGTAGTGAACAGTACGTACAGTCAACTCCTTAAGAGGGTTAATACACAGCGCCGGACGGGTCACTCCCATCAGTTTTTCCAAACATTCGTTGGCAGGCGCGTCAGTTCTTCCATAAGGTGCACAGAAATGTGAATCGAAATGGAAACCGTGGACAATTGTGTTGTTGATTATCGAAATGAAAATTGTGGACAATTGCGTTGTTGATTACGATCGAGTTGATTCCGACTTTCATGTACCCGTAAAACCAACTACGCTATTTTGCATGAGTTATTACTAGTAGATACTAGTAATACATTATTTTCACTAGTACTTCTTCATTATAATTCATTATTTCATTTTCTTTCCGACCAGCAAAACCAAAACCAACGTGTTAGATGTCACTACAAAATAATCTTGGAATCGACAATCTACTCAACTGATCCTACTAATACTAATCTTCCAATCGACAATCGAACCAACCATGGAGGGAATTTACAAAATACAAAAGATGGTTCAGGATCTTATAGCCAAAGTACAACAAGAACACCCAGTCAATCTCGAACAAGAACACCGGAAAATGATTATTTATTACAAGCAAGAGATTGCTCGACACAAAAAAAAGATTCGTAAGATTCGTGCACGAAAAAGCAAGCATCCAGATGTTAACAATGGAATCGTCGATCCACCTAGCAATCATCAAGTCGTTCCTAATGTAACCATCAATCCAACTTCCGGGTTATTGAAGAATGATTCAGATTCTGGAGACGATTCCGACAGTGTAGCTTCTGAAATTACTACGGATCTGCCTCCCATTAAACAGGAACCAAACCCTTAAGTGCAATAGCCCGCCTGGGGTGGATTCGACTTGGAGTTGGAGTTGGAGTTGGAGTTGGGATTTGAGTTGGAGTTGGAGGATTTGGGACGGAGCCGGTTATACCGGTATGGTGGCAACATGTTGAGAAGATGAAATAAGTCATTCGTGCATAAGTTGTACACAAAATAGTGCTTGTCACGAAAAGAATATGATATACTTAACCCTAAAATAGTTATTTTATTTGAGGAGTGACGAGATATTGTCTCAAAAGTAAAGGTGTGCAACGCGCGAGGTTTTTTAGTAGACACGCGACCTAAAAAGATAGGAAATTTTAAAAATAGGGTCAAGAATTTTAAAAATACCGCGCGATAGCCCGCGGGGGGTAGAGAAACAGTTCTCGGACGCAGATACTAGGTGGACACACGATGAATCAAATGCAGAAGACAACAACAGAAATAATATCAACATCTTGGATGAATTGGATCTTTTTGGGAACACAGTTTTAGGATTGGATGATGACAACTGTTTTAGAACAAGTCATAATCTATTTTCCTTCAACACATCAGTCATTACTAAGGCAGGAAGCAATCATTGTGGACACAATTTGATTAAGGCACCAAATATTGACCAAACAAAAACAATATTTTGTTCAGCTTCTAGAGTATCATTAATGGAAGATGGTGAAGATACAGATATGGGCAGGGATTGGCATGAGCTTGACATCACAAACATGATTAAAGTGATGGTAACACACCATACTGTTGTTACAAATGAAGAGATCACAAACTTATCTGCCACAGGTACTTGTGAAAACATGATTGCATATGGTAAAGAGATATTCAATGGTGACAAACATCAAATGATAGCATTTGTATACATTGTCTCTGGATTTGTACTGAGAGTTTATGAAAAGCAAAAGAAAAATGGAATGCAAAAAACAAGAAACACAAGGAGAAGATTATCTGGTGAATTGGGAAGACCTGCACCATTCAATGAATTTGGTGAGGAGGAAGAGAACGATGATTTTGACTCATCTATTTCAAGACGTGACAAGATCAACTTCAGTACAACAGTTCAGATGTTGAAAGAAATGCATGAACATAGACAACAATCCATCGCATTTCTATCAGGTGTGGGTGGTACAGGGAAAAGTCGCGTGATCAGAGCAATTCTGTCTTATTGCAAGGAATTCTGTGAAAATTTAAACATCAAGTTTACAAGGCAAACAATTGTTGTTACAGCTTTAACTGGATGTGCAGCAGTGTCATTTCATGGTAGCACTCTTCATAGTGCTTGCCACATTCCAGTGAAAGAGAACGATTCATCCCTTGAAAAATTAAGTGAATTCAAAGAAGATTGGGTTGACACAGAAATGATCATTATTGATGAAATATCCTTTGCAAATTATTCATTGTTAAACAGGCTGCATAAAACATTAAATGAATTGAAAGATGCTCCAAGAACAAATACATTGTACAGTGGTATCAATGTACTCTTTGCTGGAGATTTCAATCAGCTACCTCCCATAAATGGAACCAAAATATATGATGAGCAACATACAACAATGTTCAGAGATGCTGTCAATGTGATGCTGGAATTAAAAACAAACCACAGATTTCAGGAAGATGCATCATATGGAAAATTGTTAGAAAGAATTTTTAAAATTGGGCTTGGTGAAGAAGATGCTAAGCTTATCAACTCAAGGAAAGTGATTGAGAGTGATTCTTTACCAATGGCAATATCTTATGCTGTAGTAAGAAACAAAGACAGGTGTGCAATCAATGATGCAATTTTTGCCCTTCATTTACAACAAACCCATTCCAAGAACATTCAAGACCCTATTCCCTTGCACACCATATGCATTCGAGCATCCAATGTTGAATACAAATATGCCAAAAGCAGAAAAGATTACAAGGCCTTTCCAGATAAAGGAGATATATTTTACAGTTGTTGCTCTGATGCAGATGTTACAGAAAGAAGAGGAAGTACACATGTTGATCCATTTCTAAAGCTATATATTGGTTGTCCCATCATGATAACAAGCAATATATCTGTTGAAGAATCTATAGCTAATGGTTCAATGTGTGAATTTAAAGGTTTGATTTTGAAACAAGAGATGAACAGGTTTGAAGCCCTTGAGAGTGTTGTGATCAATGGCTATTATGTCAATTGCATTGATGCTGATAAAATTGAATCTATACAAGTTATTCTTACAGATACCAATGCTCCACAAGAACAACCCATATACAACCTCAAATTGCCAGCAAAAGATATTTATGCCTTGTGCAAGTATCCTTCTCTGTTTAGTGAGCACATCAGTCACAAATCATCAAGACAGAATTTGAGCGTCAAACTCAAACAATTCCCTCTCAACATTTCCCATGCTAGAACTGTGCATAAATTACAAGGGCCTTCCATAGACAATATTTTGGTTTCAAGTTGGAACTATAGGATGCAAAATTGGATATATGTTGTTTTATCAACAAGTTGTAAAACATTGAATGGCTTGTACTTGAGGGATGAGATAATTCATACCAAAGTCAAGGGAATGTGTAAAGAAATTAAAAATATCTATGATGAATTCCAGAAGGAAAAACAACCACCATCAGTGTTGATTGAAAAAGTTACCAATAGTTTCTAACAATAGTAAATCCTGCCCGTCCACAACCACAATATCACTCAGTCATCAACCCAAAAACACACCAGATTTAAAGAATATAACTCAATCCTCATCCAAAAAACTAGCCAGATTTGAACACAGTGCAATTCTTGCCAATCCAGGACCAAAATATAACTCAGTCATCAACTCAAAAACTCACCAGATTTGAAGACAGTGCAAATATTGCCAGTCCCCGACCAAAATTTAACTCAAACATCAACCCAAAAACTCACTAGATATGAAGACAGTGCCAATCCTGCCAATCCCTGACCAAAATATAACTCAATCATCAATCGAAAAACACAACAGATTTGAACACAGTGCAAATCTTGCCAATCCCAGACCAAAATATAACTCAGTCATCAACCCCAAAACCCACCAGATTTGAACACAGTGCAAATCTTGCCCATCCCCGACCAAAATATAACTCAATCATCATTCCAAAACCTCACCAGATTTGAAGAAAGTGCAAATCCTGCCCATCCCCAACCTAAAATTAACTCAATGATCAACACAAAAAACCCACCGGATTTGAAGACAGTGCAAATCCTGCCCATCCCCGACCAAAATATAACTCATTCATATACCAAAAAACTCACCAGATTTGAAGACAGTGCAAATCTTGTCAAACACCGACCAAATTATTAGTCAGGCATCAACCCAAAAACCCACCAGATTTGAACACAGTGCAAATCCTGCCCATCCCCGACCAAAATATAACTCAGTGGTCAACCCAAAAACTCAACAGATTTGAAGACAGTGCAAATCTTGCCAATCCCCGACCAAAATACAACTCAATCATGAACCCAAAAACTCACCAGATTTGAAGACAGTGCAAATCTTGTCAATCCAAGATCAAATTATTAGTCAGGCATCAACCCAACAACCCACCAGATTTGAACACAGTGCAAATCCTGCCCATCCCCGACCAAAATATAACTCAGTGGTCAACCCAAAAACTCAAAAGATTTGAAGACAGTGCAAATCTTGCCTGTCACGGACCAAAGTATAACTCAATCATCAACCCAATAACTCAACAGATTTGAACACAGTGCAAATCTTGTCAATCCCCAACCAAAATACTACTCAATCATCAATCCATAAACTCACCAGATTTGAAGACAGTGCAAATCTTGCCAATCCCCGACCAAAATACAACTCAATCATCAACCCAAAAACTCACCAGATTTGAAGACAGTGCAAATCTTGCCAATCCCAGACCAAAATATAACTCAGTCATCAACCCAAAAGCTCAACAGATTTGAAGACAGTGCAAATCTTGCCTGTCACCGACCAAAGTATAACTCAATCATCAACCCAAAAACTCACCAGCTTTGAAGACAATGCAAATCTTGTCAGTCCCTGACCAAAATACTACTCAATCATCAACACAAAAACTCACCAGATTTGAAGACAGTGCAAATCTTGTCAATCCCAGATCAAATTATTAGTCAGGCATCAACCCAACAACCCACCAGATTTGAACACAGTGCAAATCCTGCCCATCCCCGACCAAAATATAACTCAGTGGTCAACCCAAAAACTCAACAGATTTGAAGACAGTGCAAATCTTGCCTGTCACCGACCAAAATTTAACTCAATCATCAACCCAAAAACTCAACAGATTTGAACACAGTGCAAATCTTGTCAATCCCCAACCAAAATACTACTCAATCATCAATCCATAAACTCACCAGATTTGAAGACAGTGCAAACCTTGCCAATCCCCGACCAAAATACAACTCAATCATCAACCCGAAAACTCACCAGATTTGAACACAGTGCAAATCTTGCCAATCCCAGACCAAAATATAACTCAGTCATCAACCCAAAAGCTCAACAGATTTGAAGACAGTGCAAATCTTGCCTGTCACCGACCAAAGTATAACTCAATGATCAACCCAAAAACTCAACAGATTTGAACACAGTGCAAATCTTGTCAATCCCCAACCAAAATACTACTCAATCATCAATCCATAAACTCACCAGATTTGAAGACAGTGCAAATCTTGCCAATCCCCAACCAAAATACAACTCAATCATCAACCCAAAAACTCACCAGATTTGAAGACAGTGCAAATCTTGCCAATCCCAGACCAAAATATAACTCAGTCATCAACCCAAAAACTCAACAGATTTGAAGACAGTGCAAATCTTGCCTGTCACGGACCAAAATATAACTCAATCATCAACCCAAAAACTCAACAGATTTGAAGTCAATGCAAATCTTGTCAGTCCCCGACCAAAATATAACTCAATCATCAACCCAAAAACTCACAAGATTTGAACACAGTGCAAATCCTGCCAGTCCCCGACCAAAATATAACTCAATCGTCAACCCAAAAACTCACCAGATTTGAAGACAGTGCAAATCTTGCCTGTCACGGACCAAAATATAACTCAATCATCAACCCAAAAACCCACCAGATTTGAAGACAATGCAAATCTTGTCAGTCCCCGACCAAAATATAACTCAATCATCAACCCAAAAACCCACCAGATTTGAAGACAGTGCAAATCCTGCCCATCCCCGACCAAAATATAACTCAGTCATCAACCCCAAAACTCACCAGATTTGAAGACAGTGCAAATCTTGCCAATCCCCGACCAAAATACAACTCAATCATCAACCAAAAAACTCACCAGATTAGAAGATAGTTCAAAGCTTGTCAATCCCTGACCAAAATATAACTCAATCATCAACCCAAAAACTCACCAGATTTGAAGACAGTGCAAATCTTGCAAATCCCCGATCAAATTATTAGTCAGGCATCAACCCAACAACCCACCAGATTTGAACACAGTGCAAATCCTGCCCATCCCCGACCAAAACATAACTCAATCATCAACCCCAAAACTCAACAGATTTGAACACAGTGCCAATCTTGCCTGTCACCGACCAAAGTATAACTCAATCATCAACCCAATAACTCAACAGATTTGAACACACTGCAAATCTTGTCAATCCCCAACCAAAATACTACTGAATCATCAACCCAAAAACTCACCAGATTTGAAGACAGTGCAAATCTTGTCAATCCCCGATCAAATTATTAGTCACGCATCAACCCAAAAACCCACCAGATTTGAACACAGTGCAAATCCTGCCCATCCCCAACCAAAACATAACTCAATCATCAACCCCAAAACTCAACAGATTTGAACACAGTGCCAATCTTGCCTGTTACCGACCAAAGTATAACTCAATCATCAACCCAATAACTCAACAGATTTGAACACACTGCAAATCTTGTCAATCCCCGACCAAAATACTACTCAATCATCAACCCAAAAACTCACCAGATTTGAAGACAGTGCAAATCCTGCCCATCGCCGACCAAAATATAACTCAGTCATCAATCCAAAAACTCAACAGATTTGAACACAGTGCAAATCCTGCCCATCCCCGACCAAAATATAACTCAATCATCAACCAAAAACTCACCAGATTTGAAGACAGTGCAAATCCTTCCCATCTCGGACCAAAATATAACTCAGTCATCAATCCATAAACTCACCAGATTTGAAGACAGTGCAAATCTTGCCAGTCCCCGACCAAAATATAACTCAATCATCAACCAAAAACTCACCAGATTTGAAGACAGTGCAAATCTTGCCAATCCCCGACCAAAATACAACTCAATCATCAACCAAAAACTCAACAGATTTGAAGACAGTTCAAATCTTGCCAATCCCCAACCAAAATATAACTCAATCATCACCCCAAAAACCCACCAAATTTGAACACAGTGCAAATCCTGGCAATCCCCAACCAAAATATAACTCATTCGTCAGCTCAAAAATTTTCCAAATTTGAAGACAGTACAAATCTTGCCAATCCCCGACCAAAATATTACTCAATCATCAATCCAAAAACTCACCAGATTTGAAGACAGTGCAAATCTTGTCAATCCCCGACCAAACTATAACTCAGTCATCAACCCAAAAACTCACCAGATTTGAAGACAGTGCAAATCCTGCCATTCCCCCCCCAAAATATAACTCAGTCATCAACCCAAAAACGCACCAGATTGGAAGACAGTGCAAATCTTGCCAATCCGCGACCAAACTAAAACTCAGTCATCAATGCAAAAACCCACCAGATTTGAAGACAGTGCAAATCTTGCCAATTCCCGACCAAACTAAAACTCAGTCATCAATGCAAAAACCCACCAGATTTGAAGACAGTGCAAATCTTGCCAATCTGCGACCAAACTAAAACTCAGTCATCAATGCAAAAACCCACCAGATTTGAAGACAGTGCAAATCTTGCCAATTTCCGACCAAACTAAAACTCAGTCATCAATGCAAAAACCCACCAGATTTGAAGACAGTGCAAATCTTGTCAATACCCAACCAAAATATAACTCAGTCATCAATCCAAAAACTTGCCAGATTTGAAGACAATGCCAATCCTGCCAATCCATGACCATAACATTACTCAATCATAAACACAAAAACTCACCAGATTTGAAGACAATGCAAATTTTGCCAATCCCCAACCAAAATATAACTCAGTCAATTGGTTGGATTCCATGATTGAATTCTATGATTGAATTCTACGATTCAGTTGAATTCTATGACTCACTTGGTTGCAGAATTCTACGATTCAATTGGTTGGATTCTATGATTGTATTCTACGATTGAATTCTATGATTCAGTTGAATTATATGATTCAGTTGGTTGGATTGTATGATTCAGTTAGTTGGATTGTATGATTTTTGGTCGGGTTCTATGATTGAATTACGATTGAATTCTATGATTCAGTTGAATTCTATTACAAGAATTGTATGATTTCTTATCTGTATTCAGGGTAAATCTTATGGTTATGTGCAACCATAAAAATGAGAGTTCGCTACCATAAAAATAAACGCGCGCCACTAGATATTACTAATGCTTTTAGAAAAAGCATCTCATTTCCGTAAATACTTGTTTGGCTAAGCTTTTTAGCAATTTTTAGTCATAGCGTTTGTACCAAGTCTACTTGTTAAAAACAGATTTTTTAAATATTTCTACGTATTTCCCCCCCCAAACCCCCCCATAAACTCCGTCTACAAGGTTACGTTGTCAACTCTTAGGGTTAGTGTTAAACGTTCAACTAACAACTCCAGCAATATAATCTGGTAGGTGAAAGTACAGGTGATTCTTGATTAGTTTTGTTCCCATCCCTTTCCTGTGACATGTTGAGTTCATACAATTAATAAAGTGAACGATTGTTTTTGGGAGATTCTTTAAGGAAGCATTTTTCATTCGACCGTGTTTAAGAAATTCTTCCATTGATAGAATTAGCTGAATTACCTCTATCTGTTTCTTTACAAAACTATGGTCACCAATAATGTCAGATCCATGTTTGGAAACCATAGCAATCAGAAGAGAAATAAGCATTCCAGAGAAATCATGCCCTTCTTTCTTCGTGGTTGATAAAAGATGAGTCCCAAATTTGGTGCGAGGAAAATCTCTATCAGACTGGCGTGATAACAAACCACCGTACCGTTGTGCTATATGGCCAATACTATTAGCAACAGCCACGCCGTGATTCAAATTGGGGGCATAAACACATGGAACACTTCTGCAGAGCAACAATTCAATTGATTCAACGGCCCGTTTAGCAGTGCCAAGCTGGTGCATGTGCAAGCATTCACCATTAGTTGCAAAATGAATGTTGTTCTGATTTGTACCAAAGCATAAATCATGAAATACATTCCTTATGTTGTGATGAGAGTTGTTTTTGAAGTTCTTATTGATATTGTTTAGATCTGTGCCGGGAAAACAATGAAAATCAACAGGTGACCAATTCTTTGTTGCAGGTTGAACAGAAGGAATGTTTATGTTTGGAGAATAACAGTTGCAATGACGGCACATCCGCATGACACCCTTATTGAAGGAGCCGTATTTTCCACACAATTTATCATGAAGTTCTGTGTCGCCAATAACATAGGCAATGGCAAATTTCATTTTTACCTTCCACTGTTGATTTGCATACAGAAGATAATTCCATTCGATAACACCGTCTTTGTTACACGCGGCTTTGAAGGAACGAAACGCTACTTCCAAACCATTGTGAAGATTCTGAATTTTTTCCTTTGAAGTGGCAGGACGAGAGTGTCTGGTTGACTCCCATTTGGGGTCGGGATGGAAGTAAATAGTTGTCCATGCTTCAGGTCGAGAGCGGGTCTCCACATTAAAGATACCGAGTGTCATGTTCAATGGTGTTAACGTAAGTCGTCCGTGCGCATCCAAAGAGATGCCATCCATGTAAAATATAATAGGAACAAGAATTTCTTGCAAATTGGGATTGCAAATTTCTTTCCAAGAAGATTTCCACCACGAGCCGTGATGCAATTCTGAGATTACAGAATGAGGATTCAACTCAGGATTATTGTCGGGAGATAGAGGGGTGAAATAGTCGGGAAAGGAGAGGTTTTCTTCTATCATTAGCTGCTGGTCAGAAAGAAGAGAATAAATGGCATCCTTAAAAGAACAGACATACACCTGAGTGGGCTTATTATCAGGTAACCAATTCAGTATATGAGGATGAAATTTCATATCAGAGAGACCAAGATTGGATTGGAGATTGTCAAAAATTGCTTTCCGAGATCTAATTTTGGCATCGCAAAAATCAAAACCCGGTCTCATTTGACTTTTCTTTGCCCACTGGAAAATGGATTTGAATGTGTTCAGTGGCAATTTATGTCTAGCCATCAAATTCATGAGTTCCAATTCAGCAAGAAGATGATGGGGCGGCAGTAGTTTTGTGTGGCTTTGAAATGCATTCTCTCTTTCATTCAGATTAATGATTTCATGAAAAGATGGTGGTGGAGGGGCTGGCTGAGCAGTAGCGACGGTAACATCAGAACCATTAGTGTGATCTTCTTCTTTTTTCCACTATCTATGTTGTTGGTAGAATTGTTGTCGTTATTTTCATTTACATCATCGTCATTGTCATCCTTGTCATTGGAATTGTCGATACCATTATTGAGCGGGAATGCATCTTCATCTTGAACAGCAGAAACAGCCATGTAAGATTCATTTCCGTTCCGATCCATTGGCGGTAAAAAGACATCATGTACAATCTGTTGGTTTAGAACAGAATGAAGACCTGTGGCTGATTGACTTGTGACGGTGTGGTGCTGGGAGAGATGGGAAGGGGGAACAGATGGACCGTTTTGTGTCATAGTCATCCCAAAATCTGACGGAGAATGTTGAACAGACGGCAAGGTAGGCTGCACTTTGATAGAGGTGGATAAGTTATAGATCTTTCGTTTAATTAGACCCTGACTATGATAAAGATTGCGGCACTCATCAAGACAATGAAGATGTCTTCTTAGGCCAACAGAGACGTATTTCAAAGTACCCTGCTTGTTTGCTGTGGATTTATATCCTAAAAACTTGGATTTTTTGCTGTTCTGAGCGCAACAACGGCAGTAGAATAGAAGAGAGGTTTTGATAACAGGAGGCATGATGTTACGGAGTTGTTTGAAGAAAAATATCAGTAGAATGGGTCGAAAGGACGGAGGTCAAAAAGATGAATCGTTGAAAGGAAAAAATTACATGTGTTATTTTGTGTGTGATGTGTTTTCTTGTACGGTAGATTTCCTTACTACCATACTTCAATTGCAAAAATTGTCTGTACAGTAAATGCATTACTACTTAGTGATGATTGCAACATTTCTCGTACAATATGTTTAGTAGTGCACAGTACAGTCATTTCTTAAGAGGGTAAATACACAGCGCCGGACGGGTCACTCCCATCTGTTATTCCAAACATTTGTTGGCAGGCGCGTCAGTTCTTCCATATGGTGCACAGAAATGTGAATCGAAATGGAAACCGTGGACAATTGTGTTGTTGATTATCGAAATGAAAATTGTGGACAATTGTGTTGTTGATTACGATCGAGTTGATTCCGACTTTCATGTACCCGTAAAACCAACTACGCTATTTTGCATGAGTTATTACTAGTAGATACTAGGAATACATTATTTTCACTAGTACATCTTCATTATAATTCATTATTTCATTTTCTTTCCGACCAGCAAAACCAAAACCAACGTGTTAGGTGTCACTACAAACTAATCTTGGAATCGACAATCTACTCGACTGATCCTACTAATACTAATCTTCCAATCAACAATCGAACCAACCATGGAGGGAATGTACAAAATACAAAAGATGGTTCAGGAACACCCAGTCAATCTCGAGCAAGAACACCAGAAAATGATTGGTTATCACAAGCAAGAGATTGCTCGACACAAAAAAAAGATTCGTAAGATTCGTGCACAAAAAAGCAAGCATCCAGATGTTAACAATGGAATCGTCGATCCACCTAGCAATCATCAAGTCGTTCCAAATGTAACAAACAATCCAACTTCCGGGTGATTGAAGAACAATTCAGATTTTGGTTACGATTCCGACAGTGTAGCTTCTGAAATTACTATGGATCTGCCTCCCATTAAACAGGAACCAAACCCTTAAGTGCAATAGCCCGCCTGGGGTGGATTCGACTTGGAGTTGGAGTTGGGATTTGAGTTGGAGTTGGAGGATTTGGGACGGAGCCGGTTATACCGGTATGGTGGCAACATGTTGAGAAGATGAAATAAGTCATTCGTGCATAAGTTGTACACAAAATAGTGCTTGTCACGAAAAGAATATGATATACTTAACCCTAAAATAGTTATTTTATTTGAGGAGTGACGAGATATTGTCTCAAAAGTGAAGGTGTGCGACGCGCGAGGTTTTTTAGTAGACACGCGACCTAAAAAGATAGGAAATTTTAAAAATAGGGTCAAGAATTTTAAAAATACCGCGCGATAGCCCGCATGG
The DNA here is from genome assembly GCA_037355745.1 of Pseudo-nitzschia multiseries. Lineage (NCBI taxonomy): Eukaryota > Bacillariophyta > Bacillariophyceae > Bacillariales > Bacillariaceae > Pseudo-nitzschia > Pseudo-nitzschia multiseries. Next base: position 11,751,357 of record CM074783.1, read on the forward strand.
GGTAGAGAAACAGTTCTCGGACGTAAGCAATAGTGTGACATGGCTTTGAAAAAGGAAACCTGCAACGATAACCTCAAAAAAGTGATGTGAATTGTCTGTTTCCAAAACCATTAAAAGGGCATTCCTGCAACACGGTTGCAAAAAAACGGAACACGGTCAATTGGCGAGTACATAAACGTAAGAAAAATTGGTGATTTAAAAGGGGGGGGGCAATATTTGATTGTACCCTAAATACGAAAAGGGCATTTGTTGCAACGCCGTTGGAAAAAAAGGAAAATGGTCCATTCGCTGAATTGGTGCATTTCGTGTAGAAAGGTACTGTCGTATGAAACACCTCACGCTAAATACAAAAAAGGGCATTTGTTGCAATGCCATTGCAAAAAAAGGAAAATGGCCCAATCGCTGAATTGGTGCATTTTTGTGTAGAAAGGTACTGTCGTGTCAAACATCTTGCGCTAAATACAAAAAAGGGCATTTGTTGCAACGCCGTTGCAAAAAAAGGAAAATGGGTCGATCGATGAATTGGTGCATTTCGTGTAGAAAGCTACTGTCAATATCATTCTATATTCTGTTAATTTGATTACAGCGAGCCGGACGCGTTTCAGTACAAAAATTGTGTAGAAAAACACGTATGTAGATTCAGTACGAAGCAATGATTTTCGAAAATCGTCATCGAACGGACCTTGTAGATTCAGTACTAAGAAAAAAATTCAAACGGACCATTCACCATTCAAACACCATTCAAACGGCGATACTGAAAAAAAATCGAATTTCATGTAGATTCAGTACTAAGAAAAAAAAGTAGATTCAGTACTAAGAAAAAATTCCAACGGACGACGACGACAATTCAAACGGCTACACACTTAGCGAAAACACTCACACTGCTGATTTTACATTGTGATTTTACAGTGTGGTTTTACAGTGTGATTTTATTTTTTTCGACACAAAAAATACTCAGTGCCTCCATAATCTAACCAAACTTATCTCGAGCAGAGTTGGTTTACCGTACTTGTACAATAAAGCACTCCGTCCGAGAACGCAGGATCCCACTGAACTGATCAGCAATGATCACTAGTAGGCAGGGAATTCAGGCTCAAGATATTTTAGTCCGAAATAACTGCCTTGGCTGAAAAAAGACAATAGAAACCTTTGGATGAGAGATTAGTTGCTGGAAAGATATTGTTCGGAGTAGCTGCCCAAACATAGACATCTTGAAAGCACAAAAAAATCTGCATCCCTTGCGTATTTATATCAACAGGAACAAGATCCAGTTTTTTGTGATATAGGAGTAAGATTTCTTCAAATCTACGGCAGCAGCAGTAACAACGGATTGGAACAACGGATCAGAACAACGGTAAAACGAATCAGAACAAGCAACGGTACAAATGAGAGAGATGAAGGCAACACCAAGTGAAAGGCAAAAACGTGAGAGAGATAGAGAATGATTATACTGCCTCCGGTATTGCTGATAATGTCTTTCCTCCCTTCTGTTTTTCTTCTTATTTTCATAGGACAGGATCAGCACAATGATCATCGGAACAACAGATCGGAACAAGGAACAACAGACAACAGCAATCGTCAGCAAAAGCAATCGTTGGCAACAGCAAGCGCCGGCACCAGCACCAGCAACATCAACAGCAATCATTGGCAACAGCAACCGTCAGCAACAGCAACAGCAACAACAATTGTTGGCAACACCAATCGCCGGCAACAGCAACAACAATTGTCGGCAACAACAAAAGGAAACCAACGATGTATGTTGGTAGCATGTAGATTATATTATTCTGTTGTTATTATTTACTCTATATCAATAGATACTCACTCATTTTGTTCAATTATTATATGTTGTCATAGATCAGCAACAACAATCGAATCGAGCGGCATCAGCGAGATCAACAGCCACAACCGGGAACAATTGAACCAACCGCAACTGGGAACAATTGTACCAACGACAACGAATCATCGGCATCAAATCGTCGGCATCGAATCGCTCCTCCTCCTCCACCGGCGATCCACCAACGTCATCGGAATCATCGTCGGAATCCACCAACGTCGCCGGAATCATTGTCGGAATCGTCCGGCTCCACCGGCGCAACCTCTAGGCAACAACAGCAACGAATTGTCGGCATCCAATCGCTCCTCCTCCGCCGGAGGCAACAACGGCAACAAATCATCGGCATCGAATCGCTCCTCCTCCTCCACCGGTGCTCCACCAACATTGGCAACAGCGGGAACTGGTGCACAGCGAGGGAACGATCAAACCAACCGCAACTGGGAACAATCGAACCAACGGCAACAAATCATTGGCATTGAATCACTCCTCCTCCTACGGCGCTTCACCAACGTCGGCAACAGCGGGAACCGGTGCACAGCAAGAGCAACAGCGAGAGCAACAGCAAGCGCAACCCCTACTAGGAGGCAACAACGGCATCGAGTTGTCGGCATCGATTTGTTGGCATCAAATCGTTGGCATCGAATTGTTGGCATCGAATCGTCGCAATGGGGTTCAAAAGAAAACCAAAGCTGATTGCAGAAAGAGCAAACCAACAAAGAGCAAAGAGACAACAGAAACGTGGTAGTAGACAGAGAATGAGTTCAAATTTTCTCCAAAACGCAGCACCATTGACAACAATCCACCGAACTTACAACCATCTGTCGGAGATAAAACCAAAGAAGGGTCGGAAAAGTATAAAAGCCAATCTCAAGCATGTCAAGCAAATAGCTCTGAAAACAGTACACGTAAATGGCTTTAAAGGTAAATTCATGGAAACAAGTTGGGGTTGAAAAAACAGTTGGAGAAAACGAATATCCATCGGGAGAGGCTGTGTCTATTGAAAGTTTCAAGACGTTGGATACTACCGACGAGAAGTTTATTTTAGCGTTTGCCAAATCAGAACCATCGTTGAGAATCTTTGCAAAAGCTTCCACCCAATTCGCAAAACAACGCTTGGGTAGACCGGAAAATATAGAAATTGCCAGAATGTTCGCTGGGGAAATTATTGAAGCTAAACCCAAAATAGGCCGAGGAACAAAATGTGATAGTGTGAACAATGGATATGCTATTATTGGTGGGATGAGACCAAATAGATTGAAATCAGGAAATGGTGTGTATGTTTTCAAAAACAATGTGGACCCGACAACAAAAAAGAACCTTGAACAAACAGCCCTACACATTGTGAAGGAAATACAGCTTTGTTTAAGTCCAATGGCCAAATTTGTCAACCTTGAAACGACCGTGATGAATGAGGTTGTTAGTCGTACAACACTGAATGCAATAGATCATCACGCAACGGCCTTTTCTATTGGAAAGGATTATCATTCAAAATGCCATATTGATGTCAATATGTTCTATACGAGGCTGACGGTTATTGCTCCGAAACATGTTAGTGATGACGAGGTCATATATTACTTTGTGTTCCCAAGCTATCGAGTCAAAGTCCCGTTGCGTTCTGGCGATACACTGCTGTTTAACCCTTCCGTATACCATAGCTGTTCGAATCCAAAATACGAAGGGTGTTATATTATGAGTGCCTATGTATCACTAAGAACTGTACTAAGAAGTAATCCATTATAATAATAACTTTTTATTCCAATGACTGTACCGTACTATCCTCCAAAAAACAGGAAAAAGGGCATTTCGTGCAACGCCGTTGCAGAAAATAGAAAAACGCAAAATACACATGAAAAGGGGGTATGACTGTACCGTACTAGTATACCATCAAAAATACAGGAAAAGGGCATTTGTTGCAACGCCGTTGCAGAACATAGAAAAACTCAAAATACACAGGAAAAGGGGGGTATGACTGTACCGTACTAGTATACCGTCCAAAATAGGGAGAAAGGGCATTTGGTGCAACGCCATCTGAACACAAAATACACATGAAAAGGGGGGTAGGACTGTACCGTACAAGTATACAATCGAAAATAAGGAAAAAAGGGCATTTGGTGCAACGCTGTTGCAGAAAATAGAAAAACGCAAAATACACAGGAAAAGGGGGTATGACTATACCGTACTAGTATACCATCGAACATATGGAAAAGGGCATTTGCTGCAACGCCGTTGCAGAAAATAGAAAAACGCAAAATACACATGAAAAGGGGGGTATGACTGTACCGTACTAGTATACCATCAAAAATACAGAAAAAAGGAATTTCTTGCAACGACGTTGTTGAAGATAACAAAAACCAATTTTCTGCAACGACGTTGCAGAATAGTGAAAAAATGAAAAATACGGAAAATTCATTTAAGTACAAATATAACTGATAATAAACTTGTTCATTCAAGTCATGTGCTGTTTTCACCATCTTGTACTATTGATTGTAAATCCTTCTTTTCCAATGCAGCCATTGTCTCACGGAAATTAATCAACCATTGTTCATGATTTCCAAGCTCAAAATATTGGTCAGGACTACCATGGTTTCTAACAACGGCAGCTTTGGACTCAATGGCGTTGCAGTTGAACAAATACAATTTGTTCCGCAACTCACCTTGCTTTACCAACGCATGGTGGGGTTTTTTTCCTTTATCCCTCTTGCTCGGTATGGGGTCTGCAGAAACAAAGCAACGAGCGATGGCATAATAACCACCGTGCACTAGTTCGAAACCACTAACGGAGCTACCCACAGGGAAAGGACCTTTGAGGTAAAGCAGGCACAGAATCTGACATGGATAAACTTGCAGTCCACGCCCATTGAGGAGGTTGAGTTGAAAATTAGCCCAGTCGTGCCATACATTGGACAATTGTCCAGAATCAGACTTAAACAATGGGTGGGCACGAAACAATAATTTCATCTCGTGATATTTGTCATACCTCTTGTGCTCCGTGGTTCCAAAAAGTGTGCTGGTGCCCACAGCCGGAAGGACCATGCCGCAACAAAATTTGAGAACATCTGATGGAAACCAGGGTACACTTGTGCTTTTTTTCATCCCACTTCATGTAAGGGAGACCATTCATCACACCAATCCAAAATGAAGACCCAGCTGACCAACCACCCTCCTTAGGATGATTTGGTCCGGTTATGGATCTATGTTCAAACAAATCAAATTCACGATCATGCCGATCAATAGTTCGATACTCCATCACTCGGTTGCAAGTTTGCTTGATTAGTGTGGACTTGTTTTGTTGAGTTCTCTTAGCAGGAGCCTTCACTTCAGTTTAATGATTGCTCTCACTCGCAGCAGAGTCCCATCCAGTTGGAGGACCAAACAATGTCATGTACTGTGATAAATGAAAATACATGTGATTCTTCACCAGATTGTTACCCTCTCCTTTACTTCATTGTAGATTGTTATTTATACAGATGATGAAAAGAACAACCATTTTGTCCACATTCAAAACACCTTTCTTGTCTTGTTTGAAAACCTCGTCAAACGTTCCAGCATACTTTAGGAACTCTTCCATACCCAACAACAACTCAATGGCATAAATACGTCTGTCAATTTTGTCTTCACACTTTCTGCTCTTGTTCTCAATATTGGATGGCGTCTTTCGAGACAACAACAATTGACAACCTCCAGCAGACAGAAGTGACAGCATCTGAATATAAAGCATTCCAATGTACTGGTTACCCTCCTTCTTCGCTGTATGTATTGATTCTGAAAAATTGGTCCGTGGGAAGTCACTATCGGATTGCCTCTGAACAGCACCACCGTAGTAACTGGCTAACCTTTCCATCTCACCAAGAAGCCGCTGGTTATTGCCTAAAAAGTCCTCGCGGAACGTCTCTGCTGCATGCTTGGCACAACCAAGTTGGTGCATATGGAGTCTCTCTCCGGGCGACGCTAGTAGATGAATATTATGTGGGTTTTCCCCAAAATCAAGATCATAAAAAACGTTGCCGTTATGTACACCATGGTGAGAGATGCTTTTTGAAATACTGTTCAACATTCACTCCTTTGTCCACCGTTGGAGCAGTAAAATCAGATATATTCCAGAGCCGAATGGATTGATACTCGTCCCCATTTTGGTGCTTAGACACTTGCATGTTACCAGGCTTAACTGAAACGGGAACCTTCAAAACATTCACACGAGCGTTAATACCAAGTGCTCTGGGACAATTGCAATGCCTACAGATCATCTTTGAATTCGATGTTTGATAATGTCCACAAAGTTGGTCGTGCTGGGGAGTATCATCTATGAAATAAGCAACCGCAAATTTCATTCGAACCGACCATTTCTTCTTGTTCCACGGCAAATTAGACCATTCAATACCATCTGTTTGGTTGCAGGCATCTTTCAAAGATGAAAGAGCCAAACGAAGGCTAGAGTGAAGATTGTTCACATTGTCAATTGATTTGGCACCTTTATCACCTGGACATGTTGGGTGATAATATATAGCCTCCCACGCATCCGGCTGGGAGTTTTGAGTTAGGGTGTTGAATATGCCAAGAGTCATGTTCAGTGGGGTAAGAGTGGTTTGACCACTATTGTCAATTGTGATACCATCCATTTAGAGAATAATAGGAACCAGAATTTCATTCGATTTGGATTTGCATCTCTTCTCCCAGGTGTTGATCCACCATTCACCGTGATGGAGTTTGTCAATATCAATATTGCCTTGAAGTTCGGGATAACGGACTGGTAAGGTGGGGTCTTCAGCATGGGGGAATGACAGATTGTCTTCATTCACCAAAGTCACATTTGTTAATAGGGAATAGAGTGCTTTTTGGAACGAGCGGACATAGATTTGTTTGTGACCGGAAATATCAGCACTCTGTGATTTCTTAGAACACCAGTCAATAAGATGAGGTTCAAACCCATCGCCTTTTATTTCAGGCACAGTTGCAGAAATCTCCTTCATGACACTTGCCCTGGTCTTTATAAGATTGCCTTAAGTCCATGAAAATAAATTAAGCCGCTCCGATTTGATAGCCCATTCATACAATTCCTTCTCTGCAACTAATTGTATGCTATGATTCCGCATGATTTTCATTAACTTGATCTTGACCTTCAGTTTGTCAGATATGTTCCTTCCTACATTGGGTGTCGTAATTACTAGCGTGTTTGAATCACAATGGGAATTGTCAACATCAATGTTGTTGCCTTCTTCATCATTGACACTCAAAGAGTGGGGGGCATCTATGCTCTCACTTCCTTCTTCCTCACCATCATCATTAGGAAAGAACAAATTTTCATCGGAAACAGAATCATTGTCATCCTCTATGTTGGTTAATTCCCGGCCAATCAAGGCACGCCCAATTGGTTCGACAGAAGGGTCATACATAACTTGATTGTTGAGCACCTCTGGTAATGCGCCGTCACTACTCTGTGGACCGTTACATGTGTTCGTTAGACCTAATTGTTGAGTAACATCCTTGAGCTTCTTCTTCGATTTTCTAATGAATAACGAAGATGCAAAATCATCTACCCCCAAACACCGGTAGTAATAAGAATAACATGTACCAGGATTACGTGAAATATGGTCCAGAAGACCGGGAGAAACAACTACACTCGTTTTCTTTCTTAGTCGCGTTGTAAACAAGGGGGGTCTCTTCTTCTTGGTAACCTTCTTCTTTCCCCTACCTATAGTGATCAGAGGAGAGTCCCGGTAGCAACGTACACAATAAACCTGATATTTAGGTGTCGTCACCATCGTTACTATGATAGCCAGTAATAACAATAAAAATGGGGAAATGATGGACATTGAAAAATTGCAACCATGCACTGTTTGTTTCAGGCATAAAATTCAGTAACATGCCACTACTTCAGAAACAGATGCCAGTGGGGTAGGAAAATGCAATGTGCATCAAACTATTATGAGTTCGACATTAATTTCAATAAATAGGGTGAAATTACAAAGGGGGGCCAGTGGAGTTCAACCCAAATATGCGCGTGATTTCGAAATAACCCTGAATCTCTTTTGTTTGACGTTGATGATGATGCCGTTGATTTGACGTTTGAATGAAAGACTTCTTACTCCTATGTCACAAAAAACAGTATGTTGTTCCCGTTGATATAGAGGCAAGGGATGCAGATTTTGTGCTTTCAAGACATCTGTGTTTGGGTGATCAAGTCCAAGAACACTGTTTATCCAGCAACTAATCACTCATACAATGCTTTCTATTGTCCTGCAGTACAAGGCTGTTATTTTGGACTGAAATATCTGAGAACAGATCCTTTTGCTCAAAGAAGAGGGTTGGATCACACATTCCCGGACGAAGTGTTGCATGAAGCACCACTCTACTCAGATAAGTTGGATTTCGAGGTCTTTCAAATGATTTATGAATGGAAAGTGAAAAAATAATTCACAAGCAGTGAAAATCACAATGTAACATCACACTGTAAAATTAATCTCTGTTTTTGCACAGTTTGCAGTGACGCGACAACGTGGCGTGACGACATCACCATTTCCAGTCACCATTTTTCCCCATTGGTTCTGTCTCTGTGCTGTCCACGGAGGGAGTCACACCAAGGACCTTGCCCACAAGGTAGCCGCCCTCTAACCAGCTAAGCTATGAAAGCTACATCCATGCAACAGTACTGAATTCCAGTCCTTAATTTCTCATACTGAATTTTGATATCGAATGTGTGTCACCACCTAATGAGTGCATTTGGGTCCTGGATTTGGAATAACAATACACGCTAATTTGCAATTAGAAATTTAAATCCAGACATTGTTGTGAGCGATTTGTCCCTGAATATTGTTCCTGTTATGGATAAGATGAAACATGAAAGAAACAGAAGTGAGTCATATGTGATAGTTTGTGTGTCATCACCGTATGAGTGCATTTGGGTTGTTTATTTGAAAAAAAAATAAACACTAAATTGCAATTAGAAATAAGCAAATAAGATATGTTTAGTGATTTGTCAATGAATAATGATCCTGTTATGGATAAGATGAATGAGGAAAGAAACAGAAGTGAGTTATCTTTGATAGTTGGAGTGTCACCACCTAATGAGTGCATTTGGGTCCTGGATTTGGAATAACAATACACGCTAATTTGCAATTAGAAATTTAAATCCAGACATTGTTGTGATTTGTCCCTGAATATTGTTCCTATTATGGATAAGAGGAAACATGAAAGAAACAGAAGTGAGTCATATGTGATAGTTTGTGTGTCACCACCTTATGAGTGCATTTGGGTTGTTTATTTGAAAAAAAAATAAACACTAAATTGCAATTAGAAATAAGCAAATAAGATATGTTTAGTGATTTGTCAATGAATAATGATCCTGTTATGGATAAGATGAAACATGAAAGAAACAGAAGTGAGTTGTCTGTTATAGTTTGTGTGTCACCACACAATGTGTGCATTTGGGTCCTTGATTTATTGGTAGGAAAAATACACACTAATTAGAAATTAGAAAATAAGAGTTTTTTGAGATTTGTCAATGAATTTTGTTCCTGTTATGGATAATATTAATGATGAAAGAAACAAACGTGCATTATCTTTGATACCACCTAATAAGTGCATTTGTGGTATGGATTTGGATAAGAAATACACACTAATTTAAAATTAGAAATTTAAAATCAAGAATTTTTTTGGGATTTGTCCATGAATATTGTTCATGTTGTGGATAAGATGAATGATGAAAGAAACAAAAGTGAATTATCTTTGATAGTTGGGGAGTCAGCACCTAATGAGTGCATTAAGGTCCTGGATTTGGAGAAAAAATACACACTAATTTGCAATGAGAAATTGAAGATCAAGATGTTTTTTTGGATTTGTCCATGAATATTGATCATGTTATGGATAACATGAATGATGAAAGAAACAGAAGTGAGTTATCATTGATAGTTGGAGAGTCTGCACCTAATGAGTGCATTTGAATGCTATACCCACTAATTTACAATTAGAAATTAGAAAAAAACATTTTTTATAGGTCAATGAATATTGTTCCAATTTTGGATAAGATGAATCATGAAAGAAACAAAGGTGAGCTATCACTCACTACATTCGTGATAGCCTCAGTAGCCAGCCTACTTGTAGTACTGTATGTGCAATGCTTGTAGTTCATGGGTGTGTTGGTGGGTTAAGCAATGCTAGAAGGGGAGCCGGGAACTCCAGCCTGTTGGTTGTTTGCAGGCTGTAGTCCGGTCCCTTAGTTTGCTGTGCCCACACACACCGGCGCACAGCCTGGCTTAACAGCTTGGGCAGTTAAGCCTTTGGCTGTTAAGCCTTTTCTGCCATTGGGCCACAAGCCACAGGGTGGGAGCTGGATGGAGACTGGACCTGGAGGAGACAGGAGGCCAGACTGCGAGGGTGGGAGATTCCCCAAGAGGGATCAGAGAGAGCTGCCAGTGGGAGTGGGGGCTGCCGCCGGCACCCACTCTTCTGGCAGGAAGGAGTATGTTCCATTGTTGAACATTACAGAGGCAAGATTCTGGAAGATGGGGAGGGACTGCTGGTGCAAGTACCTCATCATGCAGTCACTGTGCCATCTTGCAAGAAGCTTGATGACATTAGAATCACATTTGCCCTGGAGCAGGGCCATAGCCCCTCCCGCTCGAAGGGACCGAGCCGAGATTGCTGCAGGAGAGATGCCTGTGGTATGGTAGAGGGTCTGGGCATAGACTCTCATGGAGGATGTGACAGTTGCTGCGCGAACGAGGGTGAGAACCCCATTGTCAAAGTAACTGGCCAGCTTGAGATCTGGGCTGAAGGGATGGGTGCTGGTGCAGCAGCCCCTGAGGTGGAGCACTTGGCGCGCGCATGCTGCTACAGGGCAGCATAGGTTGTCGCCACTCCTTGCATGAGCAACTACCTCACCTTTGTCCCCATTCTTCTGTGTGGTGAATGTCAGGGTGACAGAGGTAGCAGCAAGGAGCTCATGTTCAGGGCCATCCTGGTGTACAAATTTGGAGCCAAGGTAGAAGGAGACCTCCTTGAGGTGGAAGGCTTGGTCGTCCCTGGTAGTACCAGTGTACTCACCAGGGCGCAGACAGAAAAAGAAGGCTATGCAAATCATGTTTGCAATGGCCTGGCGGGTAGGGGATGGGGAGTCATAGTATGCAAAGCGAAGGGCATACATGACAAGGGTGATGGGGACTGGTTTGACCCGGCAAGGGGCTGGGTCGAGTTTGGCATACGCCTTGAACTGGGCAGTTAGCCTGAAGTCAAGACTGCCGGTTGAGTTGGTTCGTGGGTCTTTGGACCCCAAGCGGGCCAGCGTCTGGCCCACTGACCGGAGGGTGTCCGATACTGTGCGAGATCTGATGGGCTTGCGGCTATATGAGAGTCGGCCATCATGGAGGCGCTGGGCAAAGACTTGGAGGATGGGGATTGGATCTGTAACAGAGTGGAGGGTTGGTTCAAAGCCTTGAGACAAACAGAATTGAACCCATTGATTCCAATGGGCATCCTTGCGCTTGGCATAGAGCTCAGTGACTGAAGCGCGCATGGTCTTCTGGATAGAGCCAAGGTCAGAGCAGAATGCATGGGAGGCTTCAGGGGACATAAGATCCAGGGCAAGTCCTGGGGGTAGTTGGTGTTGAAATGATTGAGAAGGGCAGTGTCAGAGAGGTCAGAGCGAGAGAGCAAATCAGCTAGGTGATTCACAGGGCCAGGGATGTAATCCCTGAGGGGGACATATTTATGGAGACGCTGGTGCAGGGACTGAATCCGAAGGAGGTAGGCTGCAGGCCCAGTAGTAGTGGTGGCGCCTTTCCGTTGCCAATAGACAGCTGCTGTGTTGTCGTAGCAGTTGTGAGTGGTTCTGGATTGGACACAGGCAGCTTGGGCAAGGATGTCGTTGTGGGCAATGGAACCAGCGAGCTCAAGGTCACTGTTGGTGATGGTGCCATTGGGGTTGTCAAAGGTGACTAGTTGGGAGGAGACCCACTTGGGGAATGCATGCCTCCACATGATAGGCTGCACCGCGCCAGTGGGAAGGGGGACAAAATGGATGCCCCCCATGCCCATACCGGAGGCATCACAAGCGCCCATGGTGGCAGGGAAAGGATCTGGCACCAGTTCTGCAATGGAAGTAGGCCTGTTGGAGAGATCATTGGCCAGCCATTGGAAGTCTTGGAGGAAGCGATGGACGCGCTTGGTGAGCTGGAGGCGCTGCCTGCCCGGTTCCTGGTGGCGGAAGGCTTCTTGGAGGATGGAGAAGAGGCCAATGGCGCCAGGGATGGCAAGGGCCATCGACCGGAGCTCCCCAAGGACTTGGTGCCATTGTTTGATAGGGACATGGCGCTAGGTGGGGGAAATGGAATGCAGAATCTCCTGTAGGCGGTCCACTCGATGGGGAGGAAGGCTGATGGTTTTGTTGATGGAATCAATGAGCCAGCCCAGGATGACTTTCTTGGTGGTCCACCTGGCGTCCCTTTGGCGCATTTTCTTGAGGGAGGCCGGCTCCTGTCTGAAGGGAGTGTCAGAGGCCTCCAGGGGCCGGAAGACTTTGTCCAGAGACTGGAAGAGCACCCTCTTGATGGCGCGTCGGGTCCATTGGTTGCCTTGCGCAAGGCCACAGAAGTCATCCACATAGACATCCCAGTATCGCACCGGCTTCTTGCTGGGAGTGGTACTATGAGGAGTGGCCAGATGGGGCACCGTAGGTGCAGTATCGGGAGGCGTGGGCGCCGGTGGGGCGGGGGGCGTATCTGGGGGAGCTGGAAGCGCGGCGGGCGTGGCTTCAGAGGGGAGATCCAGTCGATGGGGTGTGATCCTGGCCTCTGCCAGCCCTGTGGAGAGGGTGGCATTGGCCAGGTCTGCAATGGTTTCTGTAAAGGCACAGAAGTTTGGTGGGCTGGATTTCCATCCCATGGGGTTGGTGAGGGGGATTCCAATGAGGGGTGGCTCGCCCTTTCGGGAAGGGAATAGCACTCCTAGCTTCATGGTGTCTTCTGGGTTCAACTGGACCCGGTAGAATCCATCCGCGAGGTCAATCTTGGACATGTAGACTGGGCCAAACCGAGGGTTCGCCCGGTGCAGCTTGGTGAGGAGCCGGGGCAGGGTGTGGCCAAATTGCATGGCCTCTGCTGGGGCTAGGGGATTGGTGTCTTGGTTGACTTCAGAGTAGGTGTAGTCGGAGATCATGCGCGGGTGCCGTCCCCGTTGTGGGACTAGCCCCAGTGGGCTGAGCCTTAGGTAGGGCAGGTCTTGGATGAGGCTGGCTGGGAGGACCGTCCATTGCTGCTTGTCCATCATGTCGGCATACTCCTCCCGCAGGAAGGCAATGCCCTGGTGGGAAGATTGGTGAGGCCCCCTGGAGAGGGCACTGTCAATCCTGGCAGGGGTCCAAGGTTGGCCTGTCATGGAGGCCGGGGTGCCTTCTTTCCCAAAGTGGGCTAAGAGTAGACTGGCTGGATGGGGGATATTACCCACATCTGGGTGGATGTCACCTTGTCCCCGGATTGTCCGGATGAAGTTTCCCCAGCTAGTGCTGTTGTTGTAGACCTTGATAGCCCGGTTGACGTGCGCGTCGAGCCTGTCAGTGGGGTACGGCAGCAGGGGGGTGACTTGGGGATTGGACCGAGGCACAGCGTTGCTGGTTGAAGAGGCCAGCGAGTTGCTGGGTGGAGAGGCCAGCACGTCGCTGGACTTAGACAGGAGGGGGGTGACTTGGGGCTCGGACCAAGGCACCGCGTTGATGGTTGCAGGAGCCAGCATGTTGCTGGGTGGAGAGGCCAGCATGCCGCTGGACTGAGAAAGGAGGGGGGTGACTTGGGGCTCGGACCGAAGCACCGCGTTGGTGGTTGGCAAGGGGGTAGGGACTGGAGCAGGGACTAGGGACTTGGACGTAGGCCTTGCAAGGGTTTTTTTTTCTTTGGAACCTGTGGAAGTGGGGGAAGGCACATATAAATTGAGGAGGGTACCTGCGCGCGCGTGCTGTTTGTGCTTACCTAATTCATGTGTGATTCTTAAGTGAGGATTAGATTCGTTAGATAATGGATTGTTACTTAGTATGGTCCTCCCGGTTGATGTGGAGGGCGCGACGCCATGAGTCGGATGGCGCTTGCCGACTGGTCAGGCATATGCCTCCTGGCACCATTGCCAGAGCTGATCTTGCTCGGTGGGAGTGATGGCCACGTGGTCATATATGTGCTTGCAGCCGCTGAAGCAGGCACCCTTGATGTGCCACGAGTGGCATCTCTCTTGCCCATCTGGTCTGGAGAGGGGGCCTTTTCCTTTGTCTCTCATAGTTTGGAGGGCTTCCCTCATTTTTGCTGACTCCAGCTTCTTGACAATGGGATGATTGCTGTCTCGGAGGCGGGAGTCCCGGTGTGGATTGGTGAGTCGTGTTTGCTGAGTTGTGGTCCCTCCTGTCGAGTTGCGGACTCCCAGGTTGCTGGAGGGACTGTTGCTGTTGTTGTTGTTGTTGTTGCTGCTGAGCCCCGTGGCGCCCACCTTGGTGGGGGATGGAGGAGGATCCGGTCTTTGAAGTAGTCTCAGGGCAGCCACATTGGAGACATTGGGGAGCCAGTTGAGATTTTGGGTCATCCGGAAAGTGTGGAAGTCCACCCCAAAGTCGGGGGATTGAATGGTGGAGGCTGCTTCCCACTGTTCCTCAAGCCATCCCCTGACCCGGATCTGGAAATAGTAGACTACAATGGCAGGGGTGAGGAGTTCGCCCACCTCATCTGCAATTGCTCTTCGGAGGGACATCTGCTGGATCTTGAGCCTGCGGAGGCCTTGTTGGTAGCTGGTGACGACATCATGGTTGAGTCCTAGGAGGGTGGCTAGGACGGCCAGGTAGCTCTCCAGCTGGGTGGTGGCTTCAGTCCAGTCGACAGGGATGTAGGCCTTTGTCTTCTGGAGCTCCAGGGAGTCCTTCAAGGTGAGGGAGTTGCCTTCAGTGGAGATCATAGTGTCATAGGCTGCCACAGTGGCGGCTGCCTCCTGCTCCCTTTTCAGGGTGGCGGCAGACCCACCCGGGGGAGTGAAAGCCATGGGGAGTATTCCATCTGCCACATCAAAGGGGTCAGTACCATGGAAGTTGCCATCCTGGAACCGCTTGAGAGCGGCAGTGGTAATCAAGGGGGCTTGGATCCCCAACTCAGAAGCCCTGGCTGCCACTTGGCTTTGGAAAATCATGTGGGTCCTCTCGTGCTTGCTCTTTTGAGCCCAGGCCTGGTAGATAGGGGGGAGGTTCGCTTCTTCCTGTTTACCACAGAGCAGAAGCAAGCGCTGGGTGTACAAGGGGCTTCAAGTGGTCTTCACTGTCTGCAACCGCTTGTGGTCCATATTCTCACTTAGCTTTAGTTGGTGGTCTGTGAGGGCCGTGACTGCTGCTGTGAGCTTTGGGTCTCCTGGTGGATCCCCAGTTCGCTCCAGTTCTGACAGGTCCCGGTACATCACCTTGAGCTTCATGTAGCTGATAAGGCCGGTCTCATTTCTAAAGAATGGACCTGGCTGCTGGAGCTTGGGGCTGCCACCGGGTTCCGTAGCTGTAGTCCCGGCTAACCTGAGAGTGTTAAACAGGGGGGTGCAGGACTCCATTAGCCCCGCCATGTTGAGCCAAGGATGGAGGATTTCCATGGCTTTTTTGGGAGAGAGCCCCTTTCCCAAGAGAAAGTGCACCAACTCAAAGGGAATGAAGAAGGACTTGTGTGCCTGTATCAACTCAGAGTGGGCGGTCCCCTCTGGTATCACTGGGATGGACAGTCTTGCGGGGTGCGCCTCCAACTCCGCCAGATGATGATCCAGGGTTAGCACCCGCGTGGCTGTTGTGGGGGACAGCATGGCTGAATCCACTAGCACCAGTTCTCCCGCTTCCCCTTCATTGTCGTCCAAGTACCCAAAGGCCTTGTTTTTGTTGGGGCTGTGTTGAGCCAAGGGCCCTGGGTACTTTCGAAGGCCATGCACCAATCGGAGGCAGGGCAGGCCTTGGGAGTCAGCTACAAAGATCCCCAGCGCGCCCACAGCCTCATCCTCAAAGAGGTTGAGTAGATGTTCCAAGAGGACCTGGGGGGGGGGGGCGGCCAGAGTGAAGTAGCTAAAGATGGTGGCATAAGCTTTGTTCCGCTCTGCCGTGTTCCCAAAGGGGCTTGGAGTAGTCCGGAAGTACTCTGAGTAGGTCAACATCTCTGAGGAACTGAGACTCGAATGTCAGAGTCCAGTCGACTGAACGCTTGGAGGTGCGGACTCGGAGAAGTCGCGGTCTTAGGGAGACGCTGATTGGAGGAGCGGATGGTCAGAGTAGACCGTATCTTGGTATCGATCGGAGTCAACTGGATCTGTGACCAATTCGAGTCGACTGGACTCTTGGAGGTGCGGACTATCGGGTCGATATCTTAGGGCGAGGACGATTGGAGCTATTAGGTCGGCAACAACTGGAGGTGCGCGTTTGCCGAGTAGGTTGACGGTTGACCAATCTATTCGCGGACGCTTGGAGGTGCTGTATCTATCACGGCCGGGCCTGCTGTAATGACAATAGGGAGCCGGTGATGACAAGGAGCGGTAGACTGCTGTACGGGTACACTAGGCAAGGCTAGGGGACCAGGACAGATAGGCTTGTCGTACGGGTACAATAGGGATGACTATTGGACCTGGACGCGTTAACCAATTTATTCTACTACTAACCGTTTTAGGAGCAAAAGAGTGAGCTGTATGCTTGGATTTCCTGGAGGGATCCTTTATCGGCTTGTTAGTGCTAGCCTGTAATTTCGATTGCAGACGCGTCTTTTGGTCTCAAGCGCTCCATTCCTATGAGCTACCGTGATACAGTGACACAGTGATACATCTTATCCGGTGATACAGGGAATAGATTGTGTTTCCTTGGTACTGATGGGCTTGCTAGGGGAATCCGTGGCACGCTTGTTGAGGCTATTGGGGTCTAAGCGTGTGCTTAGAAGCTGGTTTTAGCTAGTGATACAGGGAATCAATTGTGTGTGATACAGGGAATCGATCGTGCGAGTAATACAGGAATCGATCGTGCGTGTAGATCGTACTTCTTCTGGTAGCGCGTGATGGTAGGCTTGAGGTTTGCTGGAGGAATCCTTTGCTGGCTTGTTGAGGCTATCGGGGTCTAAGCGTGTGCTTAGAAGCTGGTTTCAGTGATAGTGAATCTGTTAGATTTTACTAGGTTTTCCCCCCCGTCTGGCTCTCTACCGGTTGTAGGGAGTGCCACGTGGCACTACCATTACTTTCATTCGGCTCGCTACATCAATTATCTGTGATAATTTGTGTGTCAGCATCTAAAAAGTGCATTTGGGTTGTGGATTGTAAGGAAAAATAAACACAACTTTGCAATTGGAAATTTAAAATACAGACATATTTGGTTATCTGTCCATGAATATTGATCCTGTTATGGATAAGATGAATCATGAAACAAACAGAAATGAGTTATCTTTGATAAGTGGTGTGTCACAACCTAACGAGGAGTGCATTTGGGTCCTGGATTTGGAGGGAAAATACTCACTAATTTGCGATTATAAATTAGAAACCAAAAAAAATCTGGTTTGTCAATGAATATTGTTCCTCTAATGGATAAGATGAATGAGGAAAGAATCAGAAGTGACTTAGCTTTGATAGTTTGTGTGTCACCACCTAATGAGTGCATTTGGATAAAGGTTTGGATTGGAAAAGTACGCACTAATTTGCAATTAGAAATTGAAAATCAAGACATTATTTGTGATTTGTCCATGAATATCTTTCCTGTTATGGAGAAGATGAATGATGAAAAAAACGGAAGTGAGTTATCAGTGATAAGTTTTGTGCCACCACCTTATGAGTGCATTTGGGTTGTTGATTGGGAGGAAAAATAACACCAATTTTCAATTAGAAATTAGAAAATAAAATATGTTTTGTGATTGGTCCATGAATAATGTTCCTGTTATGGATAAGATGAATGAGGAAAGAAACAGAAGTGAGTTATCTTTGATAGTTGGAGTGTCACCACACAATGAGTGCATTTGGGTCCTGGATTGGGAGGAAAAACAATACACAATAATTTGCAATGAGAAATTAGAAAATAAGACATTTTTTGTGATTTGTCCATGAATATTGTTCCTGTTATCATGGATAAGATGAATCATGAAAGAAATCGAAGAGAGTTGTTGGTGATAGTTTGTGTGCCACCACCTTATGAGTGAATTTGGGTTGTGGATTTGGAGGAGAAAAACACACTATTCTTCAATTAGAAAATAAAAAATCAGTCATTTTTGTGATTTGTCCATGAATATTGTTCCTGTTATGGATAAGATGAAACATGATAGAAACAGAAGTGAGTTATCTTTGATAGATTGTGTATAGCCACCTACTAATGAGTGCATTTTTGTCCTGGACTTGGGGGAAAATAGGGTGTGGGTGTCACAGAATTTTGTAGATTATTCTACATACATCAGTACATTGTTATTGTACAAATTATTAGTATTGAAATAAGTAGTGAATGTAGTGGAAAAAATGGCGCGGCAAGGCTGGCAGTTCTTTTTGGTTGGCCTGCGTTCACTGGCCTGCTTCTGCAAAGAGAAATCTAATGCAAATTGCTGAATTCATACAATCACTGCAAAAACAAGGCATGATAAAAAATCACAAAATTGCCAAAAACTCCGATGATGATTGGAAAAATCTCAATTCAAGATGCCGAAACAAAAATGGTCAAAGCTCCCCAAGCCAAAAGTAACACGTTTACAAGAAAAGAAAATAGGAGCTCTGGCCAACACAGCCAGGGACGGAGACACTAAAGATACTACCAAAAATACAAGCATTGCCACCATGTCCACCATGAAGACCACGGCGGCTGCAACAACACAAGAAAGTCCCACTGCTGCAGAAAGAGAGACGCCACCAAAAAGAATGCAGAAAACATCACCCTCATGGACAGTGAAAGTGACAGTGACAGTGACAGTGACAGTGACAGTGACAGTGAAAGTGACAGTGATTCAAGTTCAATTGGTGAATATAATGTTGGGAGCTCCAACAAGAATGCAGATAGTATAAATATCCACAGGACAAGAGAAAAAAATACTACGGACGACGGACAACAGAAAAAGACCGACGTGACCCTCCTGGTGCAAAAGCTAGCAGAGGGTTTGACTGAGAAACCAGAACTACTAGAGAAGATACTGACAATGGTGAGTGATAGTAAGAAGGGAGAGAATTCTAAAGAGGATGCTGCAAAAACCACCAACATGGTTCCATTGAAGACAGTGCGGAGCAGCGATAGCATGGAGAAAGTGAGTACATTGAGTTATGGTGATATACATTTGTCAATGGATGACATGAACGTGATGCGCACACATAGAAAGAATGTCGAGAAACAAGTGAGAGATGATGTCAAGGATAAATGGTATGGTGGTATGAAATTTCTGACATCAAAAGAACTGTCCGAAAGAGTGATGGTGCAAGGCATCGATGCGGGTCGCATCTCTGTTACAAAAGATATCCCCGTTAAGGCATTCTGTTGATCTTTTGATAATGCGGTACCTAAAGCCCTGGCGAAATTGAGGCATAATAATCAAACAATGGCAAGAAAAAATTGGTTTGGTTAAGTGTCGGTGTAATGGTGTTGGTTGAATCGGACAGAGATTCTTGTGCTGTTGACATTCTTCCGTATGTGCCTACATTCAAAGTACTACTAAACACACCATACTATGATATCATACTGCCATTTGTCATCACCACAGCTGATAGTGAAAAAGCAAAAGTGCCAGCATAATTCCCTGGTACTGTATCTCTGGATCCCGACTCGGTTGAAATTACAGGAAATGAGTACCGGCGCTATGGAAATGCAGATAATGAGGAGTTTTATTAGTTTGTGACAACAAGTCTGTCTGCCGTTAATCCAGTGGGGACAAACTTCAAGCAGAGGAAGGCAACGGAGCTGATTAGTGACATCTTTTCTGTTACAGATAAGGCTTTTGCCCTAATGATTATTGACAATGAGTTCAGCAATTGGGAAAAACAGAAGAAAAGGAAACTTGATGGAACAGACGCGACACAAACAAAGAAAATACATGAGAAAAAAATATTGTGATTCAAAGAGTGGAAGTGCAGATGGATGGGACAAAAAAGGACAGCAAGTGTTTGCTAGATTGTGCAAGAAGGTAAAAACATTAAGAGAAGATCCCGGAACAAGTAAAAAATTGGAGAAAATGATGCTGGAAAGATTCAAGTCAGAAAAAAAACCCTACTGTGTCAAAAGATGGTGGCACTGTTGCCAGTAGTCTTGCTGATGATGAAATTGAGGATGACAACTATATTGATCCTGTATTGATGCAATTGCTTGGCGGAATGGAGGAAGTTTAGGCACTTTTTTGGGAATTGTTACTGTTGATTGTGTCAGTCCATTCACTACTTTGACGCAAATTCATTCACACCTAAGACACGGGTAAATCTTCTAGGAGAGGTGATTAGGGTAAAAGGTACATATTATACATACATTGCATACTGTTGTTGCAAATAGTAGTTTCTGTGACACAGATGATTAAAATGTACTGAAAGGAGTACCTATCATACACATATTGCATATAATACTACTAGTACAATTCTTGAGCCACAGAATTCAACTGCAGTGGTAGGTGGTTGCAAGCCATAGTGTTAAATTTTAAGGGTCGTGTGTCGCGAGCCCAAGTGTTAAATTATAAGGGTAGTGTGTCACGAGCAATGGAGATAAATTTTAAGGGTGGTGTGCCACAAGCACTAGTGTTAAATTTTAAGGGTAGTGTGTAATGACAAATAGAATTAAATTTTAAGGGTAGTGTGCCGCGGGCACTTGTGTTAAATTTTACTGATTGTGAGTCATGCCCTTATGTATTTAATTTTAGTGTGTGTGTGTTGCGAACTCAAGAATTTAATTGTGCAGGTAGGTTTTATTAAAAATTAATAATAGTTATTCATGACCCAAGAAAAGAAAAAACATCGCAACCCAGGGATTGAGAATTTAAAAATGAGCATGATACGTAGGCTACTGAATCACAGGGGGGGGGGGCTTGTGTTAAAATTAGACACAAGCCAGGGTTGAGAAAGTACCTTGCGATGAAAAAAAAGGGTCGCAGGACAGTTATCAGATGTGGTGTAGTTACCGATCCCAGGTTTCCTTCCTCCAGTTGAGGGCATGTTGTTGATTGGTACAATCGATGGTATTGGTGGTGGTGTTTCTTTTTCTTTCATGCGTGAGCAGCTGCTGAATCAAATTGATTCATCATTCGATGAATCGTCCTCTACTGACGAATCGTCTACTAATAATGCACTAGCAAGAGCGACAAGAGCAGCAACAGTAGTGTAGAATGACATTGGCGCCCTGTCTAATGTGCTGGAGAGACAAGTCGTACTGTTGTTGTTGCATTTGTTCTTGATTTTTTGTTCGTAATTTTTCAGCTCGGCAAAATTAGCGATGATCACCAAAAAAAACATGCAAGTATGCCCAGCAAAAGAGGTACAAGAAGAGGTGCACACAATTGATTCGTGTGTTGGGTGACTGAGATATTTGATTTTGGTATGATTTTAAGATCCCGTTGGAGTTTATTCGGTGTTTATGCAGTTAATAAAATCTGGCAGTCGAGGCAGTCTTGACTGCCAAATTATATTCCATACTTAATAAATCTATGTACTATGTGAATGGATTTATTACTTTGGTCGCAAACTTTTATTACTTCTTTATCACTGGGCCATCCGACGGTTTTCATTCCTACGTAGGTATAGCCCAATTTCCGTACCGGTCGAGTCTTTTCAAAATCGAAGTGTTAAAGAAAGACAGTAATAGATGTTATAGTTTAACAGTTAGTTATGCGTCTAAAAAATTTCAAAGACACATTGTCTAAATTTTTTATGTGCTTAACTATGCCTTACTACACATCTTAAGTAAGATGCATTACTATGCCTTATGCATTTTTCTTGTGTCTAAAAACATACAGAAGACGCATAGTTATGCGTTTTACTAAAGATGCATGACGCATAATCATGCGTCTTAAGTAAGACACATAATTATGCGTCTTAGAATTTTTTAGACGCATAGTTATGCGTCAAAAATGGGTGATTCCCGAAATACTTTTATGTACTACATAAACACGAAATTTTCTACTTAACCAGTCGTAATGTTACAAATCATAGTCGACGTGAGCTCACGTTGACTATGATTTGTAACGTTACACTTTTTTATAACGGAACTCCTGACTGAAATTTTTGTCAGTCCCCCAACGGACTAATCACACATCCAACGGATCAGATCGCCAATTTTGGCTGATTACAGTACGAGTACGAGTACTCATACAAAATATTGTCCAACGCACCACAACAACCAAACCGTATCAGTAATAATGGTTTATCTGCTGTTGTTGCTGCTATGTGACAACGGCAGAGGAAGAGATACATATTCTTCAGCTCTGGACATAATTTTTATATCGTAATAAAGAAGCAACAATGGTGAAGACAGCAGGAAAAAGGTCCGGGAAAAGAAACTACAGCAGAAGAGAAGTCATGGAACTTCTATACACCCTCAAAGCAATCCTTCCTGTTGGTCCTGAGGATTGGGCGCAAGTCGGCCTAATCCATAATGACAACTTCCCTGATACCAATCGAAGTGTTGAGAACCTCCGTAGGAAATACAACAGTCTATATCGGAAACAAATTCCTACTGGGGATCCAAATTGCCCCAAGGACGTGAAGTTGGCGAAGAGGGTTAAGTATTTGATTAAGTGCAAGGAAGGAGTTGGTGACGGACAAGAGCCATATGGAATGGAAGAAGGATACCAGACCAACACGGAAGACGAAGAATACATAGCAAGTAGTGGTGAGGAGCAGGAGGAGGAGAATGACGACTCTGACGATGATAACATTCCTCCGATACCACTTGGTCAACCTTCGCAAACAATGACTCAGCCAACCCAACAGTCAACCCAACAGTCAACAGAGCCAACCCAGCCAACGGACGAGCCAACCCAACAGTCAACAGAAGAGCCAACCCAGCCAACACAACCACCGCTTTGTCAACCTTCCCAACCAACCCAAGAAGAACCTGAACTCAATACACCAACTGCCATAAACAATACACCAACGACTCCCATAAACGTACCACCAAGAATTTTTGTTCCGCGCTCTCGGTCTCGGTCGGCTTCCTCTTCTTCTTCATCTCAACGGTTTCCTGCCGCGCGTGCTTCCCCTTCTCCCACCAGCACTCCGCGATCAAAGAGACAGTACTGCAGGAACGCCAACACCAGCACCACCGACAGCAACAGCACCAACGGACGCCAGGAAATTCTTGATTTCTTGAGAGAGAATTCCGAGCGCGAGAGGGAACAAAGAATAGAGTATCAACGGCTTGAAAGGGAACAAAGAGAGGCTGCCTTGGAATCGCTGAAGGCCGCCATAGTAGATGTTGCCACCATATTCCTAAACGGGCTTTGTCCCAACTCAAATCCCAACTCCAACTCCAACTCAAATCCCCCCCAGCCCGGCAATCCCAACAACTCCAACTTGGTTCCCCCCCCGGCCGACTCCACTTAAGAGTCTGGTGGTTCCTGTTTAATAGCAGGAAGATCCAGAAAAATAGCAGGAACATTCGGTGTAGGTTGAGCAGGAGGATCCGGAAAAATAGCAGAAACATCCGGCGTAGGTTCAGAAAAATTGGAATCGGAATCAGAATCGCCAAACAAATCATTACCATTAGATGGGTTGGGAAAGGCGACTCCATTAATAACGACTGGTTCTGCATCAGTCGGTCAAAGAAGCTTACGAATCTCTTGAGTCTCTTCTTGGTGCCGGCGAAGCTCGTGCTGGTGATAAAGAATCAGTTCCCTGTATTCACGTTGGGTTGTGGCTCGGTCTTTTCTTTTCGCTTTGGCTAAAAGAGAGCGAAAAAGATTTGTCTTTTCTTCTTTGGAAAGTACCACCACCATTGTCGATTGTCGATTGGAAGATTACGATTAGTAGTAGTAGGTTCAGATTAGTAGATTAGTTAGTAGTGGTAGATTAACAAGTTGCTTTTGGTTTTGGAAGAATTCCAATTATGAGCTTTGCAACTTGCCAAGAAAATGAAATAATGAATTACTCGTAAAAATAATGAATTACTAGCAACTACTAGCAACTACTAGTAATATCTCATGCAATCGTAAAGTTGGTGGGAGTACATGAAAGTCTCAAATCAGTCGGAATCAAATCGATAGGAGTCAACGATTCCCACGTCGATTCCCATTTCGATTCCCATTTCCATGTATGGAAGAACTGATGGGATTAACCCGTCCGGCGCTGTGTTGAACCCCTCTTAAGGAGTTGAACCCCTCTTGAGGAGTCGTGCGGTTTTTATGAACCCGAACACCAAAAGCAAAACTACTCCATCCAGATCAAAACTACTACACGTATCTACTCGTGTCTACTCGTATTCTTGCAGCTATCCTTCCAGCAAGAAGAAGCTCTAAGCTCATAATTCACAAACTTTGCAACAGCAAAAGCTATGTCCAAATATAAGCTACTAATCTTTATCTACTACCGATGAAATTGACCATGGTACCACTCAACAAGAACAACAATCTACTACCGACAAAATCGACCATGGTCCCACTCAACAAGAACCACACGTATGATCGACCATGGAGAATCGGATCAACCATGGAGAATCGATAGGTGACCATGGTGGAGAACCGACAATCTACTACTCAACCACGCAAAACGAAATTTGAAGGCGAACCACTCAACGGCTCAACGGTTGAAGAGGCCGGTGGAATCTTCCGGTAGGTTGTCGTCGTAAGAGAAGTATCCATCCTTCTTATGCATGAAAACATTCAGGATCTGGTTGTGGCCGACAGTACTGGTTTGGTAGTTGTACAGAAGCATCATTAAGTTCAAAATGACCTTCCTATTGCCAAACGTCTCCAATAGGAGCCTGTCTTTCAATCGTGGAAACTGCCCCTGGATCATTCGCATCCCCCACTCTGATAACTGTCGAAGGGACGTTGCTTCTCTGTTCAACAGAATAGCCTCGAGGGTATCCGGATCATTCTGGGAACTTTGGACAAGGCATTGGTGTCTCCCTGTGGCAACCCTAAATGCGGAGTCAACACAAACCATAGCTTGGAACTTGACGAACAGTTCTTCTATTTTATCATAAACACCATGATTGGCGATTGTGCTGTCATGCCAGGTACCGGGGCAGTTGTAACAGCAAATACAAATTCTCCCATCGGCAGCAAAGACAAAGACACTGTTGGCATAAGTGTGGCAGACCCAGCTGTTGTAATACCGGCTCTGAATCAACCAATTGGAAGACTGCTGAATTTTGACTTTGAGTCCATCGGCGGCACCCCAGACACGGCGTTCTTTTAGTCTTGGGTATTTGGCACCAATTGCGCTGATGTATTCCTCCAATTCTTCTTCAGTTGGAGGTCTAATCATTGCCTTTGGATGATACTGCAATACGAACAAAAGAACCTTTCTGGAGAACTTCAACCATTTGTACATAACAGTAGAGGTGAGTCCAAACGCCATAGACACAGATCTTGCGACAGATCCTCGTGTTCTAAACCAATGAAGTACTAGACCAAGACAGCAAGTCGCGTTTGCCTCACGCTTTCTTCCACACCATACTCCATTAGCGTTAACCTTCCTTTTCCGAACAGTGTCGGTGTATCTATCAACTGTGTAACTATCAAATGTTGGTTCAAATAGACCGAGAAGCTCTCTAAAGACTGTGTGGTCGACACCACAGCAGTTGAGAAGAGCCTGATCATTGCCAGAGTTGAATAGATAAAGAAAGGGAGACTCGGAATGACGGCGTAGGGCTATCCTTGGTGTTCTCCTATATCTTCGACGCCTTTCTTCCGCAGCGTCATCGTCATCGTCATCATCCTCCTCCTCATCTTCTAGAAGATACAAGCAAACATATAGCAACTCGAGTGACATATTCAACGGATGGGCAACTATTTATGTTGTCGGTTGAGTAGTACCTATCGTCGGTTGAGTCGAAACGTTGAGTCGCTGAAATGGTGAGTACCGTACGGTAGGTGAAAATGAAAAATTTGGTCGTGAAGTCACTGAAAAATCTGAACGTCACTGAAAAATCTGAACGGATTAAACCCACATGTTTAATCGTATGAAGAAGACAAATTTGGCTAATATTATTGTCCATGTAACCAGATTCCAGATTCCAAAATGAGATTTATGCACTTTCCCGCCAAAAAAAGTATGTACAAAATTTTCATTCCCAAAATACTAAAAACAGAAGTTTATGTACCGTACGTTACAAAAAAGTATTTCGGGAATCACCCAATGTTGTAAGACGCATAATTAAAATGATTAACAGCTGTTTACGTTTTAACGCTTCGATTATATTTTGAAAACCAAGTGGGTGTACGTACGTACCGGTACGTACTCCGTAGTAGATACCAAAATCGGGCTAGTATGAAAACCGTCGGATGGCCCTGGTGGGAATTCACTCATTATCAACCACCTATTTATTCAATTAGCGGTAGGATTACGTACTGGTACGAGTACCGGCACACTTAAAATGCGTACGACGATTCATTCTCTATGCTCACTTGCTACCGTACAACTCGGAACCGAACACGGTGAGACACTGTCTCACTTGATTCTTTTCCCATGTTGTAGAACAATACTGAAACACTACCGGTACGCAATAAGCAATGTGAAGAATGACGAGCTAAAAACAGATCATGTCAGAATACTATTTCTGACATAAATAATAACAATCATACCGGTAGAAGTACCGGTAGTAATCTTACGCCTTATCTTCCTGATGACCATGTTCTCACTCATATTACTATTATTTTTTAGGTATTTCCATGAAGAACATTAAAAAAATCGTCGCCTGAGCCTGAAAGGAATCAATCAATCAATCAATCAACTTCAAAAAAAGTGTGCGTTACTAGTAGCGCACGCGAAGACAACCTTCGACTGCTCTTCAGCACGAAGAATCACAATTTGGATTTCTTGTCTTCCATAACGTATTTTTTGAAATCTTTTAACATGATGAAAACAGCCATTCTTGCTCTCCTCTTAGCCGTCGTTATCGGCGGAAGTGCCGCGTTCTATCGTCCAGCTACCCCTTACCAGGTGCCAGCCGACACAGCCCCTTCCTTCTTGGGCATTGAATCCAGCTTTGATTCTGGATTGGACAATGCGGAGATCAAAACTGATGGAAACATCTCCCCATCTCGCAAGTGTGGCTTCTGCATGGGATGATCCGGGCAAACCAACTGTCCAGGTAGGTTCCCCAGTGATGTATCGATTGAACGGAACACAAAACAAGGCTTTTGTGTCTCATCATCAAATCGCATCCAAATTTATTCTTTCTGTATTGTTCTTCATAGTGAGCGGCCTTTAGCCGCTTATCACACAGTTGGTAGAAGATTGGGTGGTTCACCAAGGCGAGTCAATGATGTGGATGTAGTTATCATTCAAGGAATTCTTCCTTCATGGTGAATCCGCTGAAATCATTGAGTGTCTTCGGTTTCCTTCCCGATCAACACTTGTCATTTTCGAAGAAGATCCCCGATATTCTAGCAGTGATTGGTAGATCTGGATTATACTTCAATCTTCTTGTGCCTCCGAAGAAGCTGTCTTGGGATCGTGACTTTTGTCACAGTCTAGTGGATAGGAAGATCGAGTTACTATCTAGGATGTCAAGTCTTAGCTGGACGAGAGAAAGGAATCTCCGAAAAGGGTGAAGTTTTGCAATTATTTGTGTTTTTGGATCTTTGGACTTTCCAGAACTACCATGCACGAAAGAGTCCTCAATCCTTCATCCGTTCTCCGATTGGCCAAGGTGTACTCCATTTAGAATGACGTATTGGTTTCTCCAAGGATGAGAACCAGATACTGAAAGAAAGCCGTCTTAAAAACGGCTTAAATGGATACTTCAGTTTTCACCATTGTGTAAGAAGTAGTTGGACCTGCCAAATCGCGACAATGGAGATGGATTTTTTTAGCTTATCATTACAATAACATCATTTGATAATCCGTAGTGGAATGTTTTATCCAAAAACTTTTCGTTCTTGCTTAGTCTTAAGTCTGTGCTATATTATGCGCTGGGGCTAGGTTGGACGTTAAATGGGAAGTGGAGACTTGTCGTCCGATTGTGGGCACTCTTCGAGCTGTCTGATCTTAGTCTGGAACTCTTAAATCGGTAAGTTTCTGTACCGGTACTGTATGATACGTTATGAAACTATTCGTAATACTTTTATGCATTATTTTACATTGTCCGGCTACTACTAAATGCCCCTTCCCGCTCCTATCAAAGTCCTTCAACAACCTTCCAACTGCACAGCTTTCTCTTGGGGAGGAACTAATCGCTGCACATCACCTGCTAACACTTCTCCTGGGATTCTTCCACCAAACACGAATACCTCCCCGTTTTCAGCGTTCACTGCTGCAGTATGCCCACAGCGCTTCGCACCACAATCTTCTACCACATGATTGGCACTTCCGCTTGCGCCGGATTGGGGGTCTGGACCTTTTTTCCAGGTCCATTCTTGGGTATCCAAGAGGTAACTTCCTTTGAAAATATTATCCTCACCAGTGAGCTCGTCTTCCTCGTTTGGATCCCAGCCTCCATAGACTATGATCGTCTTTCCGTCTTCGAGTAGCGTCGCTGTATGCCCTGTTCGAGGGAAGGGAGCTTTTCCACGAATTGTAGGGTTTGACCACTTCCAACCGCTGGAACTGTTTCCTCCTCCGGTGCCACCATCGACCCCATCGCCATCGCCTTCACTGTCACCGATTGCTTCCAAGACATGAACGGTGTTGAAGCAGCTTGTCTTGTTGTTTCCACCGAAGACAACTAATTTCTGAGCTCCTACTGCTGTTGCCGAGTGGTACGAACGCGGTTTTGGAGCCGTTCCGACAACGTGGGGTGTTGTCCATATCCAGCGAGTCACGTCCAAAACACTAACCGTGTTCAGCCACTTGGAACCGCGGACACCGCCAAACAGAATCAACTCATTCGTTGACGGGAAAAAACGTTGCCGTGTGGCCACTGCGACCCGTGGGAACGTCTCCGGAAGCGGCTGGGGGATACCAGAGCATGATTTCCGTGTCGAGTACACGGAGAGTATCGCTGGTGATCACCTTGTCCTTTCTGGATCCTTTCCTATTGATCGCATCAATGGTTTCGCCTCCAAATGCTATTATCTGTTGCCGGCCGGGGATGTAGGTAGCGGTATGCCACTGACGCGCTTCTCCCCGGCAATTGATGGGTTTGTGCCAGGATCCACCGTTCTTGGGGTCGTAAACGTGCACATCCGACAAGATGACCGGATTGCCTTCGGCATCAAAAGATTGTCCTCCGTACACTAAAATCTGTCCGTTGTCGACTTGCGTCATGGTGTGTCCCCATCGAGCAGGGGGTGCGGGGTAGGAGAAGGCGCCAGCGGCAGAACATGCGGTGGCCGAATCGATGGCGTCGGCGTCGGCAACAATTTCTTCCTTGGTGCGCTTGTCTTCCGCGTCATCGGCTGCGATTGCGATGTCACCATCATCAGAGTTCACTCCCATGCCAATACCAATATCGCAGTCGTCGGTATCCTTGACGGTGGCAACAGAGTCCTCGCTGCTTTGGTTGCGATCGCGATCGAGGATGTCTTGAACAGAGACACTCGAAATTAAATTGGTCTTTCTTCGAATGTCGGGCTCTTCCGCGGAATGTGGTGTAGCACTCGTGTCATTGATGTTGAAATGGTCGGTGTCTGTGTCGGTGTCAATTTGCGTCAGCTGAGTGGGTTGACTCGCCTGCCCCAAGCCGATTGGCGCGGGATTGTTGTCCGCGGCTTTGCGACTTCGTTTCGCATTGGTGCTGTCGCTGGATGCCCGAGTCACTTCGGCAACGGTGCGTCGTTTGCGATTGGCTTCCTTGTTCTTGTTCTTGTTCTTGTTCGCATCTTCCGTGGTACTGGTTTTGGTCGTCTTCTTTTGGGTCTTGTTTTCGCTCTGGAAAGAAAGTGTCTGTTGTCTCGGTGAAATATTATTCTGTCGCGACTTCTTTGGATGTTGCTCGGGGGTATCGGGATCGTCCTCGACCGTTGGAGCCGTCGGCACCGTTGCTGTCGATGATGCTGTCGATGTTGCTGTCGATGTTGCTGTCGATGTTACTGTTGTCGACGCCATGACGACGGGTTGTGAGTTGTTGCTCGACAATGACAACGATGAAAGAATCGCATTCGCATTCGCATTCGCATTCGATACCGTCAGAGTCCCCGTGAAAGATTCCAAAGACAAAACCACATTGTCTGCTTTCGTTTTGTACGAGATTTCAGAATCATCCTTCGTGGGGCAGAGCTTGAAGTCGACCCCGTCGAAACTAAGCGTGATGGCGGCTAGTGTTGGCGCAGGAACGGGTACGATACCGAGAGGGGCAGAGCACGATGATTGTAACCCTGCCGGCGGCTGAGTCTGTTGTGGTGCCATGAGGGTCGGCATACTTCGTGGCTTTTACTTGTTTCTATTCTTGTTCTTGTTCTTGTTCTTGTTCTCGATGTCGTTGCCGATGGCGTTCGGTGTGACGCAACTGCTTCGTATTTTTTTACAAAGACCGGAAACGAGATGGAATTTTTGGGTGTTGGGTTTACGCAGAGGTCAGAAACTCCAACACAAAGACGAGCTCACCGGTACGGTAATCTACTATCTGGTGCGTGATTTGATTACTATCGTTTGTTAGTGAAATAGTCCGAGGACCAGAGTACGGTTCGTACGTAATCTTAGGCTCCGTACCGTTCGTTTGGTGCCCGTACAACTTCCCACGCGCACCTTTACTCCTGGTATATACCGGTACAGTAAAGGGCCGGGCACGGTACGAGTACCCGGTAAAAAAAGGACCCATGAATAATTTTGGCGCGAGGACTTGGGAACCTGGACGTAAAGAATTCTTTTCGATTTTTTTTTGGCGCGAATAATTTTGATGATTGCCGATGGGAGGAAAGGAACGTTGCAATTATTACTCCGTACCGTACGGTATTACTTCGTACTTCGTATTATTTTTTTAAATTTGGGTGAAAGAAGAGCGAAGCACCCCCGAAAGCAGGAAAAGCGCGAAGATCCGAGGTACCGGTACGGTACGTACTTTGTACTTAGGTAATCCTATGGCTTCGGCGGACGAGCACGTGTACTCACTCCTAAGTACCAAGAAAAATGAGGGTTTAAAACTCGCTCAACGGGCGGGAGAAGGGAGTGGTACTCCGGTAGCAGATGGTGGTACTCCGGTACCAAAAGTGGTACTCTGGTACCACACTTTATTCTGGTACTATTTTCTACACGATTTCCAGTAGAATGGACTGTGCAATTTCCAGTCGTATTTTGAGCACTATTCTCCTACTACTAGTTTCGATACTCCCAGAACAGACTAATACACAGTAGGCTAGGGACCAACGTATATGCCAAAAAAAAAAGCTAGAATTAGTCTGTAGACCTCTTTCTTGCTAGAGAGCAAAACATGATGAATATAGAGGCTGTTGGGCCCAACATGAGAGCTCCTCGTTGTAGTTTGGATGCTGGAACAAGAAATAGTACGGCCGCCCTGCTGTAATAAACAAAGCAGCGCTTGTTGTTCAAACGCCGTGGATACACCGGTCCCCTAGATCGGAGCAGCGCAGTGCATGAACAGCGCTTGTAGATTGAGTAGGAATGTCATCGTCTTCAGAAGCGACCGGTGGAGCAGCAACACCAGCAGCAGCACCAACACGTTCTGCAGCGACCAGTCCAGCAGCAGAATCGACGTCTTCAGAAGCAGCAGCAGCAGCAGCAGTTGGCACCCAAGGAGCGACCTTGAAGAAGAAGGAACCGGCGGCGCGGAAGAAGCAACTGCGCCCCCAAGCAAACACCCAAATTTCAACTCGCGAAAGGAAACCTGCTCTTCCACGGTGGAATAGTTCGAATCATGGTTGCTGAAAGGAGCGATTCCCATGGTCAAAAGCAAAAAAGAAGAGTCGTGAGTGATCCTAGTAGTACGGTAGGAATAAACAAATGACAACAATGATGACGATGACGACGACGATAACAACGGCAAATGAAACAGAACAGCCTAAACATCTCCCCCCCCCAGCAACCAAAGGACCAGCAATGACTTACAGTGTGATAGGATGGGTTTCTTGTTGTTGTAATAGGAAAGAAAGCAGTGAAAATGGTCTATTCCCATGGTCGGGGAGCAATTTGCTTTTGAAAGTGGTTGATTTCAAAATTATGAATTACCACCGGGGAAAAACAGCAAAAATCCAGCTTGTAGTAGGGATTCTACTAGATTCTACACAGGTGGTGTCAAGGAATCAACCAAATCCTGCTGCTGCTGCTGCTGCGAATCCCGCGCGTTTGCTCCCTCTTTACCCTTGAGTAGTACTAAAAACAGGTGCAATGCGTTGAAAAAATTATTACTTAACAAAGTGAGTGGTACTCTGGTACCACCAAAATGGTACCACTGATCCGTACAGTACATCTTGTACTTGTTCCTACAAGTACTCCTCGGTACCACCGACCGGTACCAAACAGCTACCGGTACGGTACTACTCCCCCTGTAGCAGCATCAAACAGCTACTACTCCCCCTGTAGCAGCATCGAAACGCTACATACTGTAAGCAACACCGATACGGAAGCTAGTAACAAGAAGGACCTCCTCCTCCATTGTACTCGTCCTTCCGAAGCCATAGAGATTACCATGTCAACACCCCTTTCCTCCTTTACCTCCTCCTCGTAGTATCAGTGGGGAGGAGGGGTGTTACTTGGTACCACTCTAGCTGCTTGTTTCCTCGGCCCAGGGGGCCTCGTAAACAAGCAGCTAGAGTGGTACCAAGTAACACCCCTCCTCCCCACTGATAATACTCGGAGTCGATTTGGTTGGCACGTGTCATCCCCTATCTAAAGAAAAATCCTCGGCGCGCGCGCCTCGGATTTTTCTTTAGAGAGGGGATGACACGTGCCAACCAAAACGGAGGACGGGGTGTTACCTATAGTAATCCTACCGGTATGGCTTCAGCGGACGTCCACGTGTACTAACTCCTACTAAGTACCAAGAAAAATGAGGGTTTGAAACAGGCTCAACGGGTGGAGGAGGGAGTGGTACTCTGGTAGCAGATGGTGGCACTCTGGTAGCAGAATGTGTTACTCCGGTACCAAAAAGTGGTACTCTGGTACCACACTTTATTCTGGTACTATTTTCTACATGATTTCCAGTAGAATGGACTGTGCAATTTCCAGTCGTATTTTGAGCACTATTCTCCTACTACTAGTTTCGATACTCCCAGAACAGACTTATACACAGTAGGCTAGGGACCAAAGTAAATGCCAAAAAAAGAGCTAGAATTAGTCTGTATACCTATTTCTTGATAGAGAGCACACCATGATGAATATTGAGGCTGTTTGGGCCAAAATGGGAGCTTGTTGTAGTTCGGACGCTGGAACGAAAAATATGGTCGTCCCGTAATAAATGAAGCAGCACTTGTACTAGTTGTTTGGACGCTATGGATACACCAGTCCCCTAGATCAGAGCAGGCAGAGCAGTACTTGTAGTTTGGACGCCGGAGCAAGAAATACACAGTTTCCTCTAGATTGGAGCAGCGCGGGGCTTGTAATTCGGACGCCGAGTCCGACGGGCGCGCTTCTTCCTCTTTCCAGCAGTGGCAGTTGGAGATCCAGAAGGAGGAGGGGGGGGGGGACTTCTTGTTGTTGTAGGGGTTGCTCAATGAAGAATTCCTGGCTGCTACAGACCAAGAACGTTGGGTTGTTGTTGCTGTTGCGTCTGTCGTTGTTGCGCCTGTCATTGTTGCGTCTGTCGTTGTTGCGTCTGTCAATCACCGAGTCCAAGGAGCTGGAGCACCAGAGGACCGAGTCCAAGGAGCTGGAGCAGCCTTGCTTTTCAAGGGTGGAATGGTTTGAGCCATCGTTGCTGGAAAGGAGCGATTCCCATGGTCAAAAGCAAAAAGAAGCAGCATCGTGAGTGATACTAGTAGGAATAAACAAATGACAACACGACGATCATGACGATGACAACGAATCAAACCGCAGCAGCCGTAATAGCTCCCCCCAAAGCAAACAAACAAGGACCAGCAATGGCTTACAGTGTAATATTATGGGTTTCTTGTTGTTGTAATAGGAAAGAAAGCAGTGAAAAGGGTCCATTACCATGGTCAGGGAGCAATTTGCTTTTGAAAGTGGTTGATTTTGAAATTATGAATTACAACGGGGGAAAAACAGCAAAAATCCAGGTTGTAGTAGAGTTTCTACTAGATTCTACACAGATGGTGTCAAGGGATCAACCAAATCCTGCTGCTGCTGCTAATCCCGTGCGTTTGTTCCCTCTTTATGCTTGAGTATACCTAAAAACACGTGCGTTGAAAAAATATTACTTAACAAAGTGAGTGGTACTCCGGTACCACCAAAATGGTACCACTGGTCCGTACCGTACATCTTGTACTTGTTCCTACGAGTACTCCTCGGTACCACTGATCGGTACCAGTTTACCCTTGTCCCCCCCCTGTAGCAGCATCAAACAGCTACTACTCCCCCTGTAGCAGCCGAGCATCGAAACCCTACTGTAACCAACACCGATACGGTAGCTAGTAAGAACAAGAAGGAGGACCTCCTCCATTGTGCTTGTCCTTTCGAAGCCATAGAGATTACCATGTCAACACCCCTTTCCTCCTTTGCTCCTCCTTGTAGTATCTGTGGGGAGGAGGGGTGTTACTTGGTACCACTCTAGCTGCTTGTTTACAAGGCCCGGGGGGCCTTGTAAACAAGCAGCTAGAGTGGTACCAAGTAACACCCCTCCTCCCCACAGATACTACGAGGAGTTGGGCCTCGTAAACAAGCAGCTAGAGTGGTACCAAGTAACACCCCTCCTCCCCACAGATACTACTCGGAGTCGATTTGGTTGGCACGTGTCATCCCCTATCTAAAGAAAAATCCTCGGCGCGCGCGCCTCGGATTTTTCTTTAGAGAGGGGTTGACACGTGCCAACCAAAATGGAGGACGGGGTGTTACCTATAGTAATCCTACCGGTATGGCTTCGGCGGACGTCCACGTGTACTCACTCCTAAGTACCAAGAAAAATGAGGGTTTGAAACAGGCTCAACGGGTGGAAGGAGCGAGTGGTACTCCGGTACCAGATGGTGGTACTCTGGTACCACACCTTTATTCTGGTACTATTTTCTACGTGATTTCCAGTAGAATATACTGTGCAATTTCCAGTTGTATTTTGAGCTCTGTTCTCTTACGACTAGTTTTGATACTCCCAGAACAGACTAATACACAGCAGACTAGGGACCAGAGTATATGCCAAAAAAAGAGCTAGAATTAGTCTGTAGACCTATTTCTTGCTAGAGAGCACACCATGATGAATACTAAGGCTGTTGGGGCCAAAATCAGAGCTTGTAGCTCGTGCACTTGTTGTAGTTTGGATGCTGGAGCGAGAAATACGGTCGTCCTGTAGTAAACGAAGCAGCGCTTGTTGTAGTTCAGGCGCCATGGATACACCAGTCCCCCAGAGCAGCACAGTGCTTGTAGCTCAGACACCGGAGCAAGAATACAGAGTTTCCTAGACTGGAGCAGGCAGTGCTTGTAATTTGGACGTCAAGCCTGACGGCCGCGCTTCTTCCTCTTTCCAGCAGTGGCAGTTGGAGATCCAGAAGGAGGGGGGGGGGGGGGGGGGGGGTTCTTCTTGTAGGGGTTGCTCAATGAAGAATTCCTGGCTGCTACAGACCGACATTGGTTTGTTGTTGTTGTTGTTGTTGTTGCGTATTGTGTCCACGGTAGTAGACTTGTTGTTGTCCTCGTTGTCGCTGTTGCTATGACCATCGTTAGAGCAAAACGAAGCAGTGTGGTGCTTGTAGTTTGGACGCCAGAGCAAGAATACACAGTTCTGTAGTCTGGAGCAGGCATTATTTGTAGCTCAGATGCCATAGATACACAAGAAGGCCCCTAGATCAGAGCAACGCAGTGTTTGTAGATCAAACAACGGGGCGAGAGTAGTTTGGATGCCGTCGTCATTGTTGTTGCGTCCATTGATGACCGAAGATCTTGAGCTGGAGCAGAGGAAGACCGAGTCCGAGGAGCTGGATCAGCCTTGCTCTTCCTGGGTGGAATAGTCTGTACCATGGTTGCTGGAAAGGGGCTATTCCCATGGTCAAAAGCAAAGAAGAAGAAGCAGTGCCGTGAGATAGGAATAAACAAAACGACGGCAAAAATGACGACGACGTGAAATCAAACCGGAATTGCCAGCAACACAGCTCCCCCAACCACCCGCAACCGGCAAACTCACTGCTCGCTAATCACTGCTCCTCGCTGATGGTATTCCCATGGTAAAGAAAGAAGCAAAAGAATCATCCTCATTGTGAGCAACAAAGCAAAGAAAAATGGCAGCCAAAACTGTAACAACAACAACGGTCGCTCTGAATCAAATCAAATCAAATCAAATCAAATCAAATCGAAACAGCCTGAACATCTCCCCTCCCAGCAAACAAAGGACTGGCAATGACTTACAGTGTGATAGAATGGGTTGCTTGTTGTTGTAATAGGAAAGGAAGCAGTGGAAAGGGTATATTCCCATGGTTGGCGGAGCAATTTGCTTTTGAAAGTGGTTGATTTTGAAATTATGAATTACAACGGGGGAAAAACAGCAAAAATCCAGGTTGTAGTAGAGTTTCTACTAGATTCTACACAGATGGTGTCAAGGGATCAACCAAATCCTGCTGCTGCTGCTAATCCCGCGCGTTTGTTCCCTCTTTATGCTTGAGTATACCTAAAAACACGTGCGTTGAAAAAATATTACTTAACAAAGTGAGTGGTACTCCGGTACCACCAAAATGGTACCACTGAGCGGTACCGTACCATTTGTACTTGTTCCTACGAGTACTTGTTGGTACCACCAATACGGTACCGCTTTAGCCTTGCCCCCCCCCCCCCCCCTGTAGCAGCATCAAAACGCTACTACCCCCCCCTGTAGCACCAGCATCGGAACGCTAGTAAGCAACACTGGTAGCTAGCAAGGACTTCCTCCATTGTGCTTGTCCTTCCAAAGCCATGTCAACACCCCTTTCCTCCTTTAGCTCCTCCTTGTATTATCATTGGGAGGAGGGGTGTTACTTGGTACCACTCTAGCTCCTTGTTATCCAAGGCCCCCTTGATTTGGTTGGCACATGTCATCCCCTATCTAAAGAAAAATCCTCGGCGCGCGCACCTCAGATTTTTCTTTAGAGAGGGGATGGCATGTGCCAACCAAAACGGAGGACGGGGTGTTACCTATAGTACTCGTACGTTCCGGTACGTACCGGTACCGGCATTAAGATTATTACTGTGATTAGGCATGTTCCTATGACTCGACTGGGCTCAGTTTGGCTATAATTCAAAAAGCCAGCCAGTTCAGATCAAAACCGAACCGGCATACTTTAGGAATGAGAATTTTGGCTCGGCATCAGAAAAAAGAATGCTGGTGTTTTTAATGGAGTAAATGAGATGTAATCTTTGTTTTCCCCACTTATGGAATTTAATGTGGTACAGGGGGTGGGTTAATAATTATGGCCGGTGATTGGCTCTATTAATTACTCCGTAATTAATTGCTTGGTATGGCATATTTATTAGGGTCAGTTTTTTAGGGTTAGAATGGAGCCGAATGGAGCCGAATGGAGCCGAATGGAGCCAAAGCGAGCAAAGCCGAACTGGACCGAGCCAATCTAGTGTAGCATATTGTGCCAGAACTCGGCTTGGCTTGGCTCCAATCCCAAAATTGTTGAACTCAATGGCTATTTTTGGAGCTGAGCTGAGCCGAAAACCGGCCATAGGAAGTCCCTTACTTGCAACTTACCTTGCTTGTACCAATACAAGTGATGTTACTTGTAATTACCGGTATGAACTACTACACTGTGTATGAAATTGTGTGCTATTGAGTTTTAGTGTCTACTATGACTTCAAGATACTTTGAGAAGCTTCCCAGCTAGTAAGGTGATACAATTGGAAAAGAGCTGGGTTCTTTGATAATCGGAATTTGGATCATGAGACTTCAAGGAGAAGGTTCTATTGATGTTCGAATACGATTGCTTGAACAATGACAGATGATTGGGGAATGTGTCATTGACTCATGACTGTTGGAGTGTGTCAATGATGCGTGACTGAACTGATGGAGAGTGTCAGTGACTCATGACTGAAGTGTCTGTGCGTTGTTCAGTCTCCCTTACCATGAAATATAAATGTTATGCTGGTTTGGCTGGGGTAAGGTGGCAAATGCTGATGCGTTCGTGTTTGTGTTCGTGTTTGTGTTTGTGTTTGCGTTGGATGGTAGCTGTGTTGGTTGTATGGACCTATAGTATTGGATAGGAACCTTCGCAAATGAGATTGAGTTTGTTTTGGTCATGGATGTTTACGAAGATGCCTTGTTGGCCTACAATGAATTCGTGGTTTGTGCGTTTGTGATTTGCGTAAATGAGGCGGTTGTTGATTTGGGCTTGTCCGTGTTTGGTAAATGTGATTATGTCAGCGTGAAGCAGAATGTTTAGGAGCATGTTGCAATTGAACACAAGTGCGCCGGGGGAAAAGTTGCCAAGGGTTGAAATGGGATTGCAGTGAAGAGCGTGCATTGCTGTTCTTGATATGGCTTCATCAACGAGGTTGTTTGCTTCTTTTTCTGTTTTGGGGGGTTTGAGATTAATCATGGTGTGAATGATTTGTCCGATTGTTTTGTGTGATGATTCAATGATTCCATTTGCTGTTGGGGTGTGAGTGTTGAGAGATGTTGATTGGTTTTATACCTGCGTAATCAAGTGGAAATTGAAAGTCGTGTCCGTTGAATTCTGGGCCATGATCGTGTACAATTTGCATGGGGCGAGGGTAGCGTAAGAGCCAGCAATTTTTGAATAGGCGCCTGACATTTTCTGCTGTTTTGGAGCCTGGGATACAAATGACTTCCATGAGATTGGTAACTGGGTCAATGCATGTGAGGGCATTGAATCAGAGCTTGATTTTGTTGATTTCAAAGATCCATGGTCCGATGCAGTCAACGTGTTCTTCTGACCAAGGCATTATGGGTGCCGTGCGGGGTACGAGTTGGCCAGCTTGATGAGTACCCGTGTGTACAAGCGGACAGATGAGACAATTTGATATGACGTTGCAGCAAACTGCTCTGAGGTTCAACGAAAGTGGCGTCTGAGAAGAGCTTCGAGTCTGTCCATGCCTGTGCAGTGAACTGTGATTTTGTGATACCATTTTGCAAGAGGAGCAAGCATGCCGTCTTCAGGATAACAATTTTCCATTGAAAATTTGATGTTAATTTGTCGAGGCGGCAAATAATATCTACACTGTCAAGCTTTTGTTTGAAAAATTGTCATGAGTCCTTTTGTGGCAGTGTTAAAACTTTGGGATCATGCATTTGGTATTGGTGAATGGTTGCAAAGTGAAATGGCAATCTGCCTTTTTGGTCAAATTGTGGGTGAATCAGATAATTGTCTTCAACAAGATGACTATCAGTCGATGCATCGCAAGATGGCAGCGCCATTAGGCTCTTGGCCATTTGAGAAAAAGAGAAAGAATCATTGTTGGAGATATTGTCATTGAAATTTGTTGTTACAAAATATG
Organism: Pseudo-nitzschia multiseries; assembly: GCA_037355745.1. NCBI lineage: Eukaryota > Bacillariophyta > Bacillariophyceae > Bacillariales > Bacillariaceae > Pseudo-nitzschia > Pseudo-nitzschia multiseries. The sequence continues at coordinate 11,790,733 of CM074783.1, forward strand.
AAGTGAGGGTAGTTGGTGTAGTACGGCTGAGGGAGTCTGCGACTGTGTTCTCTGGGCCTTTGATGTAGTAGTAGATAGGGTTGTATTCCTCAAGGATCAGTTTCCATCGGAGTACACATTGGGTATTGTACGTTGAGAGTCTGTATGTTATGTTTTATGATTGTTGTAGAGATGAATGAGTGCACCAAGGAGCATTAGGCAATATTCTTTGAATGTTTTGACGATTGAGAGGAGTTCCTTTTTGATGGTTGTGCAGTTTGTTTGAGCTTCATTGAGCTTTCACATGAAGTAGGCAACGGGAATGTTGTTCTGTTTGATGACTGCTCCAAATTGGAAGTTGGATGCGTCGGTGTAAATGTGAAATGATATGTTGTGATCTGGGTATGCGATCATTGTTTCAACGGTGACAATTGATTTCATTTCTTCAACTGCTTTTTGGCAGGTGTCATTCCATTGAAAGGTGCAAGGAGTTTTTAAGAGATCTGTGAGCGGGGCTAGAATGTGAGAGTGTCGTGGCCACATGTCGCGATAATATGTAACAAGACCAAGGAAAGCTCTGAGTTGTTTCAGTGTTTTGGGCGGAAGCATTGCTAGGATTGCCTTGAGTTTTGTGAAGTACGGTTTGATCCCGTTTGGTGTTAGCCAGTGGCCTAGGAAGTCTGTTTCCTGGATAATCCATTCACATTTGAGTGGGTTGATAGCACAGCCTTTGTCTTGCAGTCGCATGTTAACTGTGTTCATTAAATGTAAGTGGTCATTGAAGTTGTTAATGAAGTATGGGATGTCATTGATGTAGATTTCGAGATTTGGAATATCTTGTAGTACTCTTTCCATGATTTCTTGTGCAACGTCAGGTGTTTGGGAAACTCCCATGGGTAGTCTATTGTATTTGTAGAGACCAAAGGGAGTTGTGATTGTTGTGAGATCTTTGCTTTCATCATCAAGAACGAAGGTGTAAGAATATTGCATGGAGATGTCCAATTTTGTTAGATATTTGTATTCTGAGCGGCGTGAGAGAATGTCTTGGATTCGTGAGATGGGATAGACTTTTTGTTGTATGGCTTTGTTGACGGCGCAAAATTCTGGTATCCATCTAATTTTTCTGTCTTTCTTGGGAATGATGAATCTAGGTGAGATCCATGTTGATCTACCTTGACGTGAAAGTATGCCCATGTTGACCAGTAGGTCAAGTTCCTTTTTGAAGAGTATCAGTTGTGTGCGCGGGACTGGATAAGCGCATGAGCGATGTGGTTTGACCGTTTGATTGATATGAAGGTGGATTTCTTTGTCGGGAAAATGTTTTAGGGTTCTATCAAAAATTGTTTGATATTTGCACTATACGTTGTGTAGCTGTTCACGCTGTCCTGGCGTTAAATGTGTGCATTTGTCTCAGACAGTTCCTACTATTATTTTCCTTCTCAATCCGGTCCGTTCTGACTTTGATTTGAAGGCTTTGGAAGAGCAGCAAAGCTGCATTAATAATCGTACCATTGTGCTCGACGCGTATTCAATGTGTTTCCATACTTTGTGCAACAGGCAATCTTACTACAAGGCGAGACTATGGAAACGCCAGATTTCTCCTCACTACCAATTCAATGGCACAGTTAGGTAGATCTTATGTGGTTGTAGATTTATAAGTAGTTGGTAGCAACTAGTGTAGAATTTTGGAGGTATAATCAGTTAAATGTTAAAAGTATGAGATAAAGTGAAATCTTGCCATGATGCAAGATATTTCCTTTATTGTGGTGAAAGACAGTGCATCTGCTAATGGAGCACTGTAAATTACTCGCTGATTTATTCTGTACACATATTGATCATGTATATATATGCATTTTGTGAGAAGCTTCTGGTAACGGTTTTCTTCACTCGTGAATCTAGGAAGATTCTCATGTGATATTTATCATTGGAACCAAAGATTGCTCACCGTAGAATCAAGGGCAATATTAGAAAACAGGGATTGCTCACTGCCGATACGCGATGGGGTCAATATGCAATGGGGATCTATATGTTGTGGGGTTCGAAACACGGTGGGGTACTATGTTTGCGCTTAGAACATAATTCGTAATCAATCTATTGACTTAATCAAAATCATCGTCTCCTTTGAATAGAACAAATTGTTGCCGTGCAAACATTGGCATTACTGGACATGAAAGGACTTTAATACTCCCTATGTTTCCTTGTGAACGATCATCGTGTTTAAGTGGTGTTGCCATCATCTTGTAGGAGATCTCCAGTATTTCCACAGAAGTGGAAGATGGGCTTGAGCAGTGGATACATGACGGAGTGTCCCCAATGTTAAGCTAGGATGTCGGCGCAATTATCCTTTCCAGGGATGTGTAGCATCCAAATGAATCCTCTCGCAATCATACTATGTACATAGTGGTACGGCAGTATATGGTGCCTCTTGTGCAGTCTTGCATATGGGAACGCTGCTGTTTGAATCATCTTCTTGTTATCTCCTCACAAATAGCAGATGTCATGTACACAAGTTCTCAGGTATCGGAATGATTGTCAAAGGTCAACAATTTGTTCAATGCATGTTCTACCCGAGACAAATTCAGCTCTGAATGTTGCTGTTTCCATAGTTGCTTGTTTCTTCGAAAACCACATCATCGGAGTCTTGTTTGCGAAATGAAGAATACCGGTTACAGCCTTTCCACTCAGGATATGGTGCATGAGGTTTGCATCATAGAAATGAGTCAGCATAACTGTCTTTCCCAGAGGCTGTGGTGCATTGTTGGGTAAGTCTTCAGAACGCTCCCCATACACGGTATTGGACCAATCGGGGGTGTCCTTTTCAGCCAATATAAAATCTGGAGGTTCCACTCTGAACCTGATTTTGAAATGCCTGAACTTGGAGATATATCCATAGATACGCTTAGCTCAATCAAGGCGACCTTGCCTTGGTTGGGCCCTGAAGCTTGAAAGCGTCATGACAGCGGTTTGCACATCAAACCGTCCAATAGCGATGATCAATTGAAGCAAACCAATCATGCTTTGATATTTCTGGATGCCATTGTCTTCCAGAAATGCCATCAAGTTGAGTTCTGGGTGATCGTTCTCAGCAATGCGTGATTGGAACCTGGTGTTGGGCTTGCAGCCAAATAATTGTTCATATGATGCTTCCATCTTCTCAATGAATTTGATTGGGTTCATGCAAAGGACGCCGTGTTTGTCTTGTTCAAAGCCGCCCCCCAGTTGGAAGTTCATAGGTCCAGAGCCTTTCAATTTGAAGTTGTAGGGCTCAGATTGTAGAGTCTTGAGGAATGAATTGGGGTCCGTCATACATAGACATAGGTCGTCAACATATGTGCATATGAGTTCATATACATGCTCCCCATGTTTGTTTACTCCAGACTTGAGGAAAATCTCTGGTTCAGCACAAGACCTTTTGAAGCCAAGTTTGATGAGGCATGCTGCGAGTAGGTCGCCGAAGCACTTGCCAGATGACCTGAGTCCATAAAGAGCCTTGTATATGACCAAAAGATGACCTTCTAGTGATCCAAATTCTGGTCTGGCTTTGATGCATACTTTCTCACATGTTACTGCTTCAAGATATGCATTCCCGATATCGGTTCCCCATACTTCGAGGCTGTTTAGCTTGGCTAAGAATAAGCACATGCGTAGACTGCGAAGTGAGACGACACCGGCATACACACTGTGGACAGGGGCTTCAGTGAGATTGTCATTTGAAGCTAGTCAAGCTTTATGTCTACCATCGTGTTTAACAGCATAGATCATGTGCACTTTGATCTGTTGGAATCGGCTGGGTATGGAGCCAATCTTGTACTTTCCCTGTCGATGAAAGTATCATATTCCTTGAGCTATTCCATTTCAAGAGCAATGGCCTTCTCCCATTTGTTGTTTCCATTGGCCAGATTGAATTGAATTGCTTCTTCGTGCTTGTGTGGTACTTTGAGACCATACTGGTATTGAGGTGTGGTGCGGAAGGATCGGAGTTTCGCTTGATGCACTAGCCTGTCGAGCTTCTTGGTCCTTCATGCAAGGTTGGTGATTTGTTTGAGTCTTTTCCAACTAGGTTGGTCAAGCACATCGTTGTCCTTGCCATATTTGGCAACTGTGACCGGGTTGTTGGCAGCAATGTTGGCTAGAGGTTCGTATGATCATTCCATATTTTCCCATTCAATCCAAAGGTTGTACTTGGATTGCCCTTGGTATTGAATGCCCCAAATTGGATTGCAATGTCCTGGATCTGGTTCCAGTCAAATGCAGTTGCCGGCATGGTAATATCATTGTCGTTGCGAGGATGCGAATATTGGGATATTTTGTGGTAAAACTGTCGTTGGTGTAATTGCGGCGATTATTTAATTGACCGGTGTTGTATGTGCTGTAGGTCAATCTTGGGCACAGATGTGGTAGGTAATTGTTTGAGTGTCCGTTGATTTAACCTCGGAACGTTTGTCGGAGAAATAATTGGTTTGTTCTTGTGATGCGATTAACCGGCGATGTTGGAGGAATCGTTCGATCTTGCGATGTAGTTACAGAAGGAGATTCTTGGTAGAATGTTCTGTAGATACACCCCTTGATACGTACGCTTGGTCGTATATTACAGAAGAAGATTCTTGGTAGAAGGATCTGTATACACCCCTTGATACGCGAGTAAGGAGGAGAAGAAAGAAAGAAAGAGAGAGAGAGAGGGGAGGTCTATTGATACAGCCTGGCGTGCGAGTCCCGTACCAAGTATACTCTGGCTGTAACCGCCAGTGGAGGTGCTGTACGGGGCGGAGATAGGTAGCTTAAGGTATACACTTGTTAGTGTAAGTTATAAGGGCTCTATAACCTGTTGTAACTCTAAAAATCGACCTGATAGGTATAACAAATATTTTAAATTTGAAGAGAAGTGAGCTCAGAGAGAGGCTCTTATTTTTACTACGTATTTTCACTGTATCGGGGCTCTCTGCTGTATTTTTACGTGATAGAGATCTTCCCCGGTTATTTGTTACTATTGCTTCATCGTACCGATACTGTCGCTGCTGTTGCTGTGTTAGTGTCGTGTGCCGGCCTTTTCGTATCGGTCATTCGATGGTATTGGCTCTTTACGAAGTTAAGTGTTTCTTATCCGATTGGGCATATGCTTGTTCGTGGTATATATGCTAGATGAAGCCCATCGGGAATCGGTATTGATTTTCATGATTCCAATAAGTAATTTCCTCACGGGAAATTGAGTGTATCCATTTGAATATACTTAAGGGTTCCAAGTGTTTACTTATCGATCAGGTCTTTGGAGATGTCTTGTTTCTAACCGATTAACCTCTTTTGTTTGTAGTCCTAAGTGATATCGTTTTTACCACTTAGGGGTATTTCATGTAGTGGAGGTGCGTTCGATTCCGAGGCATGATCGGTGGAATAATCGTGTCTTCCGCACCTCGGTCGTTGTTTTGTTTTGTCGGCTTTTCCGCTCGAATTTGATGCCAACAAAGTCCGTATTTTTCGCCGACAACACTGGGGATGTTTGTTATCCAATGGACCTTGATGTCTGAGGATCCTGTGGAGTGACCATAGTTTGCCATCTTCTTGAGTCAAATCACGATGGATGTAGTTTATGACATCATTGTATGCAATGATATCCTTGAGTTTGTTATCCGAATGTCTGCACTTGAATTTGATGAAATCTTTGTTGCGCTCAAGGCTGTCTTCCACATCTACAATAATAATATACGTATTTAAGTAACTTTAACCACCAAAGGTGGATCTAAACTACTCAGTCTGTATCCAGACTTTAACGCCGCCTCAATCAAAGAGAGTTTAAGCCCCAAGTTGTAGAACGACAAATTTTTCAAACGAATATTGAAAGCAAGCAGGGAGAGTACAAAGAACAAACTGATGAACGATGCCCTAAGCAGAAGCCTAACAGGAGGCAGCTGCCTACAATCATACAGTAGGAAGGGTATACAAATACTGTAGGCGGAGCACTGCCGCATGACTCCAAAGCAGGTGGGCTGGTCCTACCTAGGTATGGTATGTGGGATGGATGAACCTAAGTGGAATTCATTTAGTAGGGGCACAGGGACCATGGTCGTGCAGAACAAGGCAGGCTGTACACTTGGGTCCTATGTGGAATGGAAGACCCTAAGTGGAATTCAGTTAGTGGGGGCACATGGGCCATGGTCTTGGAGGAAGAAGAACAAGGCGGGTGGTACACGGAAGGGGTCCTATGTAGAAACGGGCTCTAAGCAAACCCACTTAGGAACCAAGGGGCTGTAGGTGTGAAATCAGATGCCAGCTGTAGGGCACACCTGATGGTATATGGATGAAGTAGGTCCTTAAGCAAAAACGCTTAGGGACCAGGGGCTATAAGTGAATTCACACTTATAGGTCAGAGGAGGAACATAAGGGAACTTGAAGCTCAACCCGCGAGACCTCTCTTATCTTGCAGGGAAAGAGACTTGAAGAACCGGGGCTGTACACTGGGAGGGTCCTATGTAGAAACGGGCTCTAAGCAAAACCACTTAGGAACCAAGGGGCTGTAGGTGTGAAATCAGATGCCAGCTGTAGGGCACAACTGAAAGGCATATGTAGGAAGGAGGACCTTAAGCGAAAACACTTAAGGACCAGGGGCGATAAGTGAATTTGCACTTAAAGGTCAGGGGAGGAACATAAGGGAACTTGAAGTTCAACCTGCGAGACCTCTCTTATCTCGCAGGGAAAGAGACTTGAATAACTGGGGCTGTACACTGGGAGGGTCCTATGTAGAAATGGGCTCTAAGCAAAACCACTTAGGAACCAAGGGGCTGTAGGTGTGAAAACAGATGCCAGCTGTAGGCCACACCTGATGGTATATGGAGGAAGGAGGGCCTTAAGCAAAAACGCTTAGGGACCAGGGGCGATAAGTGAATTTGCACTTAAAGGTCAGGGGAGGAACAGAAGGGAACTTGAAGTTCAACCTGCGAGACCTCTCTTATCTCGCAGGGAAAGAGACTTGAAGAACCGGAGGATAGTATAAAGTATATTGCAACCTCAATTTGCAAATACTTAAGGGTCAGGACGTGAGGAACCTTCTAGAAGGGAGGTTATGTAGGTGTTCGTCAACTTCAACTTGAAAAGACTTAAGGAAACCGAAACGTTAAGTGAAAAGCACTTAGGGGGATTGGAAACAGTTCAAAAGAACCGTGAGGAATGAACGTTGAGTGTAACAGGGTAGAGCGTTAAGTAAAGATACTGAAGAGCCCTGGGGGAGAAACTTGGAAACAGATCGAAGTGTTAGTAGCGCTTCGCGAAAACAGAGCGAAGAAGTAGCTACGTGGGTTTAGTACTGGTCTACTGGATTCAGCGTAGGTAGAAGTGATACTGGATTCAGTGCAGGAAATTAGTGTTGGTTTTCAAGCTCAACGACCGGCCAACAATGACAACCAACAATGGTGAATATGAGACCACAGGGGCCAAGGAAGGCACCAAACGACCAAGCTGATAGAAAAATTGAAAAGGCCAGGTCTTGGTTAGTACGTGCAGGTCCTGGTGTTGTTTGTGGCGGTGTAGAAGTGAGCAAGATATGGCAGGGGAAATTTGTGTAGAAATCTATGTGTTTTTAGTACTGGAACATTGGAATGTCGGACAAAGTTGCGCAAGGCAAAATTGTGTCTTCAACATCTACAATAGTCAGTCGTTTTTGGGTGCCATCTGGATTGGTCATGAGGAATGATCTGCCTTGTAGATCGTCAATCGGGATAGCCAGGATGGTTATAGGTTGACCATTGCCATCGAACTGTGCGTTCCCTTCTTTGTCGGTAACAACTACCTCTGATGTGTCTACTGTAGGAGTAGCGGGGTCGAGGTGTGGAGTTGTGACATCACTAACATCAAAGTAGTTGAACTCTGGTGGATTGAAATTATCTTCAGTGAGGTGAACGCCGTCAGGTGTCTTGCTGAAGATGTGAGTCATAGGAGGACCATCAAAAATCTCCCCATAGTTGTTAGGGAGTGGAGAAGGGGACCAGCTCAGGCTGTTGTCGACCTTCTTATAGAGAAAGCTTGGTAAACGCGGGTGGCATATCCTGAATACCGTCTTGCTTGGGCTTCCCATCTTTGGTAACCATAAGGGCATCGCCCAATGTGTATGATTTGATCGCGGAATCTTTGGCTTTTTGCCATGCGACAAAATCATCATCGGTGAAGAGACCAGCGCGCTTGTTGCGGGATTCCAGTGTGAGAACTGAGCGGACACCGGAACAATTGAGGAGTTTATTGGTTACTGGGTCCCAAATTTTGAAACATAATCCATTGCCGACATATTCGGCAATGCCAAGGAAATGGCCAAGTCGTTCAGTTGACTTGGAACCAAAAGGAGAATTGTTGGTTTTGAAGTAAACAGGTTCAAACCAAAAGAAACTAGTGTAGGCACTGATGTCGCCAATGGTGCCTGTAGCGATGAAGATTGGTTGCTTGTCAGAAAGGGTGGGATCTGATAAAACATTAAGGAGACCAGCAACCTACATCATACAGAGAAGCCAAAGGTGTGGTGGTGTACCGGTACGATCCATCACGGGATTGACGATACATTTGAAGGTTTGGTAGCGACATTCGTATTGGTTCTGATGTTGATGATATGCTTCACTTTGCCAGAGGCCAATCCAGAGCATCTTGAGGTAGTCAAGTACCTTTTTGCTTGACTGAAAGGATCCATGGTCACATAGTAGTCAGAGAGGTCTTCCCCAGCTCAGGGACGTGATTGTGAACCTTGGGACATTAACATATCTAATCCCTCGAGACAGCGTGGGTTGCCATATTCGTCATAGTTGGAATAGGGAAGCTGTTGTAGTTGGGGTGGATACTTCTGAAGGAAGGCTTCTTCCTTTGGGTTGATGGTAGTAGCTAGAACGGAGGGATTCCAATGTTTGTCTGATGTCATGATGACATGGGGCAACATAGCGTATTCTTCCGTGGTATACTAGTGCATAGCCAGGTAAGGTAGTCTGTGTCGGATACTAAGTGGCAATGCAGAACCATCAGTCGTGGTGATGATTTGTCCACCGCCTGCTTTGATGGATGTGTCGTCAACTTGAGCAAAGTATGATTCCATTTGGCCAGAGGCTAAGATGGAAGCATGCCGTCCCGTGTATGGACATTCGTTGAATACGAGCTTGGGGCTTAAACTCTCTTCAATTGAGGCAACGTTAAAGTCTGGATACAGACTGAGTAGTTTAGATCCACCTTCAGTGGTTAAGGTTACTTAAATAAGTATATTATTACGTTTGTTGGAATGGCTGTGTACGCATGATGAGGAAAGATCCCTTTTGAAGACTTCCAGCATTAGAACCCAGAAGAAGGCGCATTGCTTGATGAAGAGGTCTCGCGTGAATCCTTGTAGTGCGACAGGTGGCCAACTTGCTTTCGTCAAGGAACATAGCGGTGTCGATATCATGAGCCTTGAGCTTGGCCTTGAATCCTATGACCCAATGCTCAAATCGAGAATTGTTTTTGAGGGGCGTAAACGATGTTTTGTCATGGGATTTTCTACACCATGATTTGTATTGCAGTTGCTCCGGAGTCTTTGATTGATTGGTTGTTCCGGGAGGAGGAGGCGGTGGATTCCAAATGGATTCTTGTTGGAGGCGTCTGGCTCATGCCACTCGGAACTCGCTGAAGGCATCGTATGGGTATGACTTTACGTTTTTCCATTCAAGTTCCCTCCTTTGTAGATCACTAGCAAAATCTGCGAGTGCTTCGATAGTGCATTGGATAGATCTGGGAAGTGTAACGTACTACGCACACGATCTATTGTACAAATCATACTATCTGAGATACCATCGAAAGATACATACAATCAAACTAATGGGACCTGGAACAAATCTAGGAATCATTAAGTATCGAACCATCACATCTGTATACGCTGGTATATAGATGACAGGCGGGCGCACGATATTATTATTAGCAACGTGCTATATATGAATATTCATGTGCGATTGAAGTACCACACGCTCGATTGCTTATTATTTTATCTGTTAAGTTTCCATCCATTTTCGTAAAGTATTAATCCATCATAATTATCGCTCCTACTAAAATTCTACCCCTAGTGTGTTACACAGTAATTACTCTTACAGGAGCGCCCAGAACTACATCTGATTCCTATAATTTCGGTTAATTACCAGTAATAGTCCGGTCACGTGCACCAACCAAAACCAAAAAGAAGAAATAATGATCGAGAGGGACCAAAATTTTTGTTAAATATTGGTTGGCCAAATAGTGGCAATTCAGTGAGGAATTCCGTTGAAAATTAAACAAATAGTAAGCAAAAATCAATCGTTTATTAGTTAAATGAATGATTAATATTAATGAATGAATTAAAATTGAAAATTAAAAAAAATTTAAAAGAATTAATATTAAAAATAATTAACTAATATTAAAAATTAATAAAAAAATTGACCCAGATTCTCACTTCCCCTGCCTTCCTGCTCGTCGGACTTTGTCCCAACGCTTATTCCTGTGAACCAATCTTGAACCGTTGGCTGGATCATTCCCGCATAAGTCCATCTTTTATTTCTCAACGGCTCTCTCATCTTGTTTTTGATTGGTCAGATCATTGCTTTGTTTCTTTACAGAAGAAATACGACTGAGCGAAACAGTATGAATGCAGCTGTGGCAATTTTTTAGGCTTAGATCGGGTGCTGCTAGTCCGTTTGTCATACTTATAAATGGTGAAATTTCTTTAATGCATGAAATTATCATGTGACAGGACCTTGTATCGATACAAAAACTGCGGGATCCATGTTTGGGGCTCAGAACGCTTACTAATTTGCTTGGAAAACTTGCTTGGGAATCACCCACTACTAGCAAAAGCATGTAGATGAAAGACGATGGTCCGCAGCAGCGTCACCAGTGACACTGTATTGCAATTCTGCAGTTGGTCTCATAGTTTACCATGCCTCAAACAGCAGCAAAGACCAAAGTTTAGGACAATCCAATGAAGGAGTACGAAAGGCTGTCAGTAGTCAACCAAAAACTTGTTTGGCTGTTCCATACTGGTCTTATAACAAGCAGTGAAGAGGGTCTCAATCCAGATATTTCTCCAGGCTCACTTTTGAACTACAAGACCTCTGGTGCTGCAAGGTTGTACATGAAGCAATCATCCTGGCGCTATCAAGCGATTGTAAGTCCTTTTTCATTGCAGGTGTGGTTGAATCAATCGCGTCTCTAACGTATTTTCAGAAAGCAGCAAGGCTTGCAAAAAGTCTCTATGAGGCAGGTCATCAATTTCTTGAAGAGCCTTTCCTTCCTCATAAGAGTAATGCCCTCACAGATCCAATCGGCACAAAAGAACCAGCAGCAGAAGCATCTGATTTGGGAAGCGAATCGGAACCCAAGCTCAAAGGACACCAAAGTAACAGTGAGCCGGAATCATCTTCGGACGAAGAAATACCACCAATGCCTGCTCGCACACAAACAAAACACCGTCCAAGAAGTCACGTCATAAAGATGATGTTGATCAACTTGCGGAGCACTTGAAGTGTCTCAAAATGAACTGTCCTGTTCGAAAGCAACCTATTGCTGGAACTCTAAACTACTGCATGCTCTCAGCCAGGTGGGAAGACTTTGATTTTGAGAAAGGAAGAGATGAAGGCTATGCTTTCATGCAGATGCTTATTCAGAATGGAACCTCCACAAAAGACTTCGAATTCGAATGGAAGAGTCCCCGCGTATTCAAGATTAAACTTGTGTGGCCTCTCTTCATGAGGAAAGCCTTGTTGCAAACTGGTTTGGATGTAACAAGTCACCAGAGGGTTGTCAAGCAATCTGTGGATGATATGGTGGATAGTGATGACCAGACTGTCACCGGCGGTGGCACTGCCTTTGAAACAGTTGAAGTTGAGACATATCCCAAGACCCATGATGCGATGAAGAGTTTTGGAAGGAATGCTGTCAAGATGGAGAGACACTAGGAGGATCGCAGGATCAGAAGCATTGGTCTTTTCCACTTTGACTATGACATGGACACAAAATTTGACGTCAAGTTCTTCAAGGTGACAGTCAATGATGATGGAAACACAGCTTGCATCCTTCAGATCTTGTTCAAGGAAGCAATTGATGACAAAGATAACAAAGAATCAACATACATTGAAGAGGCTGTCGGCTCTGTCCAGTACTGTAAGTTGAACTATTTTGCTCCTGATCCTCCAGCACCTTTGGCAACTCCTGAAACATTTAAACAACCAAAGTCCGTGCAATCTGCTCCTGATCCTGTGGCATCCGCTCCAATTGCTGTTCCAAGATCACCGGTGGAAGGGAATTCCCCATTGCGTGGACGCTCCCTGTTGCGCAGCCGATCGATGGATAGCTCCCATAGAAGAGAGCGGCGCTATGTTACATGGAAGATGCCAGCTTCTTCCCGCCAACGATCTAGGAGCAGAAAAAGAGACGATCAGCAGTCACAGCCATAATCTCAACCCATTAAGGTAATGAAGTCCAACAGTCTCACCAATGTTGTCTCTGCTCCTCCTTCTTTGCCTGAACAGGAAGACCAGCAACAACCTCTTTACAGGCCATTCGTATTTGAAGACCCTGATTCCGGTGAGGAATGACTAGTTGCCCCTCCAGACTCTTCTTCTTCTTCTTCTTCCATTGAATCATTAGAACTGAATCCTATCCAGATACTTATGGAAGCAAAAGCTTTTCTCAATGAACTTGATGACTATCTTAATGGAAGCCAACACTGATCTCAGCAATATACTTGACGGCTATCTCAGCATTGTACCATTACATGTCAATGAACTCGAAGAATATCTCACAAATTGAATTAAGTATAGATTAATATTGAACGAGGACACTAAGCGCCAATCCCTCCTATTATTGCTGCTAAATTGGTCCTGTCTGAGTAAGCTAATAGTGTGCTGTATAATAATACTTTGGTACTCTATTTAAATTTAGTCTATGTTGTATCTACCTTGGTGGCAACATTCAATCATAACGTTCAATTGTAACGTTCATTTTGATCAAATTCAGTAGTAAAAATAAGCTAGTAATTAAATAGTGTAGAAATGTTGTTGGCAAAAAATACGGACCTTGTCGGCAGCAAATTCGATCAAAAAAAGCCGACAAACCGAGGTGCAAAATTTTAACACGAAGTAACAGTAGTCAGTATGAATTTTAGAATAATTTTTGTCCCTTGACATGCATGTACCAAAATAGTGAGTCCTAGTCAGTTTTTGAGTGCAAATGTGTGTCATTGGCTGCAATTTCAGGATGAATGTTGCTCATACTATGGATGGGGCAGACTATAAAACAATATTGACAAGAATCAGGCTGATACTTTAGTCAGTATGAAATTTATCATAATGTTTGTCCCTTGACATGCATGTACCAAAATAGTGAGTCCTAGTCAGTTTTTGAGTGCAAATGTGTGTCATTGACTGCAATTTCAGGATGAATATTGCTCATACTATGGATGGGGTAGACTATGAAACAATGTTGACAAGTCTCAGGCTGATACTTTAGTCAGTATGAATTTTAGAATAATGATTGTCCCTTGACATGCATGTACCAAAATAGTGATACTGCCGTAGATTTCTACGCAAATTTGTTACCAGAAATTATCTAGTACGAAAATTGTGTAGAAAGCTATTGCTGTAGATTTGTACGTAAATGGGTTACCAGAAATTATCTAGTACAAAAAGGTGTATAAGAAAACTACTCGTGTAGATTTCTACGCAAATCCGGTACCAGAAAGTATCTAGTACGAAAATTGTGTAGGAAGCTACTGTTGTAGATTTCTACGCAAATACATTACTACCAGTAATTATCTAGTACAAAAATTGTGTAGAAAGATACTGCTGTAGAATGCTATGCAAATGCATTACCAGTAATTATCTAGTACGAAAAGCGTGTAGAAAGCTATTGCTGTAGAATGCTACGCAAATTCATTAACAGTAATTATTTAGTACAAAAATTGTGTAGAAAGCTACTGTCGTAGAATGCTACGCAAATACATTACCAGAAATTATCTAGTACGCAAAATTGTGTAGAAAGCTACTGTCGTATATTGCTACGCAAATTCAATACCAGAAATTATCTAGTACGAAAAACGTGTAGAAAGCTACTGTTGTAGATTTCTACGCAAATACATTACCAGTAATTATCTAGTACAAAAATCGTGTAGAAAGCTACTGCTGTAGAATGGTACGCAAATTCATTACCAGTAATTATCTAGTATGAAAATCGTGTAAAGAGCTACTGCTGTAGAATGCTACGCAAATTCATTACCAGTAAAAACACCATCACACATGTGGTACGTACCACCGGTACATGAAAGATGTCACTGTGTCACTAGTTGAGAATGTTAAGTAAAAAACCAGGGCACTATTCTTTATTATTCCATATTCAAAACGCACGCGCTGCGCGATATTATTTACTTAACATTATCAACTTAATTAAGAAAGTCAAATCATTCTTCATTGTTCTATATTTACTGCATTAGATCTCACAGGTTAAGTATCAATTTTTTCTTTTTCGAACACACACACACACACACAGTTTGAACACACACACAGTTTGAACACACACACACACACACACACACACAGAGCGAAAAGTGATGTTACAGTGTGATTTTACAGTGTGATTTTACAGTGTGATTTTACAGTGTGGTTTTACAGTGTGGTTTTACAGTGTGACTTTTTTTCCGACGCAAAAACCACTTTTCCCCTTCATAATCTTACCAAACTTATCTTGAGCAGAGTTGCTTAACTATACTTGTACGATAAAGCACTCCGTCCGAGAACGCGGAATCCCACTGAATTTGATTCCTATTTCGTGTCGATAGATTACAGTAGGAAGATTGCAGTAATATTGATTAGATTCTAAAATTGTGAGCATTAAGATTAAGTTATATCCGGACCGCACTGCACCTCTGTCGGTCCCTCTTTACGGGTCGTATATGCGTTGAGATGAATCGTATAAACAGTTATTTGCTTTGGCGACTATCACGAGTAACTGGTTTAGTCTGTCTGTATGTCCTTAACCGCGTGATTTCTAGAGTCCCCGTGTCTTCGTGGTAGTAGAGAACTAGTAGAAGATACCTATCCCGCGGGCCTCATTTTTTCATCAACCCCATCTCGCCACATACACCTCATTGCTAGTTCAATTAGCCTGGTTCCACTCATTAATTTTGTGAGTAAGTCCGCGATATTCGACTCGCCTGGCTCCTTTGCAATCCGGATAGTTCCTGCTGCTATGCACTCCCTTGCCTTATGATAAGCAACACTATTGTGCTTCTTCTTACAAGGGCTTTCTGGTCTTGTAGTGTTCTTCACGATTGACTCATTGTCACAATAGATATTGGTAGGTCCTTCTATTGGTATGCCCATCATTCGTAGCTTGTATCTTAGCCCCTCTACCATCTCGATTGCTATCCTAAGCGCGACTATTTCCGAGCCAAATGTAGATGTCTCAACGGTCGTTTGCCTCTTGGAGAACCACAAAATAGGTGCTCTGTTAACAAAGATGATGACTCCTGTATGGGATCTTCTGGTAGCCTTGCATCCCGCATGATCCGCATCTACAAAACATGTGGTAATAACAGCCTTCCATTTTGGTTCAGGCATATCTGGAGGCAATAGCTCTTTGGCCTCTGGATAGAACTCTCTCCAGTCGCACGACTGAAAATTTGACTCATCTACCTCAGGCATAGATGCGTCGAACACCAACTTAGACTTGCTGTAATTCTTCAAGTATGCAAACAGATGAAACAACTGGTTGAGATGACCTTCTCTGGCTTGCGCGAGATATCGAGACATAAGTGATACTGGCATAATAATATCCAATCGACCGAGTTCACATATCCACCGGAGTATCCCAACTAAACCTTGATAGTAGTTTTGTTTCTCCGGATCAAGTTCTGGTGACGCGTCTATCTCAGGCCTATACTCAGAGCTCAATGGTGACCTTGCTGTCTTGGGTAGTACCTTAAACGCGTATTTCCCGGTTAGTAGTTCTTCTTCAACTGATTTGATGGCTTTTGCAGTATACTTAGATGAAGCCATGGACCAGTACGGGTTACCATCTATGTAGGTCTTTCCTATATCAGCTCCCAAGTAGAAAGAAGGTTCTTCAACTGTTCCATTCTTCAACTTGAACTGCCTTTCTATCGCATCCATCTGAAACTTTGGATCCATTGCACATACAAGGATATCATCGACATAAGCCACACAGTACTCGTAGTAAGCTGAGCCATCTGGTTTGAACGCAGATCGGAGATGTACATCTGGATCTGCTTTGCAAGATACGTAACCAAGCTCCCTTAAGTGACTAGCCAAGTGTGATCGAAAAGATGCCCCAGCAACCGGGAGTCCATATAAAGCCCTTACAATCTTGCAGGGCCTTCCACATAGTTCCGACGCGAACCCTTGGGCCTCTGTAGCAATTGTGAAGTACTTCTCCTTGATGGGTGCTGTTAAGTAAGCGTTCTATATATCCACGCTGAGTACATCGAGGTTGTTGAGTGCTGCCACTAGGAAGAACAATCGAACCGAATCCCTAGTGGGTACACTGGAATAAGTATACTCCTTGGAGATTTCTGGGACTTTGTGGCCATCACTGACTAAGCGGGCCTTCCGTGTTAAGTCAATCTTGACATCAAAGACCATGTGCATGGTTATTTTGGTATGCCCCACTGGTATCTTGTCCTCCTCATTGAATTCAAAGGCGATAGAGCTGTTCCTCATTTCTTTTGCAATAGCCCAAGCCCAATGATCGGTCCCCGTTTCTCTATCAATTGCTTTTGCTTCTGAAATAGACTTAGGGAGCCGGACCCCGTACTTATGGGACTTGGTCCAGTATTTGGTTTTAGCGCCAGATAAGATCCGGTCCTTTCTCCGAAGTACTTTATAAGCCCACCACTTAAACGCCGGCTCATTTATGACGCCTTCTTCACGGGCGTATATTGCTGTTTCAACCGGGAAGCTTTCCTTCATATCACTTAGTTTTGCCCAGGATGTAGTGCCATCCTTCCATCTAACAAGGAACCTCCATCCTTTGGTTGTTGGCTTTGTTCTAGTTTGTCCGGACTTTGTTGTATAAGTAGCCTGTTGGGTAGTTAAGGCCTCCGAATCCCTTTCGAAATCGATAATTTCATCCATCAGGCAATACATGCGCCCTTCATCGTCAACGGAAGAATATATACTCTCTGCAAGTGTATTGGCTGTGTAGATTTCGATAGATCCATCTGGCATAGAGACCTCGTAAGACCTTGTGTCTAAGAGGGGATTGTTGTTCTTTTCACCAATCAGCACACCAGTCCTTATTCCTGCAACGGCTCTTGACTAGCCCCCGGATATGTTGGTCCCCTATCTGTAGTAATACTTCAGTCCCAAGATACTCATCAAGGTCTTTAACAGATAGGTCATCAACATCCGGAGAAGAAGCCTCAGCTTCTGCCATGAGCACTTCATCCTCTCCTTCATATTTGCCATCAAATAGGCCCAGAGGTGGTTCGCCAAGCTCATTTGCAAGATAAGTATCAGAGGGTTTAACATCATTGCCTACCTTTGCGTTGATATCTTTGTTGTGTGCTTCCAACTGTGACAGGATATCCGGATGCCTCCATTCTTCCTCTGATATAGCCCGAGTGCTGTTTGTTATGTGAACCTTCCCAGTCTTAAATAAGATATAATGGCAATCTCCGCCACCGAAAGTATCTCCACATGGGCCCAGCCACCGGCCAAGCCTATTTGTCTTTCCATTTAGATCATACCACCAAATGAAGTCATACCAGTCATGGATCATATATAGGGTGATATCTGGGGTGTATCCGTGTACCAATTCAAAGCTAGTCCTTCCCATCGAAGAAGGATCACTCGATGCCACGAGGTTCATCCGGCCGGCCGCTAACATTCCGCAGAAGGCCCAGCACCTCCTGGGACTGCTCTTCTTAGAAGTCATCAAACGGATTGCCCTTCTTAAGTCCCCGGCACTGTGTTCTGCTGTATTCTGCCAAGAGCAGTGAGGTTGTATGTATGTTTGTCGGATGCGATACTCCGACCTGAGCTTGTTCCAACCGGTGTTGTGTGTCTCGTGGCTCCCCTGGGCCTTTGCCCCATCAGTAACAAGGTGTTCTGGAATTCCTACTTCATTGATAAAGCAAGATAAGCCATCGTGGCAT
This sequence comes from Pseudo-nitzschia multiseries, assembly GCA_037355745.1. NCBI lineage: Eukaryota > Bacillariophyta > Bacillariophyceae > Bacillariales > Bacillariaceae > Pseudo-nitzschia > Pseudo-nitzschia multiseries. Next base: position 11,808,839 of record CM074783.1, read on the forward strand.
CGAACTTCTCCCCTGACAGGGTAGAAGGCCACATAGCCCTTTCCATTTGCAAAGATCTGAGCTGCTGTATCATTTCGGATGATACTGCTGGGAACTTTGAACTTCATAGTATCGGCGTACCAATGACCCTTGAGCATCCTCCTATTCCTCCACTTCTGTGTCTTCAGTCTCTTTGTGATAGGCTGGGACAATTGTCAGATGCCGTCCTGGGTAGTGACTTCAATAGTAGCCTTGGCCCGCTTCTCACTGATGTTCCACATCTTAGCGATGGCCTTGGCATCATACCTGTCAACTTTGTCGGGGATCCGTATTGGAGGTCCCCATTGTCCTCGTCGTATGAAAGACTTCTTGTCGAGAGACATTTCTTGGTCTAGGACATCTTGTTGCCGCCTTAGTAGCTTCCTCTCCTTGGTTCGAGCCTTGGCTTCCTGTTGAATGGCAAGCTCAGCTTCAGATAATGAAGTCTTGGTGGAAACATCAGAAATCATAGAATTTGCTGAATTTCAAAGGTTTTCTTGGTCCTCCCCGGTGGTTCCAGCAAGAGCTGAAATGAGTCGGGTGGAGACGTCCGTTGGGGTATATCCGGTGCGTTGGGAAGGAACTCTATTAGTACAGACAGAAGCCAAATGGAGTAGCCGGTTCGTGTCGTACCCTGTGCCAAGTGGTTCTGGATGAATCGTGGATGAATATTTGACTGGAGTCCCACAAGCCGGCAGGCAACCTGAAAGAGTAGCAACAACCCGCGGGAAAGAGGCATTGGTGGCTTCTTCTTCCGCTGCAAAGTGAGAGGAGTAGGGGTCCCAGGTGTGGGTATCTGTAGCCAGTATATGGTCACAAGTTGCCAGTTCCTTCTTTGTAGGCTTACGGGAATCAAAATAGGATATGACTCCTTCGACTTTGAGAGGGATGAAGAGTTCAGTGTCTTCAGATTGGAATGTAATCCCGTGTGTAGAATTGGAGTCATATCGCCTTGGGGTGTCCTCAACCTTGTTGAAGTTGCAGTCCCGTACTTGATTGGGACATACCAAGCTGTGTTGCAACTTGGCGCCAAAAAACAAAGCCTGCCCAAACACCAAGATGTAAGTAATCCCATCAGTTGGGTCAGTCCAAGCTGTGGCGCAACGGGCAATAGGGACATTCTTAAGCGGTGAGTATGTATCTGAAAATGGTGCAACATCCACATATGTCAAGATAGAATCCAATGAATCCAGTAATACCATATTTGATCCCGCGGCTGTTGTATCAGCGTGGCTGTCCAACTCGCATCGACCGTTATCTGGAGATGGTGAGCCAACACTCTTGATATGGACTATCGGCCGGCCTACCCGGGATACAATCGACAGGCCCCGGCCGGCAAATCAGTCTTGATTCTTCTTCTTGTGAGTATGGCTACCGAACTGATCGCCGGCCGACCCTTTTGCTGTAGAGTTGTCCCCTTTGGCTTCAACAAGAGAAACTTGTGCAGACTTTGAATTGGAGTTGAGAGCTGGGCGTAGGGACCGGACTTGGTTCTTCTGGGCAGCAGACATAGTGACCCAGATTTCCTTTGGATAGATTTTTCCCTCCAGAGGTCCATCGTAGGTACCTGAAGTTTTCTGTTTCTTGTTGCCGTGTCTCTTGTTGGAGGAGGAGTTGCTATCATTGTTGCGTTTGTTGCCCCCTTTTCCCTTGAAGGAAGAGATATTTCTGCGACTGCCTTTGCGACTGGCTTGCATCTTCTTGATACCAAGCATTTGAGTGAAGTGGGCGGAAGCCTTGTCAAAATTGTCGTACATGCCACCTGCTTCATTTAGGACCAATTGCACTGCCATCTCGAGTCTTGGATCCGAGATAGAGTGACAGAAGTCAGTAACAAACTGATCTTCCGGTGGGAAGGCCTTATGCCGCAATAGGAACTCCTTTGCATCATACCAACGCCTCTTGTGCTTGTCAAAACTGTAGTTCTTGGTGTCCCCGGAGTAGGTAGAACTCTGTAGGAAGGCCCTCTTTTCTTCTATGAGAAGTCTTACATTTGTTGATTCGTATGCCTGGGAATAGAGGGTGAAATATGCCTTCCTCCCATCCCCTTCTGATCCAAGGCCTTGGATGTAGGACCAACCGGGACCCGCTCCCACCAATTTGAAAAGGATTCCCCATAGTGTATTGTTGTCTTTTGTCCAGTGGGATCCTGAGTGGACGGTGCATCGTATAGAATATTCATTCCAGTTGGCATACGTATCTGTTGGAGCAGATCCAACGGTCCCCCCCCTCTCAGCATCACCGACCATCGAGTCCTTTCGAATTGTGTATAGTAGAGATGTTTTGGTGACACCCCTTTTGTGTCTAAGATACTCCCTGAATCGTTCGTCGAACTCCTTGAATTTCGACATTGCAGTGAGTGGTTCCGGGAGAGTGAGGTCCCCGGCCGCTGTGTTGCTGTCATCCTCCTTGAGAGACTTGAGGCGGTCCCGGGTCTTGGATTCTGCATCCGGATCAGCTACCCAGTCAACTGGGGTAGCCGTAGCTCCAATGAGGGGCTGAAATTCGATCCACGCCACGAACAACTTGAGTCGATCCCCAAAAACCCTCCCCACATACACTTGTTTTGGGTCCGGGCAGTAGTTGTGTTTGGTCTTGTTGACGCCATTCACCAGGGATTTGATAGCAGATTCGTCCATGTCTCGTAGGGAGTCCGTACTGCTGTAGCCAGTCCGGAAGAGCTCATCCGCCGTGATCCGGTTCAGCCCGAAGGATTCCAAGATTTCTCGGGAAAACTACCTCTGTCGGGGTTAGAGTCCTTTCCCCTGCGTACCCAGGGATTCCCTCAAGTTGATTAGCGCGTTCGATTGCGTCTTGAACCTCCTGTGTGAGCGACGGGGCCCGGTTAGTATCCATCATGGTCCTAATGAATTCCATTTGCGCTGCTGTAAAACCAAGATTGGCAGGAATGGCTGGTCCATTGTTGGCAGGTCCACCAGCTACTGGGTTAGCTGCTGCAGCCGCTGGATTAGCGGCCGCATTGTCGTTGCGTTGGTTCTGTCGGGCTGTTCTTCCTCTCACCATGGTTGGTATTTGGTCCGGAATAGTTGTTTACTTGTTCTGTAAGTGATATATGAATGATTTTCTGAGAGAATTTTGTATTTCTCAAGCAATCACTTTCCTCGCGATATCACTAGTAGTGGATATTTCTCGTGGTTTCTCCTTGTAAAATTCTGCAAACGTTTCTATTCCGAATGAAAATCGCTCCGTTGCCCCTTACTTAAGCAAACTGTTCGGGTTCCGATTTCGAATCATGGCCGTTGATTTTACTCGTGCGGGAATATAGTGACCGTTAGATCCGGCCCGCTGCACGTTCCCGTGGGATTTGGGGCCGTTGAATTGTTTTCACAGGGATTGGGGCCGTTGGTTTGTTTTCCCCTTTACGGTTACAAGTCCGCCGGGTCCCCCTATTCGGCGGGAGTTGAAATTACTGTAGAATAATTCAACTGCCATCTCCGTGTAGGCTTAGAACAGCTTAGTGCACACGTCTGTACGCTGTCCCACCTCTTTGGTAGTATCATATTTACTTGTATGGAGGAATCGATCCCTCCTAACTGTATTCGCACCTACTGCTATTTGTGAGCTTTACGCTCCTAACTGTTGGTGTTACTGTTGTTGTTGTTGTTGTTGTTGTTGTTGGGGTCGTCTACTCGTCCTTATCGTGTCATTTCGAGACGCCGTGTGGGTCTCTTCCATGTTTGAATTGGGACACGTTTACATTTGAATGTAGAGACTGCGGTTGTTCTGGCCCCCCGAATTCGATGTGTTGTATCGATGGCGTTTGCTTGTTCCCCTAGGCCATTATGTCGTTTGAGGGAAGCAAGAGATATTAGCTCAAGCCCGGCTGCACTAGTGCCATTACCCATCTAAGTGCTCAAACATGGACATAGCCTTCAGGGGAGTCTTTGATTAACCGGTGATCAGTCGGTAATCATTTTCGCTTCGTCCATTGTCGTGTGGACACTCCTTATTCGGTTAGAGTCTGGGTCTGATAAACTTTGATTCCTATTTCGTGTCGATAGATTACAGTAGGAAGATTGCAGTAATATTGATTAGATTCTAAAATTGTGAGCATTAAGATTAAGTTATATCCGGACCGCACTGCACCTCTGTCGGTCCCTCTTTACGGGTCGTATATGCGTTGAGATGAATCGTATAAACAGTTATTTGCTTTGGCGACTATCACGAGTAACTGGTTTAGTCTGTCTGTATGTCCTTAACCGCGTGATTTCTAGATGAACTGATCAGCAATGATCACTAGTAGGCAGGGAATTCAGGCTCGAGATATTTTAGTCCAAAATAAAAATAACTGCCTTGGCTGAAAAAAGACAATAGAAACCTTTGGACGAGAGAGGAATTGCTGGATAGATATTGTTTGGACTACAGGCCTTACATATATGTCTTGAAAGCAATGAATCTGCATCCATTGCATATTTATATCAACAGGAACAAGATCCAGTTTTTCGTGACATAGGAGTAAGAATTCTGCAAATCTACGGCAGCAGCAACAACAACAATTTCATTGGGACGATTGTCGGAACAACGATTGCCCGAACAACGTATCGGCAACGGTGGAGCGATTCAACAGCAAAAGGATAGCAACGGTGAACAACGTGAGATAGATAAACAATGATGCTCTGCCAACCAAATTACAGATGATGTATTTTCTAACTTTGGCTTTTCTTCTGAATATTTCATGGACAACACAGAGGAACCAACGAAACAAACAGTACAAGGGAGCAACATACAAACGACGGCTGTGGTAATAACAACAACAAACGGCAAGGAATCAACGGCCACACCAAATCGGCAAGCAACAGCAACAAGCAGCCAACCAATATGATCCCCAAGTATCAATCGAGCGACCGTACCGTTGCTGAAGAAAGATAAGTGTAGGTTAGCATGTAAATTGTATTATTCTTTTGTTATCGTTTACTCTACATCAATAGATACTCACCTCCTTTTTTCAATTATTATATCGTTATAGGAAACGTCGATTTGTTTCAACAGCAAGCAGCAACAGCAAAAATGACAGCAACAGCAACCGGTTACAACCAATCGTCGGCCAGCAGAGCAACAAATCCTCATCACCACCGAATCATTACAGAAGCAACGGCACGGCAAAGAATTGTTGCCACCACCAAATCAACAACAACGGTCATTGTCAGCAACACGAATCAAACGCAACACCAAATCAAGCTGGAGCAACATCCATTGGACAGCAGCAACAGCAACAGCGATCGAGTGAAAACAGCGAGGGCAACGAATCGTCCGCACCACCAACAGCAATCGATCCTCAACATTGATCAAGCCGCAACAACAGCAACAGTGATTCGTCTGTACGGTACCAATACAAGCTCACTTCTCTTAAAATTTTAATTATCCTACCGGCACCATACATACATGCCTGTCGGTCGATTTTTAGAGTAACAACAAGAAAAACAAGTAGGTAGATTCCGTACGCAAATTCACTACAGAAAAGGAAGACAGACAGACCTTTGTAAGAGCCAAATTGTGAGCTTTAGGATTAAGTGATATCCAGATCGCACCTCTATTGGTCCCTCTTTACGGGTCGTATGTGCGTTGAGATGAATCGTATAAACAGTTATTTGTTTTGGCGACTATCATGAGTAACTGGTTTAGTCTGTCGGGGTACGTCCCATAGTCTGCCTGTATGTCCTTAACCTGCGTGATTTCTAGAGTCCCCGTGTCTTCGTGGTAGTACAGTACTAGTAGAAGATACTTATCCCGTGGACCTCATTTTTCTTTCTCATCAACGCCATCTCTCCACATGCACCTCATGGCTAGCTCAATTAGCCTCGTCCCACTCATTAGTTTAGTGAGTAAGTTAGCAATATTTGACTCGCCTGGCTCCTTTGCAATCCGGACGGTTCCCGCTGCTATACATTCTCTTGCCTTATGATAGGCGACGCTATTGTGCTTCTTCTTACAAGGACTTTCCGGTTGTGTAGTGTTCTTCACAACTGACTCATTGTCACAATAGATATTGGTGGGTCATTCTATAGGTATGCCCATCATTCGTAGTTTATACCTTAGCCCCTCTACCATCTCGATTGCTATTCTCAGTGCAACTATTTCCGAGCCGAATGTAGATGTCTCAACAGTTGTTTGCCTCTTGGAGGAACCACAAAATAGGTGCTCTGTTAACAAAGATGATGACTCCTGTATGAGATCTTCTGGTAGCCTTGCAACCTGCATGATCCGCATCTACAAAACACGTAGTAATAACAGCCTTCCCTTTCGGTTCGGGCATATCTGGAGGCAAAAATTCTTTGGCCCCTGGATAGAACTCTCTCCAGTCGCACGACTGAAAATTCGACTCATCTACCTCGGGCATGGATGCATCAAATACCAACTTGGACTTACTGTAATTCTTTAAGTATGCAAACAGATGAAACAACTGGTTGAGATGACCCTCTCTTGCTTGGGCAAGATATCAAGACATAAGTGACACGGGCATAATGATATCCAATCGACCGAGTTCACATATCCACCAGAGTATCCCTACCAAACCTTGATAGTAGTTTTGTTTCTCCGGATCGAGTTCTGGTGACGCGTCTATCTCAGGCCTATACTCAGCGCTCAAAGGGGATCTTGCTGTCTTAGGTAGTACCTTAAACGCATATTTTCCGGTTAGTAGTTCTTCTTCAACCGATTTGATGGCTTTTGCAGTATACTTAGACAAAGCCATGGACCAGTATGGGTTACCATTGATGTAGGTCTTTCCTATATCAGCTCCCAAGTAGAAGGAAGGTTCTTCAACTGTTCTATTCTTCAACTTGAACTGCCTTTCTATTGCATCCATCTGGAACTTTGGATCCATTCCACATACAAGAATATCATCAACGTAGGCCACACAGTACTCGTAGTAATCCTGAGCCATCTGGTTTGAACGCAGATCGGAGATGCACATCAGGATCTGCTTTGCAAGATACATAACCAAGCTCTCTTAAGTGACTAGCCAAGTGTGATCGAAAAGATGCCCCAGCAACCGGGAGTCCATATAAAGCCCTTACAATCTTGCAGGGCCTCCCACATAGCTCTGGCGCAAACCCTTGGGCTTCTGTAGCAATTGTGAAGTACTTCTCTTTGATGGGTTCTGTTAAGTAAGCGTTCTGTATGTCCGCACTGAGTACCTTGAGGTTGTTGAGTGCTGCCACTAGGAAGAACAATCGAACCGGATCCCTACTGGGTACACTGGAATAAGTGTATTCCTTGGAGATTTCTGGGACTTTGTGGCCATCACTGACTAAGCGGGCCTTCCGAGTTAAGTCAATCTTGACATCGAAGACCATGTGCATGGTTATTTTGGTATGCCCCACTGGTACCTTGTCTTCCTCGTTGAATTCAAAAGCAATAGAGATGTTCCTCATTTCTTTTGCAATAGCCCGAGCCCAATGATTGGTCCCCGTTTCTCGATCAATCGCCTTTGCCTCTGAAATAGACTTAGGAAGCCGGACCCCGTACTTATGGGACTTGGTCCAATATTTGGTTTTAGCGCCAGATATGATCCGGTCTTTTCTCCGAAGTACCTTATAGGCCCACCACTTAAACGCTGGCTCATTTATGATGCCTTCCTCGCGGGCGTATATTGCTGTTTCAACCGGGAAGCTTTCCTTCATATCACTTAACTTTGCCCAGGATGTAGTGCCATCCTTCCACCTAACAAGGAATCTCCATCCTTTGGTTGTTGGTCTTGACCTAGTTTGTCCGGATTTAGTTGTGTAAGTAGCCTGTTTGATAGTTAAGGTCCTCCTCTTCCTTTTCGAAATTAATGATCTCATCCATTAGACAATACATGCGCCCTTCATCGTCGACGGAAGAATAGATACTTTCTGCTAGCATATTGGCTGTATAAATTTCAATAGATCCATCTGGCATAGAGACCTCGTAAGACCTCGTGTCTAAGAGTGGATTGTTGTTCTTTTCACCAATCAGCACACCATCCTTATCCCTGCAACGGCTCTTGACTAGCCCCCGGATGTGTTGGTCCCCTATCTGGAGTAATACCTCGGTCCCAAGATACTCAGTCAAGGTCCTTATCAGATAAGTTCATCAACATCCGGGGAAGAAGCCTCGGCTTCTGCCATGAGTACTTCATCCTCTCCCTCATATTTGCCATCAAATAGGCCCAGAGGTGGTTCGCCAAGTTTGTTTTCAAGATAAGTATCGGAAGGTTTAACATCATTGCCTATATTTGCGTTGATTTCTTTGTTGTGTGCTTCCAACTGTGATAGGATATCTGGGTGTCTCCATTCTTCCTCAGATATAGCCCGGGTGCTGTTTGTTATGTGAACTTTTTTGGTCTTAAATAAGATATAGTGACAATCTCCACCACCGAAAGTATCCCCACATGGGCCCAGCCACCGGCCAAGCCTATTTGTCTTTCCATTTAAGTCGTACCACCAGATGAAATCCTACCAATCGTGGATCATATACAGGGTGATATCTGGAGTATACCCATGCACCAATTCAAAGCTAGTCCTTCCCATCGAAGAAGGATCACTTGATGCCGCAAGGTTCATTCGACCGGCTGCTAACATTCCACAGAAGGCCCAGCACCTCCTGGGACTGCCCTTCTTAGAAGTCATCCAACGGATTGCCCGCCTCAAGTCCCCAGCACTGTGTTCTGCAGTATTTTGCCACCAACAATGGGGCTGTATGTAGGTTTGGCGGATGCGATACTCCGACCTGAGTTTGTGCCAACCAGTGTTGTTTGTCTCATGATTTCCCTGGGCTTTTGCTCCATCAGTAACAAGATGTTCTGGGATTCCCACTTCATTTATAAAGCAAGAGAGACCATCATGACATCGGACTTCTCCCCTGACAGGATAGAAGGCCACATAACCTTTTCCATTTGCAAAGATCTGAGCTGCTGTATTGTTTCGGATGATGCTGGGAACCTTGAACTTCATAGTATCGGCGTACCAACGACCCTTGAGCATCCTCCTATTCCTCCACTTCTGTGTCTTCAGTCGCTTCGTAATAGGCTGGGACAATTGCCTAATACCATCTTGGGTAGTGACTTCAATGGTAGCCTTGGCCCGCCTCTCACTTATGTTCCACATCTTAGCAATCGCCTTGGCGTCGTACCTGTTGACCTTGCCGGGGATTCTTATTGGAGGTCCCCATTGTCCCCGTCGTATGGAGGACTTCTTTTCCAGGGACATTTCTTGGTCTAGAACATCTTGTTGGCGACGTAGCAGCTTCCTCTCCTTGGTCCTAGCCTTTGCTTCCTGTTGAATGGCAAGCTCAGCTTCAGATAATGAGGACAGACCGGCTGATGAAGGCTTGGTGGAAACATCAGAAATCATCGAATTTGCTGAATTGCGGAGATTTTCTTGGTCCTCCCCGGTGGTTCCAGCAAGGGCTGAAATCAATCGTGTAGAGACTTCCATTGGGTTATACCCTGTGCGTTGGAAAGGAACTCGGCCAATACATACAGAGGCCAGATGAAGTAGTTGGGTCGTGTCGTACCCTGTGCCTAGTGGTTCGGGATGAATCGTGGATGAATATTTGATTGGGGTCCCACAAGCCTGCAGGCACCCTGAAAGGGTAGCAACAACTCGTGGGAAAGAGGCATTGGTGGCTTCTTCTTCTTCTTCTGCAAAGTGAGAGGAGTAGGGGTCCCATGTGTGGGTATCTGTAGCCAGTACATGTTCACAGGTTGCCAGTTCCTTCTTTGTAGGTTTGCGGGAATCAAAATAGGGTATGACCCCGTCGACTTTGAGAGGAATAAAGAGTGCGGTATCGTTGGATTGGAATGTAATCCCATGTGTAGAAGTGGAGTCGTATCTTCGTGGAGTATCCTCAACCTTGTTGAAGTTGCAGTCCTGGACTTGGTTGGGACATACCAAGCTGTGTTGCAACTTGGTGCCAAAGAACAGGGCCTGCCCAAACACCAAGATATAGGTAATCCTGTCGGTTGGGTCATTCCAAGCTGTGGCGCAACGAGCGATAGGGACATCCTTAAGTGGTGAGTAGGTGTCTGAAAATGGTGCAACATCCACATAGGTCAAAATAGAATCCAATGAATTGAGTAATACCATATTTGATCCCGCGGCTGTTGTATCAGCATGGCTGTCCAACTCGCATCGGCCGTTATGGGGAGATGGTGAGCCAACACTCTTAATATGGACTACTGGCCGGCCTACCCGGGATACAATCGACAGGCCCCGGCCGGCAAATCAGTCTTGATTCTTCTTCTTGTGAGTATGGCTACCAAATTGGTCACCGGCCGACCCCTTTGCTGTAGAGTTGTCCCCCTTGGCTTCAACCATAGAAACTTGCGCAGACTGTCCAGAAGAGTTGAGGGAGGGGCGTAGGGCCCTTACTTGGTTCTTTTGCGCCGAAGACATAGTGACCCAGACTTCTTTTGGATAGATTTTACCCTCAAGAGGCCCATCATATGTACCGGAAGTCTTCTGTTTCTTGTTGTTGCTGGATTTCTTGTTGGAGGAGGAGTTGCCTTCATTGTTGCGTTTGTTGCCCCTTTTTCCCCTTGAAGGAAGAGATATTACGCCGACTGCCTTTGCGACTGGCTTGCATTTTCTTGATACCAAGCGCTTGAGTGAAGTGGGTATCCGCTTTGTCGAAGTTGTTATACATGCCACCTCCTTCATTTAGGACCAATTAGACTGCTATTTCGAGTCTTGGGTCCGATATAGAGTGGCAGAAGTCGGTAACAAACTGATCTTCGGGTGGGAAAGCCTTGTGCCGCAACAGGAACTCCTTCGGGTCGTACCATCGCCTTTTGTGCTTGTCGAAACTGTAGTTCTTGGTATCCCTGGAGTAGGTAGAACTCTGTAGGAAGGTCCTCTTTTCTTCTATGAGAAGTCTTATATTTGTCGATTTGTATGCTTGAGAGTAGAGGGTGAAGTATGCCTTTCTTCCATCCCCTTCGGAGCCAAGACCTTGGATGTAGGACCAGCCAGGGCCCGCCCCTACCAACTTGAAAAGGATTCCCCATAGCGTATTGTTGTCTTTGGTTCAGTGAGACCCTGAATGGACCGTGCATCGTATAGAATACTCGTTCCAGTTGGCAGTACTTGTCTGTCGGAGCAGATCCAACGGTCCCCCCCTTTTCAGCATCGCCTACTATGGAGTCCTTCCAGATCGTGTAGAGTAGAGATGTTTTGGTGACACCCCTTTTGTGCCAAAGATATTCCCTGAACCGTTCATCAAATTCCTTGAACTTCGACATTGCAGTGAGTGGTTCTGGGAGAGTAAGGTCCCCGGCTGCCGTGTTACTATCATCCTCCTTCAGGGACTTGAGGCGAGTTCTAGTCTTAGCCTCTGCGTCCGGGTCAGCCATCCAGTCAACCGGGGTAGCGGTGGCCCCAATGAGAGGCTGAAATTCAATCCAAGCCACAAACAACTTGAGGTGGTCCCCGAAGACCCTCCCCACATACACTTGTTTTGGGTCCGGGCAGTAGTTGTGTTTGGTCTTGTTGACACCATTCACCAGGGATTTGATAGCAGATTCATCCATGTCTCGTAGGGAGTCAGTACTAGCTGTAGCCAGTCCGGAAAAGCTCGTCTGCCGTAATCCGGTTCAATCCAAAAGATTCCAAGATCTCCCTGAACACTATTTCAGTTGGAGTTAGGGACCTCTCCCCAGCATATCCAGGGATTCCCTCCAGTCTATCAGCGCGTTTGATCGCGTCTTGAACCTCTTGTGTGAGTGCCGGAGCCCGGTTAGTATCCATCATGGTCCTAATAAATTCCATTTGCGCTGCTGTGAAGCCAAGATCGGCAGGGATGGCTGGTCCATTGTTGGTAGGTCCGCCAGCTGCTGGATTAGCGGCGGCAGCCGCTGGATTAGCGGCCGCAATGTTGTTGCGTTGGTTCTGCCGAGCTGGTCTTCCTCTCACCATGGTTAGTAGTTTGCTTCTGGAGTAGTTGTTTGCTTGTTCTGTAAGTGATATATGAATGATTTTTCTGAGGAGAGTTTGCATTTCTTGAATAATCACTGTCAGCACGATATCACTAGTAGTGGATATTTTCTAGTGCTTTCTCCTTGCAAAATTCTACAAACGTTTCTATTCCGAACGCAAATCCTTCAGTTATCCCATACTTAAGCAAACTGTTCGGGTTCCGATTTGATTCGGGGTCGTTGATTTGGCTTATTAATCCCTTCGCGGGCCGTTGGGTTTACTCGTGCGGGAATCTAGTGGCCGTTTGGTCCGGCCCGCTACTGGTTCCCACAGAAATTTGCGGCCGTTGAATTGTTTGCACAGAAATTGGGGCCGTTGGTTTGTTTTCCCGTTATTTTACGATTACAAGTCCAACGGATCCCTCTAATGAGCGGGAGTTGAAACTGCTCTAGAATAGTTCAACTGCCCTCTCCGTGTAGTGGCTAGGTCCAGCTTAGTGCACACGTCTGTGCGCTGCCCCGCCGTATGTTAGTAATTTTCTCCTCGTACGGAGGGCGCACGCCCCCGATACTTGGCCAGTCCTTGACTGTATTTCCAGCTAGTACCGTGTGGCCGTACATCTTGTGCTATTGGGGCCGGTAGCTTGTTGCCGTTTCTATGCACACCTAGGTGTGTTGCCAGTACTCATCGTGTTGTTTGAGGCGCCATGTGGACCTCGCCATGCTTGAATTGGAACACGTTTACTTTTGAATGTAAAGACTGTGACTGCTTCGGCCCTGGATTCCATATCTTGTATCGATGGCATTTGCTCTTCCCCCTAGGCCGTTATGTCGTTTGAGAGAAGCAAGAGGTATTAGCTCAAGCCCGGCTGCACTTTTTCCATTACCCATCTAAGTGCTCAAATTTGAACATAGCCTTCAGGAGGGTCTTTGATTAACCGGTGATCAGTCGGTAATCGGTCTCGCTTCTTCTATTGTCGTGTGAACCGCTGGAACACTCGTCTCTCATTTGAACGGTAGCCAATTGTTGACTAAACACTCTTTTTGGTTAGAATCTTTGGGTCTGACAAACTCTGATTTCTACTTCATGTTTGTTAGATAGATTTCGTTGTAATACTGATTACGTTCTAAAATTGTGAGCATTACTAGAGATCAAATGGTACTTGAATTGCACCTCCACCGATCTCTCTTCCCGCCGTATGTGCGTTAGAAGGAATGAATCATATAAACAGTTATTTACTTTGGCGACCATCACGAGTAAGTGATTTGGCCTGTCTGGTGTACGACTCACAGTCTGCCTGCATGTCCTTAACCGCGTGGTTTCTAGAACAGAATAACAGACAGACCTTTGTAAGAGCCACTCGTTCGAAATAATTTAATTTTTGTTCATATGAGCCTCTCATTTTTTTAATGTTCGCGAAAGTTGGTATGAGCCACTCATTTTTTTTATGTTCAAGCGAGCCACTCGAACGAATTAGGAGTAAATTATTTTAATGTTTGGTACGAGTATTCTTACCGTAGTACAGTTAGAGTTTACAGTTAGATTTTACAGTTAGATTTTACAGTTAGATTTTACAGTGTGATTTTCACTGCTTGCGAATTATTTTTCCACTAACAATATGATCGGCAACAGCAACAACAATCGAACCGCAAACGGCACTAACGCCGGCAACAGCAACAACAATCAAACTGCAAACGGCAATAGCGTCGGCAACAGCAACAGCAGCAAGCGGCAGTAACAAGCAATTCTTTTATTGAACAATAACAGAGCAACAAAGGAATCAATGGCAACGAACAAATCAGCAGTGAGAGCAACAGTGAAAGCTAGATTAATACTTCCTATGATTTTACACATAACTTTTGTTTGTATTCGTCATCCTAAGCCCCCCCCCCCCCACTCCAAATAGAAGTAGTAGCACACTGTTGTCGCCGCCGTTGTCATTATTTTGGTTTAGATCAAGAAGGGTTGGTTGTCAACTTGTTTGCAAACCTTCGTAATTTGGTTATTTGCCGTCTGATCACCGTTGGATTTTCATTCCCAGTATAAAAAAGGTAGAGTAACATGCTGGTGCTCGGACCTTGTAAGATAACAGCAACAGCTAGCGGCGACCAAGAGCAACGGCAAGAGTAGTGAGCAGCGACACCAGCAACAACAAATGGCAACGACAAAGATACAAAAAGCCCTACTCTGACCCACCCATCTCTTCCCCGAGCCCAAAAGATTCGTAGGGGTTTTCTGGAGGCAGCAAAATTGCTCAGTAGAATTTCCCAGAGGAGACAATGGAGGCCGATTTGTTGTTGCCATTTACCAATGATTTGTATTGAACACTCACCAGTAACATCGTAGGCAAATCTTAGTAAGTAACATCATAGGCACCACCATCAAGTAAGCTTTCGCCTCCAACAGTCCAGTTTCAGTTGAGTGATCACAACAACAGCTTCAAAACATAATTGATACTTCCACATCATCACCTCATTGTCAGGGTCTGAATGATAGAAGTGGGTAGCAAGCACATTGAATTGCTTCAATCTACTAAATACTGTCTCTTGTTGTCCACGATAAATTGATTTCTTCTTACGGGCATAACTGTTGATGCCTGCAGATGGTGGCATGAGCCGAGGATCTCCTCCTGGACCACTGTCACATTCAACTGGTTCATCATCTGGTAACTCTAGACTAAGCTCTTCCTTGAAGATGCGAGACTCATCAGTAGTTGCAAAAAATGGACCTCTAGTCCAGCAAATTTTGTTAGAGAAGATGGCTACAGCGAGCTCGTACTTCAACCCTGGTCCATTAAATTTATGCGAACACCATTTTCTGTCCCATGGGAATGGCTCATTAATCTTGCAGTCAGTACAATCCAGTGTTAATAGTGGAAATTATCACCATTTGGAGCATTGGTGAATCGACTTTCCAATTTGATTACGGTTGGCTTAAGATCAGCAATGGCCTCGATAACGTGCCATGCCTTTTCATGAAAGGTTCTGGGGTTTGGCCAGTCTACTACAATTGCACAATGAACTTCTTCTGTCCAATACACTTTCAAGAAAACAAGAGCCCATAGCAGGTGTTTCAGCTCAATGCCCTCTTGCACATTTGGCTCGATTCTATTCCAAATTTCAGCAATTACGCTGCTGGAAGCACCAAAGACAGAGATGATACGGCCTTCCTTGTCTTTCGAATTCCATTTGCGTTTTGCAGGGAAAGCGAAGGACAATCCTTGCTGCATTTGCAACATATTCAGCATCCACCATTGTTACTTTTGATGAACAGCGTTATTTTGCAGCCAGAGAGAAGAAGGTTTCGTTAGCAGCAAGAGTACTAGTAATTAATGGTCTGTGTTTGATACCGAGAGGAACATTGTTGTCTTTAAGAGGGAAGAGTGATTGCCGTTGTACAACAAATTGTTTGCGCCGGCCCGCCGTCATTAGAGTTGGTCGGACTTGATGTAAATTCTTAGAGGCCGGATGGATCAAACCGAACACCAAGGAGTTCATACAATGGCACAGAGGGGGCTATGGGAATCCTAAGTTTGTTATCATTACTTAATTTTTATTTTTATTTTTTAATATGAATTAATATTAATTTTCATCTTTTTGATATTAATTTTCATCTTTTTAATATTAATTAATCTCAATTTGTATTAAATAATAGTTTTATTTTTCATTTTTAGTTTATTTTGAATAACAATTTATGGACAAAATCTACATAAAATTGATTAATTTGGGCGCAAAATTCTTAGTGACTCTGACTAATCCAACTATCACGCACGGCGGCTACGCGACGTAGGTGCCTCAGAGCCGGCACATTGGTGACATTGGGGAGCCAGTAGAGGTTCTGGGTGATACGGAAGGCTTGGAAGTCCTTCCCAAAGTCGGGGGAGGGGACAGTGAATGTTGATCCCCATTGTTCCTCCAGCCAACCCCGCACCCGGATTTGGAAGTAGTATACCACAATGGAGGGAGTGATGAGCTCCCCTAGTTCATCGGCAATTGCTCGGCGAAGGGGCATTTGCTGGAGCTTGAGCTTGGCGAGTCCATTCTGGTAGCCCTGCACGACAGGGTGATGCATGCCTAGAAGGGTGGCCAGGACGGCGAGATAGCTTTCCAGTTGGGTGGTAGCTTCAGTCCAGTCGATGGGTAGGTAGGCCTTGGTCTTCTGGAGTTCGAGGGAGTCCTTCAAGGTGAGGGAGTTGCCTTCGGTGGAGATCATGGTGTCGTAGGCCGCCACAGTGGCTGCAGCTTCCTGTTCCCGCTTCAAGGAGGCGGCAGATCCACCGGGGGGAGTGAAAGCTAAAGGGAGTATGCCGTCCGCCACGTCAAAGGGGTCAGTCCCATGAAAGTTGCCATCTTGGAACTTCTTGAGTGCCGCCGTGGTGACCAAGGGTGCCTGGATGAGGAACTCGGCGGCGCATGTGGCTACCTGGCTCTGGAAGATCATGTGGGTCTTCTCGTGTTTGCCTTTCTGTGCCCAGGCTTGGTATATGGGGGGTAGGTCGGCTTCCTCAAGCTTGCCACACAGCAGCAGCAAGCGCTGGGTGTACAAGGGGCCCCAGGTGTTCTTGACCGTGGCAGGGGGGCGACGTTGGTCTAGGCCCTCACTGAGCTTGAGCTGTTGGTTGGCGAGGGCGGTGAGGGTAGCTGCCAGCGTGGGATCTACCCCGGCTGGTTGGCCGGGTGCCAGCGGCTGCCCCGGATGGGAGGGTTTCTTCAATCCCGGGAGGTCCCGGTATAGTACCTGATTGCGCATGTACAAGGTTAGACCTGGCTCCCCTCGGAAGGGGGTGCCGGGTGTGGCAAAGTGGACACCTCCATCAGCAATGGTGGGGTCGGTACCAGCAGCTCGGAGGGTATTCAGTAGGGGGGCGCAAGTGAGTGCCAGGTTGAGTGTGTCAAGGTAGGGGTAGATGATGTTCAAGGCGTGGATTGGACTAAGGCCCTTGCCTAGGAGTAAGGGCACCAATTGGAAGGGGATGAAGCAGGCCTTGAAGGGGGTGATGACTTCCATGTGAGGATCATCGCCTAGCACCATGGGGATCATGTGGGAATGGTGAGCATGCTTGATAACATCGAGGTGGCGGTCGAGGGACAGCACCAAGGTCTCGGGCGCCTGCTCGAGGAGGGCAGCATCCACTAGCACTAGCTCTCCTGCATCGCCTTCGATGTCGTCCAGGTAGCCAAAGGCCTTGCCCTTGTTGGTACTTGGCGCGGTCAAGGGCCCCGGGTACTTCCGAAGGCCATGCACCAATCGGAGGCGCGCCTTTCCAAAGGTGTCGGTCAGGAATATACCTAGGGCCCCCACAGGTTCTGGTTCGAAGAGGTCCAAGAGCCGGCCCAGGAGTACGGGGGTGGCTGTTTCCTCAGCAAAGTAGTCATAGATGGTTTGGTAGGCCAGGTCCCGGGCAGGTCCCACTCCAAGGGGACTGGGGGTGCTCTGGTAATACTCAGTGTAGGTCAGCATGTTGGAGCTGTTGATCGGAGTAGTCGGTATTGGAATCTACGGGCTGATTGGAGGTGCGGATTGTTGGCAGCTTGGTGCGTCAGTAACTAGCGCGCTTGGTGCGGTATGGAGGTGCGAGGAGGCCCTTGGAGGTGCAGAGTGACGTCGGAGTCGCTAGTCTCTTTCACGCGCAAGTTGATCAACTGGAGGTGCAGACCGGAGGCCAAACCGATTAGCGGGAGGTGCGAGGAGGTGCGTGCGCGGACGCTTCTAACTGATTGGAGGCGCGGATTAGGGAGGAAGCGACTGGGGCGCGTTGGCCGCGTAGATCGACTGGAGGTGCAGCCGGTACGAATCGATTTGCGGATGCTTGGAGGCGCTGTATCTATCAAGGCCGGGCCTGCTGTAGCGCGTTGGCCAAGTAGATCGGAGGTGCAGCCGGTGACCAAAGCGATTCACGGACGCTTGGAGGTGCTGTATCTATCAAGGCCGGGCCTGCGGTAGCGCGTTGGCCGAGTAGATGGACTGACTGGAAGTGCAGATCGGTAACCAATGTGCGGCCTCTCCGACTAGTCGGTGCCTTGGAGGAGGAATCGCCCGGAAGTGCTTTGGAGGAATTGACTGGAGGTGCGCCTTGGCCGCGTCGATTGACTGGACAGATCGGTGACCAATTGGACTTGCGGACGCTTGGAGGCTTGAGTACTCCAAGCCGGGCCTATGGTAATGACAAAAGGGAGCTGTTGAGGTGTGAGTGTGTTAGGGAGAGACTGGCTGCTGTACGGGTACACTAGGCAAGACTAGGGGACCAGGACAGGAGACTGCTGTATGGTTACACTAGGCCAGGCTAGGGGACCAACAGATAGGCTTGTCGTACGGGTACAATAGGATAACTATTGGACCAGGACGCGTTACCTATTTATTTACTTATTCTACTACTAATCGGTTTAGGAGCAAAAGAGTGAGCTGTGGGCTTGTATTCTGCTGGGGGAATCCTCTACAGGCTTGTTAGCGCTTAGCCTGTATTTGCAGAGATTTCGCTTGCAGAATTCGATGCTTGCAGATTCGCTTGCAGAATTTGATGCTTACAGAATTCCCAGTACAATGTACTGTACCTACGGGGAACGTTCTGTCGCACCGATGTTGCTGATTGCTGATACAGTGAGATCTTTCTCGAAGTACGTGCGCTGTATACTCAAGGTTGTTCCCCGGTCTGTACTTCACTACCATTCCCCTCATCCGGTTTGCTACATCAATTGCGAATCATTAATTATTAATGACTCATTCCCAAACTGAAATCCCGTGAAACATTGATTTTTCACCCGCGAAATTCTTAATTCCGGGGGCTTTAGCTACTGTAGAATAATGAATAAACGGTAACGTTTTTTTTACTAACTTTTCGAACGAACGAACTTTTGATCAAAACGAAACCAACGTAACGAAATACTTCCTCCGTTTCAAAATGAGTGTGCCCTTGGCACATACTAAATTGCATAGACATTAATTTTTATGAAAACTGCGTCGTAACAAAACCGCTTTGTTACGGTAATAAAACAAAAAGAACGCGATCGGCCTTAAGGTCGATTGATTTAGTGAGTAAGAATAATCATCTTAGATGCGATCGAACAAACGAACGAACGAGAGGTTAATTACTTGTCGTTTGCAGGCATATTACTGTGTAATTTGCCACAGTAATGGTTGCGCGCGTTACCACCGTGTTACCTGCCCCAAAACCGGTAAGATGCAAAACACATGTAAACCGACATCGTCAGTCTTTTACCGTATAATTCGCCGTGATATCCTTATCGTGAGATATCACATGTAAAACATCATATCTTATCGTGTAGAATTAGTACTAGAGTGTACGTAAATTTAGGGCACGATAGTGTTTTAGAGTTGTTAATTCTTCAAAGAGTGAGCTGATGGGGAAATCCGGTACGGTGAGTGTACAAGATAGAAATACCACAATTAATACCCAGTACCAAAACCATGTAGAAGTCTACAGGAAATAAACATATGTGTGCTCCGCACACCGAAGTCCCTTCAAAAAAAGAACAAGACAAAAGACCCTGAAAACACACCGAAAAAAGACAATTTTTTGATGGGAAGTCCGATCATCGAAATCACGAATGCCGGCCCATGATTGGCCCTTCTGTTTCTCCTTCTATAGAACAGACCATGAAGGTTCATCACCGTACAAATAGTACAAAATGACACCAACTCAAATACCTACACATTCCGCTACTTGGTTTTCAATCCGGAAGTGTATTCGAACGGCAATTCAATGGCAAATAACACGAGACGACGAGACGAAAAAATCGAGCCGACGGCCCTTCACTGACCCATCTGTTTCCCCTCCAATACTAGAAGGGAAGATGAGGGTGGACATGTACAAAGACTACCACATTCGAACACCATCATGTTCCTCTACTGATTTTTTGACTTGGAATGGCAATCGAACGGCTATCGGATTGGATGGTGAATTAAGAAGATACGGGGGACACCATTTCCATTTTGACGGCCATTCTGTTTCTCCTTCGATAGAACAGACCATGAAGGTTCGCCACTGTACAAATAGTACAAAATGATACCAACCCAAATACCTACATGTTACTCTACTTCAATTTGGAGCGGGAAAGGTAGTATTCGATTGGCAATTCGATAGTGAATAACACGCAAAGATACGAAAAAACAAGCCGACAACACGCCCTCCGTTTTCAATCATTCAATCGATCCTTCAGCCCTTCCCATTCACCACTGACAAAAGAGAGGATGAAGGAGGCAGACAGCATGTAAAATGACTACTACATTCAAAACCAGCATGTTACTATACTCCTTCTTTGACCAGGAATGGTGATCAAATGAACGCAACAGTGATCGATTGGACGAGCTGCGGGCCCTTAGATATGTAGACCAAATCTAATCACAGTACCAAGAAAACATTACACAGCACACTAGTAGTAGCTTACTTAGCCTAGAGGGGACTGATTTAGAAGCAATAATAGTAGGGGGGATCGGCACTTATTAGCTGTCTTATTGGTCGTCACCGTCACCGTTTCAAAAAAGTGATTCGAAAAAGTGAGCGAAAAAATGTGTCATGAAACAAGCACCTCCGGGGACACTTCTTAGAAAGAGTCATGTAAAGTACTTGTGGTATTTGTGGTATTTCCTTAAGAGTTACACGGAGTCTTATACCACTAAAAATGCAACAATACTGTGTATGGAAATTCACCCCGTACCTCTGTTTTTTGAGGGGTACGACATGATTTCTACAGAGAAAAACAGTAGGAATAGTCATTCGAGGTATGTACCATTAAGCGTACCAATTTCTAGTTACGTGCCACAGTAGTGCCAGGTTAAATACCACAATTGTGGTATTTCCGATGTATGGTAAAGAGACAATCCACATGATCGGAGCGCCGACAATTATTCACTCAGGTTAAATAACCTTACAAATAAGGTTATTTGCCCTTATGACTTTTCGTACAATACGCCCGCTTAGTACGTACGAATACACATTTACACGGTGAATTCTTTTCATTTAACCTATTAAGACCGCTCTTTTTGGGTTGAACTCTCCTCAACCAACTCTACATGATGGGTTAAACATTAGAGATCTCAGTGGTATTGCTGTGCCTTTCATAGGGACTTGAAGAAGGCCTGTCACACCTTGCAAAACTGATTTTACCGGTTGAAAGGGTTCCACCGGTCATTTTAACGTCCGGATACTTCCACACGCAAGCTAAGACACTGAATTTGTGTAAGGGCACAGTGGTTATAAACAGTAAGAACGTTCTTGTACTTTCATTAGTGTTCCAAATAGAGCCATTTTATGCTCGTGTGGCGTGTGCCATTTTCATGGGTGTCAGTTGGAAAATCTCAATTGATGCAAAAAACTGATCTGAGAGGGGATTTTAGATCGCGCATTGCATTTTTTTCGTTTTTGGGCTCTTTTTTGTGTGTGTTTTAACACGGCAATTTTCACTCGCGGTTTTTCACACGGTAATTTTCATGTGTCCTCTCCATTAACACAACTCTATTCTACTCCCTTCATTGCACCTCCATCAGCTGACTAAGCATTTAGTGGATCAGATTGAGCACCTCTGTCGTCAATAAGAATAATGGACTGGTAGTAGCTGATGAGTGAGGCTAGTAGTAGTGCTTTACAGGCTAGTAGTAGTGCTTTACACGTACAGTACATTATTCGTGACGTTTAAAAAAGTTAGAAAATCAAAGTTAGGGTTAGAAAATTAAAGTTCGTGAATAATTTTTATTCCCTGCTACTAATCCTACACAGTTCTACGTAAGAGGAACACTCTTTTTGGAACCCACACAGATCGGTCATAACACACTCATTTTGAAACGGAGGAAGTAAATAAATAAAGCGGTCTCCAACATTGAGTGATCTAGAAATCACGCGGTTAAGGACATACAGGCAGACCGCAATAGTCGCCAAAGTAAATAACTGTTTATATGATTCATCTCAACACACATATGACATGTAAAGATAAAGAGAGATCAATAGGGGTGTGATCCAGATATTAGTTGGATCGTCCTAATGCTCACAATTTTAGAACCTAATCAATATTACAACAAATCTATCTATCGCAATCTAATGATACGAAGTAGGAATTAGAGTTTATCAGACCCAATGACTCACCGAAACTGGAGATCTAGTAAACAATCGATTACCGCTTCCAATGGGTGGACCGATTATTCACACGACAATGGAAGGAACAGGACTGACTACCGATTGATCACCGGTTAATCAGAGACCCCGAAAGGCTATGTCCATGTTTGAGCACTTAGATGGGTAATGGCACTAGTGCAGCTGGGCTTGAGCTGATACCTCTCGCTTCTCTCAAATGACATAGCAGCCTAAGGGGAGAGTGCAAATGCCATCGATGCAGGACATCGAATTTGGGGGCCAAAGCAGTCACAGTCTTTACATTCAAACGTAAACATGTTCCGATTCAAGTGCGGAGAGGCCCACATGGCGCCTCAAACAACACGATAAGGACTGGCAACACACCTAGTAGGTGTGCATAAAAACGACAACAAGCTACGGGTCCCAACAACACCAACAACAACGACAACTTGAGGTACACGGCCTCACGGTAGTAGGTGTGAATACAGTTAAGAACTAACTGAGCACCGTGGGGAGGACTCAAGTCCTTCGTACGAGTAAGTAAGATACTACCACAAGGCGGAACAGCGCACATACGTGTGCACCAAGCTGTTCCTAGCCGCTACAGGGTACTCTGAGAAGAGCAGTTGAATTATTCTAGAGTAATCTCAACTCCCACTCATTAAAGGGATCCGTTGAACTAGTAACCGTAAAATAGCAGGAAAACAAAAGTTTTTGGTGCCGTGCATGAATACATTTCTCATGACTCATCTGATGCATATTGGGAACAACATTGCCACACATAATGCTGAAAATGTTGTGGTTTGTGTCTCCAAATGACACACAAGAGGGTATTTTTGTTGCAAATCCAGGAAAACGGTTCCAATTCCCGCGGGAGGCAATCCAATGGCCCCGATTCCTACGGAAACAAGAAGCAAGCCAATTCGAAACGGTCACCGAATTCCACGTGACTGAATCCAACGGCCAGGAAAGGAGTCATAAGCCAAGTCAACGGCCCCGACTCAGAATTAGAACCCTAACCGTCTACTTAAGTATAGGACAACCGAGAGATTGGTGTTCGGAATAGAAACGACGATAGGATTCTGCATGGAGAAGTCACTAGTAAATATCCACTACTAGTGATATCGTGTGAATAGGGATTATTCAGAAATACAAATTCTCCCTCAGAAAATTATTCATATATCACTTCCAGAACAAGCAAACAACTACTCCAGGAGCAAAATCTTAACCATGGCGCGAGGAAGACCAACTCGACAGAATCAACGCAATAACAATAATGCGGCAGCCGCCCCGGCAGCTGTGGCTCCAGCCAACAACGTACCCGAAGTTCCTGGCAACCTTGGATTCACCGCGACGCAGATGGCATTCATCAGGACCATGATGGAAACCAACCAGGCTCCAGCACTCACACACGTCCGAGAACTGTTTCTCTACCCCCCACGGGCTCTCGCGCGGTATTTTTAAAATTCTCGACCCTATTTTTAAAATTTCCTATCTTTTTTTTAGGTCACGTGTCTACTAAAATACCTCGCGTGTCGCGCGCTTCTCCTTTCCAGACAATATCTCATTGATCCCTATCTGGATCATCACCTAAAACTCACTCTCGACTTGGTGGAATAAAAATAATCAATTAAAGAACATTTTCAGGGTTAGGGATATCATAAAGTTTCCTTGATGAACAATATTTTGTGTCAAACTTCTTACGCACGAACGATTTTCTCTCATCTTCGAAACATGCTGTTAACTGCACTTAGTAACACACTGTGTACAAAATACCACAATAAATTGGTGGAGTTGTTAGTTGAACGTTTAACACTAACCCTAAGAGTTGACAACGTAACCTTCTAGACGGAGTTTATGGGGGGGGTTTGGGGGGGGGGGGAAATACGTAAAAATATTAAAAAAATCTGTTTTTAACAAGTAGCCTTGGTACAAACGCTACGACTAAAAATCGTTAAAAACAGGACCCAAATAATTATTTACGGAAATGAGATGCTTCATCTAAAAGCAATAGTAATATCTAGTGGCGCGCGTTCATTTTTATGGTAACAAACTCTCATTTTTATGGTTGCACGTAACCATAAGATTTAACCTGAACATATTGAAAACGATTAAAATCTGTCTTAGATGAAGTTAGTTGTCACGTCATTGTCAACCTTGCCTTATGAGAGAGTTGGTGAAAAATATAATCGGACTTTTTAGATTTGGTACAATTTGTACCGTACATGAATGAGTCGGACTACATTCGAATTTTAATTCGATTGAACAAGACACGACGACAAACCAAGGTGCGAAATATTAACATGGAGTACGTACTCGTACCGGTACGATACACACACTCTTGTTTTAGCGAGTATGTACTCGTAATTTGTAATTTTGCTTGCCAAATTTTGTTCGATACTTAGAGTGTTACACAAAAAGGTGCGGTGTGCTCACCAAACGTTACCTCTGTAGACTTCTACATGGTTTGTGTACTGTTGCATTTTAAGTAGATATGAACTTCGATTGTCCATGGAGTACTCGTACCGGTACAATGTCGCACCAATGCAGCCCGGGTTGCATTTAACCTCGGCTAGTACAACCGGCTACACAATTCTACGTAGGCACTACTAGTATTATGTTTGGTACCCCACCATGTGGCGGGGTACACAATTTTTTTTGTACTACTAAGAGTAGAGTACGGGTTGCATTTTCAATTTTAGCATAGTTGCACTACTGGTTGATTTGTAGCCCTGCATTTTCCCACGGAGGTGCGCAACTTATGCAACTCACGGATAGCAAGTGACTCGCTTATATGCAACTCCTAAATAGTGAGTGACTCGCTCTATTACCGAGGAAATAATTTTATGTGCGTTTGCTCTCTTAATTCTCATACACATGATGCAAATCGTTGATCGAACGCACTCTGACGATTAGATTAGATTAGCTTGCGGCTCACTCAGATTAGCCAACCACTCACTTTTTTCGATCGATCTAATTGCAGATTGATCTAATTGCAAATCGATCTAATTGCAAATCGATCGAAGCAAAACAAGCAACAAGCAACGAACGAACAATGAACAACAAGATGCCGCGTCAGCTGAGCATGGATCTGAAGAACATTCGGGCAAGGGAACAAGCACGCGAACGGCGTGCTAGAGCCCAAGCAGCAGCAGCTTTAGCTGACATGGATCCTGCAACAAGAACACCAAGGGAGGAGGCAAGGGTTGTGCAGCAAGCAAAAGACCTTGCAGCGATCCGGCATGCGCGAGCTGTCATACAAAGAGCTGAAGCAGCTGCAGCAGCAAAAGATGGCGACTCAGACGACGACACACTGGATCCTCCAGAGGAAGAGGAGGAGGACGACGATGACGAGGAGGAGGACTATGAGGATGAAGAGGACTATGAGGATGAAGCTGAAGATAACGGCCTAGGTGAGCTAGCTGCCTTAGCCTTAGCTGCTGAGGATGAGGAGGATGAAGTCCTAGATGATGACGATGAAGATGACGACGACAATGGTGACGTGCTGATGGCTCCAGCGACGCCGCCCCCCCCCCCCCCCCCCCAGCAACAACAACAATAACAACAAGAGGAAGAGTGATCCCTCGTCGAACAAGAGGACCGGCCCCGAAGGGGACCGGATCCAATTCTACCCAATGATGTGAATGCCCCCACTCAGCTCTTAAGATACCACCGAATCTTGTTGGAGTTGATGTCCCATATTGCTGGAGGGCATGAATATGCCACCGACCGGGTGTTCAACCAGGAAGAGCTCAACACTGTTAAGCCAGATCACATCTACAAATGGATGTGTTTGAAGGTGTATGGGATGGAGGATCCAGGAATAGACGATAATCCAGTTGATGGGCGGTCTAGCACTTTGAGATATTGGAAGAAAGCTTTCTCCTACTTCATGACTAACACTGCAGCTTGGGACGAAACAAATGAGACAGGCAATCCTACTAGATCTATCAAGATCAATCGACTGATCAAAGCTGTGGCTAAGAAGGAAACCCGGCAGCTTGGCATCGAAACGTCTGCTGATAGGGCTTTCACACATGAAGAGTTTGCTCAAATGCTTGACCTCACAGCCATTGGAGACAGCCTCCAAAGCCTCCGGCACATGGCAATGCTCTGAGTCCAGCTGCACTTGATTGCAAGAGGGGATGACACCTCACACATGAAGAAGGCAAACTTGCAGGTTAGTAGTACATACGCTGGCTATCTTACGATTCAGATGAGGTGGTCGAAGAATGTCCATGATGAGGGAGATTGTCCATTACAGCTGCTGATGGGCGCTATGGATCACAGGTACTGTGTACTAATTGGCCTTGCTATCTACCTGGAGGCATGGCTTGGTAGTGGCGCGGGCCGATTGAGTCAATGGCTGTTTGCTGAGGGAGACACAGACTCCAGGTCCCCACTGAAAGCCCAGAACAAGGAAGCCGACAAGTGCAAGACGGCATATCAAAAGGCTCTGAAGGGTATCATAGAAGGGGATCAGTTTAGGCCCCTTGGAAGGCAGCAAAGGCTAGGGACTCATTCAGTTAAGAAGTGGGCTACAACTATGGCTAGAAGAGGAGGCGCGACTCGCGATGATGTTAACTACAGAGCTAGATGGAAGACTAAGAGTATGCAAGATTGGTACTTGGATGTGCAGTTGGACTGGCCAGATATCAATGCTGGTAGCAAGCTTTCCCATCGTGGGATTTGCTTGTACAAGGAGAAGGATGACAGTGGCCTAACAGATGACTGGCTTTGTGCTTCAGTAGCTCCTGCAATCCAAGGAGCCTTTGGGGACAACGTCGCTGCTATCCTAGCAAAGCCGTTGCTTTGGGCTTGCTTTGATCCTGCTGTTGCAGACTATATCCCCCTTGGACTGAAGCAACAGATTGTACGGCGATATGAGCTGTTGCAAGGGAGACTTGAGGATGGGGTGAATCCTATTTGTAGAGCTGAAGTTGTTGCTTCCAATATCGATGGAATCGTGTGGCTGGATGAGATCCCTGAGGGTGAAGAAGGAGATGGCGGAGGCGCGTTTGGTAGAGGGGGGCAGCAGTGGAGAAACGCTATCTATGCCAAGCTATCCACCACTCAAACCAATGTAGCAGAGATGAGGAACCATCAGATCTCAGAGCTTGCTGAGCTTTGAAGGCAGATTAAGATTGTTAGTCAGATGGTTCACGGGTTGACACTAGCACCAGCAGCGCAGACGAGAGTTGGAGGGTTCGGAGGAGTAGGAGCAAGACCATCTGCAAATCCGCGTCAAGGGGCTCCGGTGGTAGAAAGACCAGCGCTCTTGTTTGATAGACCACAGACCATCCAAGCCTTGTGGGATGAGTACCAAAATGGAATAGGAGGGAGGAAGCCGGCAAGGGAGTTCACTGCCGTGGAACGCGGGCAGGTGAAGTACGAGTATTGCAATCGTAAGGTTCTGTGGGGATGTATGGAAAGGCTCCTAGACCGGGGGAATGATGTGAACACAGCCATTGCCAAGATCAAGCGTTGCTATGGAGACTGTACTATGACTCAGCTGATTTGGAAGATGCGCCCTAGATGAGAGGCAGGGAGGAAATTTCCAGCTTCGTTGAGCTGTGGTGTCGTCGGTGGCGTTCGATTGGTGGATTGTCAAGTGGAGTGGGGTGTGTTGCTATTGGATAGGGGATCCCCCCCTGTTGTTGCTGATAGCAGAGTGTTTTGAAGTTCAAGTTTTCATGTACCGAGTGTAGGATACGATCGATCGTATTGGTCTCTAACTGTATTAGGGATTAGATGTTACATGTAATCAATGTCGTCGATGAACAATCTCTGTCGTGATATGAATTGAAATTATTTCTGTTTCTGTATGTTGGCGTGTTATTTGCAGTGACCTGACTTGGAATTTTCTTTGATGCACATCCCAGCGGGCTTTGTGCTTTGATTCAATCGATCGATTGGATGATCAGACGATTGATCGGATCGCTGCTGATTGGATCGATCATCGATGAACAATCTCTGTCGTGATATGAATCGAAATTATTTCTGTTTCTGTATGTTGGCGTGTTATTTGCAGTGATCTGACTTGGAATTTTCTTTGATGCACATCGCAGCGGGCTTTGGGCCTCAATTCAATTGATCGATTGGATGATCAATCAGATGATTGATCGGATTGCTGATCGGATCGATCATCAATGAACAATCTCTGTGCATGATATGAATCGAAATTATTTCTGTTTCTGTATTTTCACGTGTTATTTGCAGTGATCGTTTTGATGCAGAATTCAGCAGAGTTTGTGCCTCGCTGATGTGTAGCTTGTCTCGCTGAATATTTGCGCGCGCTTAATCTACCCACGTAGAGTTCTACATGGTTTTTGTACTGCTGTATTTTGGGTTGGATTAAAAGTGTGCACCCTCACGATACACACACTCTTGTTTTAGCGAGTACGTACTCGTAATTTGTAATTTTGCTTGCCAAATTTTGTTCGATACTTAGTAGAGTGTTACACAAAAAGGTGCGGTGTGCTCACCAAACGTTACCTCTATAGACTTCTACATGGTTTGTGTACTGTTGCATTTTAAGTAGATATGAACTTCGATCGAAAGATGTCGGCGGCAAATTCCATAGAAAAAGAAAAACAACCCGACTGAGGTGCGAAAACGCCGATCGTAAAATCAAATAAGATGAGAGTTCGAGTTTGAAATAGAACTCGCGCGAATGACGTCACTTGATTGGTAGTATAGATCAATTGGTAGGATCAGTATGAAGGTAGCTAAATACAGCATGAGTATTGGTGGAGTTGTTAGTTGAACGTTTAACACTAACCCTAAGAGTTGACAACGTAACCTTCTAGATGGAGTTTATGGGGGGGGGGGTTTGGGGGGGGGGGAATATGTAGAAATATTAAAAAATCTGTTTTTAACAAGTAGACTTGGTATAAACGCTACGACTAAAAACTTTAAAATACAGAATTGAAACAATTATTTACGGAAATGAGATGCTTCATCTAAAAGCAATAGTAATATCTAGTGGCGCGCGTTCATTTTTATGGTAGCAAACTCTCATTTTTATGGTTGCAAGTAACCATAAGATTTAACCTGAATACAGATAAAAATCATACCATTCTCCTCGTCATCATACGAGTAGAATTCAATCATAGAATCCAACCAATTGAATTGTAGAATTCAATCATTGAATTCAATCATAGATTGATAGAATTCAATCATAGATTGATAGAATTCAATCGTAGAATTTGATCAAAAAAGACGCGACGTAGAATTCAATCGTAGAATTCAATCATAGAATCCTACCAATTGAATCATAGAATTCTGCAACCAACTGAATCAAAGAATCATAGAATTCAATCATACAACCCAACCCATTCAATCGTAGAATTCTGTGGAATTCCAACGCTAGCCATTGATATTGTTCAACTGAATCGTTTTGGTCAATCATAGAATTCGATCGTAGAATCCAACTGAAACCTAGAATTTAATCATAGAATTCAATCATGGCAGGATTTGCACTGTCTTCCAATCTGGTGAGTTTTTGATTTTAGGTCGGGGATGGGCAGGATTTGCACTGTCTTCAAATCTGGTGAGTTTTTGGATTGATGACTGACTTATATTTTGGTCGTGGATTGGCAAGATTTGCACTGTCTTCAAATCTGGTGAGTTTTTGGGTTGATGACTGAGTTATAGTTTGGTCGGGGATTGGCAGGATTTGCACTGTCTTCAAGTTTGGTGGGTTTTTTGGTTGATGATTGAGTTAATTTTAGGTTGGGGATGGGCAGGATTTGCACTGTCTACAAATCTGGTGAGTTTATGGGTTGATGACTGAGTTATAGTTTGGTTGGGGATTGGCAAGATTTGCACTGTCTTCAAATCTGGTGGGTTTTTGGGTTGATGATTGACTTCAATTCAGGTTGGGGATGGGCAAGATTTGCACTGTCTTCAAATCTGGTTAGTTTTTGGATTGATGACTGACTTATATTTTGATCGCAGATTGGCAAGATTTGCACTGTCTTCAAATCATGTGTGTTTTTGGGTTGATGACTGAGTTATAGTTTGGTCGGGGATTGGCAAGATTTGCACTGTCTTCAAATCTGGTGGGTTTATGGGTTGATGACCGAGTTATAGTTTGGTCGGGGATTGGCAGAATTTGCACTGTCTTCAAATCTGGTGGGTTTTTTGGTTGATGACTGACTTATATTTTGGTCGGGGATTGGCAAGATTTGCACTGTCTTCAAATCTTGTGTGTTTTTGGGTTGATGACTTACTTATAGTTTGGTGGGGGATCGGGAAGATTAGCAATGTCTTCAAATCTGTTGGGTTTTTTGGTTGATGATTGAGTTCATTTTAGGTTGGAGATTGGCAAGATTTGCCCTTTCTTCAAATCTGGTGGGTTTATGGGTTGATGACTGAGTTCTAGTGTGGTCTGGGATTGGCATGATTTGCAACGACTTCAAATCTGGTGGGTTTTTGGGTTGATGACTGAGTTATAGTTTGGTCGGGGATTGGCAGGATTTGCACTGTCTTCCAATCTGGTGAGTTTTTGGGTTGATGACTGACTTATATTTTGGTCGTGGATTGGCAATATTTGCACTGTCTTCAAATCTGGTGAGCTTTTGGGTTGATGACTGACTTATATTTTGGTCGGGGATTGGCAAGATTTGCAATGTCTTCAAATCTGGTGTGTCTTTTGGTTGATGATTGAGTTCATTTTAGGTTGGGGATTGGCAAGATTTGCACTGTGTTCAAATCTGGTTAGTTTTTGTGTTGATGACTGAGTTATAGTTTGGTTGGGGATTGGCAGGATTTGCACTGCCTTCAAATCTGGTTGGTTTTTGGGTTGATGTCTGAGTTATAGTTTGGTCGGGGATTGGCAGGATTTGCACTGTCTGCAAATCTTGTGTGTTTTTGGGTTGATGACTGAGTAATTGTTTGGTCGGGGATTGGCAAGATTTGCACTGTCTTCAAATCTGGTGGGTTTTTTTGTGTTGATGACTGAGTTAGTTTTATGTTGGGGATGGTCAGGTTTTGCACTGTCTTCAAATCTGGTGAGTCTTTGGGTTGATGACTGACTTATAGTGTGGTCGGGGATGGGCAGGATTTGCACTGTGTTCAAATCTGGTGAGTTTTTGGGTTGATGATTGAGTAGTATTTTGGTCGGTGATGGGCAGGATTTGCACTGTGTTGAAATCCGGTGAGTTTTTGGGTTGATGACTGACTTATATTTTGGTCGATAAATGGCAAGATTTGCACTGTCTTAAATCTGTTGAGTTTTTGGGTTGGTGACTGAGTTATAGTTTGGTCGGGGGCTGGCAAGATTTGCACTGTTTTAAAGTCTGGTAGGTTTTTGGGTTGATGACTGAGTTATAGTTTGGTCGCGGATTGGCAAGATTTGCACTGTCTTCAAATTTTGTGGGTTTTTATTAAATTCCTTTCGTGCCCAGAAGTACCAAAGCTACCCGATGGTAGATATTCTATTTGTTCAAATCAATGAGTCCCGTATCAACCAAAGTAGTCGATTCCCACGGCATATCGATTCCCACAGAGCATCGATTCCCATCGCGCATTGACGGTGAGCAATCTCTGTTTCATAATATTGCCATTGTTCTTTGGTGAGCAAACTCTGATTTTATAAAGTATCACACGAGCTACGGGAGCAATTCCTGATCTTAATGATAAACATATCATGGAGTCTTCCTAACGGAACAAGAGAAGAAAACCGTTGGCGTGTGATTCTTACACAATATATATATATATATATACAGATATATACGGTCAACGACCAATGCATGTACGGAAATAATCAGCGAGTAACCTCATCATTACGCAACAGCAGTTGCAACGTATTCATCTCAATAAAAGAGATATCTTGCGTTTCAGCAAGATTTCACTTTATCTCATACTTTTAACATTCAACTGATTTATATCCCAAAATTCACACTAGTTGCTACCAACTATCTGTAATCTACATTACTAAGGTCTGTCTCGCTGTATCTGAATAAGTTCACAGTAAGAAGAGATCCGGCGTTTCCATAGTCTTGCCTGTAGTTCGATAATCTGTTGCCGAAAGTATCCAATCACAATTGTCACGCGTAGAGTACAATCGTTTGTCTACTAACACACTAACACAGCGTTGCTGTTCTTCAGAAGCCTTTGAATCAGACTCTCACCGGATCGGATTCAGAAGGAAAATAATAGATTAACAGTCGCAAGCTCCAAGGTGGCTTGCACACAAAGAACAGGGACGAAATTGAACACAATCCCTACGCTGGCATCTGCCAATCGCAAATCGTCTACGGAGCAGTTTCCTTTCACCACGCGATTCCTCCGACAAATCGGAATCATCAACAAGACTGAACATGCCTGCCAATCCATTCGGTGGTGGGAACAGCACTGGGGATGGCACCGCCGCTACTGTAAACAGTTTTCCTAGTTTTGATACCCATATGAAGATGATACTTTTAACCATATTCTGTCTAACAAAGGAACAAGGTAGCTGTCTGTGTGAAGCTCTCCGAGAGGGAGGATTATGCAAGTGACCGACCTTTCTCAACGCACTCATCGAGCCTGATTTTTCCCCTGAGCTTACCTACACTCACAGTGGACTACCAACCCATCTCCATCGGTCCATCCAACGGACCATAGAAGTACTTGCGGAATTCTCAAATGATCTGCACAAGAACGAAAAGAATTGGAAGGATGTAATGTCATATACGTATGAAGACTTCAGAACCTTCCGTATGGGACGCGCTTTGCGCCTTCAGAATGAATCTGTCCTGTATCCCCCAGCTCCTCCCCCGGGAACCAACAAAAAGTCACCTCAGCAAGTGAAGTACAAATCTTGGTGCCGAAAATCACGGGATGAAAAGTCTTTCACGCCCCTCACGAATGACTCAAGATTCGAACATTGGCTCGTGGGTTTCAAGGCTAAACTCGAGGCATACGACATTGACACCAAAACATTCCTTGATGAAACTCGGCCTCCTGCTGCACTACAAGGCTATACACGCGACCTATTCATCAAACAGTGTGCCTTCTTCTGGGTTCTTATGTTGGAAGTCTTCAAAAGTGACTTATCCGCGTCATGCGTTCACAGCCATTCCCTCACACGCAATGGACGTCAAGCATATTTTGATTTTGTGAACCTTCACAGCAAATCAAAAGCCAAAGTATATGACAACTCGACTCAATTGCAAGCTTTGCTGAAGTTGAATCTCAGCAACTGGAAGGAATCGAAAGTGAAGTTTATCACACATTGGTTTGAAGAATTGAATCACCTCAACAAGCTTCGTCCTCCCAACAAGCCCCTTGAGTACCATACTGCAAAATCAGCATTATGTCAGGCATGCTATTCCAGCTTTCAGCGAAGTGAACAGTTTGCTAAAGTCAAAGATCCCAGCGGCACAAATAGTACCGTGACAGATGCAGTTGCTGAGGCAGCTGCTATCCACAAACTCAAAATCACGCTCCTACTCGAAGCAACTTGACTCGATTCTCAGTCCGCAATGCTGGCCCCGAAGTCCACAGTACGTGCACATGTACACAACTTCTCATCTGGACAAGGCCAAAACCATGACGACTATGCTCTCCCTATCGAATTTGAAGGTGACTACCAAGACTATGCGGTATTCAAGGCTGGACGTTCACCTGACCCTACCACACGCTTGCCCACTGGCATATGGAAGGCCCTATCACGTCAAGAGATGAAGAGGTGGCTGAATTTTTCCCCAGAAGGCAAGAAAATAGTGGTTGCATCATGACGGCACGAATTGCTTCCAGATGATCAGCCGAATCCCAATGCTGTCAAACCCATCACCCGGAAGGCATACACACATGGGCATTCCGTCTCATTCCTTGAAGATGATACCTCCAGCGGTGATACGCCTACCAATGCCTCAGCAGACCTCCATCCCGCTGTGGAAAATGACCGTAGAGGTGTCTTCCCGCAAGATTCCTCTCTGAGAATCCTGACATTTGGTACAAAAAGGACGGCGATACCCAGATACCTGTGGGAACATCCTCTTATTCCGTCAATTTTCATCAATGGTATAACCCTGACGATGATCTGACCTTCCCACATGATAATCAAATACCATCGTACACCTACCGTGCTCACAAAGCTACGGTCACCAATCCCAGCTTCGCTATGGTCGATCGCGGTGCAAATGGTTGTATCATCGGTAATGATGCATGCCTCATCTCCAAAGATATTCCGCCCCGATATGTCAATGTCACAGGCATCAACAATCACCAAGTGCAGAATATTCCCATTGCAACATGCGGCGCCTATTCCGTTTCAAATAGAGGTCCCATCATCCTCATTTTCAATGAATGTGCATATACGCGACGACACCCCTCTATTTTGTCCTCCGGCCAGATGGAAGCATATTTCTCCAATGTAGATGACACATCCATCAAAGCGGGTGGTGGACAGGTAATCACCACCTCCGATGGATATGCACTGCCTCTCAGCATTTGGCATGGTTTACCATACCTTGCCATGCGAAAGTACACGACTATTGAATTTGACACGCTCCCACATGTTATCATGACATCCGATAAACACTGGGACCCATCCGTCCTCGATACCACAATCAGTGCTAAAGATGAAAACTTTCTTCAGAAATATCCTCCTCAGTCGCAACAGCTTCCATATCCCAAATACAACAAATACGGAAACCCAGCGTTGTCTTGAAGGGTTAGATATCTCTGTATCTCCTGGCTCATCCACGGTTACGTCTCTCAGTTTGTACTCCAGTCACTGCACTCAATCACCCTTTCTCCCTATTGATGATCATGGAACCAACGACCGCTCATTCTGGCTTACACCTACCAACTATGTTCATCAGGAGCGCCTCGCATGCTGCATCCCCCCTCCCATCTCTGAGACGGTCACTGCTTTCCCCACGGATTGTACTGCTGGTGATGCTATACGTATCGCAACTACACCCCGTGAACGCTATCCCAACGAACATGATTACTTATCTCTGAAACCTTTCTTTTGCTGGGTTTCTACAGATCGCATCAAAGCTACTTTTGAAAACTCAAAATATGGTTTGTTAGCAATTAGCCCTGATGGTAATATTTTCAAACATTTCCATTCCCCCCAACCGGCAATGAACGTTCGACCCTTCAATGACGACGTCTTGTCTGACGCTGTCTATTCCGATGTCCCCGCAATTGATGGCGGTTCCAAACTTGCCCAGATTTTCTTCGGCCGGAAGTCTCATATCATACATGTTGAGGAAATGCGTACCACCGGTGACTTTCTATCATGTTTTCAGAACTTCGTTCGAAAATGGGGCAGGCCCATTCGCCTCCTATGCAATCATGGGAACTACCAATCTAGTAAGAAAGTCACTGACTATCTCAAAATGTTATGGATTGGACTCTGGCAAAGTGAACCTTACCACCAACACCAGAATCAATTTGAAAGGCGATATCAAACGTTTAAACGCATTGTCAATCGCGTCATGGATCGTACAGGCACACCACCACATCTCTGGCTGTTGTGCATGACATACGTCGCCGGACTTCTCAATGTTATTTCTGATCCTACTCTGTCGGACAAACAACCAATCTTCATTGCTACCGGTACACTTGGCGATATAAGCGCGTACACCAGTTTCTTCTGGTTTGAACCTGTTTATTTCAAGACCAATGACTCCCCTTTTGGTACCCAGTCTACCAAACGCCTTGGTCATTTCGTCGGCATTGCCGAAACATGTTGGCAATGGACTTTGTTTCCGCATCTGGGATCCAGTCACCAACAAATTGCTTGACCGTTCTGGTGTACGTTCTGCTCTTACACCTGAGTCTCGCAACAAACGAGCTGGCCTCTTTACTGATGACGGCTTCATCAAATGGCAGTAAAGCCAAGGATTCATTACCTCAATTGTACGCCACTGGTGACGCTCCTACACTCACGAAACATGGGGAGCATACCACTACGAATAGTCCCACTGCAGATTCTACACCACAGGACGTCCCAGCTACTCCTACTCTTGGCATCTCAACTACTGACTCCAACACCGATCAAAGCCTTGACACTCCTGCGGAACATGACGGCACCACGCCGTCTGTACCTACCGAGCAACCAGGTACAACACCTCCCACATCAGGTAATCAGGTTATTATCAAACCACCCTCCCACCCCTCATTACCCAGCTTTCTCTATAAGAAGGTCGAATGACAGCCTGAGCTGGTCCCCTTCTCCACTCCCTAACAACTATGGGGAGAGTTTTGATGGTCCTCCTACGACACACATCTTCAGCAAGACATCTGATGGCGTTCTCCTTACTGAAGATGATTTTGATCCACCGGAGCTAGCATACTTTGTTGTTGGTGACGTCACAACTCCACACACCAACCCCGCTACTCCTTCAGTAGACCCATCACAGGTAGTTGTTACCGATGAAGAAGGCAATGCACAATTTGACAATGATGGTAAACCCCTTACCATTCCTACGGTCCCGATTGCCAATCTACAAGGAAGATCTTTCCTTGTAACCAACTCCGATGGTACTCGAAAGCGTCTTACCATCGTCGATGTAGAAGACAGTCTTGAACGCAATAACGACTTCATCAAATTCAAGTGTAATCATTCTGATGACAAACTTGAAGATATCATTGCATACAACAATGTCATGAACTACATCCACCGTGATTCCAAGATGATGGCAAGCTTTTGTCATTTTCGCAGAATCCTAGGACACAAAGGTCTATTGGATAACAAGTATCCACAGTACAAAGGCTCCAAGTATAACCTTTGGATTGAATGGGAAAATATGGAATGGATATATGAACCATTAGCCAACATTGCAGCTGATGATCCTGTTACCATTGCCAAATATGGGAAAGACAACAACTTGCTTGACCTCCCAGGTTGGAAACTGTCTCAAACGCATCACCAATCTAGCACAACGAACCAAGAAACTTGATCGACTCGTGCATCAAGCTAAACTTCGGTCTTTCCGTACCACCCCACAGTACCAATATGGGTTCAAGGTACCTCGTAACCACAAAGAAGCCCTCCAATTTGATCAAGCCAACGGAAACCACAAATGGGAAGACGCCACCACTCTGGAAATGAAACAGCTCAATGAATACAATACATTCATTGATAAAGGTGTGTACAAGGCAAGCTCCATCCCAACCGGGTTCCAACAGATCAAGGTACACATGATATATGCTGTCAAACACGACGGTAGACACAAGGCTTGTCTTGTTGCAAACGGTAATCTCACTGAGGCCCCATCCACAGTGTCTATGCCAGTGTCGTATCTCTCCGCGGTCTACGTATGTGTCTGTTCCTAGCCAAACTGAACAGCCTAGAAGCATGGGGTACCGATATAGGTAATGCCTACCTCGAAGCAGTTACTTGCGAGAAAGTCTGCATCAAGGCAGGTCCCGAAT
The DNA here is from genome assembly GCA_037355745.1 of Pseudo-nitzschia multiseries. Lineage (NCBI taxonomy): Eukaryota > Bacillariophyta > Bacillariophyceae > Bacillariales > Bacillariaceae > Pseudo-nitzschia > Pseudo-nitzschia multiseries. The sequence continues at coordinate 11,846,219 of CM074783.1, forward strand.
TCGGATCACTAGAAGGTCACCTATTGATCATCTACAAGGCCTTATATGGCCTCAGATCTTTGGGCAAGTGCTTTGGTGATTTACTAGCAGCTTGCCTTATTGAACTCGGCTTCAAAAGATCCCGCGCAGAACCGGAAATATTCCTCAAGCCTGGAACGAACAAGCATGGGGAATGTGTATATGAACTCATATGCACATATGTCGATGATCTATGTCTTTGCATGGCAGATCCCAATTCTTTCCTGGAAATACTACAGTCGGAGCCATACAACTTCAAACTGAAGGGATCCGGACCTATGAATTTTCATCTTGGTTGTGGATTTGAGCGCAACGCGCATGGTTTTCTTTGTATGAATCCCATCAAGTTCATCAAAAAGATGGAAGCATCTTATGAACAAATGTTCGGATGCAAACCTAACACCAGGTTCCAGTCACCCATTGCGGAAACTGACCATCCCAAATTGGACTCCTCAGCTTTTCTTGAGGAAACTGGTATACAGAAATACCAAAGCATGATCGGTTCACTCCAATGGATCATCGCCATTGGACAATTTGATGTTCAAACAGCCGTGATGACACTCTCGAGTTTCAGAGCTCAACCACGAGACGGACACCTTGATTGTGCCAAACGTATCTACGGATATATCTCCAAGTTTAGACATTTCAAAATCAGGTTCCGCGTGGAACCTCCAGATTTTATACTGACTAAAATGGACACCGTCGATTGGTCCAACACCGTCTATGGGGAGCATTCTGAAGAGCTACCTGACGACGCTCCTGCACCACTTGGGAAGACAGTAGTGTTAACACACTCTACGATGCAAATCTCATGCATGATATTCTCAGTGGTAAGACTGTAACCGGCATCCTTCACTTTGCAAACAAGACTCCTATGATGTGGTTCTCAAAGAAACAAGCTACTACGGAGACAGCCACCTTTGGAGCTGAATTCGTTGCAGGAAGAACTTGCATCAAGCAAATTGTTGATCTACGTCACTCATTCCGATACCTCGGAACACGAGTCCATGCCATCTCTTATTCATGGGGAGACAACGAGAAGATGATTCAAACGTCAACCTTTCCTTACGCAAGGTTGCATAAGCGTCACAACATCCTATCGTTTCACTACGTACAAAGCATGATAGCGAAAGGCTTCATTCTAATGCTGCACATCCCTGGTAAGGATAACTGTGCAGATATCCTCACCAAGCATTGGGGACACTCAGTTGTGTATCCACTGCTCAAGCCCATCTTCCACTTCTGCGGGAATACCGGCAACCTCCTCCAAGATGACGGAAGCATCATGTAAAACGTGACGACCTTTCACGAGGAGACATGGGGAGTATTAAATTCCTTTCGTGCCCAGAAGTACCAAAGCTACCCGATGGTAGATATTCTATTTGTACGAATCAATGAGTCCCGTATCAACCAAAGTAATCGATTCCCATGGCATATCGATTCCCACAGAGCATCGATTATCATCGCGCATTGACGGTGAGCAATCTCTGTTTCATAATATTGCCATTGTTCTTTGGTGAGCAAACTCTGATTTTATAAAGTATCACACGAGCTACGGGAGCAATTCCTGATCTTAATGATAAACATATCATGGAGTCTTCCTAACGGAACAAGAGAAGAAAACCGTTGGCGTGTGATTCTCACACAATATATATATATATATACAGATATATACGGTCAACGACCAATGCATGTACGGAAATAATCAGCGAGTAACCTCATCATTACGCAACAGCAGTTGCAACGTATTCATCTCAATAAAAGAGATATCTTGCGTTTCAGCAAGATTTCACTTTATCTCATACTTTTAACATTCAACTGATTTATATCCCAAAATTCACACTAGTTGCTACCAACTATCTGTAATCTACATCACTAAGGTCTGTCTCGCTGTATCTGAATAAGTTCACAGTAAGAAGAGATCCTGCGTTTCCATAGTCTCGCCTGTAGTCCGATAATCTGTTGCCGAAAGTATCCAATCACAATTGTCACGCGTAGAGTACAATCGTTTGATCTACTAACACACTAACACAGCGTTGCTGTTCTTCAGAAGCCTTTGAATCAGACTCTCACCGGATCAGATTCAGAAGGAAAAAAATAGTTTTTTGGGTTGATGACTGAGTTAATTTTAGGTTGGGGATGGTCAGGTTTTGCACTGTCTTCAAATCTGGTGAGTTTTTAGGTTGATGACTGAGTTATGACTGAGTAATAGTTTGGTCGGGGATTGGCAGGATTTGCACTGTCTTCAAATCTGCTGGGTCTTTTGGTTGATGATTGAGTTCATTTTAGGTTGGGGATGGGCAGGATTTGCACTGTCTTCAAGTTTGGTGGGTTTTCTGGTTGATGACTGACTTATATTTTGGTCGGGGATTGGCAGGATTTGCACTGTCTCCAAATCTGGTGGGTTTTTGGGTTGATGATTGACTTATATTTTGGTCAGGGATTGGCAAGATTTGCACTGTCTTCAAGTTTGGTGGGTTTATGGGTTGATGACTGAGTTATAGTTTGGTTGGGGATTGGCAGGATTTGCACTCTCTTCAAGTTTGGTGGGTTTTTTGGTTGATGATTGAGTTAATTTTAGGTTGGGGATGGTCAGGATTTGCAATGTCTTCAAATCTGGTGGGTTTTTGATTGGTATGATTGGTATGAACGTAGATAGCTTGCTTGTAGATCTGGTAGCTCCTAATTACCGTTAGCTCATACAGCTCGCTTGCTCCAATTTGAATTAGAATTCGCGCGAATGACTCACTTGATTGGTAGTATAGATCAATTGGTATGATCAATATGAAGGTAGGTAGCTTGCTTGTAGATCTGGTAGCTCCTAATTACCTGTAGCTCGTACAGCTTGCTTGTTCCAATTTGAAATAGAATTCGCGCGAATGACTCACTTGATTGGTAGTATAGATCAATTGGTATGATCAATATGAAGGTAGGTAGCTTGCTTGTAGATCTGGTAGCTCCTAATTACCTGTAGCTCGTACAGCTTGCTTGCTCCAATTTGAAATAGAATTCGCGCGAATGACTCACTTGATTGGTAGTATAGATCAATTGGTATGATCAATATGAAGGTAGGTAGCTTGCTTGTAAATCTGGTAGCTCGTAATTACCTGTAGCTCGTACAGCTTGCTTGTTCCAATTTAAAAAAGAGCTTGCGCGAATGACGTCACTTGAATAGTAATATAAATTGATTGGTATGATCGGTATGAACGTAGATAGCTTGCTTGTAGATCTGGTAGCTCGCAATTACCATTAGCTCGTACAGCTTGCTTGCTCCAATTTAAAAAAGAGCTTGTGTGAATGACGTCACTTGAATAATAATATATCAATTGGTATGATTGGTAAGAACATAGACAGCTTGCTTGTAGATCTGGTAGCTCGTAATTGCCGGTAGCTCCTACAGCTTGCTTGTTCAAATCTAACCCCATCCCTATGAATGTAGATACCTTGCTGATAGCTTACACATAAATTTGGTTGGTTGGCTAATTGTAGAATTGGTACTGGTAAGAATTGGTACAGATCAGAACACCTTTGGTAATTCTGATCTTACTTGATGCACACTACTAGTAGAAATTGTACGCGTTATCGTACGAGTACTTCTTACCATAACTTTAGTGACACATACTTACAATACATACAATAACTACGTATTCAACAACTCCACAGGGCCCCTGCAAAGCACTAATACACAGTACGAAAACCATGTACAAGTCTACGGGTAATGAACATGTGTGTGCCCCCCAGCAGGAAGCCAGCAGCGCCATTTCAAGCGACGTTTTGGAGCAGCAGGAAAACCAACAGCCAGCAGCGGCGTTTTGGAGCGGAATTTTGGAGCAGCAGGAAGTCAGCACAAAGCCAGCAGCGGCGTTTCAAGTGGCGTTTTGGAGCAGCAGGAAGCCAGCAGCTAGCAGCAACCAGCAGCCTTTCGAGCGGCGTTTTGGAGCGGTCTTTCAAGCAGCAGGAAGCCAGCAGCGAGCAGAGGCGTTTTGGAGCAGCAGGAAGCCAGCAGCCAGCAGCGGCGTTTCGACCGGCGTTTTGAACAGCAGGAAGCCAGCAGCGAGCAGCAGCGTTTTGGAGCAGCAGGAAGCCAGCAGCGAGCAGCAAGCAGCGGCCTTTTGAGTGGCGTTTTGGAGCGGCCTTTCGAGCAGCAGGAAGCCAGCAGCGAGCAGAGGCATTTTGGAGCAGCAGGAAGCCAGCAGCCAGCAGCAGCGTTTCGACCGGCGTTTCGAACAGCAGGAAGCCAGCAGCAAGCAGCAGCGTTTTGGAGCAGCAGGAAGCCAGCAGCGAGCAGCGACCAGCGGGCTTTCGGGCAGCAGGAAACCAAGCAGCAGTGGCGTTTTGGAGCAGCAGGAACCCAGCAGCCAGCAGCGGCGTCTTGACCGGCGTTTTGAACAGCAGGAAGCCAGCAGCAAGCAGCGAGCAGCAAGCAGCGGCGTTTTGGAGTAGCAGGAAGCCAGCAGCCAGCAGCAGCGTTTCGACCGGCGTTTTGAACAGCAGGAAGAAAGCAGCGAGCAGTGGCGTTTGAAGCGGCTATAGCGGCTAGCAACAGAGACTAGCAAGAGCAACAGCAATAGCGACTAGCGAGAGCAACAGCGACTACCAAGAGCAACAGCAACAGCAAAAGTGACTAGCGAAAGCAACAGGAACAGCAACAGCGACTACCAAGATCAACATCGATTTGCAACAACAGCGAGAGCAACAGCGACTAGCAAGACCAAGACCAAGTGTAACAGCAAGAGAGTAAATTGTATTCCCCCACCGTATCCACCATCCAATCAATCAAATTGAACCTTTTGGAGCGGCGTTTCGAGCAGCGTTTTGAGCAGCAGGAAGCCAGCAGCAAGAAGACCAATCAATTGCCGTTGCCGATGCTGATAGAGTTCCCGACGTTGGTGGAGCGCCGGTGGAGGAGGAGGAGCGATTCAATGCCGACAATTTGATGCCAACAATTTGTTGCCAACAATTCGTTGCCAACGATTCGTTGCCGTTGTTGCCTAATGTGAGGAGTGATTCAATGCCGGTATGCTGTGGCCGTTGTTGCCGACGTTGTTGCCAATTACTGCTGTTGTTGCTTTGATGGTTCCCTATGGCTTCAATGTTACCGGTTGCTTCAATCGTTCCCGGTTGGTTCAATCGTTCCCGGTTGGTTCAATCGTTCCCGGTGGCTTTGCCGACAATCCTATTCAAATAATATATGATAATTGAACAAAATGGGTGAGTATCTATTGATGTACTACATAGAGTAAATAATAACAACAGAATAATATAATGTACATGCCGATCGATTTGTAATTATCACCAACCGGGAAAATTCCCAGCACCTACAGGGAAGAATCGATGGTTGCTTCCGATTCGATGGTTGCTTCTGATTCCGATTCGATGGTTTCTTCTGATTCCGATTCGATGGTTTCTTCCGATCCGTTCCTATGAAAATAAGAAGAAACCAGAAGGGAGGAAATACATTATCAGTAATGCCAGGAGGCAGTATAATCATTGTCTATCTCTCTCATTTGTACCGTTTATTGTTCTGACAATCGTTGTTCCGGCAATCGTTGTTGTTCCGACACTCGTTGTTGTTCCGACAACCGTTGTTCCGACAATCGTCCCGATGAAATTGTTGTTGTTGCTGCTGCCGTTGATTTGCAGCCTTCTTACTCCTCTGTCACAAAAAACAGTACCTCGTGCCTGTTGATATAGAAGCAATGGATAGAGATTTATTGCTTTCAAGACATATATGTTTGTGGGCCAATTCAAACAATATCTATCAAGCAAACCACCTCTTGTCCAATGCGAGCTAATTCTTTTCCCAGTACAGGCTGTTATTTCAGACTAAAATATTCAAGCACGGATAACCTGCCTAATGCTGATCAAGGATCAAGGGATCATTGAACAGGATTAAGTGGAATCCCACGTTCACAGACGGAGTGCGGATTAGCAACTCTACTCAAATAAGTCGGGTAAGATTATGAAAGGTAGAAAAAGTGATTTTTTTTGTCGTGAGGTAGAAAAGAAAATTACTGTGTGTGTGTGTGTGAGAGAGAGATTTTTTTTGTCAACGATCGGAATCATCGATCGATCGATCGATCGATCGATACGATGAGGATACTTCAACTTCTGTAGAATTCTACATGTTTTTGTACTAGTGTAGAATTCTACACGTTTTTTGTACTAGATAATTCCTAGTAGTGAATCCGCGTAGGTTTCTACAACTGTATATTCGTACACGCTTTTCGTACTAGATACACACTGATCGAAATCATCGATCGATCGATCGATACGACGAGGATACTTCAACTTCTGTAGAATTCTACATGTTTTTTGTACTAGTGTAGAATTCTACACATTTTTTGTACTAGATAATTCCTAGTAGTGAATCCCCGTAGGTTTCTACGCCTGTAGATTCGTACACGCTTTTCGTACTAGATACATACTAGTATTGAATCCGCGTAGGTTTCTACGCCTGTAGATTCGTACACACTTTTCGTACTAGATACATACTAGTATTGAATCGGCGTAGGTTTCTACGCCTGTAGATTTGTACACGCTTTTTGTACTAGATAATTCCTAGTATTGAACCTGTGTAGGTTTCTACGCTAGAAGATTTCTACACATTTTTTGTACTAGAAAATTCCTAGTATTGACCCTGCGTAGGTTTCTACAAGAGTAGATTTCTACACGCTTTTTGTACTAGATACATACTAGTATTGAATCGGTGTAGGTTTCTACGCCTGTAGATTTGTACACGCTTTTTGTACTAGATAATTCCTAGTATTGAATTGGCATAGCTTTCTACGCGAGTAGATTTCTACACGCTTTTTGTACTAAACACACACTAGTATTGAATCCGAGTAGGTTTCTATACAAGTAGATTCCTACACGCTGGTTGTACTAGATAAATACTAGTATTGAAACCGCGTAGGTTTATACGCGAATAGATTACTACACACTTTTTGTACTAGATACATACTAGTATTGAATTCGTGTAGGTTTCTACGCGAGTAGATTACTCTGCACTTTTTTTACTAGATACATACTAGTATTGAATCCGAGTAGGTTTCTATGCGAGTAGATTACTACACGCTTGTTGTACTAGATACATACTAGTATTGAATCTGAGTAGGTTTCTACGCGAGTAGATTACGTCCGAGAACTGTTTCGCGGGGTTCAAATTTACTTCTCGCGCACAAATTTTGTGCGTGATTTTAACACGGCAATATTTCTGGACACCCTGAAATTCGCGAGTACATCGCAACCAAGTGGCGGGCTATAAATTAACTCAGCACTATTTCTGTGCGCGTGATACACATTACTCTACTCTCGAATAAAAATAATTTATTTCAGTCTCTAGCAGAACCCAATTATTATTCCGTACCAACAACACTTACTTCTATTCACGAATAAAAAAGAAATCTTGAGTCAGTATTAATTCCAAAATATTAATCTCCCAAATAACAATTCAATTCTGCTCTCCTAATTGTGAATTCTATTTCTTGACTACAACATTCCCTTTTTAAAATGTAGATTCTATTATGCTTGATTTATTCACATTGCAACGTATTACGAATCCTCCATTATTTCTAATATTCTCAATATTAAGTTCATAATTAGTACCGAGTAGTAGTTATGTATTATATATGTACTGTTATTTTGTACATTAATTGAAGGGATAAATGGGCATTCATCGATGCTGTTATTGCCGGATCAACATTCATCACTCATGGGTTGGAGTTGTGTTTATTACTCTAGCTTTTGCCGCTGTTTCTACTACTGTGCCCACGCTGTTGCTCTCGTTGCTTGCTGCTGTTGCTACTTCGTTTTGTTGTTCCATTTTGGCATTCCGTTTTGACCATGTTCCATTGTTGCTCCGTTTTTGTTGTTTTGTTTTTGTTGTTTCGTTTGCGTTGTTCTGTTTGCGTTGTTCGGCTTGCGTTGCTCCTTTTGCGATAGTCCATTTTTGTTGCTCTATTTTTGTTGCTCCATTGTTGTTGCTCTGTTTTTGTTTCTCTATTTTTGTTGCTCCGTTTTTGTTGCTCCGTGTTTGTTGTTTCATTATATTGTGTTGTTGTTTTGTTCCATTGTTTCATTGTTCCATTTTTGCTGTGAAAAATAAAAATAACAGAAAGAAGGATCAGAAAAAATAGAATCTCCAACACATTGTTGTTGTTGTCACTCACTTGTGTTCCGTTATTGTTCCGTTGCTCCGTTTCATTTGCTATTCTACTCTGTTGTTCCATTCAATAAAAATAAAAGAAAGAAAAATCAGAAACAAATAGAATCCCCAACAAATTGCCGTCATTGTTGTCACTTACTTGCGTTCCATTGTTGCTCCGTAGTTCCATTCCGTTTGTTGTTTCGCTCTGTTGTTCCCCCGTCCGATAAAAATAAAAGAAAGAAAGATCAGAAACAAATAGAATCTCCAACAAATTGCCGTCATTGTTGTCACTCACTTGCATTCCGTTGTTGTTGTTCCATTTTGTTGTTTCCTTGTTCCCCTGTTACACTCACTAGTGTTTCTTTGTTGTTCCATTGTTCTGTTGTCCGTGACTGTCGCACAACATTCATTTTCTGTACTTTAAAAAAAATACCGTGTCGACCAAGAAGTATGTTTTTTTGTTTTGTTTTGTTTTGTTTTGTTTTGTTTTGTTTTGTTTTGTTTTGTTTTGTTTTGTGTGTGTGCAGTTTCGTGTGTGTGCTCAGTTTTTCGTGTTTCTTCAGTTTTCCATGTGTGTGTGGTTTTGGGTGTGTTGTGTATGCTGTGTACCCTGACTTCTTCCATGTGCCATCTGGCATGTGTGTGGCCTTTATTTTCTATATAAGTAAAGCATGTACCAGTGCAAGCCACCCCTCCCGCGCCATGATTTTTTCAAAATGGAAAATTTGATTACACGAAGGTTATGTACTTAAATTCCATACTCATCTATAGAATCTGATAGCCAGTTGGTGGTTCGACACTGTGCCAGGTCAGCACAGTACCTACCGATACCTACGTACACTTTTTGCAAAGTACCCAATGGTTTACCTTTTTGCATCTAGTATCATCTACAACTAGTAATGCCCGCACACTTTTTTTGTCTGAGAACAATCCAAAAACAGCACTTCCATTTTGATTAAACAACTTATGAATTAATTTTATTTGACACTCATTAAACTACATGTTTGGTGATTGGATTATTAGTGTTATTCCAATTATGGATAAGATGAAATGTACCGGAAAAATAAATTGAATTGACCTGATACTTTGGGAGTCATTACCCAATAAGTCAGATTGTGCCCTGGAATAGCACCAAAAATACCCTCTTCTGTGCCATTTGGAGAGACAAACCACAACATTTTTTGTATTTTGAGTGTAAATGTTGTTCCCAATATGCATCAGATGAGTCATGAAAAAATTATTCATGGCCTGGATCTGATAGTTTGGGAGTCGTTACCCACTAGTAAGTCAGTTTGTGCCCTGGGTTTACACCCAAAATTGTCTCTTGTGTGCCATTTGGAGAGATAGATCACAACATTTCCAGCATTCTGTGGGGCAAAGTTGTTCCCAATATGGATTTGACGAGTCATGAAAAAATTATTCATGGCCAGGACCGGATACTTTGTGAGTCATTACCCAATAAGTCAGTTTGTGCCCTGGAATTGCACCAAAAATACCATCATGTTTGCCATTTGGAGCGACAAACCACAACATTTTTAGCATTCTGTGGGGCAAAGTTGTTCCCAATATGCAGTTGATGAGTCATCATAAATGTAATCATGGCTTGGACCGGATACTTTTGTAGTCCTTACCCAATAATTCAGTTGTACCCTGGTATTGCACAAAAAATACCCTCATGTTTGCCAGTTGGAGAGTCAAAGCACCACATTTCCAGCATTCTGTGGGACAAAGTTGTTCCCAGTATGCATTTATCCAATCACAATTGTCACGCGTAGAGTACAATCGTTTGACTACTAACACACTAACACAGCGTTGCTGTTCTTCAGAAGCCTTTGAATCAGACTCTCACCGGATCAGATTCAGAAGGAAAAAAATAGTTTTTTGGGTTGATGACTGAGTTAATTTTAGGTTGGGGATGGTCAGGTTTTGCACTGTCTTCAAATCTGGTGAGTTTTTAGGTTGATGACTGAGTTATGACTGAGTAATAGTTTGGTCGGGGATTGGCAGGATTTGCACTGTCTTCAAATCTGCTGGGTCTTTTGGTTGATGATTGAGTTCATTTTAGGTTGGGGATGGGCAGGATTTGCACTGTCTTCAAGTTTGGTGGGTTTTCTGGTTGATGACTGACTTATATTTTGGTCGGGGATTGGCAGGATTTGCACTGTCTCCAAATCTGGTGGGTTTTTGGGTTGATGATTGACTTATATTTTGGTCAGGGATTGGCAAGATTTGCACTGTCTTCAAGTTTGGTGGGTTTATGGGTTGATGACTGAGTTATAGTTTGGTTGGGGATTGGCAGGATTTGCACTCTCTTCAAGTTTGGTGGTTTTTTTGGTTGATGATTGAGTTAATTTTAGGTTGGGGATGGTCAGGATTTGCAATGTCTTCAAATCTGGTGGGTTTTTGATTGGTATGATTGGTATGAACGTAGATAGCTTGCTTGTAGATCTGGTAGCTCCTAATTACCGTTAGCTCATACAGCTCGCTTGCTCCAATTTGAATTAGAACTCGCGGGAATGACTCACTTGATTGGTAGTATAGATCAATTGGTATGATCAATATGAAGGTAGGTAGCTTGCTTGTAGATCTGGTAGCTCCTAATTACCTGTAGCTCGTACAGCTTGCTTGTTCCAATTTGAAATAGAATTCGCGCGAATGACTCACTTGATTGGTAGTATAGATCAATTGGTATGATCAATATGAAGGTAGGTAGCTTGCTTGTAGATCTGGTAGCTCGTAATTACCTGTAGCTCGTACAGCTTGCTTGCTCCAATTTGAAATAGAATTCGCGCGAATGACTCACTTGATTGGTAGTATAGATCAATTGGTATGATCAATATGAAGGTAGGTAGCTTGCTTGTAAATCTGGTAGCTCGTAATTACCTGTAGCTCGTACAGCTTGCTTGTTCCAATTTAAAAAAGAGCTTGCGCGAATGACGTCACTTGAATAGTAATATAAATTGATTGGTATGATCGGTATGAACGTAGATAGCTTGCTTGTAGATCTGGTAGCTCGCAATTACCATTAGCTCGTACAGCTTGCTTGCTCCAATTTAAAAAAGAGCTTGTGTGAATGACGTCACTTGAATAATAATATATCAATTGGTATGATTGGTAAGAACATAGACAGCTTGCTTGTAGATCTGGTAGCTCGTAATTGCCGGTAGCTCCTACAGCTTGCTTGTTCAAATCTAACCCCATCCCTATGAATGTAGATACCTTGCTGATAGCTTACACATAAATTTGGTTGGTTGGCTAATTGTAGAATTGGTACTGGTAAGAATTGGTACAGATCAGAACACCTTTGGTAATTCTGATCTTACTTGATGCACACTACTAGTAGAAATTGTACGCGTTATCGTACGAGTACTTCTTACCATAACTTTAGTGACACATACTTACAATACATACAATAACTACGTATTCAACAACTCCACAGGGCCCCTGCAAAGCACTAATACACAGTACGAAAACCATGTACAAGTCTACGGGTAATGAACATGTGTGTGCCCCCCAGCAGGAAGCCAGCAGCGCCATTTCAAGCGACGTTTTGGAGCAGCAGGAAAACCAACAGCCAGCAGCGGCGTTTTGGAGCGGAATTTTGGAGCAGCAGGAAGTCAGCACAAAGCCAGCAGCGGCGTTTCAAGTGGCGTTTTGGAGCAGCAGGAAGCCAGCAGCTAGCAGCAACCAGCAGGCCTTTCGAGCGGCGTTTTGGAGCGGTCTTTCAAGCAGCAGGAAGCCAGCAGCGAGCAGAGGCGTTTTGGAGCAGCAGGAAGCCAGCAGCCAGCAGCGGCGTTTCGACCGGCGTTTTGAACAGCAGGAAGCCAGCAGCGAGCAGCAGCGTTTTGGAGCAGCAGGAAGCCAGCAGCGAGCAGCAAGCAGCGGCCTTTTGAGTGGCGTTTTGGAGCGGCCTTTCGAGCAGCAGGAAGCCAGCAGCGAGCAGAGGCATTTTGGAGCAGCAGGAAGCCAGCAGCCAGCAGCAGCGTTTCGACCGGCGTTTCGAACAGCAGGAAGCCAGCAGCAAGCAGCAGCGTTTTGGAGCAGCAGGAAGCCAGCAGCGAGCAGCGACCAGCGGGCTTTCGGGCAGCAGGAAACCAAGCAGCAGTGGCGTTTTGGAGCAGCAGGAACCCAGCAGCCAGCAGCGGCGTCTTGACCGGCGTTTTGAACAGCAGGAAGCCAGCAGCAAGCAGCGAGCAGCAAGCAGCGGCGTTTTGGAGTAGCAGGAAGCCAGCAGCCAGCAGCAGCGTTTCGACCGGCGTTTTGAACAGCAGGAAGAAAGCAGCGAGCAGCGGCGTTTGAAGCGGCTATAGCGGCTAGCAACAGAGACTAGCAAGAGCAACAGCAATAGCGACTAGCGAGAGCAACAGCGACTACCAAGAGCAACAGCAACAGCAAAAGTGACTAGCGAAAGCAACAGGAACAGCAACAGCGACTACCAAGATCAACATCGATTTGCAACAACAGCGAGAGCAACAGCGACTAGCAAGACCAAGACCAAGTGTAACAGCAAGAGAGTAAATTGTATTCCCCCACCGTATCCACCATCCAATCAATCAAATTGAACCTTTTGGAGCGGCGTTTCGAGCAGCATTTTGAGCAGCAGGAAGCCAGCAGCAAGAAGACCAATCAATTGCCGTTGCCGATGCTGATAGAGTTCCCGACGTTGGTGGAGCGCCGGTGGAGGAGGAGGAGCGATTCAATGCCGACAATTTGATGCTAACAATTTGTTGCCAACAATTCGTTGCCAACGATTCGTTGCCGTTGTTGCCTAATTTGAGGAGTGATTCAATGCCGGTATGCTGTGGCCGTTGTTGCCGACGTTGTTGCCAATTACTGCTGTTGTTGCTTTGATGGTTCCCTATGGCTTCAATGTTACCGGTTGCTTCAATCGTTCCCGGTTGGTTCAATCGTTCCCGGTTGGTTCAATCGTTCCCGGTGGCTTTGCCGACAATCCTATTCAAATAATATATGATAATTGAACAAAATGGGTGAGTATCTATTGATGTACTACATAGAGTAAATAATAACAACAGAATAATATAATGTACATGCCGATCGATTTGTAATTATCACCAACCGGGAAAATTCCCAGCACCTACAGGGAAGAATCGATGGTTGCTTCCGATTCGATGGTTGCTTCTGATTCCGATTCGATGGTTTCTTCTGATTCCGATTCGATGGTTTCTTCCGATCCGTTCCTATGAAAATAAGAAGAAACCAGAAGGGAGGAAATACATTATCAGTAATGCCGGAGGCAGTATAATCATTGTCTATCTCTCTCATTTGTACCGTTTATTGTTCTGACAATCGTTGTTCCGGCAATCGTTGTTGTTCCGACACTCGTTGTTGTTCCGACAACCGTTGTTCCGACAATCGTCCCGATGAAATTGTTGTTGTTGCTGCTGCCGTTGATTTGCAGCCTTCTTACTCCTCTGTCACAAAAAACAGTACCTCGTGCCTGTTGATATAGAAGCAATGGATAGAGATTTATTGCTTTCAAGACATATATGTTTGTGGGCCAATTCAAACAATATCTATCAAGCAAACCACCTCTTGTCCAATGCGAGCTAATTCTTTTCCCAGTACAGGCTGTTATTTCAGACTAAAATATTCAAGCACGGATAACCTGCCTAATGCTGATCAAGGATCAAGGGATCATTGAACAGGATTAAGTGGAATCCCACGTTCACAGACGGAGTGCGGATTAGCAACTCTACTCAAATAAGTCGGGTAAGATTATGAAAGGTAGAAAAAGTGATTTTTTTTGTCGTGAGGTAGAAAAGAAAATTACTGTGTGTGTGTGTGTGAGAGAGAGATTTTTTTTGTCAACGATCGGAATCATCGATCGATCGATCGATCGATCGATACGATGAGGATACTTCAACTTCTGTAGAATTCTACATGTTTTTGTACTAGTGTAGAATTCTACACGTTTTTTGTACTAGATAATTCCTAGTAGTGAATCCGCGTAGGTTTCTACAACTGTATATTCGTACACGCTTTTCGTACTAGATACACACTGATCGAAATCATCGATCGATCGATCGATACGACGAGGATACTTCAACTTCTGTAGAATTCTACATGTTTTTTGTACTAGTGTAGAATTCTACACATTTTTTGTACTAGATAATTCCTAGTAGTGAATCCCCGTAGGTTTCTACGCCTGTAGATTTGTACACGCTTTTCGTACTAGATACATACTAGTATTGAATCCGCGTAGGTTTCTACGCCTGTAGATTCGTACACACTTTTCGTACTAGATACATACTAGTATTGAATCGGCGTAGGTTTCTACGCCTGTAGATTTGTACACGCTTTTTGTACTAGATAATTCCTAGTATTGAACCTGTGTAGGTTTCTACGCTAGAAGATTTCTACACATTTTTTGTACTAGAAAATTCCTAGTATTGACCCTGCGTAGGTTTCTACAAGAGTAGATTTCTACACGCTTTTTGTACTAGATACATACTAGTATTGAATCGGTGTAGGTTTCTACGCCTGTAGATTTGTACACGCTTTTTGTACTAGATAATTCCTAGTATTGAATTGGCATAGCTTTCTACGCGAGTAGATTTCTACACGCTTTTTGTACTAAACACACACTAGTATTGAATCCGAGTAGGTTTCTATACAAGTAGATTCCTACACGCTGGTTGTACTAGATAAATACTAGTATTGAAACCGCGTAGGTTTATACGCGAATAGATTACTACACACTTTTTGTACTAGATACATACTAGTATTGAATTCGTGTAGGTTTCTACGCGAGTAGATTACTCTGCACTTTTTTTACTAGATACATACTAGTATTGAATCCGAGTAGGTTTCTATGCGAGTAGATTACTACACGCTTGTTGTACTAGATACATACTAGTATTGAATCTGAGTAGGTTTCTACGCGAGTAGATTACGTCCGAGAACTGTTTCGCGGGGTTCAAATTTACTTCTCGCGCACAAATTTTGTGCGTGATTTTAACACGGCAATATTTCTGGACACCCTGAAATTCGCGAGTACATCGCAACCAAGTGGCGGGCTATAAATTAACTCAGCACTATTTCTGTGCGCGTGATACACATTACTCTACTCTCGAATAAAAATAATTTATTTCAGTCTCTAGCAGAACCCAATTATTATTCCGTACCAACAACACTTACTTCTATTCACGAATAAAAAAGAAATCTTGAGTCAGTATTAATTCCAAAATATTAATCTCCCAAATAACAATTCAATTCTGCTCTCCTAATTGTGAATTCTATTTCTTGACTACAACATTCCCTTTTTAAAATGTAGATTCTATTATGCTTTATTTATTCACATTGCAACGTATTACGAATCCTCCATTATTTCTAATATTCTCAATATTAAGTTCATAATTAGTACCGAGTAGTAGTTATGTATTATATATGTACTGTTATTTTGTACATTAATTGAAGGGATAAATGGGCATTCATCGATGCTGTTATTGCCGGATCAACATTCATCACTCATGGGTTGGAGTTGTGTTTATTACTCTAGCTTTTGCCGCTGTTTCTACTACTGTGCCCACGCTGTTGCTCTCGTTGCTTGCTGCTGTTGCTACTTCGTTTTGTTGTTCCATTTTGGCATTCCGTTTTGACCATGTTCCATTGTTGCTCCGTTTTTGTTGTTTTGTTTTTGTTGTTTCGTTTGCGTTGTTCTGTTTGCGTTGTTCGGCTTGCGTTGCTCCTTTTGCGATAGTCCATTTTTGTTGCTCTATTTTTGTTGCTCCATTTTTGTTGCTCTGTTTTTGTTTCTCTATTTTTGTTGCTCCGTTTTTGTTGCTCCGTGTTTGTTGTTTCATTATATTGTGTCGTTGTTTTGTTCCATTGTTTCATTGTTCCATTTTTGCTGTGAAAAATAAAAATAACAGAAAGAAGGATCAGAAAAAATAGAATCTCCAACACATTGTTGTTGTTGTCACTCACTTGTGTTCCGTTATTGTTCCGTTGCTCCGTTTCATTTGCTATTCTACTCTGTTGTTCCATTCAATAAAAATAAAAGAAAGAAAAATCAGAAACAAATAGAATCCCCAACAAATTGCCGTCATTGTTGTCACTTACTTGCGTTCCATTGTTGCTCCGTAGTTCCATTCCGTTTGTTGTTTCGCTCTGTTGTTCCCCCGTCCGATAAAAATAAAAGAAAGAAAGATCAGAAACAAATAGAATCTCCAACAAATTGCCGTCATTGTTGTCACTCACTTGCATTCCGTTGTTGTTGTTCCATTTTGTTGTTTCCTTGTTCCCCTGTTACACTCACTAGTGTTTCTTTGTTGTTCCATTGTTCTGTTGTCCGTGACTGTCGCACAACATTCATTTTCTGTACTTTAAAAAAAATACCGTGTCGACCAAGAAGTATGTTTTTTTGTTTTGTTTTGTTTTGTTTTGTTTTGTTTTGTTTTGTTTTGTTTTGTTTTGTTTTGTTTTGTTTTGTTTTGTTTTGTTTTGTGTGTGTGCAGTTTCGTGTGTGTGCTCAGTTTTTCGTGTTTCTTCAGTTTTCCATGTGTGTGTGGTTTTGGGTGTGTTGTGTATGCTGTGTACCCTGACTTCTTCCATGTGCCATCTGGCATGTGTGTGGCCTTTATTTTCTATATAAGTAAAGCATGTACCAGTGCAAGCCACCCCTCCCGCGCCATGATTTTTTCAAAATGGAAAATTTGATTACACGAAGGTTATGTACTTAAATTCCATACTCATCTATAGAATCTGATAGCCAGTTGGTGGTTCGACACTGTGCCAGGTCAGCACAGTACCTACCGATACCTACGTACACTTTTTGCAAAGTACCCAATGGTTTACCTTTTTGCATCTAGTATCATCTACAACTAGTAATGCCCGCACACTTTTTTTGTCTGAGAACAATCCAAAAACAGCACTTCCATTTTGATTAAACAACTTACGAATTAATTTTATTTGACACTCATTAAACTACATGTTTGGTGATTGGATTATTAGTGTTATTCCAATTATGGATAAGATGAAATGTACCGGAAAAATAAATTGAATTGACCTGATACTTTGGGAGTCATTACCCAATAAGTCAGATTGTGCCCTGGAATAGCACCAAAAATACCCTCTTCTGTGCCATTTGGAGAGACAAACCACAACATTTTTTGTATTTTGAGTGTAAATGTTGTTCCCAATATGCATCAGATGAGTCATGAAAAAATTATTCATGGCCTGGATCTGATAGTTTGGGAGTCGTTACCCACTAGTAAGTCAGTTTGTGCCCTGGGTTTACACCCAAAATTGTCTCTTGTGTGCCATTTGGAGAGATAGATCACAACATTTCCAGCATTCTGTGGGGCAAAGTTGTTCCCAATATGGATTTGACGAGTCATGAAAAAATTATTCATGGCCAGGACCGGATACTTTGTGAGTCATTACCCAATAAGTCAGTTTGTGCCCTGGAATTGCACCAAAAATACCATCATGTTTGCCATTTGGAGCGACAAACCACAACATTTTTAGCATTCTGTGGGGCAAAGTTGTTCCCAATATGCAGTTGATGAGTCATCATAAATGTAATCATGGCTTGGACCGGATACTTTTGTAGTCCTTACCCAATAATTCAGTTGTACCCTGGTATTGCACAAAAAATACCCTCATGTTTGCCAGTTGGAGAGTCAAAGCACCACATTTCCAGCATTCTGTGGGACAAAGTTGTTCCCAGTATGCATTTATCCAATCACAATTGTCACGCGTAGAGTACAATCGTTTGACTACTAACACACTAACACAGCGTTGCTGTTCTTCAGAAGCCTTTGAATCAGACTCTCACCGGATCAGATTCAGAAGGAAAAAAATAGTTTTTTGGGTTGATGACTGAGTTAATTTTAGGTTGGGGATGGTCAGGTTTTGCACTGTCTTCAAATCTGGTGAGTTTTTAGGTTGATGACTGAGTTATGACTGAGTAATAGTTTGGTCGGGGATTGGCAGGATTTGCACTGTCTTCAAATCTGCTGGGTCTTTTGGTTGATGATTGAGTTCATTTTAGGTTGGGGATGGGCAGGATTTGCACTGTCTTCAAGTTTGGTGGGTTTTCTGGTTGATGACTGACTTATATTTTGGTCGGGGATTGGCAGGATTTGCACTGTCTCCAAATCTGGTGGGTTTTTGGGTTGATGATTGACTTATATTTTGGTCAGGGATTGGCAAGATTTGCACTGTCTTCAAGTTTGGTGGGTTTATGGGTTGATGACTGAGTTATAGTTTGGTTGGGGATTGGCAGGATTTGCACTCTCTTCAAGTTTGGTGGGTTTTTTGGTTGATGATTGAGTTAATTTTAGGTTGGGGATGGTCAGGATTTGCACTGTCTTCAAATCTGGTGGGTTTTTGATTGGTATGATTGGTATGAACGTAGATAGCTTGCTTGTAGATCTGGTAGCTCCTAATTACCGTTAGCTCATACAGCTCGCTTGCTCCAATTTGAATTAGAACTCGCGGGAATGACTCACTTGATTGGTAGTATAGATCAATTGGTATGATCAATATGAAGGTAGGTAGCTTGCTTGTAGATCTGGTAGCTCCTAATTACCTGTAGCTCGTACAGCTTGCTTGTTCCAATTTGAAATAGAATTCGCGCGAATGACTCACTTGATTGGTAGTATAGATCAATTGGTATGATCAATATGAAGGTAGGTAGCTTGCTTGTAGATCTGGTAGCTCCTAATTACCTGTAGCTCGTACAGCTTGCTTGCTCCAATTTGAAATAGAATTCGCGCGAATGACTCACTTGATTGGTAGTATAGATCAATTGGTATGATCAATATGAAGGTAGGTAGCTTGCTTGTAAATCTGGTAGCTCGTAATTACCTGTAGCTCGTACAGCTTGCTTGTTCCAATTTAAAAAAGAGCTTGCGCGAATGACGTCACTTGAATAGTAATATAAATTGATTGGTATGATCGGTATGAACGTAGATAGCTTGCTTGTAGATCTGGTAGCTCGCAATTACCATTAGCTCGTACAGCTTGCTTGCTCCAATTTAAAAAAGAGCTTGTGTGAATGACGTCACTTGAATAATAATATATCAATTGGTATGATTGGTAAGAACATAGACAGCTTGCTTGTAGATCTGGTAGCTCGTAATTGCCGGTAGCTCCTACAGCTTGCTTGTTCAAATCTAACCCCATCCCTATGAATGTAGATACCTTGCTGATAGCTTACACATAAATTTGGTTGGTTGGCTAATTGTAGAATTGGTACTGGTAAGAATTGGTACAGATCAGAACACCTTTGGTAATTCTGATCTTACTTGATGCACACTACTAGTAGAAATTGTACGCGTTATCGTACGAGTACTTCTTACCATAACTTTAGTGACACATACTTACAATACATACAATAACTACGTATTCAACAACTCCACAGGGCCCCTGCAAAGCACTAATACACAGTACGAAAACCATGTACAAGTCTACGGGTAATGAACATGTGTGTGCCCCCCAGCAGGAAGCCAGCAGCGCCATTTCAAGCGACGTTTTGGAGCAGCAGGAAAACCAACAGCCAGCAGCGGCGTTTTGGAGCGGAATTTTGGAGCAGCAGGAAGTCAGCACAAAGCCAGCAGCGGCGTTTCAAGTGGCGTTTTGGAGCAGCAGGAAGCCAGCAGCTAGCAGCAACCAGCAGCCTTTCGAGCGGCGTTTTGGAGCGGTCTTTCAAGCAGCAGGAAGCCAGCAGCGAGCAGAGGCGTTTTGGAGCAGCAGGAAGCCAGCAGCCAGCAGCGGCGTTTCGGCCGGCGTTTTGAACAGCAGGAAGCCAGCAGCGAGCAGCAGCGTTTTGGAGCAGCAGGAAGCCAGCAGCGAGCAGCAAGCAGCGGCCTTTTGAGTGGCGTTTTGGAGCGGCCTTTCGAGCAGCAGGAAGCCAGCAGCGAGCAGAGGCATTTTGGAGCAGCAGGAAGCCAGCAGCCAGCAGCAGCGTTTCGACCGGCGTTTCGAACAGCAGGAAGCCAGCAGCAAGCAGCAGCGTTTTGGAGCAGCAGGAAGCCAGCAGCGAGCTAGTACGATCGAAACCCTCGTTCGATCGACCTCAAACAGAGTCATGATGAATGTATTCATGGCTTGGACTGGATACTTTTTGAGTCATTACCCAATAAGTAAGTTTGTGCTCTGGAATTGCACCAAAAATACCCCCATGTTTGCCATTTGTAGAGTCAAACCACAACATTTCCAGTATTCTGTGGGGCAAAAATGGTCCCAATATGGATTTGATGAGTCATGATGAATGTATTCCTGGCTTGGACCGGATACTTTTGTAGCCATTACCCAATAAGTAACTTTGTGCCCAGGAATTGCACCAAAAAAAACCTCATTTTTGCCATTTGGAGAGAAAACCCCAACATTTTGGGCATTCTGTGGGGCAAAGTTGTTCCCAGTATGTATTTGATGAGTCATGATAAATATATTCCTGGCTTGGACTGGATACTTTTGTAGCCATTACCCAATAAGTCAGTTTGTGTCCTGGAATTGTACCAAAAATACATTCATGTTTGCCATTTGGAGAGACAAACCCCAACATTTTCAGCATTCTGTTAGGAAAAGTTGATCCCAATATGCATTTGATGAGTCATGATAAATGTATTTCTGGCTTGGACCGGATACTTTTGGAGTCATTACCCAATAAGTAAGTTTGTACCCTGGAATGGCACCAAAAATGCCCTCATTTTTGCCATTTGGAGAGTCAAATCCCAACATTTTGGGCATTCTGTGGGGCAAAGTTGTTCCCAATATGCATTTGATGGGTCATGATAAATGTATTTCTGGCTTGGACCAGATACTCTGGGAGTCATTACCCAATAAGTCAGTTTGTGTCCTGGAATTGCACCCAAAATACCCTCATGTTTGCCATTTGAAAACCACAACATTTTGGGCATTCTATGGGGCAAAGTTGTTCCCAATATGCATTTGATGAGTCATGATAAATGTATTCATGGCTTGGACCGTATACTTTTGGAGCCGTTATTCAATAAGTCAGTTTGTGCCCAGGAATTGCACCAACAATACCCCCATGTTTGCCATTTGGAGAGTCAAACCACAACATTTCCGTGATTCTGTGTGACAAATTTTTTCCCAATATGCATTTGATGAGTCATGATAAATTTATTCATGTCTTGGACTGGATACTTTTGGAGTCATTACCCAATAAGTCAGTTTGTGCCCTGCGTCCAAGAACTGTTTCTCTACCCCCCGCGGGCTATCGCGCGGTATTTTTAAAATTCTCGACCCTATTTTTTAAATTTCCTATCTTTTTAGGTCGCGTGTCTGCTAAAAAACCTCGCGCGTCGCACACCTTTACTTTCGAGACAATATCTCATCACTCCTCAAATAAAATAACTATTTTAGGGTTAAGGATATCATATTCTGTTCGTGACAAGCACTATTTTTTGTAAAACTTGTGCACGAATGACTATTTTCATCGTCTCCTCCTCCTCCAACAACAACAACAACAACAACAACAGGGATTCGTCTCCTCCTCCTCCAACAACAACAACAACAACGGCAATTGGTCCCCTCCTCCAACAACAACAATTGGGATTACGATTCGTCTCCTCCATCCAGCAGCGAATCCAAATCCGCTCCCCTCATCCAACAGAGCAGCGATTTGTCTCCTCCTCCTCCACCTACAACAACAACAACAACAACAACAACAACGGGGATTCGTCTCCTCCTCCTCCAACAACAACAGCAATTCGTCTCCTCCATCCAGCAGTGAATCCGCTCCCCTCATCCAACAGAGCAGCGATTTGTCTCCTCCTCCTCTAACAACAACAACAGGTGTTTGTCTCATCCTCCAACAACAACAACGGCAATTCGTCTCCTCCTCCAACAACAACAACAACAGGGATTCGTTTCCTCCATCCAGCAGCAAATCCGAATCCGCTCCCCTCATCCAACTAGAGCAGCGATTCGTCTCCTCCTCCTCCTCCTCCTCCTCCTCCAACAACAACAACAACGGGGACTCGTCTCCTCCTCCAACAACAACGGCGATTCGTCTCCTCCATCCAGCAGCGAATCCGCTCCCCTCATCCAACAGAGCAGCGATTTGTCTCCTCCCCCAAGAGCAGGATTCGTCTCCTCCTCCTGCTCCTCCAACAACAACAACAACAACAACAACAGCAACAACAACGGCGATTCGTCTCCTCCATCCAGTAGCGAATCCGAATCCGCTCCCCTCATCCAACAGAGCAGCGATTCGTCTCCCCTCCCCCCTAGCAGGATTCGTCTCCTCCTCCTCCAAACAACAACAACAACAACAACGGGAATTCGTCTCCTCCTCCTCCTCCCCCAACAACAACAACAACAGGGATTCGTCTCCTCCTCCTCCAACAACAACAACAACGGCGATTCGCCTCCTCCTCCTCCTCCAACAACAACAGGGATTCGTCTCTTCCATCCAGCAGCGAATCCGCTCCCCTCATCCAACAGAGCAGCGATTCGTCTCTTCCCCCAAGAGCAGGGTTTGTCTCCTCTTCCTCCAACAACAACAACAATAACAACAACAGGGATTCGTCTCCTCCTCCTCCTACAACAACAACAACAACAACGGCGATTCGTCTCTTCCTCCAACAACAACAACAGGGATTCGTTTCCTTCTCCTTCTCCAACAACAACAGCGATTCGTCTTCTCCATCCAGCAGCGAATCCAAATCCGCTCCCCTCATCCAACAGAGCAGCGATTCGTCGCCTCCTCCTCCAACAACAACAACAGGAATTCGTCTCCTCCTTCAACAACAACAACGGGGATTCGTCTCCTCCAACAACAACAACGGGGATTTGTCTCCTCCTCCTCCAACAACAACAACAGGGATTCGTCTCCTCCTCCAACAACAACAACGGCAATTCGTCTCCTCCTCCAACAGCAACAGCGATTCATCTCCTCCATCCAGCAGTGAATCCAAATCCGCTCCCCTCATCCAACAGAGCAGCGATTCGTCGCCTCCTCCTCCAACAACAACAACAGGGATTCGTCTCCTCCTTCAACAACAACAACGGGGATTCGTCTCCTCCAACAACAACAACGGGGATTCGTCTCCTCCTCCTCATCCAACAACAACAACGGCAATTCGTCTTCTCCTCCAACAACAACAACAGCAATTCGTCTCCTCCTCCAACAACAATGGTGATTCGTCTCCTCCATCTAGCAGCGAATCCGCTCCCCTCATCCAACAGAGCAGCGATTTGTCTCATCCTCCAACAACAACAACGGGGATTTGTCTCATCCTCCAACAACAACAACAGCAATTCGTCTCCTCCTCCAACAACAACAACGGGGATTCGTCTCCTCCAACAACAACAGCAATTCGTCTCCTCCATCCAGCAGCGAATCCGCTCCCCTCATCCAACAGAGCAGCGATTCGTCTCCTCCTCCTCCAACAACAACGGGGATTTGTCTCATCCTCCAACAACAACAACGGCAATTCGTCTCCTCCAACAACAACAACGGGGGTTCGTTTTCTCCTCCAACAACAACGGCGATTCGTCTCCTCCAACAACAACAACGGCGATTCGTCTCCTCCATCCAGCAGCGAATCCGCTCCCCTCCTCCAACAGAGCAGCGATTCATCTCCTCCTCCTCCAACAACAACAATGGGGATTTGTCTCCTCCTCCAACAACAACAACAACGGGGATTCGTCTCCTCCTCCTCTAGCAACAACAACAACGGCGATTCGTCTCCTCCTCCAACAACAACGGGGATTCGTCTCGTGGATGAGCGATTCGGGTGGAGCGTCGGTGGAGGAGCCGGTGGAGGAGCGACTCGATGCCAACGATTCGTTGCCGTTGTTGCCTGATTCGTTGTCGGAGGAGCGTTTCGCTGATTCGTTGTCGCTTGGAGCGATTCCCGGTGGAGTAGGAGGAGGAGCGTTTCGCTGATTCGTTGTCGGAAGAGCGTTTCGCTGATTCGTTTTCGCTTGGAGCGATTCCCGGTGGAGGAGGAGGAGCGTTTCCCTGATTCGTTGTCGGAGAAGCGTTTCGCTGATTCGTTGTTGCTTGGAGCGATTCCCGGTGGAGGAGGAGGAGCGTTTCCCTGATTTGTTGTCGGAGGAGCGTTTCGCTGATTCGTTGTCGCTTGGAGCGATTCCTGGTGGAGGAGGAGGAGGAGCGTTTCGATGATTCGTTGCCGAGCGCTGATGGAGGAGGAGCGTTTCTATGTCAACGATTCCTGGTGGGTTTGCCGACGATCCTATTCAAATAATACATGATAAATGAACAAAATGGGTGAGTATCTATTGATGTAGTACATAGGAGGGTAAATAATAACAACAGAATAATATAATCTACATGCCAATCAATTCGATGCTGACGTTGATTCGATCGATGCCGCACCTTCAATGTCGAGCGCTGGTGGAGGAGGAGCAATTCAATGCCGACGATTCGATGCCGACGATTCGTACGATTCGATGCCAACGATTCGTTGCGATGGTTGCTTCCGATTCGATGGTTGCTTCTGATTCGATGGTTGCTTCCGATTCCGATTAGATTCGTTGCTTCCGATTCGATGGTTGCTTCGATGGTTTCGATTAGTTGCTTCCGATCCGGTCCTATGGAAATAAGAAGAAAAACAGAGAGGAAATACATTATCAGTAATGCCGGTGGAGTGGAAGATTGCCGTTGCCGTTGCCGTTGCAATTGCCGTTGCCGTTGCCGTTGCCGTTGCCAATGCCAATGCCAATGCCAATGCCAATGCCAATGCCAATGCCAACCTAGTATCTCTCTCATTCTTACCTTTGCTTGTTCCGACGTTCCGACGTTCCGACAATCGTCCCGATGAAATTGTAGTTGCTGCCGTAGAATACTTCTTACTCCATGTCACGAAAAACAGTATCTTGTTCCTGTTGATATAATTGCAAGGGACAAAGCCAGTTCATTGATTTCAAGACATATATGTAAGGCTGCAGTCCAAACAATATCTATCCAGCAAATCCCCTTCTCGTCAAATGCTAACTACTTCTTTTCCAGTACAAGGCTGTTATTTCGGACTAAAATATCTGACAACAGATCCTCCGGCACTGTTAAAAAGGTTTTGGATCAAACGTTCTCGGACGGAGTGTTGATTACAAGAACCAACACCCTAGTCAAATAAGTCGGATGTAAGAAGGCAGATTATGAAGTGATGTTTTTTTTGTTGCGAGGTAGATTGTTTTTTTTGTTGCGAGGTAGAAAAAGTGATTTTTTTTGTCGCGAGGTAGAAAAAGTGATCTTTTTTGTTTGTCGGGAGGTAAGAAAAGTTTATTAGTGTTTGTGTGGGAAAATTTTTTTTTGTCGCGAGGTAGAAAAAAATCATCGATCGATCGAAGTAGGTACTACATCCTGTACAATTCTACAGGATTTTGTAGTAGTGAAGATTTCTACACATTTTTAGTACTGAATAATTTTAAGTACTGAATCCACGTAGGTTTCTACACGGGAAGATCTTTACACCTTACTAGAAAAATTTCGGTATTGAATTCGTGTACGTTTCTACACCAGTAGATTTCTATACCTTTTTAGTACTAGATAATTTTTCGGTAGTGAATCCGTGTAGGTTTCTACCCCTGTAGATTCGTACACGTTTTTTGTACTAGATAATGTTGGGGATTATCATGTGAAAAACTTATTTTTTGGTACATACTCCAGTCCTTACTTGGATGTTAATGCTGGTACATGGTACATGGGGGTAAAGAACTTGCGAGAAGTCCACATATAAGAATAAATAATTACTTAATTTTCGAACAGGATGTAACCCTAACCAGATTGGAAACAACTTTGCCACACAGAATGCCCAAAATGATGTGGTTTGACTCTCCAAATGGCCAACATGAGGGTATTTTTGGTGCAATTCCAGGGCACAAAATAACTTATTGGATAGTAATGACTCCAAAAGTATACGGTCCAAGCAATGAATACATTCATCATGACTCATTAAATGCATATTGGGATCAACTTTGTCACATAGAATGCCCAAAATCTTAAGGTTCTTGACTCTATAAATGGCAATCATGGGGGTATTTTTGGTGCAATTCTAGGGCACAAACTGAGTTATTGGGTAATGACTACAACAATATCTGGTCCAAGCAATGAATACATTCATCATGACTCATCCAATACATATTGGGAACAACTTTGTCACACAGAATGCCTGGAAATGTTGTGGGTTGACTCTCCAAATTGCAATCATGGGGGTATTTTTGGTGCAATTCTAGGGCACAAACTAACTTATTGGGTAATGACTCAAATAGTATCGGGTCCAAGCCATGAATACATTCATCATGACTCATCCAATGCATATTGGAAACAACTTTGTCACACAGACTGCCCAAAATGTTGTGGTTTGACTCTACAAATGGCAAACATGGGGGTATTTTTTGTGCAATTCCAGGGCACAAACTAACTTATTGGGTAATGACTCAAATAGTATCGGGTCCAAGCCATGAATACATTCATCATGACTCATCAAATGCATATTGGGAACAACTTTGTCACACAGAATGCCCAAAATGTTGTGGTTTGACTCTACAAATGGCAAACATGGGGGTATTTTTGATGCAATTCCAGGACACAAACTTACTTATTGGGTAATGACTCAAAAAGTATCTGGTCCAAGCCATGAATAAATTAATCATGACTCATCAAATGCATATTGGGAACAACTTTGTCACACAGACTGCCCAAAATGTTGTGGTTTGACTCTACAAATGGCAAACATGGGGGTATTTTTGGTGCAATTCCAGGGCACAAACTAACTTATTGGGTAATGACTCAAATAATATCGGATCCAAGCCATGAATACATTCATCATGACTCATCAAATGCATATTGGGAACAACTTTGTCACACAGAATGCCCAAAATGCTGTGGTTTGGCTCTACAAATGGCAAACATTGGGGTATTTTTGGTGCAATTCCAGGGCACAAACTAACTTATTGGGTAATGACTCAAAAAGTATCGGGTCCAAGCCATGAATACATTCATCATGACTCATCAAATGCATATTGGGAACAACTTTGTCACATAGAATGCCCAAAATGTTGTGGTTTGACTCTCCAACTGGCAAACATGAGGGTATTTTGGGTGCAATTCCAGGGCACAAACTACCTTATTGGGTAATGACTCAAAAAGTATCCGGTCCAAGCAATGAATACATTCATCGTGACTCATCAAATGCATATTGGGAACAACTTTGTCACACAGAATGCTGGAAATGTTGTGGTTTGACTCTCGAAATGGCAACATGATGAGGGTATTTTTCGTGCAATTCTAGGGCACAAACTTACTTATTGGGTAATGACTCCAAAACTATCCGGTCCAAACTATGAATACATTTATCATGACTCATCAAATGCATATTGGGAACAACTTTGTCACTCAGAATGCCCGGAATGTTGTGGTTTGACTATCCATATGGCATACATGAGGGTATTTTTGGTGCAATTCCAGGGCACAAGCAGTCTCATTTGGTAATGACTACCAAAGTTTTTGTACCAGGCCATGAATGCATATCACATGACTTACGAAATGCATGTTGGGAACAACTTTTAAATGCATATTGGGAACAACTTTGCCACACACAGTACAGACAATGTTGTGGTTTGTAGATACAAATGGCACACAAGACAGTACGGTATGTTAGGTGCAGTCTACGAGATTCTACATGTGACTAGAGGATTGAAATACATAACCTTAGTGTGATCAAAAGTTTCCCTTCTGAAAAAATTATGGCGCAGGAGGGCTGGCTGGCACAGGTACGTGATCTACTTCTACAAATATAACAGGCGCGCCCAAACCAGACAACACACAGAAGAAGTTAGGGCAAACAACATAGTACAGAACCCAGGGAAAAACTCTACACAGAAAACATCGGACACATACTACACGAAACACCGTACACACACACACACACACACGACACACACGACACACACGACACACACAACACAAAACACCGTACACAACCCGACAAAATTATTAGTACACACACATAACCACACAAAAAGAAACACATGATTAAAGAAAGTGTGTCGTAACGAACAACAAATGCAATCAGTCTTATGACCGATTGATTTAGTGAGTAGAACAATCGATGTTACAGTTCATTCGGCCTTGTCGATGCCGATCGACAGGTTAATTAATCGTCGTCAAATTACCCGTCGTCATCGTGTAATTTCTAGCATACAAAAAACACATGTAATTCTTAAGACACAAAACACACGCAAACCATCTTCGATCGGTCTTTCATGTTATCGTATTACCGTATAATTCACCGTGATATTCTCATTGGAATATCACAGTATTGTACCTTATTGTGTAGAATGAGTACTATGTTGTACATAGATTTTAGGGCATGATAGTGTTTTAGAGTTGTTAATTCTTCGAAGAGTGAGCTGATGGGGAAATCCGGTAAAGAGACAATCCACATGAAAGCGCCGACGATTATTCACTCAAGTTAAATAACCTTACGAATAAGGTTATTTGCCCTTATGACTTTTCGTACAATACGCCCGTTACGTACGAATACGCGTCTACACGGTGAATTCTTTTCAGCCCCCTTCAGTCATAAATCCTCCAACCGTTAAGCGGCTGGATTTTATGACTTAATATGTTCATCGTGAGTCATTCGTGTGTTGAATACCAAACTGTATCCAGTCTACCATCAGAGGCCCTATCAAAAGAAAGTGGGGAGGCATTTTGCCATTCATTCTGGCTTGTATCATGGCATTTTGCCCTGATCCTTGCCGGTTTGATATATTGTATTCATGGATCAAATTATCCATTTTCGAAATGCTCATTGCAGAACGATTTGTTTATTCCATGATCGAACGTAAATCAACTTGTTGCTTCGGTCGAACGACCGATCGAACATTCCATCGAACGATTGATTTTTATTTTTCTTACCACATGCAACGAGAACAATGTTCTCTGAAGACAGCGCCACTCATTAGCTTTGTAAACAAATCAGCAATATTTGTTGAACCTGGTTCCTTTGCAACTCTGATAATTCCTGCTGCAATAGATTCGCGTGCTTTGTGGTATGCAATGCTGTTGTGCTTCTTCTTACATGGGCTTTCAGGTCGTGTAACATTTGTGACAACAGAATCATTATCACAATACACATTGGTGCTTCCATCAATTGGAACGCCCATCATTCTCAACTTGTACCTTAGACCTTCAACCAATTCGATTGCAATTTTCAAAGCAATGATTTCAGATCCAAAGGTTGACGTTTCAACTGTTGTTTGCCTTTTGGAAAACCAAATGATCGGTGCATTATTAATAAAGATAATAACACCGGTATGAGACCTTCTCGTTGCCTTGCATCCAGCATGGTCAGCGTCAACAAAACAACTCATCGTCACATGTTTTCCCAAAGCTTCAGGCATATCTGCTGGTATGACTTCAGCAGCACCAGGATAAAATTCAGACCAGTCACATTTTTGAAATTTACTCTCATCAACGCTTGGTACAGTATCGTCAAAAACCAATTTCGACCTGTTGTACTTTTTCAAATATGCAAATATATGAAACAACTGATTCAAATGCCCAATCCTTGCTTGTGCCAGATACCTTGACATCAGCGAGACTGGCATTACAATGTCTAGCCTTCCTAATTCACAAATCCACCTGAGGACTCCAATTAAACCTTGATAGTAGTTTTGCAATTCAGGATTCAATTCTTCTGATATATCAATTTCCGGTCGATAATCATGTGACAGTGGACTGGACGCTGATTTTGGTAGGTACTTGTAGCCATATTTTTCAGTTCCTAACTCTTGTTCGACTGCCGCAACAGCTTTCGCCGTATACTTAGTGCTTGATAATGACCATCTTGGCTTTGAATCACCTTCAAAGTAGAACTTTCCAATATCTGCTCCCAGATATAGAGTTGGCTCTTCAATAGTATCATCCTTCAATTTGAACTTGCGCTCAATGTTTTCAAGCTGAAACTTTGGATCTTCACCAGAACATAAGATGTCGTCTACATAGGCAATGAGCATTGCCCAGTACCTGGATCCGTCTTTCCTGGTTTCAATTCGTAAGTGCACATCCGGATCTGCTTTGCAAGGGGAATATCCAAGATCTCTCAAATGCTGTGTGAGATATGACCTGAAAGATGCACCTGCCACCGGCAGTCCATACAATGCACGCACTATCTTGCAAGGCCTTCCTGCAAGATGTGGTGGAAAACCATCTTCAGCTCTCGCTTTTAGAAAGTATTTCTCTTTAATCGGGGCTGTCAAATATGCATTTTGAATATCTGCTGAGAGAACCTTCAAATCATTCAGCGCTGCCAGCAGGAAGAATATCCTCACTGAATCCCGACTGGGAACCGATGAGTAAGTATTTTCTTTTGCCACTGCAGGTACTTTATGACCGTCCCCTACCAATCTAGCCTTTCTTGTTAGGGACCCAAGCTTGATGTCAAAAATCATGTGGGTTGTTATTTGTTTATGACCGACTGGAATAACATCATCATCAGAAAATTCAAACGCTGCCATATTGTTGGTCATTTCTTTGTGAATTGCCCTTTCCCAGTGATCAGTGCCTGTTTTCTTATCAATAGCCAGCGCTTGTTTGATTGAATGTGGCAACTCAACGCCATACTTGTGAGTCTTCAACCAATACTTGGCTGTTTTGGCTGCCTTAAGGATCCGTTCCTTTCTTCTCAAAATTTTGTGCACCCACCATCTGAACGCTGGTGACTTTTCAAGATTATTGTTGACAGCATATTCAGCTAATTGCACTGGAAATGACTCTTTCACATCACTTAGCTTACACCATGATTCAGTGCCATCTTTCCAACTGGCGAGGATTCTCCAACCCCTAGTTGTCGGCTTATGGGTTTTCCTGCCATTTTTTGCTATGGTCGTGGCTTCATCATCAGTTAGTGCAGTGTTGTCGCATTCATGGTCAATGAGCTCATCTAGTAGAGTGAACATCCTTCCGTCATCATCAACAGAACTGTACAGACTCTCTGCAACAATATTTGCCGTGTATTCCTCCATGGTGCCATCAGGTAGTTGCAATTTATACAGCCTCGTGTCTAGTATGGGATTCTCATTTCTGAGTCCTATCGGTCTGTTTTGCAAGTCGCGCACTCTATCCTTGACAACGCACCTGAGTCTTTCATCACCTCTTTCAATAATTACCTCATTCCCCAGATATTCATCTGGTTCATCAATATCTTCTACTGACGCTTCCGGTTCAGCCATTTCAAGTTTCAAATCAGGTGATTCTACTGGTTGATTCTCAAATAGCTCCATTTGAGGCTCTGGGTAGTTTTCCTGGAAGAAGGACACACTATCCTTCACTTCATCGCCAATCTTGGATTCAATTGATTTGTCAATTGCTTCCATTCTTCTGAGGATATCTCTATCTCTCCATTCGAATTCTTTGACAGGCCTTATTGAATTTGTAGATATTGGTATTGCTGATTCAGTCAGGAGCCAGAAACAATCCCCCCCTCCTACTTTATTGCCACAGGGACCCAACCATCGCGCCAACCTTTCGACGCCTCGAGTAGAAGAATCACCTTTATCATAGTAAAACACAAAATCATACCATTCTGATGAAGTATATAGTGTAATATCGGGCCGATAGCCATGGACCAATTCAAATGGAGTTCGCCCCATTGAAGACGGGTTGCTCGATGCTGTTCTCTGCCTGATATTAGCACATAGTTCACCACAAAATGACCATAATCTTCTCGGTGACTTCTTCTTTGCAGACTTGGTTGTGATTGCACCCCCAAGATGACCAATTGCTTGCTCTGCTCGATTTTGAAATGGGCAATGTGGTTGGATGAATGTCTGATGAATATGATTGCGCTTTACAATTGAATTCCAGTGGGTCTTGTAGGTCCTTGGAGATCCTTGTTCTGGCGCGCCATCAGAAATCAAATGCTCAGGGATTCCAATTTCATGAATGAATGTTTTCAATCCTTGATGCGCCTGGGATTTGTCCTGTATTGGTATAAATACTTCAAACCTATTTCCATTTGTGAAGATCTGTGCACATTTCTCCTGTCTCATAATACTGGTCGTTCTAGCATGCCACGTATCAGTGTACCAGGTTCCTTGTGCAATTCTCTTGTTCCTGAAGCGCTGTGTAGGCAGCCTCTTCATCAATGGTAATTGCAAATTCCTGAGCGCCTTCTGAGTTGTGACTTTCAATGTCTGCTCAGCTTTCTTGAAACTAATATTCCAAGTTTTGGCTAGGCGTTCACAGTCAACTTTATTTGGACCTTCAATTGTTATCACTGATGGCCCCCATTGATTTCTTCTATCAAGAGACCTTCTCTCAAGTGTATTGTCAATTTCTTGCAAGCTAGGGGCCTGTTTTGATTCTTCTTCAGGAGCTTCCATAAAGTCAAATTCTGTATCATCAAACAAGAATTGGTCTACCCTTCGCGCGCTTGAAATATTCCTTACTGAAGAAATTTGATGAGCAATATTGCCATCTGTTGCAATTTGGCATTCAGTTAGCATTCTCCTTGTTGATACCTGGTGCACTCTCATCAGTTTGCATTGCTGCATCACGCTTGGATGCCTGTTGTCTAAGCTGGTCTTGGGGAGCATACCTGTAACATTACTAGCAGGTTCTGTTACAACCGAACTTGTATCCATGGCTTGATCCTCTTCGGTCGACATAGCTTGAAGGCTAAACTGGTCCCCTGAAATTGGATCTCCATTGTCAATGGCTAGCTCGGCCATCCTGAACTTCAGTGAATGTGGATCCCAAGGGGTATCATTTGTTGCAATCAAATGTTGACATTCATCAAGCTCCATTCTTGTTGGCTTTCTTGTGAGAAAATATGAGATCACATTTCTCATACTCAGTTTGATAAAAACTTTCTTCGGATCATCATCTTCCATAGGCGTTTGGATTGTAATTCCATGCTTGGATCTTGGATCAAATTGACGCGGTGTCTCTTCAACAGAATTGAAGTTGCAGTCCCTCACCTGATTTGGGCATATCAAGCTGTTCTTCAATTTGTCCCCAAAGTACAGTGCTTGATGGAACACTATGATGTATACTTGGCCTGATGTTGGATTTGTCCATGCCGTAGCACAGCTTCCAATCGGGATCTTCTTGATGGACTTGTATTCTTCAGAAAAAGGTGCAACATCAACATGTGTTGTGATCTGATCAGGATTCAGCAATACCATATTGCTTCCTGCCGCAGTAGTGTCTGCATGTGAGTCTAGCTCGCAGTATCCTTCTTCATTTTCTCCATCATCAAAATCTACAAGAACATTCATCTTGTATAATGACCGGCTCACCATTGTTAACAATTTGTGTTCTAGTGATAGTGTCCGGTTATTATGTCATTTCTTAGATTTTGAGCCAAAACTGTCACCCGCGCCTTCATTCTCAGCTTCTTTCTTTTTAGTCTCAGCAGCCTTGAGATTTTGTTTCTTCTTAGCCTGTCTCATCTGGTAAAGCTCCTGACGCTGTTCTTTTGACATTGTTTTATAAACACTTGTTGGGTAGGGCTTGCACTCAACTTTTCCTGTAAACGATCCAGTTGTTTTTTGCTTTTTATTGCTTGATGTGCCCACAGAATACACACTTCTGGAACCCCTTTTATGCTTCCCATTTGCAAGCTTCTTCAATCCAAGTCGATTGGTGAATAGGATAAGACATTCATTGAAATTGTCCCGGTAGTCTTTGCTCTCATCAATTGCATCGGCCTTGGCAGCGTCAAGTCTCTCATCACTGATTGAATTGATAAAATCCCAAACAAATCTCCTTTCGTTGTGGTTCTTTTCAAATCTCAGAATTGTTCCGTGGAAAGCTGTCCAGTTTCGCTTGTGCTTGTTCCAATCATAATTCTTAGCATCCCCAGTGTAGTGTGAATCTTTCATTTCCTGGTAGGTTTTGTTCAGAACCATAGTGATATTGGTATCAGTGTAAGCATGTTGCATCAGTGAAATGAAAGCATTTCTGGCATTGCCAGAGTTCAGAGCAGTGTTTTGGAAATGTGCCACATATTCCCAACCAGGACCTTTTCTTGTTGCATCACACAACAGTCTCCAGACGACGTTGTTATCTTCATCATACTGGTGACCTGACAAGACGTCACATCTTTCATTGTAGTCACTCCAAGTTGGATAAGTATCCGTTGGACTTTGCCCGACTGTTCCAGACCTGGCTTCATCAGTAACAACTTCCTTTTCTTGGGGTCTTATGACATACAAGATTGGGAATCCCTCAGAGTTGAATCTGTACCTCAAGTTTTGTCGAAAGCCTTCCTCCCATTCTCTGAACTTCGTAAGGTCCTTTAGCTCAGGTGGAGTTGACTTTTCCTGTGATTTCACACTCGATTCCATCATTTTGATTCTGAATTGCTGCAGTTCCAGGTTGTTTGGGTTTGCTTTCCAGTCGATAGCCCTTGGCTTGACTCCAATCAATGGTTGATACCGGGCCCAATTTGCCCAAGTGAGGAGCCTCGATGATAGTCTGTTACCATAGTGGATACTTTTTGGATTAGGACAGTCTGGACTGATAGATTTCAATCCATGCATGAACGATTTGATGCTTTCCTTGTTGAGGTCTGTAATTTCACGAATATTAGACATCCCTCCCCTCATAATTTCTTCAGCTGATTCGTAGTTGATACCAAAATCCATTAGGCTGCTCCTGAAAGCAAGCTGTTCTGGGTTCAGAAATCTGCCATTGTTGAATCCCCTGATTTTTATCCTGGGTTGGGACGACCTTCTCCCCAGTCTTTCTGCTCTTGCATTCTCGGCATTTTGGTTAGCATCGTTTCCCTCGTCTTTGTCACTATCCGCGTCATCTGGGTTCTCACCCCTCCTTTCTGCATCTCTTATTGCTCTGATTCTCTTCTTTACTTCTTGGTCGATGATTCTCTTCATGGTTGAGTTTGTTTCTGGGTCCCCAAGGGCCCTTTCCATTACTTCCATGATTTTATCTTCTAACTCTTCATCGTCTCCCATACCTCCTCCGTTGTTGTTCTCATCAGAATCCTGTGGATCGTCCACTTCCATTTTTTCTTCTTCTTTGTCACTGTTTTCGTGTGCTCTAGTTCGTACCATGGTGGAGAGGGTATTCTAATGGTCGGATGGTCGCTTTGAAGAGAGTTTTCGGAGTATTCGTAGGTATGTGGATAGAGAATTTAATCGAATCGAGGGTTTGGATGTGAGATATGGATGGTAAATGTTGACTGCTGTCGAGTGTGATTTGCTTATCTATTCGTATATTCGGATCGAATTCGTTCCGGTTTGGGTATACTTTGTGACGTGACTATTCGGATCGAGTTTTCGTTCCGGTTTGTCTGTCTTTGTGTGAGCTTTTGCTTTTGTCGCAAATCAAGATTGTGAGCTTTCCTATCCTTTCTTGGAATTTTGCTCATTCTGTATTTCTGTGGTGGAATGTTTCCTGAGAATTTAGTGTTCTCTTTTTGTTCCGGATCTTTCCGATCTTCGAGGATTGGTGTTCTCATATCTTTGGATTTTTGTTTTCGTGCGGGCAGATGCTCTTCGCAATCTGTTCCTTCTTGCAAGCAGATGTTCTTCTCAATCCGTTTCACCGCAGAATACTTCTGGCTCAATCTTCTGGCTCACGTCATTCTTGTTTTCAGTGAAAGATCAGTGTTCTCGGATATTGATTCCTTTCAACTGATGCCAACCTGGGCGGCTCTTTCGACTGAGCCGTCCAGCATCTTTTCCCTTGCTTGTTTTGCTGGATCTCCAAACCCGGTGGAGCCACCACCTTGGTTCGATTCTTTGGTCTCTTCTTTCAGGGAGACCGCCCTGGTGTTGGTCTGTTCCAGGGCTCCACAGGCAACTGCCTCTTTTACATCCTTGAGGGTTGATGCCGGTAGCTGATCAGGCTATTCCGGATTAGTCTTCGAGCTCAACTGCGTTTCTCGTTGAAACGCCGTCCTCAGCATTGTAGGATGCTGGCCACAGCCCGTAGACGCTGTGGGTCTGATAAACTAAAGAAAGTGTGTCGTAACGAACAACAAATGCAATCAGTCTTATGACCGATTGATTTAGTGAGTAGAACAATCGATGTTACAGTTCATTCGGCCTTGTCGATGCCGATCGACAGGTTAATTAATCGTCGTCAAATTACCCGTCGTCATCGTGTAATTTCTAGCATACAAAAAACACATGTAATTCTTAAGACACAAAACACACGCAAACCATCTTCGATCGGTCTTTCATGTTATCGTATTACCGTATAATTCACCGTGATATTCTCATTGGAATATCACAGTATTGTACCTTATTGTGTAGAATGAGTACTATGTTGTACATAGATTTTAGGGCATGATAGTGTTTTAGAGTTGTTAATTCTTCGAAGAGTGAGCTGATGGGGAAATCCGGTAAAGAGACAATCCACATGAAAGCGCCGACGATTATTCACTCAAGTTAAATAACCTTACGAATAAGGTTATTTGCCCTTATGACTTTTTGTACAATACGCCCGTTACGTACGAATACGCGTCTACACGGTGAATTCTTTTCATGATTCTTGATCGGCACCGTATTCAGAAAATAAAATAAAAAAATATGAATGCTATCAGAAAGACACGACGAAGCAAAAAATCCGAGGGGAAGACCCTTCGAAACAACAAAACCATCTGGCCCGGTGATCATCAAAATACAGGGGACAACAACGGTAAGAAAAAAAGAGTGAAAACAAACACCGCAATTGCTAACAAAGTGAGTAACAGTAATACCACAACTATGAACACATCAAAGGGCAACAGTAAAAAAAATGGTACCGACAACTCAATTTCTACTACTACAAACACGGAAGAACAAAACACCATCAACCAGAGTAACGAACCAGCACTGAGCATTACCACCACAACCACCACTACAGTAACGAACCAACAGAAAGAAGCAACAAAAACCAATGTGGTAGAGAAAACATCTAACGGAGAATGCTACAATTTAGAGGATGTTGCGGAACTCGTCATGAAAAAAATCCAATATGACAAATTGGCACAGGAAGTGGCAAAACACTTACGGCAACAAGAGAGGGAACCACATATAGGGGTGGGAAAGGTAGTAATGGTACCTAAACAAACGGAGGCAACCATGCAGGGAGAGGGGTTTGATAATGCCGGCGACACAAGAGAATGAGCAGTAAGTACAATTACAGACGAATATAGGCTTATAACAGACAACGATATGCTTAAGGCTTTGAGTGATATGACTGAAACAGTGGACAAGCAGCTAAGGGATTACGTCAAAAAACATTGGTACCCGTATGGGTGAACCAGCAGCGGCGAAAGGGTGATGCCACGATTCCGCGACAAAAAAAAAATTCTGCGATTCTGACAGTGGAAGCAGAAATGGATGGATGGAGGAAGGACGCGAGTTGTTCAGTGACTTGTGCGACAAAATTGGCGAGATGCGAAAACACCCAGAAACAGGAAGGAAATTGGAAGAAATGATGAGGGACAGATTTAGGAACAAAAGTTCAACAGATTACACCAACAATAAGCATGGCGATGCAAATATTACTAGTAGCAGCTCCACTAATTTTAGTGGACCAAAAAAGAAAAAGAAAAGAAACATCTATATTGATCCGGCAATAACAGCATCGATGAATGAAAGTTTATCTATTGGTGAACTAATGTAGAAAATAACAGTACATACATAATACAAACCTACTAATAATCTTGAACTTAATTTTGAGAATTTAGAAATTAGGGAGGATTCATAATACGTTGCAATAGGAATAAATAAAGCATAATAGAATCTACATTTTAAAAAGGGAATATTGTAGTAGAGAAATAGAATTCACAATTAGGAGAGCAGAATCGAATTGTTGTTTGGTAGATTAATATTTTGGAATTAATACTGACTCAAGATTTCTTTTTTATTCGTGAATAGAAGTAAGTGTTGTTCGTACAGAATAATAATTGGGTTCTGCTAGAGACTGAAATAAATTATTTTTATTCGAGAGTAGAGTAATGTGCATCACGCGCACAGAAATAGTGCTGAGTTTACATATACCCTTATACGATCGTCGCGAATTTCAGGGTGTCCAGAAATATTGCCGTGTTAAAATCACGCACAAAATTTGTGCGCGAGAAGTAAATTCGAACCCCGCGAAACAGTTCTCGGACGTGGAATTGCACCAAAAATACCCTCATGTTTGCCATTTGGAGAGTCAAACCACAACATTTTGGGCATTCTGTTAGGAAAAGTTGTTCCCAATAGGCATTTGATGAGTCATGATAAATGTATTCCTGGCTTGGACCGGATATTATTGGAGTAATTACCCAATAAGTTAGTTTCTGCCCTGGAATTGCACCAAAAATACTCTCATTTGTGCCATTTGGAGAGTCAAACCACAACATTTATGGCATTCTGTGGGGCAAAGTTGTTCTCAATATGCAATTGATGAGTCATGATGAATGTATTCCTGTTTTGGACTGGATACTCTGGGCGGGAGTCATTACCCAATAAGTTAGTTTGTGCCCTGGACCCTCATGCTAGTGTTCTAGTATGTATCTAGTACAACAAGCGTGTTGTAATCTACTCGCGTAGAAACCTACTCAGATTCAATACTAGTATGTATCTAGCACAAAAAGTGTGGTAATCTACCTGCGTAGAAACCTACGCGGATTCAATACTAGTATGTATCTATTACAAATAGCGTGTAGTAATCTATTCATGTAGAAACCTACGCGGATTCAATACTAGTATGTATTTAGTACAAGAAGCGTGTAGGAATCTACTTGCGTTGAAACCTACGCGGATTCAATACTAGTACGTATCTAGTACAAATAGCGTGTAGTAATCTATTCGCGTAGAAACCTACGCGGATTTAATACTAGTATGTATCTAGTACAAATAGCGTGTAGTAATCTATTCGTATAGAAACCTACGCGGATTCAATACTAGTATGTATCTATTACAAATAGCGTGTAGTAATCTATTCACGTAGAAACCTACGCGATTCAATACTAGTATGTATCTAGTACAACAAGCGTGTAGGAATCTATTCACGTAGAAACCTGCGCGGATTGACTACTAGGAATTATCTAATATAACAAGCGTGTAGGAATCTACTGGCGTAGAAACCTACCCAGATCCAATACTAGTAAGTATCTTGTACAAAAAGCGTGTAGAAATCTACTCGCGTAGAAACCTACTCGGATTCAATACTAGTATGTATCTAGTACAAAAAGCGTATAGAAATCTACTCGCGTAGAAATCTACGCAGATTCAATACTAGTAAGTATCTAGTACAAAAAGCGTGTACGAATCTACAGGCGTAGAAACCTACGCGGATTCAATACTAGTAAGTATGTTGTACAAAAAGCGTGTACAAATCTACAGGAGTAGAAACCTACGTGAATTCACTACTAGGAATTATCTAGTACAAAAAGCGTGTACGAATCTACAGGCGTAGAAACCTACGCGGATTCAATACTAGTAAGTATGTGGTACAAAAAGCGTGTACGAATCTACAGGCGTAGAATCCTACGAAGATTCAATACTAGTATGTATCTAGTACGAAAAGCGTGTAGAAATCTACTCTTGTAGAAACCTACGCAGGGTAACTACTAGGAATTTTCTAGTAAGCGTGTACAAAGCTACAGGCGTAGAAACCTACGCGGATTCAATACTAGGAATTATCTAGTACAAAAAACGTGTAGAATTCTACACTAGTACAAAAAACATGTAGAATTGTACAGAAGTTTAAGTATCCTAGATGGTATCGTGCGTATCGATTGATCGATTTCGATCGTCGATCGATCGATTTTGATCGTCGCGACAAAAAAAATCTCTCTCTCTCTCACACACACACACACACACACACAGTAACGTCACGACAAAAAATCTCTCTCTCTCTCACACACACACACACAGTAATTTTCTTTTAATTTTCTTTTCTACCTCGCGACAAAAACAATCACTTTTTTTACCTCGTGACAAAAACAAAACAACAATCACTTCATAATCTGCCTTCTTACATCCAACTTATTTGAGTAGAGTGTTGATTCTTGCAATCAACACTCCGTCCAGCGTCCGAGAACTGTTTCGCGGGGTTCGAATTTACTTCTCGCGCACAAATTTTGTGCGTGATTTTAACACGGCAATATTTCTGGACACCCTGAAATTCCCACCCCCAGTTATGGCCTTAAAATAATACAAAAAACAATTCTGTGCGCGTGATGCACATTACTCTACTCTCGAATAAAAAAAATTGATTTCAGTCTTATTATTCTGTACGAACAACACTTACTTGTATTCATGAATAAAAAAGAAATCTTGAGTCAGTATTAATTCCAAAACATTAATCTACCAAACAACAATTCAATTCTGCTCTCCTAATTGTGAATTCTATTTCTCGACTACAATATTCCCTTTTTAAAATGTAGATTCTATTATGCTTTATTTATTCCTATTGCAACGTATTACGAATCCTCCATTATTTCTAAGATTCTCAAAATTAAGCTCAAGATTATTAGTAGGTTTGTATTATGTATGTACTGTTATTTTCTACATTAGTTCACCAATAGATAAACTTTCATTCATCGATGCTGTTATTGCCGGATCAATATAGATGTTTCTTTTCTTTTTCTTTTTTGGTCCACTACAATTAGTGGAGCTGCTACTAGTAATATTTGCATCGCCATGCTTATTGTTGGTGTAATCTGTTGAACTTTCGTTCCTAAATCTGTCCCTCATCATTTCTTCCAATTTCCTTCCTGTTTCTGGGTGTTTTCGCATCTCGCCAATTTTGTCGCACAAGTCACTGAACAACTCACGTCCTTCATCCATCCATCCATTTCTGCTTCCACTGTCAGAATCGCAGAATTTTTTTTTTTGTCGCGGAATTGTGGCATCACCCTTTCGCCGCTGCTGGTTCACCCATACATGATGCTCATTGTAGATCAGTACCAATGCAAATGCTTCATCTGCTATAGTAAATATATCACTCAGCAAGTGCCTCTCCTTCCGTTGTTTGAAATTGGAATTTGTCGGATTGATTGCCGACATGATTCTTGTAACAAAATAATAAAAATCTTCATCTTCCGCGTCTTTGTATGTTCTGTATTTAGGGTTTAAAATACCTGTGTCCTCATATTCTGTGCCTTCAATAACTGCCACAGTACCAGGGAATGTGATAGGGACTCGACCTTTTCTGTAATCGTCTGTACGGAAGTATCATCAGTATCAACGGGCAGCATGTTAGTGTTGTCGGACCAAAAATAGATTCCAAAATTCCTAATTTCAACAACCAATTCTCCCACCTGTATTTACCTATCCAGTTTTTTCTCGCTAATGTTTGTGAGTTGTGCCTCAATGCGGTCAGTACTGTCCCTACTCGTTTCCTGTAAAAGGAACAGAATGACGCAAGTGGAATATTTTTTGGCTTCATGATCGCACTTGCTTCAACAGCTTTTTGTATTACATGCGCCGTTACCTTTTCATTGATAGGGAACTTCATGTTGTGGTACCAATGTTTTTTGACGTAATCCCTTAGCTGCTTGTCCACTGTTTCAGTCATATCACTCAAAGCCTTAAGCATATCGTTGTCTATTATAAGCCCATATTCGTCTGTAATTGTACTTACTGCTCGTTCTCTTGTGTTGCTGGCATTATCAGTCCCCTCTCCCTGCATGGTTGCCTCCGTTTGTTTAGGTACCATTACTACCTTTCCCATCCCTATAGGTGGTTCCCTCTCTTGTTGCCGTAAGTGTTTTGCCAGTTCCTCTGCCAATTTGTCATATTGGATTTTTTTCATGACAAGTTCCGCAACATCCTCTAAATTGTAGCTTTCTCCTTTAGATGTTTTCTCTACCACATTGGTTTTTGTTCCTTCTTTCTGTTGGTTCGTTACTGTAGTGGTGGTTGTGTTGGTAATGCTCAGCGCTGGTTCGTTACTCTGGTTGATGGTGTTTTGTTCTTCCGTGTTTGTAGTAGTAGAAATTGTGTTGTCGGTACCATTTTTTTTACTGTTGCCCTTTGATGCGTTCATAGTTGTGGTATTACTGTTACTCACTTTGTTAGTAATTGCGGTGTTTGTTTTCACTCTTTTTTTCTTACCGTTGTTGTCCCCTGTATTTTGATGATCACCGGGCCGGATGGTTTTGTTGTTTCGAAGGGTCTTCCCCTCGGATTTTTTGCTTCGTCGTGTCTTTCCGATAGCATTCATATTTTTTGTATTTTATTTACTGAATACGGTGCCGATCAAGAATCATGTGTTTCTTTTTGTGTGGTTATGTGTGTGTACTAATAATTTTGTCGGGTTGTGTACGGTGTTGTGTGTTGTGTGTGTTGTGTGTGTCGTGTGTGTGTGTGTGTGTACGGTGTTTTGTGTAGTATGTGTACGATGTTTTGTGTGTAGAGTTTTTCCGTGGGTTCTGTACTATGTTGTTTTCCCTAACTTCTTCTGTGTGTTGTCTGGTTTTGGGCGCGCTGTTATATTTGTAGAAGTAGATCACGTACCTGTGCCAGCCAGCCCTCCCGCGCCATAATTTTTTCAGAAGGGAAACTTTTGATCACACTAAGGTTATGTATTTCAATCCTCTAGTCACATGTAGAATCTCGTAGACTGCACCTAACATACCGTACTGTCTTGTGTGCCATTTGTATCTACAAACCACAACATTGTCTGTACTGTGTGTGGCAAAGTTGTTCCCAATATGCATTTAAAAGTTGTTCCCAACATGCATTTCGTAAGTCATGTGTTATGCATTCATGGCCTGGTACAATAACTTTGGTAGTCATTACCAAATGTGACTGCTTGTGCCCTGGAATTGCACCAAAAATACCCTCATGTTTGCCATATGGATAGTCAAACCACAACATTTCTGGCATTCTGAGTGACAAAGTTGTTCCCAATATGCATTTGATTAGTCCTGATAAATGTATTCATAGTTTGGACCGGATACTTTTGGAGGCATTACCCAATAACTCAGTTTGTGCCCTAGATTTGCACCAAAAATACCCTCATCGTGTTTGCCATTTCGAGAGTCAAACCACAACATTTCCAGCATTCTGTGTGACATAGTTGTTCCCAATATGCATTTGATGAGTCACGAGGAATGTATTCTTTGCTTGGACCGGATACTTTTTTAGTCATTACCCAATAAGGTAGTTTGTGCCCTGGAATTGCACCCAAAATACCCTCATGTTTGCCAGTTGGAGAGTCAAACCACAACATTTTGGGCATTCTGTGTGACAAAGTTGTTCCCAATATGCATTTGATGAGTCATGATGAATGTATTCATGGCTTAGACCAGATACTTTTTGAGTCCTTCCCCAATAAGTTATTTTGTGCCCTGGAATTGCACCAAAAATACCCCCATGTTTGCCATTTGTAGAGTCAAACCTTAAGATTTTGGGCATTCTATGTGACAAAGTTGTTTCCAATATGCATTGGATGTGTCATGATGAATGTATTCTTTGCTTGGACCGGATACTTTTTGAGTCATTACCCAATAAGTTAGTTTGTGCCCTAGATTTGCACCAAAATACCCCCATGATTGCCATTTGTAGAGTCAAACCACAACATTTTGGGCATTCTGTGTGACAAAGTTTTTCCCAATATGCATCGGATGAGTCACGAGGAATGTATTCTTTGCTTGGACCGGATACTTTTAGAGTCATTACCCAATAAGGTAGTTTGTGCCCTGGAATTGCACCCAAAATACCCTCATGTTTGCCAGTTGGAGAGTCAAACCACAACATTTTGGGCATTCTGTGTGACAAAGTTGTTCCCAATATGCATTTGATGAGTCATGATGAATGTATTCATGGCTTAGACCAGATACTTTTTGAGTCCTTCCCCAATAAGTTACTTTGTGCCCTGGAATTGCCCCAAAAATACCCCCATGTTTGCCATTTGTAGAGTCAAACCTTAAGATTTTGGGCATTCTATGTGACAAAGTTGTTTCCAATATGCATTGGATGAGTCATGATGAATGTATTCATGGCTTGGACCCGATACTTTTTGAGTCATTATCCAATAAGTTAGTTTGTGCCCTAGAATTGCACCTAAAATACCCTCATGATTGCCATTTGTAGAGTCAAACCTTAAGATTTTGGGCATTCTATGTGACAAAGTTGTTCCCAATATGCATTTAATGAGTCCTCATGAATGTATTCCTTGCTTGGACCGGATA
This sequence comes from Pseudo-nitzschia multiseries, assembly GCA_037355745.1. Taxonomy (NCBI): domain Eukaryota; phylum Bacillariophyta; class Bacillariophyceae; order Bacillariales; family Bacillariaceae; genus Pseudo-nitzschia; species Pseudo-nitzschia multiseries. Next base: position 11,890,502 of record CM074783.1, read on the forward strand.
CTTTTTGTGTCATTACCCAATAAGTTAGTTTGTGCCCTGGATTTGCACCAAAAATACCCCCATGTTTGCCATTTAGAGAGTCAAACCTTACGATTTTGGGCATTCGATGTGACAAAGTTGTTCCCAATATGTATTGGATGAGTCCTCATGAAGGTATTCCTTGCTTGGACCAGATACTTTTTGAGTCCTTACCCAATTACTCAGTTTGTGCCCTAGAATTGCACCAAAAATACCCCCATGATTGCCATTTGTAGAGTCAAACCTTACGGTTTTGGGCATTCTATGTGACGAAGTTGTTCCCCATATTGAATTGGATGAGTCATGATGAATGCAGTCGTGACTAGGACCCGATATTGTTGTAGTCATTACCCAAGAACTCAGTTTGTGCGCTAGAATTGCCCCCAAAATACACCCATGATTGCCATTTCGAGAGTCAAACATTAAGATTTTGGGCATTCGATGTGACAAAGTTGTTCCCAATATGCATTTAATGAGTCATGATGAATGTTTTCATTGCTTTGACCGGATACTTTTGGAGTCATTACCCACTAAGTTAGTTTGTGCCCTGGAATTGCACCAAAAATACCCCCATGATTGCAATTTGGAGAGTCAAACCTTAAGATTTTGGTCATTCGATGTGACAAAGTTGTTCCCAATATGTATTGGAAGAGTCATGATGAATGTATTCATGGCTTGGACCAGATACTTTTTGAGTCCTTACCCAATAAGTAACTTTGTGCCCTGGAATTGCACCAAAAATACCCCCATGATTGCCATTTGTAGAGTCAAACCTTAATATTTTGGGCATTCTATGTGACAAAGTTGTTCCAAATATGCATTGGAATAGTCATGATGAATGTATTCCTGGCTTGGACCAGATATTGTTGTAGTCATTACCCAATTACTCAGTTTTTGCCCTACAATTGCACCAAAAATACCCCCATGATTGCCATTTGTAGAGTCAAACCTAAAGATTTTGGTCATTCTATGTGACAAAGTTGTTCCCAATATGCATTTAATGAGTCATGATGAATGTATTCATTGCTTGGACCGGATACTTTTGGAGTCATTACCAAATAAGTTTTTTTGTGCCCTGGAATTGCACCCAAAATACCCCCATGTTTGCCATTTGTAGAGTCAAACCTTAAGATTTTGGCATTCTGTGTGGAAAAGTTGTTTCGAATATGGTTAGGGTTACATAATGTTCGAAAATTCAGTAATTATTGGGTCTTTTATGTGGACTTCTCGCAAGTTCTTTACCCCTGCCGAAAATTAGGAGATTCTTTTTCGAACGTACATACATACCGTACAATCTAGTATGTACGAGATTATTTTTCGAACATCGTACGTACGAGATTATTTTTCGAACGTACATACATACCGTACAATCTAGTATGTAGGAGATTCTTTTTCGAACGTTGTACGTACGAGATTCTTTTTTGAATTCTTTTCCGTACGAGATTGATTTTTTTCCTACGTACGTACGAGATAGAATTATCTAGTACAAAAAACGTGTAGAATTCTACAGTAGTCTAGAAATCAACACTAGTACCAAATCCTGTAGAATTGTACAGGATGTATGATTTTTTTTACCTCGCGACAAAAAAAAAAATCTTTCCCACACAAACACTAATAAACTTTTCTTACCTTGCGACAAACAAAAAAGATCACTTTTTCTACCTTGCGACAAAAAAAATCACTTTTTCTACCTCGCAACAAAAAAAACAATCTACCTCGCAACAAAAAAAAATCACTTCATAATCTGCCTTCTTACATCCGACTTATTTGACTAGGGTGTTGGTTCTTGTAATCAACACTCCGTCCGAGAACGTTTGATCCAAAACCTCTTTTGAGCCGGAGGATCTGTTGTCAGATATTTTAGTCCGAAATAACAGCCTTGTACTGCAAAAGAAGTAGTTAGCATTTGACGAGAAGGGGATTTGCTGGATAGATATTGTTTGGACTGCAGCCTTACATATACGTCTTGAAATCAATGAACTGGCTTTGTCCCTTGCAATTATATCAACAGGAACAAGGTACTGTTTTTCGTGACATGGAGTAAGAAGTATTCTACGGCAGCAACTACAATTTCATCGGGTCGAGTGTCGGAACGACGGTACGAATAAACGGTAAGAATGAGAGAGATAGGCATCGGCAACGGCAACGGCAATTGATTGGTCTTCCACTCCACCGGCATTACTGATAATGTATTTCTTCTCTGTTTTTCTTATTTTCATAGGACCGGATCAGAAGCAACGAATCGAAACCGAATCCTCAACCAGCAACCGGAAACCATCAAATAGAGGCAGGGAACAATCGAAACAAGCGGGAACGATCGAAGCAATCAAACAAATAGACCGTATCAACAAATCGAACGTATCAACAAATCGGAAGCATCAACAACGGGAGCAGACAGCAACATCGGTGAAATTGAAGGTGCGGCATCGATCGGACCAACGTCAGCATTCAATCGATCGGCATGTAGATTATATTATTCGTTGTTATTATTTACGCTATGTAGTACATCAATAGATACTCACCCATTTTGTTCAATTATCATGTTCCTTTCTCAGACACAACCGGCAAAACGCTACTCCTCCTTTTTACCGGCGCTTGGCAACGAATCGTCGAAACGCTCCTCCTCCACCGAAGCGGCAACGAATCACCAAAACGCTCCTCCTCCACTTTCAAGCGGCAACGAATCAGCGAAAACGCTCCTCCTCCACCGGCAAGCGGCAACGAATCAGCGAAAACGCCCCTCGAATCGTCGAAACGCTCCTCCTCCACCGTCAAGCGGCAACGAATCAGCGAAAACGCTCCTCCTCCACCGGCAAGCGGCAACGAATCAGCGAAAACGCCCCTCGAATCGTCGAAACGCTCCTCCTCCACCGTCAAGCGGCAACGAATCAGCGAAAACGCTCCTCCTCCACCGGCAAGCGGCAACGAATCAGCGAAAACGCTCCTCCTCCACCGGCAAGCGGCAACGAATCAGCGAAAACGCTCCTCCTCCACCGGCAAGCGGCAACGAATCAGCGAAAACACTCCTCCTTTTTACCGGCGCTTGGCAACGAATCGTCGAAACGCTCCTCCTCCACCGAAGCGGCAACGAATCACCAAAACGCTCCTCCTCCACCGTCAAGCGGCAACGAATCAGCGAAAACGCTCCTCCTCCTCCACCGGCAAGCGGCAACGAATCCGCGAAAACGCTCCTCCTCCACCGGCAAGCGGCAACGAATCAGCGAAAACGCTCCTCCTCCACCGGCAAGCGGCTACGAATCAGCGAAAACGCTCCTCCTCCACCGGCAAGCGGCAACGAATCAGCGAAAACGCTCCTCCTCCACCGTCAAGCGGCAACGAATCAGCGAAAACGCTCCTCCTCCTCCACCGGCAAGCGGCAACGAATCCGCGAAAACGCTCCTCCTCCACCGGCAAGCGGCAACGAATCAGCGAAAACGCTCCTCCTCCTCCACCGGCAAGCGGCAACGAATCAGCGAAAACGCTCCTCCTCCTCCACCGGCAAGCGGCAACGAATCAGCGAAAACGCTCCTCCTCCTCCACCGGCAAGCGGCAACGAATCAGCGAAAACGCTCCTCCTCCACCGGCAAGCGGCAACGAATCAGCGAAAACGCTCCTCCTCCTCCACCGGCAAGCGGCAACGAATCCGCGAAAACGCTCCTCCTCCTCCACCGGCAAGCGGCAACGAATCAGCCAAAACGCTCCTCCTCCTCCACCGGCAAGCGGCAACGAATCAGCGAAAACGCTCCTCCTCCTCCACCGGCAAGCGGCAACGAATCAGCGAAAACGCTCCTCCTCCTCCACCGGCAAGCGGCAACGAATCAGCGAAAACGCTCCTCCTCCACCGGCAAGCGGCAACGAATCAGCGAAAACGCTCCTCCTCCTCCACCGGCAAGCGGCAACGAATCAGCGAAAACGCTCCTCCTCCTCCACCGGCAAGCGGCAACGAATCAGCCAAAACGCTCCTCCTCCTCCACCGGCAAGCGGCAACGAATCAGCTCCTCCTCCACCGGCAAGCGGCAACGCTCCTCCTCCACCGGCAAGCGGCAAAGAATCAGCGAAACGCTCCTCCTCCTCCTCCACCGGCAAGCGGCACTCCATCGGCAAATCGATTCGTCCTCGTCATCCTCCAACGGCCATTCGTCTAGGCAACAATGAAACCAACCACAACGAATGGAAAGCAATTGTCAGCACGAGGAAGGAGGCAAAAAGCAAATAGGAAACATGAGAGAAGACATAAACAGAGAAAGTCTTCAAATTTTCTGACCATTGCAGCACCAGTGTCGAACACCCATGAGACTTATAAACAATTGTCGCAGATAAAACCGGAGAGGAAGAGGGTAAATAAGCCAATTGACAAACCTGTCAAGACAATAGCACTGAAAAACAAATACCAATCAACTGTGGTGGCAGGTAAATACATGGAAACAAATTGGTGGGGTGGCAAAATAGGGGGAAAGAAGAAGTATGAACCGGAACTGGCATTGTCTATCGACAATTTCGAAACGTTGGATAGTACGAAAGACGAGCATATTCTTGCATTTGACGATTATAAACCATCGTTGCGCATTTTTGCCAAAGTTTCAAGAGGTTTAGCAGAACGACACCTGGCTTCCAAGAATAATATCAACTTGTTGAGAGAATTCACTCCTGCTATTGTTGGAGCAAAACCAACCGTTGGAAGAGGAGTGAAGCGGGGAAGTATCAATGATGATTATGCTATCATTGGAATTCGACCAGAAAGATTGGATTCAAATAATGGTGAGTATGTTTTCAAAAGTCATGTCGATCCAAGCATGAAACTAGAGCTAGAAGAGAAAACAGTTGAAATTGTGAAGCATATGCATCATAGTTTAATTGACGTGGAACCATTTGTTGCAAAGGAAATGGATGTGTTGTCTCAGATTCTGTCTCGTACAAAGCTAAATGCAATTGGGCAGCAGGCATTAGCATTTTCGATCGGTCGCAACTACCATTCTAGATGCCATGTGGACGATGACATGTACTACACTCGTTTGACAGTCATTGCTCCGGCGGAAGTGTCTGCTGACGAGGTGATTTATTATTTTGTCTTCCCCACGTATGGAGTGAAAGTTCCATTGAGGTCGGGAGATACTCTATTGTTCAACCCATTAGTATTACATAGCTGTTCGAATCCAAAATTCGAAGGGTGTTATATTATGAGTGCATACGTATCTCGCAAAACTGTGCTTAGAGCTAACCCTCTGTAGTAATATTAAACAATACTTTAAAGTTAGCCGTTACATTAACCCTTGCTACTCAATCGGAACTGCAGTCCGCGCTTTCGCTCTCTGAACTGGATAGCGAATCACTGGATTCGTTATCATTCAATGCTATCTCAAATGGTTCCAACTGTATGTCGTCCTGTAGTGTGCATGCGTTGTACAAACATTCGTAAGACGGTGGTGTAGCAGCATTTTTGCTTTCAAACAATTCGAGCCATGAGATCCGATTCGATATCACTAGCCAATCGCAATTGGTTATGCACCCATCAATTCCTTGCTCTGGAACAACTGCCAGCTCAGAATGGATAGTGTCGACATGAAATAGGTAGAGAGAATTCATCAGGCGCCCACGTTTGACAAATTCAGAAGCTGTTTTCTTAGGCACATCTTGAAACCGACGAGCCACAGCATACATTCCGTTTGTATCAATTGGATAGCCACCAATACTACTGTATGGCTGCTTCAAATTCTGTACAGTTAAAAAGCATAGCAGATGGCACGGTATGAGCTTGGGATTGTTATTTAAATCAAAGTCCAATTTCATCAAACACCAATCCATCCATACGGAGTTCAGCAGAGAACTGTCCGATCTATATGAAGGATGCGACCGAAATATAAAATTAGACCCACAAGCAACATCGAAACGATTGTGCTCTGTAACTCCACAAATGTGTGAAGGATTCTCCAATAAAGGTAGCACAGAATCACAAACAAAGTCAAGTATGTCAGAAGGAAAAAATGGTTTGCTTTTGTTCGTAGAACGAAGCCACTTCATTGTTGATTCCCCATTTTCGGTTCTCATTATTTGAAAATGAGAACCGCCACCATCAGGGCGTTCAATTGGAGGAGGATCAGGTGGATTCAAGTTGAAGTGATATGTTGCCTGGCTTAGCATCATTTTCTCGGACTTTCTATTGGCAGTTTGATTGATTAGTGATGCAGCATTACATTGCGTGTTCTTGGAAGGAGCTTTAATCTCAGTTTTGTGGTGAGATTCATTGGGAGCACTATCCCAGCCTGCGGGGCTTCCCCATAAAGAGATATAATCTGGTAGGTGAAAGTACAGGTGATTCTTGATTAGTTTTGTTCCCATCCCTTTCCTGTGACAAGTTGAGTTTATACAATTGATAAAGTGAACAATTGATTTTGGGAGATTCTTTAAGGAACCGTATTTCATCCGACCGTGTTTAAGAAATTCTTCCATTGATAGAATGAGCTGAATTACCTCTATCTGTTTCTTTACAAAACAATGGTCACCAATAATGTCAGATCCATGTTTGGAAACCATAGCAATGAGAAGAGAAATAAGCATTCCAGAGAAATCATGCCCTTCTTTCTTTGTGGTTGATAAAAGCTGAGTCCCAAATTTGGTGCGAGGAAAATCTCTATCAGACTGGCGTGATAACAAACCACCGTACCGTTGTGCTAAATGGCCAATACTGTTAGCAACAGCCACGCCGTGATTCAAATTGGGGGCATAAACACATGGAACACTTCCGCGGAGCAACAATTCAATTGACTCGACAGCCCGTTTGGCAGTACCAAGCTGGTGCATGTGCAAACATTCACCGGGAGTTGCAAAATGAATATTGTTCTGATTCGTACCAAAGCATAAATCATGAAATACATTCCTGATATTGTGATGAGAGTTGTTTTTGAAGTTCTTATTGATATCATTTAGATCTGTGCCGGGAAAACAATGAAAATCAACAGGTGACCACTTCTTTGTTGCAGGTTGAACAGAAGGAATGTTTATGTTCGGAGAATAACAGTTGCAGTGACGGCACATCCGCATGACACCCTTATTGAAGGAGCCATATTTTCCACACAATTTATCGTGAAGTTCTGTGTCGCCAATAACATAGGCAATGGCAAATTTCATTTTTACCTTCCACTGTTGATTTGCGTACGGAAGATAATTCCATTTGATACCACCGTCTTCGTTACACGCGGCTTTGAAGGAACAAAACGCTACTTCCAAACCATTGTGAAGATTCTGAATTTTTTCCTTCGAAGTGGCAGGACGAGAGTGTCTGGTTGACTCCCATTCAGGGTCGGGATGGAAGTAAATAGTTGTCCATGCTTCAGGTCGAGAACGGGTCTCCACATTAAAAATACCGAGTGTCATGTTCAATGGTGTTAACGTAAGTCGTCCGTGCGCATCCAAAGATATGCCGTCCATGTAAAATATAATAGGAACAAGAATTTCTTGCGAATTGGGATTGCAAATTTCTTTCCAAGAAGATTTCCACCACGAGCCGTGATGCAATTCTGAGATTACAGAATGAGGATTCAACTCAGGATTATTGTCGGGAGAGAGAGGGGTCGAATAGTCGGGAAAGGAGAGGTTTTCTTCTATCATTAGCTGCTGGTCAGAAAGAAGAGAATAAATGGCATCCTTAAAAGAACGGACATACACCTGAGTGGGCTTATTATCAGGTAACCAATTCAGTATATGAGGATGAAATTTCATATCAGAGAGACCAAGATTGGATTGGAGATTGTCAAAAATTGTTTTCCGAGATCTAATTTTGGCATCGCAAAAATCAAAACCAGGTCTCATTTGACTTTTCTTTGCCCACTGGAAAATTGATTTGAATGTGTTCAATGGCAATTTATGTCGGGCCATTAAATTCATGAGTTCCAATTCTGCAAGAAGATGATGGGGCGGCGGTAGTTTTGTGTGCCTTTGAAATGCATCCTCTCTTTCGTTCAGATTAATGATTTCATGAAGAGATGGTGGTGGAGGGGCTTGCTGAGCAGTAGCGACGTTAACATCAGAACCATTAGTGGGATCTTCTTCGTTGTCTCCACAATCTATGTTGTTGGTAAAATTGATGTCGTTATTTTCATTTACGTCGCCGTCATTGTCGTCCTCGTCATCGGAATTGTCAATATCATTATTCAGCGGGAATGCATCTTCATCTTGAACAGCGGAAACAGCCATGTAAGATTCAATGGCGTTCCGATCCATTGGCGGTAAAAAGACATCATGGACAATCTGTTGGTTTAGAACGGAATGAAGACCCGTGGCTGATTGACTTGTGACGGTGTGGTGCTGGGAGAGATGGGAAGGGGGAACAGATGGACCGTTTTGTGTCATAGTCATCCCAAAATCTGACGGGGAATGTTGAACAGACGGCAAGGTAAGCTGCACTTTGACAGAGGTGGAGAAGTTAGAGATCTTGCGTTTAATTAGACCATCACTTTTGTATAAGTTGTAGCATTGAATATTGTAGTTGAGATGTTTTCTTAGGCCGTACGAGACATATTTCAAGGTATTGCACTCTTTTGACCCAGATTTGTATCCTTTAAAACTCTTGGATTGTTTTCCTTTCTTATACCAGCAACCACGGCAGTAGAATAGAAGAGGGGTTTTGATAACAGGAGGCATGATGTTGCGGAATTGCTTGAAGGAAAATATCAGTAGAATGGGTCGAGAGGATGGAGGTCGAAAAGATGAATCGTTGAAAGGAAAAAATTAAATAAGCGTATTATTTCGTGTGTGATGTGAGTTCTTGTACGGTAGATTTCCTTACTACCATACTTCGATTGCAAAAATGGACCGTAAAGTAAATGCATTACTACTTAGTGATGTTGCAACATTCCTCGTAAAATATGTTTAGTAGTGAACAGTACGTACAGTCAACTCCTTAAGAGGGTTAATACACAGCGCCGGACGGGTCAATCCCATCAGTTCTTCCAAACATTCGTTGGCAGGCGCGTCAGTTCTTCCATAAGGTGCACGGAAATGTGAATCGAAATGGAAATCGTGGACAATTGCGTTGTTGATTATCGAAATGGAAATGGTGGACAATTGTTTTGTTGATTGCGATCGAGTTGATTCCGACTTTCATGTACCCGTAAAACCAACTAGTACGCTATTTTTGCATGAGTTATTACTAGTAGATACTAGTACGAAATCGTGGACAATTGCGTTGTTGATTATCGAAATGGAAATCGTGGACAATTGTTTTGTTGATTACGATCGAGTTGATTCCGACTTTCATGTACCGGTAAAACCAACTAGTATGCTATTTTGCATGAGTTATTACTAGTAGATACTAGTAATACATTATTTTCGCTAGTACTTCATCATTATAATTGATTATTTCATTATCTTTCCGACGAGGAAAACAAATACCAACGTGTTAGGTGTTACTACGACCTAATCTTCGAATAGATAATCTACTCTACTGATACTACTAATACTAATCATCCAATCGACAGTCGAACCAACCATGGAGGGAATTTACAAACTACAAAAGGTGGTTCAGGAACACCCAGCCAATCTCGAACAAGAACTCCGGAAAATGCTTGTTTATCACAAGAAAGAGACTGCTCGAATCCAAAAAATGATTCGTAAGATTTGTGCAGGAAAAAGAAATGATCCAAACGTTAAAATTGAAAGCGTCGATCCTACTAGCAATGATCAAGTCGATCCGAATGTAACCAGCAGCATCTATCCACAAAGCGGGTTATTTGAGAGGAGCGATCAACATTGGAGTGGCGATTCCGACGGTGTAGCTTCTGAAAATACAGCGGATCTTCCTGGCGTTGAACACGAACAAAACCCTTGAGTGCAATAGCCCGCCTGGGGTGAATTCGACTTGGAGTTGACATGGAGTTGGAGCTGGGATTTGAGTTGGAGTTGGAGGATTTGGGTCGGAGCCCATTATACCGGTATGGTGGAAACATGTTGAGAAAATGAAATAAGTCATTCGTGCACAAGTTGTACACAAAATAGTGCTTGTCACGAAACAAATATGATATCCTTAACCCTAAAATAGTTATTTTATTTGAGGAGTGACGAGATATTTGTCTCAAAAGTAAAGGTGTGCGACGCGCGAGGTATTTTAGTAGACACGCGACCTAAAAAGGTAGGAAATTTAAAAAATAGGGTCGAGAATTGTAAAAATAGCGCGCGATAGCCCGCGGGGGGTCGAGAAACAGTTCTCGGACGAGGAACATGGGATCCGACCCTCTTTGAGCACAACGATCCATTCTCAGATATTTCAGTCCGAAATAACAGCCTTGTACTGCATGACAAAAGAAAGCATTTGACGAGAGGGAAATTGATGGATAGATATTGTTTGAATTGGCCCCCAAACATATAAGTCTTGAAATCAATGAACCTGCATCCCTTGCCTCTATATCACCAGGAACAAGATACTGTTTTTTGTGACGTAGGAGTAAGAAGTAATCTACGGCAGCAGCAACAAGAACAATTTCATCGGGACGATTGTCAGAACGTCGGAACAAACAAAGGTAAGAATGAGAGAGATAGACAATGATTATACTGCCTCTGGCATTGCTGATACTCAATGTATTTCCTCCCTTCTGTTTTTCTTCTCATTTTCATAGGACCAGATCGTAACAAAGGATCGGAACGGAACAACGGATAGGTGCAGGTAAGAACGATTGTCAGAAGATCGAGGTGCGGGGAACAACGATTGTCAGAACAACGATTGAGTGCAGATCGATATGCGGCAAATTTAATATATTATTCTGTTGTTATTATTTACTCTATGTACTACATCAATAGATACTCACCCATTTTGTTCAATTATCATATATTTAAATAGGGTCGTCGGCAAAGGCAACACGACGCGAATCACTCCTCCTCCACCGGCGCTACCCCTAGGAGGCACGAACAACAACAAATCGTCGGCATCGAATCGCTCCCCACCGGCAACGAATCGTCGGCATTGAATCGATCCTCCACCAGCAACGAATTGTCGGCAACGAATCGCTCCTCCACCGGCGCTCCACCAACGTCGCTCCTCCTCCTCATCCACCGGCGCTCCACCCAACTCGCTCCTCCTCATCCACCGGCGCTCCACCAGCGTCGTCCCAGCAATGGTAACGGTAACGGCAATGGCTATTGGTCTTCCACTTGATTCGTCATTGTCCTCCAAATCGGCAACGGCAACGGCAACAATTCGTCGTCCTCCTCCTCCAACGGCTATTTGTCTAGGCAAGAAACCGCAAAGCGAGACCAACAGCAACAGCAACAGCCATCGGCAACGAACTGAAACCGGGAATCATCGAACCGCAACCGGGAACCATCGAAGCAACCGGCATCGGCATCGGCATCGGCAACCGGCAACCGGCAACCGGCAACCAGCAACCATCGAACCGCAACCGGGAATCATCCCCCACGTATGGAGTGAAAGTTCCATTGAGGTCAGGCGATACTCTATTCTTCAATCCATTAGTATTACATAGCTGTTCGAATCCGAAATACGAAGGCTGTTATGTTATGAGCGCCTATGTATCTTGCAAAACTGTGCTAACAGCTAATCCTCTATAATAATATTAAACAATAATTTAAAGTTAGCCATTACATTCACCATCGCTACTCAATTGCAACTGCTGTCAGAACCATCGCTCTCTGAACTGGATACATAATCACTGGATTCGTTATCATTCAATGCTATCTCAAATGGTTCCAACTGGATGTCGTCCTGTAGTGTGCATGCGTTGGACAAACATTTGTAAGACGGTGGTGTAGCAGCATTTTTGCTTTCAAAGAAATCAAGCCACGAGATACGATTTGATATCACGAGCCAATCACAATTGGTTATGCAGCCATCTTTTCCTTGCTCTGGGACAACTGCCAGCTCAGAATGGATAGTGTCGACATGAAATAGGTAGAGAGAATTCATGAGGCGCCCACGTTTGACAAATTCAGAAGCTGTTTTCTTTGGCACATCTTGAAACCGACGAGCCACAGCATACATTCCGTTTGTATCAATTGGATAGCCACCAATACTATTGTATGGCTGCTTCAAATTCTGTACAGTTAAAAAGCATAGCAAATGGCACGGTATGAGCTTTGGATTGTTATTCAAATCAAAGTCCAATTTCATCAAACACCAGTCCATCCATACGGAGTTGAGCAGAGAACTGTCCGATCTATATGAAGGATGTGAGCGAAATATAAAATTAGAACCACAAGCAACATCATAACGATTGTGTTCTGTAACTCCACAAATGTGCAAAGGATTCTCCAATAAAGGTAGCACAGAATCACAAACAAAGTCGAGTATGTCAGAAGGAAAAAATGGTTTGGTTTTGTTGGTAGAACAAAGCCACTTTATTGTTGATTCCCCATTCTCGGTTCTCATTATTTGAAAACGAGAACCGCCACCATCAGGATGTTCAATTGGAGGAGGGTCAGGCGGACTCAAGTTGTAGTGATATGTTGCCTGGCTTAGCATCATTTTGTCTGACTTTCGCTTGGCCGTTTGACCAATTAGTGATGCAGCATTACCTTGAGTGTTCTTAGAAGGAGCTTTAATCTCAGTTTTATGGTGAGACTCATTAGGAGCACTATCCCAGCCTGCGGGGCTTCCCCATAAAGAGATATAATCTGGTAGGTGAAAGTACAGGTGATTCTTGATTAGTTTTGTTCCAATCCCTTTCCTGTGACATGTTGAGTTTATACAATTGATAAAGTGCACGATTGTTTTTGGGAGATTCTTTAAGGAAGCATATTTCATTTGACCGTGTTTAAGACATTCTTCCATTGATAGAATTAGCTGAATTACCTCTATCTGTTTCTTTACAAAACAATGGTCACCAATAATGTCAGATCCATGTTTGGAAACCATAGCAATGAGAAGAGAAATAAGCATTCCAGAGAAATCATGACCTTCTTTCTTTGTGGTTGATAGAAGCTGAGTCCCAAATTTGGTGCGAGGAAGATCTCTATCAGACTGGCGTGATAACAAACCACCGTACCGTTATGCTAAATGGCCAATACTGTTAGCAACAGCCACGCTGTGATTCAAATTGGGGGCATAAACACATGGAACACTTCCGCGGAGCAACAATTCAATTGACTCGACAGCCCGTTTGGCAGTACCAAGCTGGTGCATGTGCAAACATTCACCGGGAGTTGCAAAATGAATGTTGTTCTGATTCGTACCAAAGCATAGATCATGAAATACATTCCTGATATTGTGATGTGAGTTGTTTTTGAAGTTCTTATTGATATCGTTTAGATCAGTGCCGGGAAAACAATGAAAATCGGCAGGCGACCAATTCTTTGTTGCAGGTTGAACGGAAGGAATGTTTATGTTGGGAGAATAACAGTTGCAGTGACGACACATCCGCATGACACCCTTATTGAAGGAGCCGTATTTTCCACACAATTTATCATGAAGTTCTGTGTCACCAATAACATAGGCAATGGCAAATTTTGTTTTCTACCTTCCACTGTTGATTTGCGTATGGAAGATAATTCCATTCGATAACACCGTCTTTGTTACACGTGGCTTTGAAGGAACAAAACGCTACTTCCAAACCATTGTGAAGATTCTGAATTTTTTCCTTTGAAGTGGCAGGACGAGAGTGTCTGGTTGACTCCCATTCAGGGTCGGGATGGAAGTAAATAGTTGTCCATGCTTCAGGTCGAGATCGGGTCTCCACATTAAAGATATCGAGTGTCATGTTCAATGGTGTTAACGTAAGTCGTCCGTGCGCATCCAAAGATATACCGTCCATGTAAAATATAATAGGAACAAGAATTTCTTGCAAATTGGGATTGCAAATTTCTTTCTAAGAAGATTTCCACCACGAGCCGTGATGCAATTCTGAGATTACAGAATGAGGATTCAACTCAGGATTATTGTCCGGAGATAGAGGGGTGGAATAGTTGGGAAATGAGAGGTTTTCTTCTCTCATTAGCTGCTGGTCAGAAAGAAGAGAATAAATGGCATCCTTAAAAGAACAGACATACACCTGAGTGGGCTTATTATCAGGTAACCAATTCAGTATATGATGATGAAATTTCATATCGGAAAGACCAAGATTGGATTGGAGATTGTCAAAAATTGCTTTCCGAGATCTAATTTTGGCATCGCAAAAATCAAAACCCGGTCTGATTTGACTTTTCTTTGCCCACTGGAAAATGGATTTGAATGTGTTCAGTGGCAATTTATGCCTGGCCATTAAATTCATGAGTTCCAATTCTGCAAGAAGATGATGGGGCGGCGGTAGTTTTGTGTGGCTTCGAAATGCCTCCTCTCTTTCAATCAGATTAATGATTTCATGCAAAGATGGTGGTGGATGGGCTTGCTGAGCAGTATTGACGTTAACATCAGAACCATTAGTGTGATCTTCTTTGTTGTCTCCACAATCAATGTTGTTGGTAGAATTGTTGTCGTTATTTTCATTTACGTCATCGTCATTGTCATCCTCGTCATCGGAATTGTCGATATCATTATTCAGCGGGAATGCATCTTCATCTTGAACAGCAGAAACAGCCAGATAAGATTCAATGGCGTTCCGATCCATTGGCGGTAAAAAGACATCATGTACAATCTGTTGGTTTAGAACAGAATGAAGACCCGTGGCTGATTGACTTGAGACAGTGTTGTGGGAGAGATGGGAAGGGGGAACAGATGGACCGTTTTGTGTCATAGTCATCCCAACATCTGACGGAGAATGTTGAACAGACGGCAAGGTTGGCTGCACTTTGATAGAGGTGGAGAAGTTAGAGATCTTTCGTTTAATTAGACCCTGACTATGGTAAAGATCGCGGCACGTATCTCTATGCCAGAGATGTTTTATTAGGCCAGTGGAGACGTATTTCAAGTTACCATTTGAAATGGATTTATATCCTAAAAACTCCTTTGATTCTTTTCCTTTTCTTATCCCAGCAACCACGGCAGTAGAATAGAAGAGAGGTTTTGATAACAGGAGGCATGATGTTGCTGAGTTGTTTGAAGGAAAATATCAGTAGAATGGGTCGAAAGGACGGAGGTCAAAAAGATTAATTGTTGAAAGGAAAAAATTAAATGTATTATTTTGTGTGTGATGTGTTTTCTTGTACGGTAGATTTCCTTACTACCATACTTCGATTGCAAAAATGGTCCGTACAGTAAATGCATTACTACTTAGTGATGATTGCAACATTCCTCGTACAATATGTTTAGTAGTGAACAGTATGTACAGTCAACTCCTTAAGAGGGTTAATACACAGCGCCGGACGGGTCACTCCCATCAGTTATTCCAAACATTCGTTGGCAGGCGCGTCAGTTCTTCCATACGGTGCACGGAAATGTGAATCGAAATGGAAGCAACATGTTGAGAAGATGAAAATAGTCATTCGTGCATAAATTTTACACAAAATATTGCTTGTCACGAACAGAACATGATATCCTTAACCCTAAAATAGTTATTTTGTTTGAGGAGTGACGAGATATTGTCTCGAAAGTAAAGGTGTGCGACGCGCGAGGTTTTTTAGTAGACACGCGGCCTAAAAAGATAGGAAATTTTAAAAATAGGGTCGAGAATTTTAAAAATACTGCGCAATAGCCCGCGGGGGGTAGAGAAACAGTTCTCCGACTTACTACACGCTTGTTGTACTAGATACATACTAGCATGAGGGTATTTTTGGTTCAATTCCTGGGCACAAACTTACTTATTGGGTAATGACTCCAAAAGTATCCAGTCCAAGCCATGAATACATTTATCATGACTCATCAAATGCATATTGGGAACAACTTTGTCACACAGAATGCCCAAAATGTTGAGGTTTGACTCTCCAAATGGCAAACATGGGGGCATTTTTGGTTCAATTCCTGGGCACAAACTGACTTATTGGATAATGACAAAAAAGTATCCGGTCCAAGCCAGGAATACATTTATCATGACTCATCAAATGCATATTGGGAACAACTTTTCCTAACAGAATGCTGAAAATGTTGTGGTTTGACTCACCAAATGGCAAATATGAGGGTATTTTGGGTGCAATTCCAGGGCACAAACTGACTTATTGGGTAATGACTCCAAACGTATCTGGTCCAAGCCAGGAATACATTTATCACGACTCATCAAATGGATTTTGGGAACAACTTTGCCCCACAGAATGCCCAAAATGTTGAGGTTTGACTCTCCAAATGGCACACAAGAGACAATTTTGGGTGT
This sequence comes from Pseudo-nitzschia multiseries, assembly GCA_037355745.1. Lineage (NCBI taxonomy): Eukaryota > Bacillariophyta > Bacillariophyceae > Bacillariales > Bacillariaceae > Pseudo-nitzschia > Pseudo-nitzschia multiseries. The sequence goes on from CM074783.1 coordinate 11,906,701, forward strand.
AAACTCAGGGCACAAACTGAGTTATTGGGTAATGACTCCCAAAGTATCAGGTCCAGGCCATGAATAATTTTTTCATTACTTATCTGATGCATATTGGGAACAACATTTACACTCACAATACAGAAAATGTTGTGGTTTGTCTCTCCAAATGGCACAGAAGAGGGTATTTTTGGTGCTATTCCAGGGCACAATCTGACTTATTGGGTAATGACTCCCAAAGTATCTGGTCTGGGCCGTGAATTTTTTTTTTCATGACTCATCAAATGCATATTGAGAACAACTTTTACGAACAGAATGCTGGAAATGTTGTGGTCTGTCTCTCCAAATGACAAATATGAGGGTATTTTTGGTGCAATTCTAGGGCACAAACTGACTTATTGGGTAATGACTCCCAAAGTATCAGGTCAATTCAATTTATTCTTCCGGCACATTTCATCTTATCCATAATTGGAATAACACTAATAATCCAATCACCAAACATGTAGTTTAATGAGTGTCAAATAAAATTAATTCATAAGTTGTTTAATCAAAACAGAAGTGCTATTTTTGGATTGTTCTCAGACAAAAAAAGTGTGCGGGCATTACTGGTTGTAGATGATACTAGATGCAAAAAGGTACACCATTGGGTACTTTGCAAAAGTGTACGTAGATACTGGTAGGTACTGTGCTGACCCAGGACAGTCTCGAACCACCGACTGGCTATCAGGTTCTATAGATGAGTATGGAATTTAAGTACATAACCTTCGTGTAATCAAATTTTCCATTTTGAAAAAATCATGGCGCGGGAGGGGTGGCTTGCACTGGTACATGCTTTACTTATATAGAAAATAAAGGCCACATACAAGCCAGATGGCACATGGAAGAAGTCAGGGTACACAGCATACACAACACACCCAAAACCACACACACATGGAAAACTGAAGAAACACGAAAAACTGAGCACACACACAAAACTGTACACACACAAAACCAAAAAAAATAACCACATACTTCTTGGCCGGCACGGTATTTTTTTTAAAGTACAGAAAATGAATGTTGTGCAACAGTCACGGACAACAGAACAATGGAACAACAAAGAAACACTAGTGAGTGTAACAGGGGAACAAGGAAACAACAAAATGGAACAACAACAATGGAATGCAAGTGAGTGACAACAATGACGGCAATTTGTTGGAGATTCTATTTGTTTCTGATCTTTCTTTCTTTTATTTTTATCGGACGGGGGAACAACAGAGCGAAACAACAAACAAAATGGAACAACGGAGCAACAATGAAACACAAGTAAGTGACAACAATGACAACAATTTGTTGGGGATTCTATTTGTTTCTGATTTTTCTTTCTTTTATTTTTATTGAATGGAACAACAGAGCAGAATAGCAAATGAAACGGAGCAACGAAACAACAACGGAACGCAAGTGAGTGACAACAACAACAATGTGTTGGAGATTCTATTTTTTCTGATCCTTCTTTCTGTTATTTTTATTTTTCACAGCAAAAATGGAACAATGGAACAATGGAACAAAACAACAGCACAATGGAATGAAACAACAAACACAGAGCAACAAAAATGGAGCAACAAAAATAGAGAAACAAAAACAGAGCAACAAAAATGGAGCAACAAAAATAGAGCAACAAAAATGGACTATCGCAAAAGGAGCAACGCAAGCCGAACAACGCAAACAGAACAACGCAAACGAAACAACAAAAACAAAACAACAAAAATGGAGCAACAATGGAACATGGTCAAAACGGAATGCCAAAATGGAACAACAAAACGAAGTAGCGGCAGCAGCAAGCAACGAGAGCAACAGCGTGGGCACAGTAGTAGAAACAGCGGCAAAAGCTAGAGTAATAAACACAACTCCAACCCATGAGTGATGAATGTTGATCCGGCAATAACAGCATCGATGAATGCCCATTTATCCCTTCAATTAATGTACAAAATAACAGTACATACATAATACAAAAATACTGCTAATCTTGAACTTAATATTGAGAATATTAGAAATAATGGAGGATTCGTAATACGTTGCAATATGAATAAATAAAGCATAATAGAATCTACATTTTAAAAAGGGAATGTTGTAGTCAAGAAATAGAATTCACAATTAGGAGAGCAGAATTGAATTGTTATTTGGGAGATTAATATTTTGGAATTAATACTTACTGAGTAAAGATTTCTTTTTTATTTGTGAATAGAAGTAAGTGTTGTTGGTACGGAATAATAATTGGGTTCTGCTAGAGACTGAAATAAATTATTTTTATTCGAGAGTAGAGTAATGTGTATCACGCGCACAGAAATAGTGCTGAGTTAATTTATAGCCCGCCACTTACTTGCAAATTTCAGGGTGTCCAGAAATATTGCCGTGTTAAAATCACGCACAAAATTTGTGCGCGAGAAGTAAATTTGAACCCCGCGAAACAGTTCTCGGACGCAGGAGGTCAAGGATGCAGTCAAGCGGGCCGAGCGACTGGAGGGAATCCAAGGATACGCAGGAGAAAGGTCTCTAACTCCAACTGAGATAGTGTTCAGGGAGATCCTGGAATCTTTCTGGTTGAACCGGATTACTGCCGATGAATTATTTTGTACTGGTTACAGCAGCACCGACTCCCTATGAGACATGGATGAATCCGCTATAAAATCCCTGGTAAACGGGGTCAACAAGACCAAACACAACTACTGCCCGGACCCAAAACAAGTATACATTGGAAGAGTCTTTGGGGATTGACTCAAGCTGTTTGTGGCTTGGATTGAATTCCAACCTCTCATTGGGGCCACTGCTACCCCGGTTGACTGGATGTCTGATCCAGAAGCAGAGGTCAAGACTCGAGCGTGCCTCAAGTCCCTGAAGGAGGACAACAGCAACACGGCTGCCGGGGACCTGACTCTCCCGGAGCCACTCATAGCAATGCCAAAATTCAAGGAGTTTGACAAGAGATTCCGAGAATACCTCCAACATAAAAGAGGGGTCACTAAAACATCCCTACTCTACACGATCCGGAAGGACTCCATAGTAAGCGACGCTGAAAGGGCGGGGACCGTTGGGCCTGCTCCAACAGACAAGTATGCTGACTGGACTGAGTATTCTATACGGTGCACGATTCATTCAGGGTCCCACTGGACCAAGGACAACAACACACTATGGGGAATCTTATTCAAGTTGGTAGGGGCGGGTCCCGGTTGGTCTTACATTCAAGGGCTTGGCTCCAAAGGAGATGGAAGGAAGGCATACTTCACACTATACTCCCAAGCATATGAATCAACAAATATCAGACTCCTAATAGAAGAAAAGAGGGCCTTCCTACAGAGCTCCACCTACTCTGGGGATACCAAGAACTACAGTTTTGACAAGCACAAAAGATGGTGGTATGATGCGAAGGAGTTCCTGTTGTGGCACAAGGCTTTCCCACCTGAAGACCAGTTTGTTACTGATTTCTGTCACTCCCTATCGGACCCGAGACTTGAAATCGCAGTCCAATTGGTCCTAAATGAAGGAGGGGGTATGTACAACAACTTGGACAAGGCAGCCGCTCACTTCACTCAAGCACTTGGTATCAAGAAGATGCAGGCCAGTCGAAAAGGCAGTCAGAGAAATATATCTTCCTTCAAGGGAAAAAGGGGTAACAAACGCAACAATGAAGGCAACTCCTCCTCCCACAAAAAATCCGGCAACAAGAAACAGAAGACTTCTGGTACATATGATGGGCCTCTCGAGGGTAAAATCTATCCAAAAGAAGTCTGGGTCACTATGTCTGCGGCCCAGAAGAACCAAGTCTGGGCCCTTTGACCAGCTCTCAACTCCCCTGGAAAGTCTGCACAGGTTTCTCTTGTTGAAGCCAAGGGAGAGAACACTACAGCGAAGGGATCGGCCGGCGACCAATTTGGTAGCCATACCCACAAGAAAAAGAACCAAGATTGATTTGCCGGCCAGGACCTGTCAATTGTATCCCGGGTATGCCGGCCAGTAGTTCATATCAAGAGCTTTGGTTCATCCTCCTCCCATACTGGTTGGTGCGAGTTGGACAGCCACGCCGATACCATGGCTGCAGGGTCCAATATGGTATTAGTCAATCCGTTGGATTCCATTTTGACCTATGTGGATGTTGCCCCATTTTCTGACACTTACTTGCCCCTTAAGAATGTCCCCATTGCCCGTTGTCCCACAGCTTGGACAGACCCAACCAATGGGATTACCTATATCTTGGTGTTTGGACAGGCTCTGTTCTTTGGCGCCAAGTTGCAACACAGTTTGGTATGTCCCAATCAAGTCCAAGACTGCAACTTCAACAAGGTTGAGGACACTCCGAGAAGATACAACTCCACTTCTACACACAGGATTACTCTCCACTCTGACAACACCAAGCTCTTTATTCCTCTCAAAATTGATGGAGTCATATCCTATTTTGACTCCCACAAGCCTACGAAGAAGGAGTTGGCGGCCTGTGAGCATGTCCTGGCTACTGATACTCATACATGGGATCCCTACTCCTCCCACTTTGCTGAGGAAGAAGATGCCACCAATGCCTCTTTTCTGCAAGTCATTGCAACCCTCTCAGGGTGCTTGCCGGCTTGCAGGACTCCAGTCCGCTATTCATCCACAATCCATCCTGAGCCTTTTGGTGTCGGGTACGACAAGTACCGGCTAATTCACCTTGCCTCTGTATGGACTGGTCGAGTTCCTTCCCAACGGACAGGATATACTCCAACAGACATCTCTACACGATTGATTTCAGCCCTTGCTGGAACCACCAGGGAGGACAAAGAAAATCTTCAAAATTCAGCAAATTCTATGATTTCTGATGTTTCCACCAAGCCTTCATCAGCCGGTCTATCCTCACTATCTGAAGCCGAGCTTGCTATTCAACAGGAAGCCAAGACCCGAACCAAGGCAAGGAAGCTGTTAAGGCGCCAACAAGATGTTCTAGACCAAGAAATGTCCCTTGACAAGAAGTCTTTCATACAAAGGGGACGATGGGGACCTCCCATAAGGATCCCCGACAAGGTTGATAGGTATGATGCCAAGGTCATTTCTAAGATGTGGAACATCAGTGAGAAGCGGGCCAAGGCTACAATTTAAGTGACTACCCAAGAGGGCATCCACCAACTGTCCCAGCCTATTACAAAGCGGCTGAAGACACAGAAGTGGAGGAATAGGAGGACGCTAAAGGGCCACTGGTATGCTGATACTATGAAGTTCAAGGTTCCCAGCATCATCCGGAATGACACAGCAGCCCAGATCTTTGCTAATGGAAAGGGCTATGTGGCATTTTATCCTATCAGGGGAGAAGTTTGGTGCCACGGTGGCTTATCTTGCTTCATAAATGAAGTAGGAATTCCAGAACACCTTGTTACGGATGGCGCAAAGGCTCAAGGCAACCATGAGACACACAACACTGGATGGGACAAGCTCAGATTGGAGTACCGCATTCGACAAACGTACATACAGCCTCACTGCTCATGGCAAAATACAGCTGAACACAGTGCCGGGGACATGAGAAGGGCAATCCGTTAAATGACTTCTAAGAAAGGCAGTCACAGGAGGTGTTGGGCCTTCTGTGGGATGTTAGCGGCCGGCCGGATGAATCTCATGGCATCAAGTGACCCTTCTTCAATGGGGAGGACTAGCTTTGAATTGGTACATGGGTATACACCGGACATCACCCTGTATATGATCCACGACTGGTATGATTTCATTTGGTGGTAGGACTTAAATGGGATGACGAACAGGCTTGGTCGGTGGCTGGACCCATGTGGAGATACTTTTGGTGGAGGGGACTGTCACTATGTCTTATCTAAGACTGGAAAAGTTCACATAACAAACAGCACGCGGGCCATATCGGAAGAAGAATGGCATCGTCCGGATATCCTATCCCAGTTGGAAGCACACAACAAAGAGATCAACGCAAAGATAGGTGATGAGGTTAAATCATCCGATACTTATCTTGAAAATGAACTTGGCGAACCACCTCTGGGCCTATTTGATGGCAAATATGAGGGAGAGGATGAAGTTCTTATGGCAGAAGCTGAGGCTTCATCCCCGAACGTCAACGACTTAACTGCTGAAGGTCTTGATGAATATCTTGGAAGTGAAGTACTACTCCAGATAGGGGACCAACGGATCCAGGGACTAGTTGTTGTCGGCGAAAAATACGGACTTTGTCGGCATCAAATTCGATTGGAAAAGCCGACAAAACAAAATGACGACCGAGGTGCGGAATACGAGATACAAATACTACAATGATCAAGCGTTAGAATCAAACGCACCTCCACTACTTGGAATCCTTAAGTGGTAAAAACGATATCACCTAAGGCTACAAACAAAAAAGGGATAATCGGTTAGAAACAAGAAATATCCAAAGACCTGAACAGTAAGTAAACACTTGGAACCCATAAGTACATTCAAAAGAATATACTTGATATCCCGTGAGGAAATTACTTATTGCAATCAAGAAAATCGGTACCGATTCCAGATGGGCCTCATATCTAGCATATATACCACGAATAAGCATACGCCCCATCAAACAGAATACTTAACCCTGAAAATGACCAATACCATCGAATGACCGATACAGTAAGACCGACACAACGCTAATACAGCAACAGCAACAGAAGAATCGGTACGATGGTAAAGAAGACAGTAACAAATAACCGGGGAAGATCTCTACCATGAAAATACAGAGAGCCCCGATACAGTAAATATATGAGCGTCTCTCTGAGCTCACATCTCTTTATATTTTAACATCATATACCTTTGGTCGATTTTTAGAGTTACAACAGGTTATAGAGCCCTTATATCTTACACTTGTGTCCCGCAAGAGCACCAGTGTTTACTTTAAGCTACCTATCTCCAGCCGTTCAGCACCTCCACTGTTGGTTAAATCCAGAGGAAATTCTGTGCTTAGCTCCCTGTGCGGCACATTCTCGGCCTCCCCCCGTCTCATTCTTTTCCTTCTCTTCACCTCCCCGCTTGTGGATCAAGGGGTGTACTACAGATTCTTCTACCGGAATCTTCTTTTGTAATCCACGACCAAGCATTCGTATCAAGGGGTGTATCTACAGAGCATTCTACCAAGAATCTCCTTCTGTAATACACATAACCGTTCGAAAACACCGGCATCGCCGTTTCGACATCACCAGTTAGCGAATTGTTCCGGACATCTTGTTGTCGCCAATCCAACGGATTAATGAATGAAACGTCAACATGGACCGATTGTTTCTCTGACGAACGTTCCAGACACCAAGGTTAATTCAAGAACGCCGACGATCATTTTCTCCGACGCTCGTTTACTTCGCCACACCGTAACAACAGATTCATTACCACGACGAGATGCCGACTCCATTTGACTGGACTCCAATCTTTGGAATCAAATTTCGATTTTCAAGCGCTAGCAACCCAACTGCGGCCACATCCCTCAACAAAGCCTACTCTGAAATCATTGGCAAAGATGAACTCTCAGATTTGTTCGTGACCCACGAGAATGAAGAAGAAGAAGAAGATGGACCACTAGAAATCGCTCCGGATCCACAACTCCACATCCTAAATTGTATTGCCAAAACAATTGCAATCAATCTAATAGACCCGGATGAGATTACAAAAGGCCACATTGCCCATCTCCTTGACAAATGTGTCATCAAACATGTCCGAAATGGTGGATCTACAAAGCGCATGAGATACAAAACAAACTTTGATGCGGCTGCAAAGCATGCTTTTCGGACCAACACCGATGAAGAACCTACTGTGGTGATTGAACTCACAATTACACACTGGAAGTTTAAGAAGAAATGGCGCCCTGATCTATTCATGGAAGCCTACACCGGAGATTCACAATCCGATGATGAAGATGTCGTCGCTGCTGCTGAAACTGTCTCCCCTACCGAGATGGGACAACTGACGACCCTACTACAGCAACTAGTCAACAATGGCAATAGCAACAACAACAACAATGCCGGCGCCAACCACCAAGCGACACTCAACTTACCTTGGAATCCTGCAACCTTACCACCATCAGTCAAGGAGCGATACTACAGGAGAGATGAATTCCTTACCAGAGATGATATGAAAGACTTTCCAATCACCTATACGGACTCATCGGGAAATGAAACGATTATCAGACAAAACTACTACCTACACAACCTAGGCAGTGGTAGAAACGACCAACGCCTGATCACTAGAAGTGGTGACTGCTTTGATCTAACCAGAGCCTCCAACAAGTCGAAGGAAGCAGCAAGAGACAAACTCTTCCTCTCAGGATTCCCACAACTAAAGGATGCAACCCACCCTCAAGTCAGAAAATGGTACAGAGAAATTACTGCTATGCACAGCAACATCACATTTATATTCACCCTTACTACCTCTACAGGCGAGAAGCTGACAGCCTCAGAGGATTTACCATAGGTGATAGTCTCCCTCATGATCTACCTGCTAGGTATGAATTGGCGATTCAAGAATGGGGTAATCTCATCTACACTGCACTCAGAACTGATAAAATTATCCCTGACTCATGTGGAAGAATGAAGTCCACCATTCAAAGCTTTGAAGGAGGACAAGGTTATGAAGCGCTGTACACAGCCATTGCTCAGACACATCCAAACTCAAAAAGGCCATCCAATGCAGGTAGAATGGTCCGGAATCCTCCCAACCAAGATGCAAATGAATCACTTGAAGAATACTACTTCCGGTACAAGGATTACTTGCGACTTAGAGTCTTCCTCCAAAATCAACCCGGCACCATGAGTTCAACAGAAGAAGTCAGCAATCTTATTGCAGGAACCACTCTCTGTCACGAACTATTTGAGAAAACGGAAGATGAACGCGACTCAGATGACCAATTCAAACGAGACAAATACAAAGCAGGTAGGCTCCTACAAACCCTGCAAACATATGAGCAAGAGATCAAGGCTGAACAGAAGTACAAGGACAAAACCTCCAAACCAAGTCTGTCCAAGCAATTGCCCGTCACAGGCACCAGACCAGGTCCCCGTTGCAATGATAGGTTTCAAAAGCGCGCTGGCAACAATACTGTTAGAACACCTTCTACTTTGACTTCTCACTCAATCAGTCTCATTGAATCACTAGGATACCCTGAAATGAATGAAGAGTCTGATGATCCCTTCCTCCATCAAGCATATTGCAATGCCATCACTGCTTTTGACAAGCAGCCCAGTCTCTTTGACACATCGGGAAAATGCATTGTTTGTCACACATCCTGGTCATAGTTTTGACAATTGTCCTGCATTGCAAGATGTTGAGTCCCTCAAGAAACATAGGATTGCTGCAGCTGTTTTTCTGAACAAATCCAATAGAGAAACCCAACAGCTCTTAGATTCTACTCAACACATCTCTCCAAATCAACATTGAAAATGATGCGCAGGATGAGACCTCCCCAAGTTGTGAACCAGAAGACCAAAAATTTTGCCAAGGCCAAGAATAAACAGTCTTTCTTGCAGCCATATGACATCACCTCAAGACGATCCTCAAGGATTTGACGACGTCACAGCCCCTCAAGTGAAAAGCCTATGCCCTTCCTTGGACTCCAGCAGTGTCAGCTCCTACGAATCTGTCAAAATTGGTGCTGTCAATCTACTCCCTAGGGACAGCCTCCAGCCTTCAATCCCAATTGATGTCTACTGTGATATGGAATCACTTGAGGTTACAGCCCCTGTATTGGCATCACACCTGGAAACCAATGGAGATCCCAATTTTGATCGAGATAATCCTTCCTCAGTTGATACCCACAATGTGCAAATCCTTGTCCCACAAGATCCTATTGCAGCTGCAGCCTATTTCCAACATGGGATCAGAGCTCAGATTGACACGGGCGCCAAAGTTTCCTGCACAAACCTTAAACATATCCTGCATGGTTACAAACCTTACACCAAACTGCGAAAATGCCCGGTCAGGCTCACAGCAGCGATTGGAGGAAAGGCAGCCACCTGCATTCCTGAAGGATCAGGCTACTTGCACATTCCAGCACCAAATCACATAGGGTATATCAAAGTATTCTTCTATTATTCTCCCTCCCTTTCAACAACACTACTGAGTGAGAATGACCTCTGTGGAACGACATCAGAAATGAGACATCAGTTCGCTGGACAGTCCATACACAAAGTCTTCACTGACAACCATGACTCATCTGTTCAACAAAATGGAAACCTCACCATTATTTGTCATCACAAGCAGAACACTGCCAAAAGCATTGTCCTGCACGGAAGTATTATTGATGGTCAGTGTTACACTCACCCAATACTGATCCCAGACATTGATTTTGCATCCCCATATGCCAATTGTGCAACATCTTCAGCCTACGCTTTAGCGACCGACACGGAGTTCAAGAAAGCTTGTGAACTGGCCTCCAAAGAAGCCATTAGCAACTACAGGTATGATGTATACACAGAATCTTGTCACACTGCAAAAATGCACAGAAGCAGCACAAGCTCAGTCTGATACCAGTGACATGCCAAAGTTTGATGCAAAATTGTTTTTCACCAAGATTGTGGACAAAAATATCCCCATTCAAGCCATCAAAGCGAAGACATCAAAACTTCTTTGGCACCAAAGATTAGGACACCCATGCGATGACTTCCTATACCAAGCTCATAAACACATCCTTGGAGTACCAAAGTTCAAGCGTCAAACAAGTATTCTTGATCAATGCCCAACTTGCATTCAATGTAAGCAAACTAAAACACCTGCTGGCTCACATTCCACAAGAAAGGCTACACAACCTTTTCAAGGTTTGTCCATTGACTTTGCATTCTCCGGTACCAGATCCTCCAACAGCAAACGAAAGTCAGACTACGAAGGCATACATGGTGAGACAGCTTGGATTCTCATCACAGACCACTATACTGGTATGAAATATGGTGATACCAGAATCTCCAAAGCAGCACCACTCCATTGGCTGGAACATTTCTTCTCCCAGCACAACCCAACCTGTGCCAACAAGTATATCACAGTTGATCAAGGTGGAGAACTCTACCACAACCCTGATATCAGAAACCTCTTCTCTGCGTTTGGATACTCAATTTTCCCAACTTGTGCTGATGCTTCTCACCAGAATGGTACAGTTGAACGAGCCCATCGAACTCTGGCTAATTCAATGCAAACCATGCTCTCTGGTGCCAACTTGCCCATCAAGTTTTGGCCCTTTGCTTTCTATCATGCTCTGAGGTTGTCAAATGCCTTCCCTGAAGGCAATCAGCAGCATTCACCCTTAGAATTGGCAACTGGCCATAAGGAAAGTCTTGCTGACTTCGGCACTTTTGGCTGCAGAGTTTGGGTGCGACCTCCAGGCAAGAGATCAATTAAGCTTAAACCCAATGCAAGAAAAGGCATATTTCTAGGTTTCTTACCATACACTACCAGAAACATCCTTTGGTATGATACTGAGACACACCAAGTCAAGATCGCCACTCATGTCAGGTTTGATGAAGGCATGAATGACTTACCCCTTACAGACCTTCCAACTAATGTCAAGCACCTGCTCAGGACTGATGACAACATTTCTCTCCCACCGGAGCCAAATGAGGTGTCATCCTGTGATTTTCAATTCTCCATCTCACCATTTGCAGATCTCACCAATCTCAGACTCACTGTTTCCAGCTCTTGTGCTGATCAAGCATTTGGTCTCAGATATGCCAATGATTCAATACTTGGCAGAGCCTACGTCACAGATATCATTCCACAAAGCCCTGCCTCGAAGCTTTTCTCCTCCCATAAAAAGTCTCTCTCCAAGCTCAGAGGCGCCTATATTGTATCTATCAATCACAACCGTGTGTTTTGTGCTGCTGATGTTACCATAGCCTTGCATGAATCCCACACTTGAGGGGTGAGGGATTCCATAGATACACCTATTACCTTTGCACTTGAAACCAAATTGTCTCTGAAGGAAGTCAGGAAACACTCGAATGAATATGGATTATTTGCTCCAAATACGTCTTGGAAGGAACCCACTGATGAAGAAGATCCACCCTTTTTGGACCGGATTTCATCCATCAAGACTATCAAGAAAATTGGCACCAAATACAAGAATATCATCCAATCTAGAATCAACCAGGTCAATAGCACTGAAACACTCCATGCCACCATCCAAAAACACTTGGCCCCAACTGAGGATGACATGGATTTCGTCATTCCCACTATTGATATTGCATCACTTTGAGCCATCACCAAGCTTCACAAACCAGGCAATCATGCATTACCTCTAGATGCAGATTCACTACCAAATGACAAAATTGAACTCTTAATCAAGGCTATCAATTCCAAAGCAACTACACCTGAAGAACAAGCACTAGGGCACTTCACTCAAAGGAACCTCAAGCCATTATCCACATGGGCTGAATGGGAAGCTGGAGAGCGAAAACAACTTGATCAGTTTGAAGACTTAGAAATGTTTGGATCACCCATTCCATACCCTAAGGATCCAGAAACAATTATTCTCAGACCCCATTGGCAATACAGTGTCAAAAGGAATGGTGTCCGCCGCGCAAGACAGTGCTGCAATGGAAGCAAATATGCCGCTCCAACCCTACACGCCATCGCCTTGTCATATTCATCATGTGTTGAACATCCCATCCAACGATTGTTCTTTGCCATTGCAGCCAGCCTCAATCTCAAAATCTATGGTGGAGATGCCGCTGACGCCTATGCCCATTCTCCAGGGCCCAACATCCCTACATACATGACTATTGATGATGCATATGCAGAATGGTATAAACACAAGCATGGCAGAGACATAGACAGACAATTGGTGCTTCCTGTCCTTCGAGCACTTCAAGGCCATCCGGAATCAGGTAGATTATGGGAAAGCCACATCAACAAGATCTTGAAAGGCCCTGATCTCAACTTCAAGACCACCACACATGACAGAACAATCTACACAACAGTTTTTGAAGGTGAAACAGTCTACATGCTGAGACAAGTGGATGATTTTGCACTGGCTTGCACATCAGAATCCATATCTGACAAGATCTATGACATAATTGGGGCGAAACTGAAGCTACCTAAAGAAGATGTAATCCCCTTCACAAAAATGGGATTGCTTGAAGACTTCAATGGAATTGATGTCAAACAAACAGCTGATTACATTGAACTGTCCTGTGCCAATTACATCGACCACATTATGACATCCCATGGTTGGGAAACTGATTCTAAGATGAAACCCCACTCCAAGCCATCAGCGCCTTTATCAACTGAAGTACTGAGCCAACTGCAATCACATACGGATGGACCTTTAGAAGGCACCAAGGAACATGCTGAATTGCAATCCACATCTGGGTTCTCCTACAGGACGCTCTTAGGTGAAATGATGTTTGCATATGTGAGCTGCCGGCCAGACATTGGCTATGCAGTGACTCTGATGTCAAAATACAGTTCCAATCCCACTGCTTTCCACTATTCCAGTCTGAAGAATATAGCCCGCTATCTCAGAACAACCAGATCTTGGGGTATTAGATTCTACAGACCAAATGCTGAGCCATCTCTACCACCAGGAGAACCATACAACGATGTGGTCCAAGATGCATCACTCCCAAAATTCCCTGAAGACATCAAGCAAGCCAAACTGATATGTTTTGTTGACGTGGCATATGGAAATGATCCAAAACATCGCAGGTCCACCACAGGGTATGTCTTCACTTATGCTGGTGGAGCAGTTGTTTACAGATCCAAAGCTCAGTCACTTACTGCTCAGAGTTCTACAGAAGCATAATTCATCGCTGCAGTCACAGCGGCCAAAACAGCCAGATATCTCAGGTCCATACTCAAGGAATTAGGATTTGTTCAAGTTGGTCCAACTCCTATCTATGAAGACAATGCATCAGCAATTGAAATCATCAATGCCCAGAAGCCAACTGAAAGAACCAGGCATATTGAGATCAGGTTCTTTGCAATTCAAGCTTGGAAAGAAAATGGTGAGATCAAGATGATTCATATTCCTGGAGTTATCAACCCTGCTGATGATCTAACCAAACCATTGGGATGGATCTTGCACGCTCGACACGCAAGATACATCATGGGACACTACCCAAGTTAAATCAATCGATCAAATCCAACCAAATCAACTTGATTGTAATTGTAACATGAAATCATTCTTACAATTCGGACGCGATTGAAAAATGAGATCCAGCGGTCATTCAAAGCGATAGAATGATGTAATCCAACCATTGATAGAAGCGATCGAACAATTCGACCAAGGTTAACTATACCCCGACAGTAATCCAACATCAGGTGAACATGTTGGATCAAGGGGTGAGTTGTCGGCAAAAAATACGGACTTTGTCGGCATCAAATTCGATTGGAAAAGCCGACAAAACAAAATGACGACCGAGGTGCGGAATACGAGATACAAATACTACAATGATCAAGCGTTAGAATCAAACGCACCTCCACTACTTGGAATCCTTCTGTGGTAAAAACGATATCACCTAAGGCTACAAACAAAAAAGGGATAATCGGTTAGAAACAAGAAATATCCAAAGACCTGAACAGTAAGTAAACACTTGGAACCCATAAGTACATTCAAAAGAATATACTTGATATCCCGTGAGGAAATTACTTATTGCAATCAAGAAAATCGGTACCGATTCCAGATGGGCCTCATATCTAGCATATATACCACGAATAAGCATACGCCCCATCAAACAGAATACTTAACCCTGAAAATGACCAATACCATCGAATGACCGATACAGTAAGACCGACACGACGCTAATACAGCAACAGCAACAGAAGAATCGGTACGATGGTAAAGAAGACAGTAACAAATAACCGGGGAAGATCTCTACCATGAAAATACAGAGAGCCCCGATACAGTAAATATATGAGCGTCTCTCTGAGCTCACATCTCTTTATATTTTAACATCATATACCTTTGGTCGATTTTTAGAGTTACAACACTAGTCAAGAGTTGTTGCAGGAATGAGAATGGTGTGCTGATTGGTGAAAAGAACAACAATCCACTCTTAGATTCGAGGTCTTACGAGGTCTCTATGCCGGATGGATCTATCGAAATCTATACAGCCAATATGCTTGCTGAAAGTATCTATTCTTTGGTCTGCAATGAAGGGCGCATGTATTGTTTAATGGATGAGATCATCAATTTTGAAAGGGATGAGGAGGCCTTAACTATCAAACAGGCTACCTACACAACAAAATTCGGGCAAACCAGAACAAAACCAACAACCAAACGATGGAGGTTTCTTGTTAGGTGGAAAGATGGTACTACATCCTGGGCAAAGTTAAGTGATATGAAGGAAAGCTTCACGATCGAAACGGCAATATATGCCCGCAAAGAAGGCATTATAAATGAGCCGGCGTTTAAGTGGTGGGCCCACAAGGTGCTTTGGAAGAAAGACCGGATAATATCCGGTGCTAAAACCAAATACTGGGCTAAGTCCCATAAGTATGGGGTCCGGCTCCCTAAGTTGATCGCGGAGGCAAAAACAATTGATCTTGAAACGGGGACCGATCATTGGGCTCAGGCTATTGCAAAAGAAATGAGGAATAGTTCTATTGCTTTTGAATTTAATGAGGAAGACAAGATACCAGTAGGGCATACCAAAATTACTATGCACATGGTCTTTGATGTCAAGATTGACTTGACTCGGAAGGCCTGCTTGGTTGGTGACGGCCACAAGGTCCCAGAAATCTCCAAGGAATACACATACTCCAGTGTACCCAGTAGGGACTTGGTTTTGTTGTTCTTCCTAGTGGCAGCACTTAACAACCTCGAAGTACTCAGTGCGGACATACAAAATGCTTACTTAACGGCACCCATCAAAGAGAAGTACTTCATAATTGCTACAGAGGCCCAAGGGTTCGCGCCGGAGCTATGGAAGGCCCTGCAAGATTGTAAGGGCTTTATACGGGCTCCTGGTTGCAGGGGCATCTGTTTGATCACACTTGGTCAGCCACTTAAGGGAACTAGGTTATGTATCTTGTAAGGCTGACCCTGATGTGTACCTTCGATCTGCATTCAAACCAGATGGTACGGCCTATTCCGAGTACTGTGTGGCGTATGTCGATGATATCCTCGTATGTGGAATGGATCCCAAGTTCCAGATGGATGCAATAGAAAGGCAATTCAAGTTGGAGAATGGAACAGTTGAAGAACCTTCCTTTTACTTAGGGGCTGATATTGGGAAGACCTACATCAATGGTAACCCGTACTGGTCCATGGCTTCATCTAAGTATACTGCAAAAGCTATCAAGCCGGTTGAAGAAGAACTATTAACCGGACAATACGCATTTAAGGTACTACCCAAGACAGCAAGGTCCCCATTGAGCGCTGAATATAGGCCTGAGATAGATGCGTCACCAGAACTAGATCTGGAGAAACAGAACTACTACCAAGGTTTGATTGGGATACTCCAGTGGATATGCAAACTCGGCCGATTGGACATCATTATGCCTGTGTCACTTATGTCTCGATATCTTGCCCAAGCGAGAGAGGGTCACCTCAACCAGTTGTTCCATCTATTTGCATACTTAAAGAATTACAGCAAGTCCAAGTTGGTATTTGATGCATCTATGCCTGAGGTCGATGAGACCATTTTTCCTGGTGTGTGACTGGAGTGAGTTTTATCCGGAAGCCAAGGAACGACTGCCTCCAGATGTGCCCAAACCAAAAGGGAAAGCTGTTGCTACTACATGTTTTGTAGATGCGGATCATGCGGGTTGCAAGGCTACCAGAAGATCTCATACAGGAATCATCATCTTTGTTAACAGAGCATCTATTTTGTGGTTCTCTAAGAGGCAAACGACCGTTGAGACATCTACATTCGGCTCAGAAATAGTTGCGCTCAGAATACCTATCAAGATGGTAGAGGGACTAAGGTATAAGCTACGAATGATAGGCATACCTATAGAAGGCCCTACCAACATCTACTGTGACAATGAGTCAGTCGTGAAGAACACTACAAGACCAGAGAGCCCTTGTAAGAAGAAGCACAATAGTGTTGCTTATCATAAGGCAAGGGAGTGCATAGCAGCAGGAAGTATCCAGATTGCAAAGGAGCCAGGCGAGTCAAATATTGCGGACTTGCTCACTAAACTAATGAGTGGGACCAGGTTAATCAAACTAGCCATGAGATCCATGTGGCAAGATGGGGTTGATGAAAAAATGAAACCCGCGGGATAAGTATCTTCTACTACTACAGTACTACCACAAAGACACGGGGACTCTAGAAATCACGCGGTTAAGGACATACGGGCAGACCATGACAGTCGCCAAAGTAAATAACTGTTTATACAATTCATCTCAACGTACATACGAAATGTAAAGAGAGATCAATAGGGGTGCGGTCCAGATATTAGTTGGATCGTCCTAATGCTCACAATTTTAGAACCTAATCAATATTACAACAAATCTATCTATCGCAATCTAATGATATGAAGTAGGAATTAGAGTGATTCCCACCTAAGGAAAGTGAATAGAATCGAAAGTTAATAAAAAGTGTGGAATGAATACTTTTTTGTCACACCCAACGGACGAATACTTTTATTAACTGCCAAATTTGGAATTCCAAATCCCACCAAAAATAGCATGCAAGCATGCCCGGCAAAAGAGGTGCAAGAGGTGCACACGATTGATTCAGACTGAAGTCTTTGATTTTAAGATTCCGTTGAAATCTATTCAGTGTTCTTAGTTTAGTGAATAAAAACTGTCAGTCGAGAGCCCCTCGACTGACAAATTTTATTAAGAAATGAATACATCTATATAGAAAACACATACTTTTTATGTGTTTTTTTATTAACTATATTCGTTTTCCTTACGTGGGAATTACTCATTGTTAATCAAAAATCAACAATAAAACAAATCTCGTCTCCGTCAAAACGTCGAACCAAACAAAAAATGATATCAAATCAGGCAAGTATCAACCATGTTGACCGGATTGCATCGTGAACCTCCAATTACATATGATTCCAGCTTTGACCGGACTAAGAACAAACTTGCCACGTTGAAAGTCTATGATGACAACAGTAATTCTCAGGAATGGAAAGTACCAATCTTTTCACAAGAAGGGGGCCTAGAAGAATTATTGTATTGTGAAGAAGCCTTCCTCATCAGAGCACACACCCTACCACTACTACAAGACTGATACATTGAAGCGTTTACCAAGATACTCTGCCCTGACGCTCAACGCAAGTGGCAGGAAATAACCCGGGACAAAAATCACAAATTGAACTATCCGGACAACATTGAAGGCTACGAAGAAGCATTCAAGGACTACATACAAGAACACTACTGCAATGACGGGGATGCACGAGAAATCATGCAGGCCTATATCCGCAACGTCATGTGCAAGAAATCACACAACACTACCTCCAAGGATCATGCACTGCACATCAACCGGCTCATTCGATACTTGGATAAGCTACAAGGCCATGGTCCAACACTCAGCCAACTCAGCAGAACAACCATGTTGCTACACACCTTTTCGAACCTCTGGATCGAACTGTATGGGCAAATCCATGGTGGCATCACCAAAGAAACATCCACTTAGAAAATTGTGGCGTACATGCCCAGCCAAGAAAGGCTTAGCAAGCTACGGAATGGAGGCAAAAAGCAAGGGAGACGTCCTGGAGCCAATGCCAATAATTCCAATGCAAAACACAAAAACAACAACGCTAAGAATCACGGACAGAAATGCTCCAATCCTTGTCAAATTCCCGGTCACAACCATGACTGGTCCAAGTGTCCAAAAAACAGATATTCCAAACAAAGGAAGAAATAACAGGCAGACAACAAGAAACACGACTCGGCAGGCACCACTACAGCCAGCAATGAGTCATTCCAAGCACACATGCAGCGCGCAGCGGAGTACGACAACACCAACACGGCCAATGACAACAAGAAGCTTGACCTCTCGTCTAGCAAAAAGAACGGCCCTACAACCAAATATGGAATACCCCGTATCTACCAAACGTAAGAGCAATGTGGCTCCTATTGTTTTAACAACCATCCAATACATTCAAGGCATTCCTGTAAAAACAACTAAAACAATGCTTGCCCTACTTGACAGTGGCAGCACAACAACCCTCATCAACAAAAGGGCGCTTCCCCTTGGAGTTCTACCTATCCAATCCAAAACAAAAATAATCACAACCACTGCCAATGGATCATTCGACACATCATTGTTTGCTGTAATGAAGAATCTCAAGCTACAAGAATTTGGGAACACGACAATCAAGCGTTGCAAAGCCAGATTCTTATTTGAATCCAAATCATGCAGATATGACATCATCTTTGGATGCGGCTTCCTATGCAATGCAAATATCAACTTGCTATTTGAATCCAACATGATTCAGTGGAACACCAGGCAAATTCCCATGCCAATATTTGATATTACTCCAAATTTGCAAGAAGCATATTTTCAAGCCCTATTGGAGGAATTGATCAATTCTGAATTGTTTGCACACGATGCGGTCTCTTCATCACCTGTCATCCTGGATCAAGCCTATGAAGCAACACTACCTAGATCAGTGGCCGAACAACAAGCACACATGACAGCAGCAGAAAAACAACAGTTCCGATCTGTCCTAGCCAAATATCCAAATGTTTTCAATGGAAAACTAGGCAAATACCCACACAAGAAGATATCACTCAAGTTGAAACCCAATGCAAAACCAGTCCACAAGAAGCCTTATTCTGTCGCATACAAACGAGAAGACCTCCTATTCAAAAGAGAGCTCTAGAATTTAGTAAATTATGGAGTACTCAAAAGGTGCGAGGGACCGGCTGAATGGGCATTTCTCACATTCATCAGTCCAAAGAAAGATAATAGGGTTCGATGGGTTTCAGACTTTTGGCAACTCAATGAACTGTTAATCAGAAGGCCATATCCTATACCACGGATACAGGATATCATGCGTTGTTGTGGCAAATACACCCACTTCACCAAGATTGATTTATCCATGCAATACTATTGTTTTGAATTGGATGAAGCAAGCAAGAAACTATGCACAATTGTCACACCATATGGTTGCTATGAATACCAAAGACTGCCAATGGGCGTGAAAATATCTCCAGATGTCGCGCAGCAGCTCATGGAAGATATTCTGCAAGATACTGATTGCACAGTCTATATTGATGACATCGGAATTTGGACAAATGGCACCTTCACACACCATATGCAAACAGTGGATAAAATTTTGCAACGACTGAATGAAAATGGTCTCAAATGCAACCCTCTCAAATGTGACTGGGCTGTACAGGAAACAGATTTCCTAGGATTTTGAATGACTCCCAAGGCTGTGAAACCATGGAAGACAAAGATTGAAGCAATCCTACGAATGGACAGACCAAAAACTGTCACACAAGTCAAGTCTTTTCTAGGTGCTGTTGGTTACTACAGAGATACTATGTGACCTCGGAGATCACACATATTATCTCCATGATTTGAACTCACAGGAACACCCGAGAAGGCTGCCAATGGGCAGCCCAGATCAACAAAGTCAGCCTTCAAGTGGGAGCTGGCTCAGGATAAAGCCTTTGAAGAAATGAAAGCAATGGTAGCAAGTAATGCGCTGAACACCTACCCTGATCTGAACCTACCATTTGATATCTACACAGATGCCTCAGATCTGCAACTCGGCGCAGCCATTGTACAAAATGGAAAACCCATTGCTTATTGGTCCAATAAGCTGAATGCAGCTCAGAATATTTATACTACAATGGTAAAGGAACTACGTGCCCATAGTCTTGTTTTGCAAGGAATACAGGAAACTACTATTAGGCTGTGAACTCAATTCACACGGATCACAAAAATCTCACTTTCAAAACCCTATCTCCACAATGAGTACTCCGATGGAATCTCTTCCTCCAAGAATACAACCTCAAGCGGAACTACATTGAAGGCCCCAAGAATGTTCTCGCGGATGCCTTCTCCAGATTGCCCAGGATGGATCCACCTACAGTGGGGGAGAAACAGAAGCAAGGCAAAGGGACTCTAATTGATTTTTCTCAAATTAGACATTCCAGAACAGTCAGATGAAGAGCTCTTTCTACAAGAATTCTGAGAGGTATTCCCGCACTTATGCCATGACGCAGACAATGAGTTATACTAATGTCTACTGAACAATGAGTGTCTAGTCAACCTGCCAACACTCCAGGAAATGGAATGCCCAGTGAATTACACAAATATTGCTCAACATCAACAAAACAATGACACGCTTCCTGCCAAGCTTCAATTACCAACCTTCTTCAAACAACAACTTGGTAATCAGGAAAATACATGCTACTCCAAGTCTGAAACCAGAGATGAATGGAAAATCTACATTCCAAATTACCTTGCCCCTAGCCTACTCAAGTGGTACCATCTACTACTAGGGCAATGTGGATCCACCAGGCTCAACCAAACAATATCAGCCAGGTTCCACGTGGAACGACTTGCCAAACTATGCCAGGAATATACATGCCCGGATGATTGCATCAAGTAGAAGAGCAGAAACGCCAGTTATGGACTGTTAGCTCCCAAGCAAGCGCCACTTGCACCATTCAGTGAAGTGCATGTGTATCTCATTGGACCTTGGAAGGTAAAAGCTCAAAGAAAAATCTACAACTTTAAAGCTCTCACTTGCATTGATCCAGTCACCAATCTACTGGAAATCATTCGCATCAGAGATAAGTCAAG
This sequence comes from Pseudo-nitzschia multiseries, assembly GCA_037355745.1. NCBI lineage: Eukaryota > Bacillariophyta > Bacillariophyceae > Bacillariales > Bacillariaceae > Pseudo-nitzschia > Pseudo-nitzschia multiseries. Next base: position 11,928,336 of record CM074783.1, read on the forward strand.
TCAACATGTCTCCAACCAATTCACCAATTGTTGGTTGTCTTGATATCCAAGACCTATCAAGTGTGTTTATGACAATGGTGGTGAATTTCTAGATCACAAATTCCAAAATACACTCACAACCTACGGAATTGAAGGTATTGCTACCACAGTCAAGAATCCTCAGAGCAATGCTGTCTGCGAAAGGGTGCATCATACCATTGCAGACACACTCTGGATATTGGTACATGTGAATCCACCACAAACCAACACACAAGCCACATAGCTTATGGACAATGCCTTTGCCACCTGCATGCATGCATCTAGGTGTGCCATCAATGCAGCAATGGGGTCCTCGCCAGAAGCCCTAGTTTTCAACAGGGACATGCTGCTAGATATCCCACTCACATCCAATCTCATTGCGCTACAACAAATTCAACAACAAGGTATCAACATGAATCTACTACGACAGAATACCAAGCGCATCAAGCATGCTTTCAAGGTTGATGATAACGTATGGATGAAAGAACCAGATCCAGACAAATTACAACCTCAGAAGGAAGGTCCATATCCAATTGTTCAAGTACATACCAATGGAACAGTTAAATTAAGACTATCTCCAAATGTCACTGAAACAGTCAACATTCGAAAGCTCACTCCATACAAAGAACATCCAGCAAACAATGATCCAGCAAACAATGATCTAGCTAGCTATGGAAGATGTCTAGTCAGATGATTCAGAATCGTCAAGGCGCTCATTGGGGAATTGTGTAACGTACTACGTACACTATCTATCGTACAAATCATACTATCTGAAATACCATCGAAAGATACATACGATCAAACTAATGGGACCTGGAACAAATCTAGGAATCATTAAGTATCAGACCATCACATCTGTATATGCTGGTATATAGATGACAGGCGGGCGCACGATATTATTATTAGCAATGTGCTATATATGAATATTCATGTGCGATCAAAGTACCACACACTTGATTGCTTATTATTTTATCTGTTAAGTTTCCATCCATTTTCGTAAAGTATTAATCCATCATAATTATCGCTCCTACTAAAATTCTACCTCTAGTGTGTTACAGGAAGGGGGGCTTGTAGACCGCTGTTCCCATCTGGATAGGTGAGTTCTCGCGCGAATTCGTGCTCGCCTAGAGCGCCGAGGAATTGTGGCCACTCATGTAGTCTTCCTCGGATGAGTGACTTGCACAGTAAATCGTCCTTTTCGTCCTTGTTGACACGGAATATGGATACAATTAACTGTTGCTTGGGGTAATAGACGTGTTGATTTGCAGTGTGTGAATTTGAAGGGCGAGGGCGGCGGGGTCCGCAAGTATACGCGGGAATGTCCACATTGGAATGGTGTGTTTTGCACTTTCAATGAAGTTTTCATGAAAGTTTAATACAATTTTGAAATGTCACAGGACGTCGCGTCCAAGTATAATGCTGGAGCAGCACAGTGCTTGGAAAATATGTTCGTCTAGGGATGGGAGAGATAAGTCTTGGGCTAGTTCGGGGAGGGTGAAGTGTTGAAGCAAGATTTGTTGGTTGGAGTTGAATTCTCCAGCCATGGTTACCCCTGAAATGGGCGTGGTGACGGTTGGAACGATTGAAGTGGGTAGTGCGTATTGACTACTAAACCAAGTGGTTTTGGAGCCGGCATTGCATAAGATGAGGTATGGGCGAGGGGAAGGCATGTTTTGGATCAAGCGTGCAATGGCGATTGTATATGGTACTGGTTCCATTTGCAGTGGTTTTCAGTAGTCAGAATGTTGCTGATCTGGAGCATCCTGGTGATAGCAATCGTCATTGTATTCATCGTCAAATTCCTGAGTTAGTGGTGCATCCGCTTGTTTGCGGTGACCATGAAAGTAGTTGTCTTTGTGTTCCAGTGACTGATAATACATTTCTGGGTCTGGTTCAGCAACGTCATTGTCATAGTAAAAGTTGTCGCTTATGTCAAGATGATGAGCGCCGTCTGATTTTGCTTTATTGTATGATCGCGTCTAGTATGGGCTGTTTCTTGGTTTGTTTACTTATGTGCTTCTGGTTGTCATTGGAGATGACTGTTTCTGACCAGAGCGACCAGAGTATGTTCTTGGGTATGGACTAGTATTCTTGCATGCTGGTTTCCATCCTGAGTATCCTTGATAAGGACGTGTAGTAGTAGTCTGGGTATAGGAATTCTTATACTCAGGATTGTAAGCAGACTGGCGCCTGGCTGAGTTGTTATACAACAAGTTATAAGGATGGCGCGGTGCTTGAGTGTGATAACTGTTGTTTTTGTAACCGCCAGTGTTATGATTGTTGTTGCGACGGTTGTTGGTCTGGCGTGTGGCTTGTCCGGCATTGTGATGAAGTCGCTGTTGTTCCATGAAGAACGTGACAAGATGTTGGAAGGGATAGTTGGCATCATCAGGTTGATTACCTGTTTCGTTGAACTTTAGCTGCCACGTTGGATGCATGAGATGATAGAATGCATTTTTCATGGAAGTTTTGTCTGGAAAGAGGTTCTTTCTGTTGGATCCTGGAAATGAATACTGAGAATGTTGATGAGACGAAGGCATCTGGCGGCGGCGAAGCAATTCATGTGGTACAGTTTGGTTGCATTTGACATGTATTCTTGTTGAATGAGAAATGCATTGGATGGAAGAAACAATGAGAGTATGTCGCAAATATTCTTGGCGGGATGCGCGTCTTGAATGTCACTGCTGGCATCGTGGACAATTTCGTCCCAAATGTGCTTGAGATTGCCTCCAAGTGTTGTTACTCTAAAAATCGACCAAAGGTATATGATGTTAAAATTTAAAGAGATGTGAGCTCAGAGAGAGGCTCTTATTTTTACTGTGAATTTTACTGTATTCGACCGGTATCCCTGTGTTATTTGTGTTGCATGTAGGGATGTCAAAAACCGGACGTAAATCATGTGTAATTCGTCATAAGACAGAGAACACATGATATGACCTAAATGTCTGGACACTTGAAGTCATTTTTATCTCTGTAGGAGTATAAGTAACTTTTCAAGTGTAGAATGAATATCACCGACGTAGAATGTACGTAAGTACAGTACGTGTATTTTTTTGACCGACAACACACCCCTTGATTCAACACTTAGGGAAGGAGTGTTGAATTACAAGTCGGTTTTCCATTTTGTAAAACGCTAAACACTTAAGCTTAGATAGCGAATCGGAAGATTGTAATCGTAGAATTGGAGTAGCATTGAAGGAGACGGGTTGTAGAAATTAGATGAGACGTCTATGGGGAGAATGGATTGGACAATGCTTGGTATCACGGAGGGTATGACCAAGGGTCGTCGGTGAGGAGGAACTGAATCGTTGTTCACAATTGTACTATAGAATCAAATGTTGGTGCTGATCTCAGGAAGAAATGGAACATCGACAAGCGATTCGAATGTGGAGTAGATGAAGGGATCGACAGTCGAGGGATCGTGGATTGGAGAATTCGAATCGATTCATAGAAGTCGAGGGAGCAGCGTCGAATGCGATTGATATTGATCGATCTTGGAAATGAATGGAGCCGGAGGGGATTCATCTCTGACTTGGAAGGAAGAAGATCTATCAATTCCATAAACAAATATCAAACGCTGATGAAGGGATTGAATCATAGAATCGAATCGAAATCGTAGTTTGTTTCAAACCAATTTGCTTGACAATGTAAAGGATTGATTGAGGGATCTGAATCGTCTTGTACAAACTTGATCGTAGAATTGGATCGTCGTTCACAACTGGTGTACCATAGAATCATATGTTGGTGTTGATCTTAGGAAGAAATGGAACATCAACAAGCGATTCGAATGTGGAGTAGAAGAAGCGATCGACAGTCGACAGAGGGATCAAATATTGACGTAGCTTGGAGAATCCCAATCGATTCATAGAAGCTCGATCGTAGATTGTCCTAGATTCAATTGTGGAATCATATCAAAGAGAAGAAGAGATTGCAGAGTCTAATGTCGACGAATGAAACGTAGATCGGGGAATCAGGATCGACGGCATAAAAACAAAGGGACATGCTATCTGATATGATTGAACAATTGTGAAGAGGAGATCAATGATCATCTTAGGAGGGAGCAATGGATTGATCGTATCGTAGAAAACGGATCAGAGAAATCCATCGATCGTAGAACAACAGAAAGCGGATCATAGAAATCCATCGATCGTAGAACAGCGTTGGATCAAACGATCATGTCATACCAAGCGTGGGAAAGAATTTGATTGGAAGATTGTGGGGATAAATATGCTCGTAAACCAGATCGTAGGAGAGGAATTACCAATCGTAATCGATGAGTGATGGATATGGACATATTGAACTTTTGTATATCGATTGGACGTGGTGCCGTAGAGACAAAATGTCTAGAGACATGTTTTTGGAGAAGAGGAAGATCGAATCCAACGTAGTAGGATAGATGGATCGAGACAGAGGAAGACGCAAATCGTTTGATCGTAGATCAGATTGTAGGATTGATTGCTCCAAGCCGTAGGATAGGATCGTACGTAGAGAATGGAAGAGCACAGCGACGTGACGATGTTGGTAGTAGAACCAGGTTGGAAACAATCAATTGGATATCACGGATGGGATAAAGAGTCGTCCGAGGGGAGGAATTGGCTCGTCGTAGAATGTCAAAGAGACGTGTTGTAGAAACGAATGGAGTCAATAGTCAACAGATGGATCGACCATAGTAGGAGACAAGACGGAGTATTGATGCGTATCCCGTAAAGGAGATTGGGGAATTGGAATCGTCTCAGTCGAGGATGAGACGAACGGAGGGGATGATCAATGATGACAAAAGAAGTATGGAATTTGAACAGGAGACTTGGTGGAAAGATCAATTCAATCGAGGATAAAGTCAAACGTCGAGGATTGATTGCTGCGAGGAACCGATGGAGAACGATGGTGCGAGCTTCGGGTAGGACCAAAGGAATAGCCGGTAAAGGAAAGGATTAACCGAAGGAATATCGTCCGTCGGAGAGGACCGCGAGTATTTGAGTCGGAGGAGTTCGATTGGTGGAGCGAACGGGAGAGGATAGGTGCAGAATCAAATAAATTAAATTCTGGAATCTGCTTGTGGTGGGGTTACATGAGATGGTGACACACCCCTTCATGGACATTGGTTGTAGGGATCAATGTGGACGTATATCAGATCGTAGAACCAAAGCATAGGAGTCAAGCTATCGGCATCGAAGACAATTGATTGATCGTCAACGAGTGGTGGATAGGGACAAAGCGAACTCGTGTACTATATCAATCGAAGATGGGGGATTGAAAGTAATCATAGCATCAATTAGTCTGGGACCGTCGACGAAGGGGAGATCAATGCTCAAGATAGTAGATATCGAATGTCTTGGGAAAGAAGAGTTGTGATAAACGAGTTGTGATAAACGGAATATCAATTTTGTAGCCTTGAGTTTGTTGGGCTGGAACAACAGAAGACGTAGATCCTTGAGAAGATTGGAGAGGAGACGTATTAGTTGCACTGGAGCGGGATCCTTGAGAAGATTGGAGAGGAGACGTATTAGTTGCACTGGAGCGGAAGGCTCACTGGAGCGGAAGGCTCTATTGAGGATCTCGACGGAGGGGAGATCCATGAGTGATTGTGTATTGGTGCAGTATATCAAGTCAAGGATAGGCCCATCAGTTTTGTTAGCGCGTTAAGTAAATTCGTTCTGTGAATTTGCGTGTGTTGGGTTTACACGAACCGGCTACACACCCCTTGATGCAACACGTGGTGGAGGAGTGTTGAATTATCAGGCGGTTCATGGATGTGTTTTCAGTGGGATCTTTATCTCATGCGCGCGATGATAAGGAAAGTTGTTGAGGCTTATGAGAAAAACTCTGTAAGGTAGAGGTGTCAAAATTAAGCAGCAGGTGGAGATCCAATGCACACCCCTTGATTCAGATGCGCACCCCTCGATTCAACAGTATGGGATTGAAATCCAGGGTTCAATCGAATTCCATGGTGGTGAATGATACAAAACGGTAGAGCGTACTCCATGGTGGTAGAAACAAAGGGAGTCGTATGCGAATGATTGACTTAAGCAAACACAGATGGATTCGAATCGAAGAAGATTAGGAATGGAGGAGACAAGGTCAAACAGAGCAACCGTCGAGAATTGCTGGCTTCAAGCCGTGTAGGAAGAGAGTCAAACATGTTGAGGTTCATGTGGTAGGACTCAAATTGGTGAAGATGAGACGGAGTATCGAGTCTTATCCGTGAAAGGAGATTGGAGAATCATGTTCGAGCTGAGCGAAAGAACAAGTGCCAGTTTGGTGTCACGGATGAGGAATCGGAGATGGTTGATTGATCAATATCAAAGAAAAGAGGTGGATACAGGTTGATGCGGAGATTCTTAGCATTCCCCGATATGTATGGCACAGAATTGCTCAAGTAGTGTCCCATGATTGAAAAAGAAAGACGCAGGGTACACCCCCTAATTTAGAGCTGATTGTCACAAGATGGTATTGGCCGGATTGGAGGAGACAAATTCAACGGTGGGAGGAAAGGCAGTCGGTATCGTTGGAATGAACCGAGAGGCGCGAGGAAAGAACCAAAAGGCGGAGTGGCAAAGGGATGACCAAGAGCCGAGGAATTTCAGAAGTAATATCCGTGAGGGAGAAAACCCAAGGACGATGTTGGAGAGAGATGGCCATGCCAACAATATTCCGTGCTCGGAGATTGTTGTGAGCCTGCCATGGAGCAATGGATTGTAGAGAGGGTTCGATACATAAGAAGATCGGTGGTTCGATTCCACCCAGGAGTACCAATGGGATGGCGAACAAAACCTCAATTTGTAGAAAAGTTTTCGTATCGCGATTTGGAGATTCATAGCTTTGTACCAGATGTATGTCGTTAGGATCGTTGAAGCGATGGCCAATAGGCGCGAGAACGGGTTCTCTCATATAGGGCTTGTTGTGGACTTGTGGTATCCAAAGAACGGATCGGAGAATCGGGACGGAGCCAATCAAGTCAATCAGGGCGCATCGTAGACATATCATGTCGGAACATGTGACCTCCATGATGGAAACGGGGAATGCCAAGTAGTTATGTTGGCTGTCTGGTACAGAAGAAAGTGCCCGTGCGAGAGAGCTGGAAGGTGGACAGGCCAAATGGTGACCGAAGGGAATGACGATTCGATCGTACTTAACAACGTGGATGGGGTCAAGGGTAATACATAACAGTGGAGCGTAGACATCATTTGATCCGTAGCTTGAGTTTTGACCGGATGGCGAGTAAAATATTCGATGAGATGTGTACTGAATGAACGTCATTGTAGATAGAAACGCAAGTGTTCCAGGATCGTAGTTCATCAGTGTGGTCAAAGCATGAAATATTGGTGGGAGAGATGAATTGCATCGTAGAGCGTAGCTCGAAACGCAAGGGTTCTGGTATCGTAGTGCGTCCTTGTGGTATGCCGCCGTTTATCCGGAGTTGAGTGCAGCGACCGGAGAGGCGACAGCAAGGCAGTGAAAGAGATGGCCGAATGTTGGGAGGACCGCCAAAGGTCTGAATAGGACCCCGACAAAGGACGGTAGATAGATAAGCCAACGCGATTGTAGAGCCTCGTATCAAACGTAGAGCTTGGAATAACTACTAGTGGTTTGCTGGAGGAAGAGCAAAAACAAAACGTCGTACGGAGAGCGATGCGCGTTGGAAAAGAATCAATAAGGAGCGTCAGAGAGAGGTCAAATGAAAGATCATGCGCAGAGAAGACATAACCGACAGACGATTAGTAGGTCTTTGGGGCATCGCGATGTCGTTTGGTGATTGAGTGCTCGGAGATTTAAACGGTAATGAGCAAATTTAAGGCAACTAACTATGATGAGGAAGTTGCAGTCAATTGCCACGATCAGTCAAAAGTGTCGTAGAACCAATTCATGGACAGGATATTGGCATACAGATGATACCGCTTGACCGTGACGGCATCCCGATGTCGTTTGGAAAGGTGAAGGACAGGAGGATGATTTGGTCTGGAGAAAATTTGGTTATGACATAGGGATTGCAGTGACAATGAACGTATATATGCAAGAGCGGCGTTTGGGAGGTCAGTGTCCTCGGCAAGTGTCTCAGATGGTATCAGCCGATCGTACATCGGAGGCTGTGGTGAGGGTGAGGGAGCTGATTTTGGCAAGCGCCGGAACGTTGCAATTTCATTCTGAGGGTTGAATGTCCATCCAAAGTTAGCTGGTACAGAGGGTAGAACAGAATGATGACCGAATCTAGTCAATGCAGATGGCGATACAGATGGTGCGATCACAGTGGAAGGCTTGTCCTGACGTTGGATAGGAGGGCTTGAAGAAGTGGCACGTTGAAAAGAGATGGTTCCAGAGCGGACTCGACGGAAGGAGACCGATTCACTTTGGAGAGAATAAGTCCAGGTCCAGATGTAACAGGGAGTGTTGACGGAGGGAGTATCGGCAATTGGACCAACTGGCTGGAGGGGACCGAATGTGGCAGTCACTGGAGGAACGCTTGTTGTGGTATTGGAAGGAATGGTCACAACATCTGAATCGATCAACTTGATGGTAGGCGAGTCAGTGGTAGCCAAAGAAGAGGTCACACAGTATGAAGGAACTGGGATAGTCGTATGGGCCTCAGATTTGACGGGTTTGATAGGGACAGTCAAGGTGGCAATGTTTGGAGGAACGCTCGGGCTGGAGGAATGTGGAGTGGGAACTACGGCACATGTGTTGGTATCGGTGGGGATGTCATTGTTGTATGTATAGATGCCGTTGAAATAGTTGGCAGGGTCATAGGTCTTCCACTTCCTTTTGAATTTCCATTGGTTGATGTTAAATAGGACTGTTGCAAGTGGTTTTGGGTCGTTGGTTGCTTCAGCCCGTCTGACAGCTTCTCTTCCAGCAGAGTCAAGCTCGTAGGGGTTTCGAATCCTCTGGTTTGGGAATCCGGGTTTGACAAATCGTACGGGGCATGCAGCAAGGAGCTGGGCTATGTGTCCCTTGGCTAGTTCATCGATGTTAGCCATGTCCAAGGTGATGCAGTTGCAGAAGGCTTCCCTGAGCGCAGTGACTGGGGCCGGACCAAGGGTTCTGGGGCCTTCGTCATTAGCGTCCGATGTGAAGAGGGTTGAAATTTCAGGTGCTGTAAGTGGCACAGTCTCTGCATAGGAGCCATTGAGAGAAAGGACTTCTTGGTGGTTGTTGTCACTCTGGAATTTGAATTCAATTCCATAGACATTAGACCAATCGTATGCTTCTGGTGGAGGAACCATGGTGGATGGTGATTAATATGATGTGGCGCCGGTGCGATTGTTGTTGGTCTCGATCGGTGCGAGGAATTCGAATTGTATCCCGTCGATAGGATGGGGAAATAATCTGCGGAGCCGTCTGATGTAGATTGATTGTTGGAGATGAGAGAAGATTCGAAACTAATGACCGAGGGGAGGTGCGAAGGAACGATTGTCGTCGCCGTGCGAAGGAACGATCGTCGGAGAAGAATCGTGTCTGTAGAAAGGAATCAGCGCTATTTTATTGTTGGCGTGGTCGTGGATTTCAAAAGAAGATTCTGGTCCGTCGGTGCTACCACGTCGGTGCTTGGATTAAACAAATTAGGCCGTCGTTGAAATGACTAATTGTCGGAATCACTAATCGTCGAAATAACTGCGAAATCACTAATCGTCAAAATAACTGATCCGTGAATCAACGTTGGAATGTCAGTCTGAGAAAACTGTCGAAGATTCAAAACGGAGGAGATAATGAAAGATTGGATTGTAATTGCAGGGCGTTGCGCAGGAGTTGTTGGTTAGGCCGTGGAGGTAAAAGGGGTAGAGGTTGCTGTTTGATTGGAATTGCTCGGCGCTGCGCATAGCAAGTGATGGATTATCGTGGAACGATCCTCGGAGGTGCAGAGATAACCAAAGGAATCGATGGTCGAACCTGTGAAGGAAGAAGTGATTCGATGACCGGATGGAGACAAAGAAATGGTGGAATGGGAGGAGCAAGGAATTTTCCGGATGACTCGGAGGGAGATTCCTTTAGTGGATGTTTTGTTTGGGTAATCCGCGTCGGAAGAAGATAATTGGCGGAACCGACGAAATGACCGAGCGTAGGTGCGTGGGATGACCGAAAGAATGTTCCGAAGAGCGAACCAAAGAAATATCGACCGTAGGAGAAGACAGTCGAAGTGACTCGACCGTAGGAGAAGACAGTCGAATTGACGCGTTGTCGTCGAAAGAACGAAACGGCCTTGGATGTGTATTACAGAAGGAGAAAAGGAGATAAAGAAACAGGAGGCGGTGATTATTCAATTAATCGGTGTGATAGACAAAATGACCAAGCGAAGGTGCGGCGGTCGAAGGGATGATCGAAGGAATGTTCCAAAGGGGAAACAAAAGGAACGATCGTCGGGGAATTACTGGAAGTGAATCGTTGGGTTTACAGGGATTGAAGCGGTGCTTAGCACAATCAAAGGGCGTCGATGGTCCTTTGACACATTTGGTGTCGGCTGGATGATGGACGCGGAAGAAGATATGGATGGATGATTGCAATCGGCGTGTCCGGTGCAATGGGCTTTCATTAAAGACGTCGTTGGTCTTTAGTTTGTAATTGTAACTGTGCTAATCCAGAGAGCTGGTTGTGGGTTACAAGGCTTGTGATAGCAAGTACACCCCCTGATCCACAAGCAGGGAACAGAAGGAAGATGTACGTCCAAGGGGCGACGTGCGGCGCCTAAGCTTGGAGTGGAGGCCTAAGAGTAGCACACGGATGGGCGTCACTACAAGTGTCCTCTGGCGGTAACCGAACAGTGGAGGTGCTGAACGGGCGGGGATAGATATAGCTTAAGGTATACACGATCCTACGGATGGGCAGCAATCATGTGAGTTATAAGGGCTCTATAACCTGTTGTTACTCTAAAAATCGACCAAAGGTATATGATGTTAAAATTTAAAGAGATGTGAGCTCAGAGAGAGGCTCTTATTTTTACTGTGAATTTTACTGTATTCGACCGGTATCCCTGTGTTATTTGTGTTGCATGTAGGGATGTCAAAAACCGGACGTAAATCATGTGTAATTCGTCATAAGACAGAGAACACATGATATGACCTAAATGTCTGGACACTTGAAGTCATTTTTATCTCTGTAGGAGTATAAGTAACTTTTCAAGTGTAGAATGAATATCACCGACGTAGAATGTACGTAAGTACAGTACGTGTATTTTTTTGACCGACAACACCAAGAACTTTGCAAACCTTATAATGTTTGGTGTTGTGCTTGATGTTCAGATTGTGAAGTCTGGCTGCATCAATAAAGTCTTCAATGACTAGAATGAGGCGTTTGGCGTCGGTTGAATTGGGGCAGAATGTGGTGTCCTGTTTCTTGGTTGTGAACATCGGAGGTGGAGGTGGGGGAAGTATAGTAGTCGTGCCTGTGCCTGCAGTTGCCGGGGTCGCAGGAGGTGCAGGAGGTGTGGTACTGAACCTGGGAACACTATGCACGAAACAAACGGTGGGGCAATCCTGATAATGAATGACGGGTTTGAAGAGAAATGGAGCCTGCTTTGCAGCTTGAAGTTGAGCGACATCAGACATGGTGGGTTAGATGTTGCGGTTAGTTTTTAGATATTTTTATTGATAAAAAAAATTCAAAGCGATATTGCAATTGAATTCAATATGAACTACGCTGTGTATGGAATTGTGTGCTATTGAGTTTTAGTGTCTACTATGACTTCGAGATACTTTGAGAAGCTTCCCAGCTAGTCCAGTGATACGTATAATACGATTGGAAAAGATGTGGGTTCTTTGATTATCGGAATTCGGATGAGACTTCAAGGAGAAGGTTCTATTTGATGTTCAAATACGATTGAACAATGACAGATGAGTGTCATTGACTCATGACTGTTGGAGTGTGTCAGGTGACTGGACTGATGGAGTGTGTCAGTGACTCATGACTGAAGTGTCTGTGCGTTGTCTCTAGAAATCACGCGGTTAAGGACATACAGGCAGACTATGGGACGTACGTCCGGCAGACTAGACCATTTACTCGTGATAGTTGCCAAAGCAAATTAACTGTTTATACGATTCATCTCAACGCACATACGTCCCGTAAAGAGGGACCAATAGAGGTGCGATCTGGATATAACTTAATCTTAATGGTCACAATTTTAGAACCTAATCAGTATTACACCGAAATCTATCTAACAACACGAAGTAGAAATCAAAGTTTATCAGACCCAGAGATTCTAACCAAAAGAGTGTTTAGTCAACAATCGGCTACCGTTCAAATGAGAGACGAGTGTTCCAGCGGTTCACACGGCAATAGAAGCGTGACCGATTACCGACTGATCACCGGTTAATCAAAGACTCTCCTGAAGGCTATGTCCATGTTTGAGCACTTAGATGGGTAATGGCGCTAGTGCAGCCGGGCTTGAGCTAGTATCTCTTGCTTCTCTCAAACGGCATAACGGCCTAGGGCAAGAAGCAAACGCCATCGATACAAGACATCAAATTCGGGGCCAGAATAGCCGCAGTCTTTACATTCAAACGTAAACGTGTTCCAATTCAAGCATGGAAGAGGTCCACATGGTGCCTCAAACAACATGATGAGGACTGGTAACACACCTAGGTGTGCATAGAAACGGCAACAAGCTAACGGCCCCAACAGCATGCGGTACGAGCACAGCCTAGTAGGAACAGCCTAGTAGGACTGAATACGAATCGAACTGCAATCCCAAGAATGAGGACGTATGTCCTTCGTACGGGATAGTAAAAATAACAATAAGGCGGGACAGCACACAGACGTGTGCACAAAGCTGATCCTAGCCAGTAAGATACGGAGCGGACGGTTGAATTATTCTAGAGCAGTTTCAACTCCCGCCCATTAGAGGGATCCGTTGGACTTGTAACCGCAAAATAACGGGAAAATAAACCAATGGCCCCAAATTCCTGTGGAAACAATTCAACGGCCCCAAATTCCTGTGGGAACAAGTAGCGGGCCAAATCAAATGGCCACTAGATTCCCGCACGAGTAAACCCAACGGTCCGCGAAGGGATTCATAAGCCAAATCAACGGCCCCGATTCAGAATTGGAACCCGAACAGTTCGCTTAAGTATGGGGCAACTGAGGGATTTGCGTTCGGAATAGAAACGTTTGTAGAATTTTGCAAGGAGAAACCACTAGAAAATATCCACTACTAGTGATATCGCACTGACAGTGATTATTCAAGAAATGCAAACTCTCCTCAGAAAAATCATTCATATATCACTTACAGAACAAGCAAACAACTATTCCAGAAGCAAACTACTAACCATGGTGAGAGGAAGAACAGCTTGACAGAACCAACGCAACAACATTGCGGCCGCTAATCCAGCGGCTGCCGCCGCTAATCCAGCAGCTGGCGGACCTGCCAACAATGGACCAGCCATCCCTGCCAATCTTGGCTTCACAGCAGCGCAAATGGAATTCATTAGGACCATGATGGATACTAACCGAGCTCCGACACTCACACAAGAGGTTCAAGATGCGATCAAATGCGCTGATAGACTGGAGGGAATCCCTGGATATGCAGGGGAGAGGTCCCTAACTCCAACTGAAATAGTGTTCAGGGAGATCTTGGAATCTTTCGGATTGAACCGGATTACGGCAGACGAGCTTTTCCGGACTGGCTACAGTAGTACTGACTCCCTACGAGACATGGATGAATCTGCTATCAAATCCCTGGTGAATGGTGTCAACAAGACCAAACACAACTACTGCCCGGACCCAAAACAAGTGCATGTGGGGAGGGTCTTCAGGGACCGCCTCAAGTTGTTTGTGGCTTGGATCGAATTTCAGCCTCTCATTGGGGCCACTGCCACCCCGGTTGACTGGATGGCTGATCTGGACGCAGAGGCTAAGACTAGAACTCGCCTCAAGTCCCTGAAGGAAGGCGATAGCAACACGGTGGCCGGGGACCTTACTCTCCCAGAACCACTCACTTCAATGTCGAAGTTCAAGGAATTTGATGAACGGTTCAGGGAATACCTCCGACATAAAAGGGGTGTCACCAAAACATCTCTACTCTACACGACCCGGAAGGACTCCATAGTAGGCGATGCTGAAAGGGGGGGGACCGTTGGATCTGCTCCGACAGACAAGTACGCCGACTGGAACGAGTATTCTATATGATGCAGGGTCCATTCAGGATCTCACTGGACTAAAGACAACAATACGCTATGGGGAATTCTTTTCAAGTTGGTAGGGGCGGGCCCCGGTTGGTCCTACATCCAAGGTCTTGGCTCCGAAGGGGATGGAAGAAAGGCATATTTTCACCCTCTACTCTCAAGCATACGAATCGACAAATATAAGACTTCTCATAGAAGAAAAGAGGACCTTCCTACAGAGTTCTACCTACTCCAGGGATACCAAGAACTACAGTTTCGACAAGCACAAAAGGCGATGGTACGACGCGAAGGAGTTCCTGTTGCGGCACAAGGCTTTCCCACCTGAAGATCAGTTTGTTACCGACTTCTGCCACTCTATATCGGACCCAAGACTCGAAATAGCAGTCCAATTGGTCCTAAATGAAGGAGGTGGCATGTATAACAACTTTGACAAAGCAGCTGCCCACTTCACTCAAGCGCTTGATATCAAGAAAATGCAAGCCAGTTGCAAAGGCAGTCGGAGGAATATCTCTTCCTTCAAGGGAAAAAGGGGCAACAAATGCAACAATGAAGGCAACTCCTCCTCCAACAAGAAATCCGGCAACAACAAGAAACAGAAGACTTCTGGTACATATGATGGGCCTCTTGAGGGTAAAATCTATCCAAAAGAAGTCTGGGTCACTATGTCTTTGGCGCAAAAGAACCAAGTAAGGGCCCTACGCCCCTCCCTCAACTCTTCTGGACAGTCTGCGCAAGTTTCTATGGTTGAAGCCAAGGGGGAGAATACTACAGCAAAGGGGTCGGCCGGTGACCAATTTGGTAGCCATACTCACAAGAAGAAGAATCAAGAATGGTTTGCCGGCCGGGGCCTGTTGATTGTATCCCGGGTAGGCCGGCCAGTAGTCCATATTAAGAGTGTTGGCTCACCATCTCCCCATAATGGTCAATGCGAGTTGGACAGCCATGCTGATACAACAGCCGTGGGATCAAATATGGTATTACTCAATTCATTGGATTCTATTTTGACATATGTGGATGTTGCACCATTTTCAGACACCCACTCACCACTTAAGGATGTCCCTATCGCTCGTTGCGCCACAGCTTGGACTGACCCAACCGACGGGATTACCTATATCTTGGTGTTTGGGCAGGCTCTGTTCTTTGGCACCAAGTTGCAACACAGCTTGGTATGTCCCAATCAGGTCCGGGACTGCAACTTCAACAAGGTTGAGGACACCCCAAGGCGATACGACTCCACTTCTACACACGGGATTACATTCCAATCTGAAGACACCGAGCTCTTTATTCCTCTCAAAGTCGAAGGAGTCATATCCTATTTTGATTCCCGCAAACCTACAAAGAAGGAACTGGCGAACTGTGAACACATACTGGCTACAGATACCCACACCTGGGACCCCTACTCCTCTCACTTTGCAGAGGAAGAAGAAGCCACCAATGCCTCTTTCCTGCAAGTTGTTGCTACTCTTTCAGGGTGCCTGCCAGCTTGTGGGACCCCAGTCAAATATTCATCCACGATTCATCCCGAACCACTAGGTACAGGGTACGACACGACCCGGCTACTTCATCTGGCCTCTGTATGTACTGGCCAAGTTCCTTTTCAACGCACAGGGTATACTCCAACTGACGTTTCCACACGATTGATTTCAGCCCTTGCTGGAACCACCGGGGAGGACCAAGAAAATCTTCGCAATTTAGCAAATTCTACAATTTCTGATGTTTCCACCAAGCCTTCATCGTCCTCATTATCTGAAGCTGAGCTTGCAATTCAACAGGAAGCCAAGGCTCGAACCAAGGAGAGGAAGCTACTAAGGCGGCAACAAGATGTCCTAGACCAAGAAATGTCCCTTGACAAGAAGTCTTTCATACGAAGGGGACGATGGGGACCTCTAATACGAATCCCTGACAAGGTCGACAGGTACGACGCCAAGGCCATTGCTAAGATGTGGAACATCAGTGAGAAGCGGGCCAAGGCTATTATTGAAGTCACTACCCAAGATGGCATTCGCCAACTGTCCCAGCCTATTACAAAGAGACTGAAGACACAGAAGTGGAGGAATAGGAGGATGCTCAAGGGCGATGGTATGCTGATACTATGAAGTTCAAGGTTCCCAGTATCATCCGAAACGATATAGCAGCTCAGATCTTTGCAAATGGCAAGGGCTATGTGGCCTTCTATCCTGTCAGGGGAGAAGTTCGGTGCCACGATGGCTTATCTTGCTTTATCAATGAAGTAGGAATTCCAGAACACCTTGTTACTGATGGGGCAAAGGCTCAAGGCAACCATGAAACACACAACACTGGATGGCACAAACTCAGGTCGGAGTACCGCATTCGACAAATGTACATACAGCCTCACTGCTCTTGGCAGAATACAGCAGAACACAGTGCCGGGGACCTGAGGAGGGCAATCCGTTGGATGACTTCTAAGAAGGGCAGTCCCAGGAGGTGTTGGGCCTTCTGTGGAATGTTAGCGGCCGGCCGGATAAACCTTGTGGCATCAAGTGACCCTTCCTCAATGGGGAGGACTAGCTTTGAATTGGTACACGGATACACCCCAGATATCACCCTCTATATGATTCATGACTGGAAAGACTTCATTTGGTGGTATGACTTAAATGGAAAGACAAACAGACTTGGTCACTGGCTGGGCCCGTGCGGGGATACTTTTGGTGGTGGAGATTGTCATTATGTGTTGTTCAAGACTGGAAAAGTTCACATAACAAACAGTACGCAGGCTATATCGGAAGAAGAATGGCGGCACCCGGATATTCTGTCACAGTTGGAAGCACACAACAAAGCAATCAACGCAAAAATAGGTGATGAGGTTAAACCTTCCGATACTTATCTTGAAAACGAACTTGGCGAACCACCTCTGGGCCTATTCGACGGCAAATATGAGGGTGAGGACAAAGTCCTCATGGCAGAAGCTGAAGCTTCTTCCCCGGATGTTGACAACTTATCTGATAAGGATCTTGACGAGTATCTTGGGACCGAGGTATTACTCCAGATAGGGGACCAACACATCCGGGGGATAGTCAAGAGCCGTTGCAGGAATAAGGACGGTGTGCTGATTGGTGAAAAGAACAACAATCCCCTCTTAGACACGAGGTCTTACGAGGTCGCTATGCCAGATGGATCTATCGAAATTTATACAGCCAACACGCTTGCAGAAAGTATCTATTCTTCTGTCGATGATGAAGGGCGCATGTATTGTCTAATGGATGAGATCATTAATTTCGAAAGGGATGCGGAGGCCTTAACTATCGAGCAGGCTACTTACACAACAAAATCTGGACAAACTAGAACAAAACCAACAACCAAAGGATGGAGGTTCCTTGTTAGGTGGAAGGACGGCACTACATCCTGGGCAAAGTTAAGTGATATGAAGGAAAGCTTCCCGGTT
Organism: Pseudo-nitzschia multiseries; assembly: GCA_037355745.1. Taxonomy (NCBI): domain Eukaryota; phylum Bacillariophyta; class Bacillariophyceae; order Bacillariales; family Bacillariaceae; genus Pseudo-nitzschia; species Pseudo-nitzschia multiseries. The sequence goes on from CM074783.1 coordinate 11,945,862, forward strand.
GAAACAGCAATATACGCCCGTGAGGAAGGCATTATAAATGAGCCAGCGTTTAAGTGGTGGGCCTATAAGGTACTTCGGAGAAAAGACCAGATCATATCTGGCGCTAAAACCAAATATTGGACCAAGTCCCATAAGTACGGGGTCTGGCTCCCTAAGTCAATTGCAGAGGCAAAAGCGATTGATCGAGAGACGGGGACCAATCATTGGGCTCGGGCTATTGCAAAAGAAATGAGGAACAGCTCTATTGCCTTTGAATTCAACGAGGAAGACAAGATACCAGTGGGGCATACCAAAATAACCATGCACATGGTTTTCGATGTCAAGATTGACTTAACTCGGGAGGCCCGCTTAGTCGGTGATGGCCACAAAGTCCCAGAAATCTCCAAGGAATACACTTATTCCAGTGTACCCAGTAGGGATTTGGTTCGATTGTTCTTCCTAGTGGCAGCACTTAACAACCTCGAGGTACTCAGTGCAGACATACAGAATGCTTACTTAACAGCACCCATCAAAGAGAAGTACTTCACAATAGCCACAGAGGCCCAAGGGTTTGCGCCAGAGCTATGTGGAAGGCCCTGCAAGATCGTAAGGGCTTTATACGGGCTCCCGGTTGCGGGGGCATCTTTTCGATCACACTTGGCTAGTCACTTAAGAGAGCTTGGTTATGTATCTTGCAAAGCAGATCCTGATGTGCATCTCCGATCTGCGTTCAAACCAGATGGCTCGGATTACTACGAGTACTGTGTGGCCTACGTTGATGATATTCTTGTATGTGGAATGGATCCAAAGTTCCAGATGGATGCAATAGAAAGGCAGTTCAAGTTGAAGAATAGAACAGTTGAAGAACCTTCCTTCTACTTGGGAGCTGATATAGGAAAGACCTACATCAATGGTAACCCATACTGGTCCATGGCTTCATCTAAGTATACTGCAAAAGCCATCAAATCGGTTGAAGAAGAACTACTAACCGGAAAATATGCATTTAAGGTACTACCTAAGACAGCAAGGTTCCCTTTGAGCGCTGAGTATAGGCCTGAGATAGACGCGTCACCAGAACTCGATCCGGTGAAACAAAACTACTATCAAGGTTTGGTTGGGATACTCCGGTGGATATGTGAACTTGGCCGGTTGGATATCATTATGCCCGTGTCACTTATGTCTCGATATCTTGCCCAAGCAAGAGAGGGTCACCTCAACCAGTTGTTTCATCTATTTGCATACTTAAAGAATTACAGTAAGTCCAAGTTGGTATTTGATGCATCCATGCCCGAGGTAGATGAGTCAAATTTTCAGTCGTGCGACTGGAGAGAGTTCTATCCAGGGGCCAAAGAATTTTTGCCTCCAGATATGCCCGAACCGAAAGGGAAGGCTGTTATTACTACATGTTTCGTAGATGTGGATCATGCAGGTTGCAAGGCTACCAGAAGATCTCATACAGGAATCATCATCTTTGTTAACAGAGCACCTATTTTGTGGTTCTCCAAGAGGCAAACAACTGTTGAGACATCTACATTCGGCTCGGAAATAGTTGCACTGAGGAATAGCAATCGAGATGGTAGAGGGGCTAAGGTATAAACTACGAATGATGGGCATACCTATAGAAGGACCCACCAATATCTATTGTGACAATGAGTCAGTTGTGAAGAACACTACACAACCGGAAAGTCCTTGTAAGAAGAAGCACAATAGCGTCGCCTATCATAAGGCAAGAGAATGTATAGCAGCGGGAACCGTCCGGATTGCAAAGGAGCCAGGCGAGTCAAATATTGCTGACTTACTCACTACACTAATGAGTGGGACGAGGCTAATTGAGCTAGCCATGAGGTGCATGTGGAGAGATGGCGTTGATGAGAAAGTAAGATGAGGTCCGCGGGATAAGTATCTTCTACTAGTACTGTACTACCACGAAGACACGGGGACTCAAGAAATCACGCAGTTAAGGACATACAGGCAGACTATAGGACGTATGTCCGATAGACTACTAGACCGTTTACTCGTGATAGTCGCCAAAGCAAATAACTGTTTATACGATTCATCTCAACGCACATACGACCCATAAAGAGGGACCAATAGAGGTGCGATCTGGATATCACTTAATCTTAATGGTCCCAATTTTAGAACCTAATCAGTATTACACCGCGAAGTAGAAATCAAATGTCCAGGTATATTTTGGCTATTCACACCACTAACAATGATGCAATAAAACACGATATTGGTGTTTCAAGATCTCAATATTCTTCTTGCAAGTCGAATGAATGCTTTCAAGCCTCTTGAAAGACGTTCACATCGAACAACAGAAGAAGCAGTATGACGAGCAATGCTTCGTCGCCTCTGTCATGGAGAGAGGCAAGGACTAACCTCAAAGTGAGCCTTCAAGAATATCTGGAGACGTCGATCAACAGAGTTCGTCCCTCTGAAACGAATATGGATCACAGACAATCAACGTCTTTCTTCGTTTCGATATGGTACAAATGGGACTTGGATGTCGTTATCGGTGCCATTTGCATGTCGGTATCACTTTTGGTCATCGCCGTGTTAACCTTTACTTCCGTCATCAGCAGCGTCGGCGGGGATGATTACAGTTATCACCGCACTCCATTTGCTCCGTCGCAACTCGCCGGCGCGATCCTCTTATTTTGGGCCTGTGCAATCAACGCATGGCTCATCATGAGATATCGATATTCGGCATCTCACGGAACGGACAGTTTGAAACGAAGAATGATCTCCAAATTTCTCAAGGAACTCAAAGAGCAAGAAGGTCGATGTCGTTGCACCGTAGAAAACGCTACAACACAAACAACAGAACCCAACAACAATGGCATTGACTTGGTTGGGACGTCACTGACTGATATATATCCTGTATATCGTTTGAAAGACAATTGTACAAAACAAAACACTTGCGAGGGATCTTGGAGTCGGGTCCCGACGTTACTCCTGGTGAAAGGAGATCGCATAGCGCTACAGGTTGGTGACACCGCCCCAGCCAAATGCCGGGTCCTGGAAGGGAAAAAATCAATGACTGTCGTTCAAATAGGACAAGAAATCACATTCTATGATTCCTCCGGCGAAAATGTGGGATCTCTCGTTGGAAAAATAAGTCGGGGACGAACGACTCTGCCCTCACACGATTCCGATGGATTGTTGAGACTATGCAACGATGTGCGCATCTTTGAAGTCCTGGAAACTCCGTTAGAGTCCTTCCTTCGAGAACCACAGCACGAGTCGAAAAAACCTCAATTCTTCAGACAACTCGATGCGGTTCGGGGCGCACTCTCTTTGGTGGCGATAGCTCTCTTCGTCTTTACGACTGTCGTTCTTCTAGGACGGTATCCACAATTTTCGTCGAATCTTTTGTATTTGTTGCCATCACCGTTTCTTGCCGCCATTGGAATATTCCCGGTAGTGGGGCCTGGATATCTGATATTGATCGAGGCGTTAGGAACAGCAAGGATTCTGGCATCTTACCATCCCGTAGCCAGTCGCACAAGAATGGATGATTCGTCGGACATGAAGGACCATGGTATCAACGTTGATATTCTCATTTTTCGTTACTTTCTTGCAACATTGTCCAATCGACTATCCCTTCAGCACGTTGGTAATAGATTTCACCGAATGTTTCATGGTCTCTCCTCTCGAAGCAAACAGGGTAAAACAAGAGGTGGAAGCTCATCCATGGTTTGGGTACCACCGGCATCACTGAACTTGTTGGGAAAGTTGGGAGTAGCAACTGCATTTACACTGGTCGACGACGAGTTGGTATGCGAACCACAAGCCATACCACAACAACTGTTGATTCCTTCCGGGAGAGGTTTGAAGCTCCTTGATTTGTGCCCCACATACGAAGACGAAAGTGAAGACGAAAGTGAGGGTGTAGACTCGTCTTCCATGGATTATCGACGAAACAGGCAACGATCATTTGACGCTGAAATGAATTACGATTCCGACTCGGATTCGGACGATGGAATGATGAAAGACCATCACCGTGTCCCATCCAATAAAAAAAGACGGAGACGCTTGCTTCGGAAAACGTTTCGCGTCAGTGCGCAACGGGCAAAGGAAGCAGAAGAGGATGACTCGCATTCGGAACTTGCAGACCACGAAGTACAATTTGAAGACCCCGGATGGTGGCAGCATCTTCCATCACTCAAATGCATTGGGCTTGCATGCCTTCTTGTCGATGAAAAAAATAAACAGCCAGTCAGAGGGGTTGGGGACAAGGCAGTCACGAGTATCAGGGGCCACGATTTGCTAGCATGCAAAACGGCACTGACTCGTCTGGTATGCAGAGAACGAAATAGCATGCAGCTACGATCTCTTGCGCGATGCATCGGTTTTTCAACAAACTCGAATAACTCCGGAAGTAAGGGAGATGTAACCCCCTTTTCCGAAAAGCAACGTTTACACGTCGTAGATGTAGCAAGGCTGAGAGAGAGGTTCAAAATAGATTCTCATGAAAGAGGGTCGGAAGAATCGAGATGGTGGGGTTTACTCCGTGCAGATTCCACCTCTGTGATTGTTCAAGATAGTCGCTCTGGTGCGTATCAACTTTTGACTGTGGGGGAGCCAAAGGTAGTTACTCGTATGTGTCATGAAGCCTGGCAGGGCGAAAATTCCACCATACTGCCTCTAGCATCATATGACAGATCAACTATTTTAGAAACAAGTGACAGTTGGAAGTTGTCAGATTTGGATGTCGAGGCCTTCAGTTATGCTCCGATTCCGCATACATTCGAATCTCGTTTTACAGAAAACACCGAGTCAACAGTAAGTACATATCTAGCCACAACAACTCCGTATCTTTATTGCACGGATGTGTATGTTTCTTTTCGAATACTACTGAAGCCATTGCAATTTTGTGTGTGAATCAGTTTTATTTAACGGACAACGATCCTCGGGGGGATGCTTTATTACCCGTGCAAAAGGATAAAGGAGCGTCAACGGAATGGACAATGCTACAAAACCAAATATTCCTAGGCATTCTTGGATCTATTGTGATTCCTCGATCTGAAACTCAGGGATTATTGAGTACGTTGCAAGATGCTGGTGTCAGGTTTGTATATTTCTCACCTCGGAATATGAGGCGACAAAAAGAGCTTGCATCGCAAATGGGAATCGATGTTGCATGGAATTGTGCGATCTCGTTACGAACGCTTGTTCAAGGCGAAGATGATCCGCATCGAATGGTCTCAAATTATGCTGATTGGGATGTTAATGCAAAACTTCCCCATGGTATCGAGAGCGTGCGTAGACACTTGAGGGACGTGGACAATGTGCCCCTGTTGGTTAGTCTATTCACGGATGCTACAAAGGAAACAACAGCAGAAATGGTGAGAACAAGCCTGTTCGACGCAAGTACCGGGTATTGATGACGTCGTCGCTCTCATTTGGCTAACGAGAACACATTTGGTCTATTCTGTTATTATGTTGCTTTGAAAGATCGATATTTTTCAGGAATACAACGATACAGTGATAGCTGTTGGTGTATCGCACTTACCAAGAAATACAAAAATATTTTCCACTGCCGACCTTGCTATTGGAGTGGATATGCTGAGCGAATGTCTAGGTAAAGCGATACCCAAGGAGTTAAAATACGACGCTCTCCTCCCCTCGGAAGTCATTTTTGCCTCTGCTATATCAGCCCACTTCTGTGCTTTCCGACTTGAGGGAATTGGTTCAGTGGAGCACATGCCGACTATCCTAGCACAAGGACGCGCTTCTTTCGCAGCAGCAACTTCTGCTACAATCTTCTTCCTGTGCGGCTTCCTGTCGTTTACGCTGTACGTGTCTTTGACCGTATGTTCTGTAGCGACAACGATTCCGCATGTTCCCATTATTGGATCAGCATTATATTTGCTCATAATCCTTCCCCTAGTAGGCATTCCTATCTCCATGACCGACCCTGATAGCCGATGTATGCAACAAGTTCCACCCAAAAATGATGTTTCCATGAGCTTTGGGAAAAAAGAAGGTAGAATATTTTCCCTGGTATCTTTCCTGAAAGCTTTGCCCCCGGCAATCTTTCCGCAGTTGCTTTATTTGATAGCCTTTGGTGAATTGATGATCGAACTCGAACCAGACATAGTTCAGGTCAAGTGCATGTTAAATCCCAGTTCAGGAAACTGGGCTTCTGTGATACGGTGCAGGGAGCTTGGCGAGTATTCGGGAGTTTCACGTGACGTTGCTGTGTCTCTAAGCCTTGCTGAATTGGCTCTATTGACAGTTGTGACTTCTGCAACATTCGTATACAGAACTATTCCTATTTGGGAGGAACCTCCGTGGAGGAGAAACAATCTTTGGGCCGTATCTGTCCTGATAGCGCTTGTCATCATAGCACTTTATCTATTGCTGAGCATAGGACATGGAATTTTCTCGTCGCTCCCATGGTATTACTTTGTACTGGCTTATTGTGCAATGCCATTGATATGCATACTGTGGAATGAGTACCTGAAAAGATCTGAAAAGAGTGTTCTAGACCGGGCAGAGAAACTGCGACGATTGCAATTTGAAACACGTCTTGGAATGTGGAGTCCGAAATAGCTAACTGCATTCTAATATCGGTTCTTCCTTTTCACATAAATGTGCATACCTCCAACTTTGGTTTTGCACCCGAATATGCGAATACCCGAATAGTATGATTTTGAATCCAGAGTGATAAAAAGCTCGCTACAATGCATTGTTCAATGATGGCAATTAAAAAATCAAACAATACCGCTGTATTCTTTACAAGACTCGGCCAGCAAACTCCAAAACACTAGGAATCATTTGCGTTTGAAACCATGATCACACGAAATCCTGCAAAGTTAAAATTGCTCTCGGTAATACTTCGTAATAAACAAAATGAGACCTGTATCCGGGGACACTCTATTCCGAACCAGGCTAGCATCAGGAATGATTATGTCAATGACAACAAGGACAAAGAGGACAAGGACAAGGGCAATACCGGGATGGGGAGAGAAAAAGCACCGTACAGATGGAATAAAGCGTGGAAGAGGTGTGCCAACAAAAAGTCCAAAAAGGAATGTGAACAGTGTCAGGAAACATACTACCATAAATGCATGGGGGAATTGTGTACCTTGTGCTGCTAAAAGGATGCAATTTGTGTCAGGGTACCATCCAAGAAGAGAGGAAGACCTTCAGGTTTGAAAAACAGTAATAAGATGAAAAGTCCAAAGAAGAAAAAAGGTAGCAAAGAAGAAGGGGCAAGTAAACAAGATTCTAAGAGTGGTACTTGACAAAACAGGAAAAAAGAGGATGCCTGGTTATATTCTAACAACAAGCAGGCATTGATGACCCTAGTGGAGAAGGAGGGGGAAGAAGAACTGATTAGGAAAGGAATCAAATCGGAGAACGACCAAACACCTGAACATGATACTCTACAGGAAATTTGCCAACGTTGAAGATATGACAGTTGAACAATTGTTGTATGCAAACAATATATTGAAGGATGACGAAGAGAAACTTCCAGCAGAAAAGTTACAATGGCTGGGTAGAAAGAAACCCGATTCCAAAGATGTTGGTTCCAATGATGATTCAAATGGTAAGAAAGAATTGGATAATGAAAATGAGAGTGAGGACAAAGTAGATGAAGAAGCAGTTGCAACGGTTCCAGGATTACAATACATTGTTACAGACAAAAATGAAGAGAAAGCAGTGAAGAATAAAGCAATGGAATCAGAGGAAGTGGCAAAGAATAAAGCAATTGAGCAGAAAGACAAGGTAGAAAACAAGACAACATTGAAAGATTATTTACCATGTTTGTCATCATGGTGGTCAAAATGAATGGTGAATGTGAGAACAGAAGTAGAATGTAGGATGAATCAACCAGAGATTAAATGAAAACAAAGAAGAAGAAGAATGGATAAGAATATGACTTCTAACGTATACAACAATTGGCAGAAACAATAAAACAATGAATAATAATTATGATATGGTACAGGGTGTATGAAACAAAAAAAATAGATGCCATTATTCTCAGATAATTTCTGAAAGACAGTAGTTACACAAAGATGAGGGGGAAGGTGAGGGGGGAATTATGTGTGTGTTTGAGCTGGATACAGCAACGGGCATACCGTGAGAGGAGGAGACGGAGGATTTAGTCATATCATAGGTGACAATAGTTTGTTGAGGTAGAGGATGAGTTTGTTTAAATCAATTTCTCATCAGGATGGAAGAAAAATTGCAATATTGACTGACCAGCTCAGAAACATATGGCGACCATTGTGATTTACATTGAGGACATGTATTCAAGTCATGGTAATTGTGAGAATAATGAGAAATGGAGTAACAATTGTTGCAGATAATCAGACAAGAATGAAGCATTGATTGTTGATAGTGTACACAAGGTTGCCGCATAAGGGAAAGGCAAAGCTTGATGGTGTAAGTGTCAAGAGATGACTCATAGGTCCTTAAGCGGAGTTTAACAAGTGGTAGGGATATTGTTTGCAGGCCTGTAGAAACAGGGCATTGTAGATTGGTGAGTAGGAACAATATGTGTTTGCATACTGGCTGCATATCAGGACATGAACAGACAATAGTTTTGCATGTAGCAATTATGGTATAGACATTGCTGGAAGAACCAATGATGTAAAGTGAGGGGAAGGATGTGTTGAAACTGTGTTGGAGAATATAAAATGATTCCAAAATGGATCCACTTAAATGGTGTTTGTCCACAAACAGCCAATCTGTACAGAGAAGGAAAATGAGAAAATTGAGCAAGTTGCATGTGGGCAAGATAGTAAGAAGTACAACTGAAAACAAATGTAAACAGAGAATATAACAAGGAGGGACATACTGGAGCCATTGCGTTTGAAAGACGGCATGGTAAAACACAAAGAAAGACGAGGAATGTTTGGGTAGGGAGTGAGAGCTGCAACACGATGATAGGTAAAGAAATTGATCGTAAGTGTTGTCATGAAGTACCGGGAAATATTTTGGGGGATAAAGGAAATCAAAATAAGGAAAATAAATGGAAGAATGACAATCAAAGCGTTATTTTCAGGTCAGAAAAATGACTGCCAAAGGTACGGGGAATATAAAGTATTGACGTACGTAGGGAATTGAATATAGATACAAGTGACAATGATGAATTCAACAAGACAGTTAAGTTTACATAGGAAAGGGACCGATCCTGAGACTCATTCAAATATCAGTACTAGCTAGATAGAAAAGACCCGATAAGAACAAGCCCAGTAGCACTAATAGCCAAATTTGCGCCCTGCCTCGAGGCTCCCAAACATTTGAAAAACCTATTCTGAGGCTCTAGCCCCATTTCGGGAAATCAATCACCTATGACGGAACGAATCTAGGATCAATACCGCTTACCGGCAGCTCAAAATCGAGTGAAGTCGACTTTTCAATTCTTTTATGAATTTAGTACTATTATAGTGCTTCTTGTCTCCACCGGCTCGTAATGTCGTTGTTGTGTGTGACCGTTGATAAAAAGATAACGACATCGTTCAAAAATCAGTACCGTAGACAACGAACCCCCTACACAACGACTCCGTGCAAAACCATTATTCACGGCAACGGCAAAAACTTCATTCCGATCCCGCTATTTTTATCGTAGAAACCTACTGTACGAAGATCCCCAACCCTTCGCATGAAAACACGAGAAAACGGGAAACAATCCATCAACGATTTTCCAAATTCCGGTCCGCCGATCCTTCGTGTTGACAGTGCGTGCCACCATTGCCTCAGATTCAGCTCACAGTTTTCAGTGGGAGTAATCATCAAACGAGAAGCAAAGAAGCATCGAGGGACCGAGCAAAACGAAGAGAAGCAAAACAAGCACCGAACATCAAACACCCAAAGCACCAAACAACAACGAAGAATCAAAACATCATGACGTCCATAGATTATGAAATTGACTGCAGTTACGAAGAACACGACGAAGACGAAAGTTTCATGATGATCGACGACGAAAACATGGCGCCGGCTAAGAAGTCCGCTTCTAAAAGCAAGGCAGCCAACAAGAAGAATCCCGTCTTGTCGACAAGAAATGAGAATGCCGATAACATCCAAACTGAAATTTCTACCAGTGGAGGCAAGAAGACAAAGACAATCGAAGAACGATACCAGAAGAAAACCCAACTCGAGCACATTCTTCTTCGTCCGGACACTTATATTGGATCAGACAAACCTACCGAGGATAGAGCGTTCGTCTACGATGATGTCCAAGATGCTATTGTCGAGAAGACAATCACCTACACCCCTGGTCTTTATAAAATCTTTGACGAAAGTAAGTAGAGCACGACTCGGGACGACGACGACGACGACGAAGAAGAAGAAGAAGAAGAGGAGACGGATAACAACGGCGAGGAGAAGAAGAAGCGAAGCCTCATTTGTAGTTGTTAACTTATACATTCCTCTTTCTTTCTTGTGCCTTACTTTCTTCCCGCCTTTAGTCATTGTAAACGCCGCTGACAACAAACAACGTGACACAAACATGGACAAGCTCGACGTTACGATTGATGCGGAGGCCAATACGATCTCCGTCAAGAACAATGGACAAGGAATTCCTGTCGAACTCCACCAGGATGAACAATGCTATGTCCCAACTTTGATTTTTGGACATTTGCTTACTGGTTCAAACTTTGACGACAATGAACAAAAGACGACCGGAGGGCGCAATGGCTACGGAGCTAAATTGGCGAATATTTTTAGTACGGAGTTCATCGTCGAATGTCTGGATTCTTCAAAGGGAGTCAAGTTTGTCCAGACCTTCACGGACAATATGGGGAATGCCGGAGAGCCAGTCGTCAAGAAGTGCACTGCTGCCGAGAAGAAGAAGGGAGATTACACAAAGATCACGTTTTCGCCCGATCTTTCCAGATTCGGAATGACCTCCCTCACCAAGGACACGGTGGCTCTTCTCTCCAAGCGTGTTTATGATATTGCTGGATCAATGGCTAACAGTGAGGGGAAGAAGTTAGCCGTGACTCTCAACGGGAAGAAGGTAAGTGTGCAAACGTTGAGAGAAGCCGGCGTTCCGATGTTTATTGCAACATTTCGATTGATTCTCAATCGCTCCCTTTGTTTGCTATTACTTGAAATACTGCAGCTTCCTATCAAATCTTTCCAAGACTACATCAAAATCTACAAGAATGTAAATGTTCCGTGCGCTTTCGAAAAGGTCGACGAGATGTGGGAAGTAGGGGTATCCCTTTCGTCGCAAGACGGAGCATTCATGCAAATCTCTTTTGTCAATTCTATTTGCACTTACAAAGGTGGCAGTCATGTGACCTACGTTGCCGACAAGGTCGCGAAGTCCCTTGTTTCAGCCATTGAGAAGAAAAACAAGGGTGGTACCAAGATCACCAATGCCCAAATCAAGAATCACCTCTGTGTTTTTGTTAACTGTCTCGTGAACAATCCAACTTTTTCGAGTCAGACAAAAGAATGTTTGACCAATCGCAAATCTGATTTTAACAACAAGTGCAATCTTTCCGACAAGTTCCTGAAGCAGGTCGCAAAGAGTGACATTGTGGAAAATATCCTTGCATTCGCTAAATTCAAGCAGAACAGAGAACTCAAGAAAAACAACGGGAAAAAGAAGATCAAACTTACGGGCATTGACAAACTCGACGACGCCAACAAAGCTGGATCGAGGGATTCTCGCAAGTGTACCCTGATTCTGACGGAAGGAGATTCAGCCAAGTCCCTGGCGATGTCAGGGCTTTCAGTCATTGGACGTGATTACTATGGAGTATATCCATTGAAAGGAAAACCTCTCAATGTCCGCGATGCAACTCATGCTGCAGTTGTAAAGAACGAAGAAATAAAAAATGTAGTCGATATTCTTGGTCTCAAGTATGGTACTGTCTACACCGAAGACAACATCAAGGAACTTCGATATGGACACCTAATGATCATGGCTGATCAAGATCACGACGGATCTCATATCAAGGGTTTGATCATCAATTTTATTCACAATTTCTGTAAGTCATTTTGCTTCGACGTGGCCAGTTTCGTGTTCTTTCTGCTTAATTCTTTCCAATAGGCAACTCACTTGTCATCTAACTTTTTAATTTTTTGATTACTTAGGGCCTTCGTTGCTGGATGTTGATGGATTTCTTCAGCAATTTATTACTCCTATTGTGAAGGTGACAAAGGGCAAAAAATCCGAGACATTTTTCACGCTTCCACAATATGAAAATTGGAGGGAAGCAACGGGAAATAACGGCAAGGGATGGAAAATTAAGTATTATAAGGGTCTTGGTACGTCGACTGCTGCTGACGCTAAAGAATACTTCAGCAACCTTGACCTCCACGAAATTGAATTTGAAAAACTTTCTCTCGATGTCAAAGCAGAAGACAAGGACGAGGACGACGATACTGAAATGGATGCTCAACAACCAGTTCCAGACGGAGTAAGCTCTTATGGGGCTGGCCTCATTGACATGGTCTTCAACAAAAAGCGTGCGGACGACCGAAAGGGTTGGCTCCAGAATCTCAAACAGAACACTTTCCTCGATTATTCGACAGCACAAGGTCAGGGTTTGAAGTATTCCCAATTTATCAACCAGGAATACATTCTATTTTCCAGAGCCGATTGCGCGCGTTCCATTCCCCACATCATGGATGGATTCAAACCTTCGCAACGAAAGGTATTGTTTTCTTGCTTCAAACGCAAGCTAAAGGACGAAATTAAGGTTGCTCAGCTTGCAGGGTAAGTTTTGCACAAATAAAGTCGGGGTGATGGTAAGCTTACCAATGGTATTTTCTATCAATTTTCTCACATTGCTTCGCTGCGCTTGATATTCAGGTACATTGGAGAAAATTCAGCTTACCACCACGGCGAAGCCTCGCTTCACACAACGATTATCAATATGGCACAGTCATTTGTAGGTTCCAATAACATCAATCTATTGACACCCTCTGGTCAATTCGGTACACGTCGCATGGGTGGCAAGGATGCAGCTTCCCCCCGTTACATTTTTACCATGTTGGAAAAGATCACACGGACCATCTTCCATCCAGATGACGATGAGATACTCAATTACTTATCAGATGATGGACTATCGATTGAGCCTGAGTATTACATGCCCGTCATTCCGATGGTTTTGGTGAACGGATCGGATGGAATTGGAACGGGTTGGATGTCCAAAATCCCCAACTACAGTCCGCGTCAGATCATTAAGAATATCCGCAATATGATCAACAACGAACCGTTGGAAGAAATGCATCCACACTACACCGGTTTCAAAGGCGAGTTCAAATATGAAAATGCCGGAAAGTACTCCTGTAAGGGTATCATTGAGCGCGCTGGATGATACTACACTCAACATCACCGAGTTGCCCATTGGAACCTGGACACAAAACTGCAAAAGCTTCCTAGAAAAGATGCTCGTTTCCGATGGTAAATCAGCGGAACCGGATATTCACGATTTTGTTGAGAATCATACGGACACGACTGTGAGCTTCACAATTACAGCTACGAGAGAAAAGATCGATGCATGGGAAAAGCTACCAAAGGGAGGACTGTACGCCAAATTCAAGCTAATTGGTTCTACAACAACCAATAACATGAATCTTTTCGATACTGACCACAAGATCGCCAGGCACGCCAAGCCCGAAGGTATTTTGGTATCATTCTTCGAAAAGCGTATGGAATTTTATATCAAGCGAAAGGCGATGTTGGTAAAGAATCTCCGCAAAGAGCAGAGTATGCTTTCGAACAAGGCCAGGTTTGTTGAAGAAGTCTGTAACGGAGATCTCATCGTTAGCAATCGCAAGAAGGTTGAATTACTAGAAGAACTTCAATCGCGGGGATACGATCTCTTTGACAAGAGTAGCCCTAATAGCGATGACGATTCTGACGATGAAAACGAAGAGCCCAGCTCAACTTCTGACCTTTCAAAAGGCTACGAATATTTGTTGGGCATGAAACTATGGGTAAGTAATCTTACAAATCATACTTTGTACGAAGTATACATTTCAGTCGTTCATTTGTTTCGAACAGGAAAAACTTGATGCTCAATAAATATTTTTTCGTTTCATAGAACTTGACGTTTGAAAAAGTGGAAGAACTTCGCAAACAGCTCGCTGAAAGAACTGCTGAGTTGGAAGAATTGGAGGCAACCGAACCTAGTGAAATCTGGTTGAAAGACCTTGACGCAATTTCAGTTGCACTCGACGAGCGTGACAGAAAAATGGAAGAGGCTGAGGAAGATGAGGTGAAGGCGCAAGAGAAAACTGCAAAGCGCCAAGCTACGAAGGCGAGAAAGAAGGCCGCTCCAAAGAAGCGAGTTGCTAAGAAAAAGGTAGATGAACAGGAAAGCGAAGACGAAGCTGACGATGATGTGGAATTCGTTCCGAAGTCGAGAGCAGCCACGAAGAAAACTACAACAACTCGTGCTCGAAAACCTGCGGCGAAAAAGGCTCCGCTCAAAGCATCGAAGGCAGCTGTGGAAGAACCCTCGAAAACAGTATCCATTGACGAGTCCGATGACGATGACGTGGAATTGAGCCTTTTTGACCGACTCAAACTCAGTAAAAGCTCATCTACGGAGACCATGGAATCATCTACTGATTCATCTCTGGCTGGATCTAAGAGACCATCCCCAAAGAATGCTTCCAAGGAGGTTGCTTCTACTAAACGAGCCAAAGCAAGGAAGAAAGCTGCCCCAAAGAAACAGCCAGCCAGAACTAGAAAACAACGAATGTCAGATGAATCTTCCGAGGAAGATGATTTTGTATGTGACAGTGGAAACGAGTCTGAGATGGACGTCGAAGTTGCACCTGCGCCAGCACCCCGTGCTCGTCGTACTGCCAGAACTAGATCTAAGCCGGCAGTATATGCTGTTGATGACGATGATTCCTTCATGGCAGACTCTGATGACGATAGTGACTTTTAGGAGCCTAGAATGGCAACTGGGAAGAACAACAACATTCGGAAGCGTTCTATTTTTTAAAGCGTTTGTTACGTGTACGCGTACCGTATAAAAAGAATATCACATTATTAGAATTTCAAACGAAGTTCATTCTGAAAGCAGTTTACTTAATTGTACACGTAGACTTGCGATGCACATGCCTACTGAAAACATCTCGTCTTGTCTTCTAAAACCGTAAGCTGAGCTGAGATATATATTTCGTTTCTCATTTCAAACGATGTCGGCAAAATGCAATCTATTTGCATACCTAAAATGTTGACGTATAGTTCGATAGTGTTGAATATCCTCCTTATTGATTGTTTTGACAAAGTAGAGTAGTAATGGAATTTATTTGAATACAACAGACCACCCCGCCCAACGAACAGTCTAACGCTTGACCCATTGCGGTTTCTTTCGGGCCTTGAGATGTCCAACTTTCTTTCGTTCCACCTTACGAGGATCTCGAGTCAAATATCCCAAACGCTTGAGAGGTGGACGGTAGGTGTCTGGATTATAATGGTTCAAAGCTCTCGCCAATCCGTGTCGGATGGCCCCAGCTTGGCCCCTCAATCCACCGCCTTCTACCGTGGCAGTAATGTCGAAGCGGCCAAGAGTTTCCGTCGCCGCAAGAGGTTCAAGGATCAATTCTCTGTCCGTAGTGCGATCAAAGTAATCGACAAAGTCCTTCTTGTTGATCACGACGTTTCCGAATCCGGGTTGAATCCACACACGGGCAGATGCCGTCTTTCGTCCACCGCGCCCATATGCTCGGCCTCGTTCGTCGATGATGGGGCGTCGGACCGGTGGCTTGGCGTTTTCCAGCCATCGTTTTCGTCGTTCGTCTTCCTGCCGTTGGATTTCTTGGACTTGTTCGGCCAGTTCGGACTCTTCTTCGTGCCACGACGACGACGTCGAACCGGAGTGGGTGGATACATGATTGGACGAATTGGCAGCAATTACGGCCGCGTTGGAATTCCCGTAATACTCGTCGTCGTCATCGTCGAAATCGTCGTGGTAATCCCCGAAATCCAGGGAAACGGCGTGCGACCTCCATTTTTGCTTTCGTTCCCCGTCGTCTTTGTCTTGTTTGTGTTTCGAGGGAGGACGCCTCAACGACATGCTCGAAAAGCATCGGGCAAGATTGTAGGCATCAACATCGGTATCGGTTGATGGCGATGGCGATGACAGCACGACAACGGAACGCGAGCCCTGCACCGTAAGTTGCCCTCGTCCCAACAGCTTTGCGGTAGTCGAAAACACTAGCCGATTCATCGTCATCGAGGCAGTACAGTAAGGAGTGATAACTGTGAGCGCCGAAACAGGTCTGCGTTGTCGCTTGGTTGGGATTGGTTGTTGATAATACTGTGGTGCCACTCGTGTGTCGAGTGAAGGCCAAGCACGATACCGGGCAGATCATGTACGGTAGTGAATGCAAGGAAGGTGGAGGCGATCTCGGAGCAAGACGACATCGTTGTTGTTGCTTATGCATTGCATGTGTGCATCACACAAAATCTCCACAGAGTAACCGATATCACACGGTCGACCTGCAGACACTAAAATTCAAGGCCCTGCGGGGGGCAGGGGGGAGTTGTTGTAATGGAAAAGGGTGTGAATTTTTGTTTCGTCTAGAAATCACGCGGTTAAGGACATACAGGCAGACTATGGGACGTACCCCGACAGACTAAACCAGTTACTCGTGATAGTCGCCAAAACAAATAACTGTTTATACGATTCATCTCAACGCACATATGACCCGTAAAGAGGGACCAATAGAGGTGCGATCTGGATATCACTTAATCTTAAAGCTCACAATTTTAGAACCTAATCAACATTACAGCAATCTACCTACTGCAATCTAATGACACGAAGTAGAAAACAGAGTTTATCAGACCCAGATTCTAACCAAAAGGGGTGCTTAGTCAACAATCAGCCACCGTTCAAATGAGTGTCCCAGCGGTTCACACGACAATAGAAGGAGCGAGACCGATTACCGACTGATCACCGGTTAATCAAAGACCCTCCTGAAGGCTATGTCTAATTTTGAGCACTTAGATGGGTAATGGCACTAGTGCAGCCGGGCTTGAGCTAATACCTCTTGCTTCTCTCAAACGACATAACGGCCTAGGGGGAGGAACAAATGCCATCGATACAAGATATCGAATCCTGGGCCGAAGCAGTCGCAGTCTTTACATTCAAACGTAAACGTGTTCCAATTCAAGCATGGAGAGGTCCACATGGCGCCTCAAACAACACGATGAGTACTGGCAACACACCTAGGTGTGCATAGAAACGACAACAAGCTACTGGCCCGGGCCAGTAGTACAAGGTTTACGGCCACACCGTACTAACTGGAAAGACAGCCAAAGGACTGGCCAAGTATCAGGGACGTACGTCCTCCGTATTAGTAGAAAATTACTAACATACAGCGGGGCAGCGCACAGACGTGTGCACTAAGCTGGACCCAGCCACTACACGGAGAGGGCAGTTGAACTATTCTAGAGCAGTTTCAACTCCCGCTCATTAGGGGGGACCCGTTGGACTTGTAACCGTAAAATAACGGGAAAACAAACCAACGGCCCCAATTTCTGTACAAAAAAATTCAACGGCCGCAGATTTCTGTGGGAACCAGTAGTGGGACAGATCAAACGGCCACTAGATTCCCGCACGAGTAAACCCAACGGCCCGCAGAGGGATTCATAAGCCAAATCAACGGCCCCGATTCAAATCGGAACCCGAACAGTTCGCTTAAGTATGGGGCAACTGAGGGATTTGCATTCGGAATAGAAACGTTTGTAGAATTTTGCAAGGAGAAACCACTAGAAAATATCCACTACTAGTGATATCGCGAGGAGAGTGATTATTTGAGAAATCCAAAATCCTTTCAGAAAATCATTCATATATCACTTACAGAACAAGCAAACAACTACTCCAGAAGCAAAGTACCCACCATGGTGAGAAGAAGACCAGCTCGTCAGAACCAACGCAACAACAATGCAGCCGCTAATCCAGCGGCTGCCGCCGCTAACCCAGCAGCTGGTGGACCCGCCAACAATGGGCCAGCCATTCCTGCCAATCTCGGCTTTACAGCGGCGCAAATGGAATTCATTAGGACCATGATGGATACTAACCGGGCTCCGGCACTCACACAAGAGGTCCAAGATGCAATTGAACGCGCTAATCAACTGGAGGGAATCCCTGGATACGCAGGGGAAAGGACTCTAACCCCAACTGAATTAGTGTTCAGAGAAATCTTGGAATCTTTCGGGTTGAACCGGATTACAGCAGACGAACTTTTCCAGACTGGCTACAGCAGTACTGACTCCCTCCGAGACATGGATGAATCTGCAATCAAATCCCTGGTGAATGGTGTCAACAAGACCAAAAGCAACTACTGCCTGGACCCAAAACAAGTGTATGTGGGGAGGGTCTTCGGGGATCGGCTCAAGTTGTTTGTGGCTTGGATCGAATTTCAGCCTCTCATTGGGGCTACAGCTACTCCGGTTGACTGGATGGCTGACCCGGACGCAGAATCCAAGACTCGAGCTCGCCTTAAGTCTCTCAAGGAGGATGACAGCAACACAGCGACAGGGGATCTTACTCTCCCAGAACCACTCACTGCAATGTCAAAATTCAAGGAATTTGATGAACGATTCAGGGAGTATCTTAGACACAAAAGGGGTGTCACCAAAACATCTCTACTCTACACGATCCAGAAGGACTCCGTAGTCGGCGACGCTGAGAGGGGGGGGACCGTTGGATCCGCCCCGACAGACATGTATGCCGACTGGAATGAATACTCTATACGATGCACGGTTCATTCAGGATCCCACTGGACCAAAGACAACAATACACTATGGGGAATCCTCTTCAAATTGGTAGGGGCGGGCCCCGGTTGGTCCTACATCCAAGGTCTTGGCTCAGAAGGGGATGGGAGGAAGGCATATTTCACCCTCTACTCTCAAGCATACGAATCAACGAATATAAGACTTCTCATAGAAGAAAAGAGGGCCTTCCTACAGAGTTCTACCTATTCCGGGGATACCACGAACTACAGTTTCGACAAGCACAAAAGGCGATGGTATGATGCAAAGGAGTTCCTGTTGCAACATAAGGCTTTCCCACCAAAAGATCAGTTTGTTACCGACTTCTGCCACTCTATATCGGATCCAAGACTCGAAATAGCAGTCCAATTGGTCCTAAATGAAGGAGGTGGCATGTATGACAACTTTGACAAGGCTGCCGCCCACTTCACTCAAGCGCTTGGTATCAAGAAGATGCAAGCCAGTCGTAAAGGCAGTTGCAGAAATATCTCTTCCTTCAAGGGAAAAAGGGGCAACAAACGCAACAACGAAGGCAACTCCTCCTCCAACAAGAAATCCGGCAACAAGAAACACAAGACTTCCGGTACATACGATAGACCTCTCGAGGGTAAAATCTATCCAAAAGAAATCTGGGTCACTATGTCTGCGGCCCAGAAGAACCAAGTCCGGGCCCTCCGCCCCGCTCTCAGCTCCGCTGTAAAGTCTGCACAGGTTTCTCTTGTTGAAGCCAAGGGAGAAAACACTACAACAAAGGGGCCGGCCGGCGACCAATTCGGTAGCCATACTCACAAAAAGAAGAATCAAGATTGATTTGCCGGCCGGGGCCTGTCGATTGTATCCCGGGTAGGCCGGCCGATAATCCATATCAAGAGTTTTGGCTCACCATCTCAAGATAACGGCCGATGCGAGTTGGACAGCCACGCTGATACAACAGCCGCGGGATCAAATATGGTATTACTTGATTCATTGGATTCTATCTTGACATATGTGGATGTTGCACCATTTTCAGATACCTACTCACCACTTAAGAATGTCCCCATTGCCCGTTGCGCCACAGCTTGGACCGACCCAACTGATGGGATTACTTACATCTTGGTGTTTGGGCAGGCTTTGTTCTTTGGCGCGAAGTTGCAACACAGCTTGGTATGTCCCAATCAAGTCGGGGACCTCCAATACGAATCCCTGACAAGGTCAACAGGTACGACGCCAACGCCATTGCTAAAATGTGGAACATCAGTGAGAAGAGGGCCAAGGCTACTATTGAAGTCACTACCCAAGATGGCATTCGACAATTGTCCCAGCCTATTACAAAGAGACTGAAGACACAGAAGTGGAGGAACAGGAGGATGCTCAAGGGTCGTTGGTACGCCAATACTGTGAAGTTCAAGGTCCCCAGCATCATTCGCAATGATACGGCAGCTCAGATCTTTGCAAATGGAAAGGGCTACGTGGCCTTCTATCCCGTCAGGGGAGAAGTCCGATGTCATGATGGCTTATCTTGCTTTATCAACGAAGTGGGAATCCCAGAACACCTGGTTACCGATGGAGCAAAGGCCCAGGGGAGTCATGAGACACACAACACTGGTTGGCACAAGCTCAGGTCGGAGTATCGCATTCGGCAAACATACATACAACCTCACTGCTCTTGGCAAAATACAGCAGAACACAGTGCTGGGGACTTGAGGCGGGCAATCCGTTGGATGACTTCTAAGAAGGGCAGTCCCAGGAGGTGCTGGGCCTTCTGTGGAATGTTAGCAGCCGGCCGGATGAACCTCATGGCATCGAGCGATCCTTCTTCAATGGGGAGGACTAGCTTTGAATTAGTACATGGGTATACTCCGGACATCACACTGTATATGATCCATGACTGGTACGATTTCATTTGGTGGTACGACTTAAATGGGAAAACAAATAGGCTTGGCCGGTGGCTGGGCCCATGTGGGGATACTTTCGGTGGAGGAGATTGTCATTATGTCTTATTTAAGACCGGAAAAGTTCACATAACAAACAGCACCCGGGCTATATCCGAGGAAGAATGGAAGCACCCAGATATTCTATCACAGTTGGAAGCACACAACAAAGAAATCAACGGAAAAATAGGCAATGAAGTCAAACCTTCCGATACTTATCTTGAAAACGAGCTTGGCGAACCACCTCTGGGCCTATTTGATGGCAAATATGAGGGAGAGGATGAAGTACTCATGGCAGAAGCCGAGGCTTCTTCCCCGGATGTTGACAACTTATCTGATAAGGACCTTGATGAGTATCTTGGGACCGAGGTATTACTCCAGATAGGGGACCAACACATCCGGGGGATAGTCAAGAGCCGTTGCAGGGATAAGGATGGTGTGCTGATTGGTGAAAAGAACAACAATCCCCTCTTAGACACAAGGTCCTACGAGGTCGCTATGCCAGATGGATCTATTGAAATTTATACAGCCAATACACTTGCAGAGAGTATCTATTCTTCCGTTGATGATGAAGGGCGCATGTATTGTCTGATGGATGAGATTATCGATTTCGAAAAGGATGTGGAGGCCTTAACTATCGAGCAGGCTACTTACACAACAAAATCCGGACAAACTAGAACAAAGCCAACAACCAAAGGATGGAGGTTCCTTGTTAGGTGGAAAGATGGCACTACATCCTGGGCAAAGTTAAGCGATATGAAGGAAAGCTTCCCGATTGAAACAGCAATATACGCCCGTGAGGAAGGCATCATAAATGAGCCAGCGTTTAAGTGGTGGGTCTATAAGGTACTTCGGAGAAAAGACCGGATCCTATCTGGCGCTAAAACCAAATACTGGACCAAGTCCCATAAGTACGGGGTTCGGCTCCCTAAGTCTATTGCAGAGGCAAAGGCAATTGATCGAGAGACGGGGACCAATCATTGGGCTCAGGCTATTGCAAAAGAAATGAGGAACATCTCTATTGCCTTTGAATTCAACGAGGAAGACAAGATACCAGTGGGGCATACCAAAATAACCATGCACATGGTTTTCGATGTCAAGATTGACTTAACTCGGGAGGCCCGCTTAGTCGGTGATGGCCACAAAGTCCCACAAATCTCCAAGGAATACACTTATTCCAGTGTACCCAGTAGGGATTCAGTTTGATTGTTCTTCCTAGTGGCAGCACTTAACAACCTCGAGGTACTCAGTGCAGACATACAGAATGCTTACTTAACAGCACCCATCAAAGAGAAGTACTTCACAATAGCCACAGAGGCCCAAGGGTTTGCACCAGAGCTATGTGGGAGGCCCTGCAAGATTGTAAGAGCCTTATATGGACTTCGGGTTGCGGGGGCATCTTTTCGGTCACACTTGGCTAGTCACTTAAGAGAGCTTGGTTATGTATCTTGCAAAGCAGATCCTGATGTGCATCTCCGATCTGCGTTCAAACCAGATGGCTCGGATTACTACGAGTACTGTGTGGCCTACGTTGATGATATTCTTGTATGTGGAATGGATCCAAAGTTCCAGATGGATGCAATAGAAAGGCAATTCAAGTTGAAGAATGGAGCAGTTGAAGAACCTTCCTTCTACTTGGGAGCTGATATAGGAAAGACCTACATCAATGGTAACCCATACTGGTCCATGGCTTTGTCTAAGTATACTGCAAAAGCTATCAAGCCGGTTGAAGAAGAACTGTCAACCGGACAATATGCATTTAAGGTACTACCCAAAACAGCAAGGTCCCCATTGAGCGCTGAGTATAGACCGGAGATAGATGCGTCACCAGAACTTGACCCGGAGAAACAGAATTACTACCAAGGTTTGATTGGGATACTCCGTTGGATATGTGAACTCGGTCAATTGGATATCATTATGCCCGTGTCACTTATGTCTCGATACCTTGCCCAGGCAAGAGAGGGTCACCTCAACCAGTTGTTTCATCTGTTTGCATACTTAAAGAATTATAGCAAGTCTAAGTTGGTGTTTGATGCATCTATGCCTGAGGTCGACGAGACCATTTTCCCGGAGTGTGACTGGAGTGAGTTTTATCCGGGAGCCAAGGAACTACTGCCTCCAGATATGCCCGAACCAAAAGGGAAATCTGCCATTACCACATGTTTTGTAGATGCGGATCATGTGGGATGCAAGGCTACCAGAAGATCTCATACAGGAATCATCATCTTTGTTAACAGAGCACCTATTTTGTGGTTCTCTAAGAGACAAACGACCGTTGAGACATCTACATTTGGCTCAGAGATAGTTGCACTCAGGATAGCAATCGAGATGGTAGAAGGGCTAAGGTATAAACTACGGATGATGGGCATATCTATAGAAGGACCCACCAATATCTATTGTGACAATGAGTCAGTTGTGAAGAACACTACACAACCGGAAAGTCCTTGTAAGAAGAAGCACAATAGCGTCGCCTATCATAAGGCAAGAGAATGTATAGCAGCGGGAACCGTCCGGATTGCAAAGGAGCCAGGCGAGTCAAATATTGCTGACTTACTCACTACACTAATGAGTGGGACGAGGCTAATTGAGCTAGCCATGAGGTGCATGTGGAGAGATGGCGTTGATGAGAAAGAAAAATGAGGTCCACGGGATAAGTATCTTCTACTAGTACTGTACTACCACGAAGACACGGGGACTCTAGAAATCACGCGGTTAAGGACATACAGGCAGACTATGGGATGTACCCCGACAGATTAAACCAGTTACTCGTGATAGTTGCCAAAACAAATAACTGTTTATACGATTCATCTCAACGCACATACGACCCGTAAAGAGGGACCAATAGAGGTGCGATCTGGATATCACTTAATCCTAAAGCTCACAATTTTAGAACCTAATCAACATTGCAGCAATCTACCTACTGCAATCTAATGACACGAAGTAGAAAACAGATTCGGGGAAAACATTTGATAGAACTGTCCTTTTATGTGGTGTATTATAATATTATTATACTAGGTACAATACATATATTCTTGTGCATTTTCAGATTTTATTTTCAGCTTTCCTGAATCCGGTAGCGTGTCTCAAAAAAAGGGAAGAAGAACGCGCAACTCGATAGGTAGCATGAACTACCAGTGCATACTATGTTTTACAGCACTTTTTGAACTGCTGTCGGTCAAAAATACACGTACTGTACTTAGATAAGGTTCTACAGGGATTATGTCCAATCTACACTTGAAAAGTTACTTATACTCCTCCAGAGAAAAAAATGACTTCAAGTATCAAGATATCTACGTCACATCATGTGTTCTCTGTCTTATGACGAGTTGCACATGAACCGGTTAAGATATCCCTACAACACAAACAACACAAATATTACAGGGATACTGGTCCACTACACAAAATAGTACAATAACAGAGCAATCTCACGATATGCTCACTTTCTCTTTAAATTTTAACATCATATACCTTTGGTTGATTTTTTAGAGTTACAACAGGTTAGAGCCCTTATAACTTCCACTAACAAGTGGATACCTTAAGCTACCCATCTCCGCCTCGTACAGCACCTCAACTGTTTGGTTACCACCTGAGGATACTTGGTACGGGACTCGGCGACGGGCTGTATCAATAGACCTCCACTCCAAGTTTCAACGGTCTTGTTACGTGCGGCGCCTCCCTCTTGAGGGCCGCCCCCTTGTTCCTTGTTCCTTGCGGCGCCTTCCTCCTTAGGGCCGCACCCTGGACGTACATCTTCCTTCTGTTCCCTGCTTGTGGATCAGGGGGTGTACTCGCTATCACAAGCCTTGTAACCCACAACCAGCTCTCTGGATTACAGTTACAAGATAAAGACCACCGCCGTCTTTCATAAAAGCCCATTGCACCGGACACGCCGATTGCAATCACCCATCCATATTTTTCTTCTGCGTCCATCGTCCGCATACAGGGCCATTGACGCCCATTTGATTGTGCTAAGCACCACTTCAAACCACGACCGCCGCACCTTCACGGATCATTCCAACGGTCCTTCAATATTTCGATCCCCGACCTACACTAAATCCAATGCCGACGTTAGTTCCTCCTTCGTAACATTCCTTCGGTCATCCCTTCGACACGGCCGGTTAATTGAATAATCACCGCCTCTTTCTTTCTCTCCTTTTCTCCTCCTTGCTCACGTATCAAGGTGTGTATCTACAGATCCTTCTACCAAGAATCTTCTTCTGTTATACATGTACACGACCGAGCATACGTATCAAGGGATGTATCTACAGATCCTTCTACCAAGAATCTCCTTCTGTAATACACATCCAAGAACAACAATCGAACGCTCACAATTACATTAATACAAGGCGGACATCGACAATTTGACGCTCTACCACATTAGATCAATAACACCAACGTCGGCGCCACATCAAAACAATAGGACGCCGACAACTACAGTAATATCTAGTACCCTGTTCACCTCCACGGCCTACCAAACAACTCCTACGCCAATTGCTACGCGCAACGCCCTGCAATTGTGATCCCTTTGGTCATAACGCCAACAATTGCTTCCCTAACAACGGATTAATTAACCACTCTGAACCATCTGGTATTCGGTCCTTTCACAGCTTACTTCTTGACGGTCTTTTTGGTTAATTCTTCGCCTCCGATCTACTCCGATTGCTTCTCCGCCAATCGGTTATCTCTTTGCTGGCTCTTTCTCTAGCGCCAGTCTTTCTGTGATTTCTTTTGACGCCAATACATCCATATTTCCCTGTCTTACCATCGACGAATATCTAACACCGGCGTCGACGCACCAATCCACACAGCAACCTTTTGCAGTGATCCCCGATCTACAAATACTCTGACCTTGCACAATGCCAGTTAATTGAATCGACTATACAACGGCACGGACGATCGATTCCTCCGGTTATCTCTTTCATCTACCATTCTATGGTTACTTCTTCCAATCACGTCCCTTGATTTGATTATTCCTTGTCGTCGATTCATTTCATCATGCCAGAACCCGCCATAAACTGGAATGAAGTCCGTGGCATACATTTCTCATTTGGCCACCATTTTGGATGCGACAATAAACAAGGAAAACTAAATGCCGCTTTTGCGCAGATATTGCCAAATATTGCCAGCCTATTCATCCTTGATGAGGAATGTGTCGAGACTCTCTGACCAGATCCAATCCCTGTCCTCAAGTCCCTCATCGTTGCAGCCATCGTGGATGAACTCCCTGCATCTGAAGTATTTAAAGCACACAAATAAGAACGCATTGCCTTGTTACTCTCAAATTCCGCCACCTTTTGCCATAAGAAAGACCACAGGAGATTCTGAGTTTGAGACGAACGTGGACTAGATAAAGCAGCCAGATGCGCAAATAATGGAAATCCAATCATCAGATTGGTCTTGAGCATCTTCAGTTGGAAATTCCACGAATATTGGTACCCATATGAATTTCACAAAGTCTACGACCCTGGGTATGGCGTCCCATTAGATGAAGCAATGTTGCAACGCAAAACTCCCTTCCACACACAAATAACCAACAAGTTATAATTCAATGGTAAGCTCATTGAACAACTCAAACGGGAACAAAATGGTGACACGCTCCAGCAAGTCATACCTCCCAAAAGAAAGCGCCCTCAGACTACTCGTCCTGCAACTGGCGGCTTAAACCCCATCAAGCCCATTGAATCTGAGGTCGAACCAACTATCAAAGTTCCTTCATCCTGTGTGACCTCTCCTTCGGCTACTACTGACTTGATTCCTAACAGGATGCTTGATTTTGATGTTGTGGCCACTCCGTCCAATACCACAGCAAGCTTTCCTCCGGCGGTCACTGCTAACTTGGGTCCCCTTCAGACAGTTGGTCCAATTGCCGATACTCCCTCCGTCAAAGCTCCCCATTACATATGGACCTGGACTTATTCTCCACACAGTGAATCGGTCTCATTCCACCGCGTCCGCTCTGACTCCTTCCTACGTGCCACTTCTTCACGTCCGCCTGTTCAATGTCAGGAGAAGTCTTCCATTGTGACAGCACCATCTGTATCGCCATCTGCACAGACTAGATTTGGTCATCATTCTACTCCACCTTGTGAACCAGCCAACCTTCGATGGACATTCAATCCTCAGATTGAAATTGCAACATTCCGGCGCTTGACAAAATCCGTTCCCCCACCCTCACCACTACTCATATCTGATGTGCTTGATGCGGGCACTGACCCTCCAAACGCCGCTTCTGCCTACATATGATCATTGGAATCCCCATGCCATAACCAAATTTTCTCCAGACCGAATCATCCGCCTGTCTTCTGCATCACCAAACGACATCGCGATGCCCTGAAGATCAAGATGTATCACTTGTATGCTAATATCTTGTCGATGAACTGGTTCTATGATACTTTTGCCTGAAAATTGCAACCGGCCGCAACTTCCCGATTCATAGCTAGTTGTCTTACACCACCACATCTTCTCTTTCCAATCCTGAGGCAATGCTTGAGCGTTTCTATGATTATTCAAGACCTCCCATTATAAATCAATCTGTACAACGTTCTACGTTCCTACCATTTGATCGGTTCCAACCAACAATTGATTATATTCTACGATTTGGTTTACCTCCCTCCAGTTAGTCCTATTGATCAACGCTTACCCGATGCTTGATCAATTTCTCCGATTCGATCCATGATCAAACGGTTTCTTGATCCAATTCTACGATTCGACTGTGTTTGATGACTCCCTTTGTTTCTACAACCATGAAACTTGATAGGACCATGGAATTCGCCCTACGGTTTTTATCATTTACAGCCATGACATTCTATTGAATCATGGAATTCAATTCAATAAGTGTTGATCAAGGGGTGTGCATCTGAATCAAGGGGTGTGCATTGGATAACCACATGCCGCTTAATTTGGGCACATCTACCTTACAGAGTTTTCATCATAAGCCTCCACCATTTTACTTATGCTTTCCACACGCGCCAAGGATCCCACTGAAACCAAATCGATGAACCGACAAATACTTCAACACTCCTTCACTCTGTGTTGAATCAAGGGGTGTGTATCCGGTTCGTGTAAACTCAACACAAGAGAATTCAAGGAACTTACTTCACGTACAAAAGCATGACTTAACATGCAGCAATATCATGTATCAAGACAAAGATATGATTCAAAGCTTAATTAACATACGAGCTAGATGAGACCTCAAACAGAAGGAATCTACTAATCGGCTTTGGACCCCGATCTTCAATCTTTGACTTGATATTCTCCTTGCATTCCTTCAGACCAATCCTATTCTACGGCATCCAATAATGATTTGACAGAGTTACGATCCAAAACACATCAATCCTACGGGTCGATCCTGATTCTCCAATCTCCGTCGATATTCGATCTCTACTGATCGTGTTTCTATGAGTCGATTCGGATCCTCCAATATCACCTTCGAAGATATGACTCCCATCTGTCGAGATTCTCCCCTTCTGAGTCCTCTGTTCCAGTTCAATTGATACAGTTGATTCCTCCATACGCTTGACCCTACCCTACGACATGGACGATCAATCACAGCGTTCAATTCTCCAATTCCCCAGTCTCCTTTCCAGGATACGCATCAATATTCCGCCTTGTCTTCAATTTGATTTGACAAGTTTCATTCGTTTCTATGACACGTCTCATTTAGATTAAACGACAAGTCAATCGATTCCCTTATCAATCGATTCTCGAACCTACCACCATCAATCGCTCGATCACGATTGGTAACTCTTCCACGCTCAATCAACTCTCTCCGTTGACGATCTCAAACTTATTTGATAATTCATTCTGGAATCGATAGATCTTCTTCCTTCCAATTCAAAGATATGAATACGTTGCTGTGCTCTTCCATTCTCAACGTACGATTCTATCCTACAGCTTGGAGCGGTAATCAATTCTCAACGTTTGACTTTATCCTACGTTTAATCAATCTCTCCACCAAGTCTCCCGTTCGAATTCCATACTCGCTCTTGGACTATTATTTATCCCCTCCGCTTTATCCAAGCACATCTCTTCTTCCCTCCGATTTTGGATTCCACTATGATCGATTCCTTTGACTCAGTCAGTACTCAAGACAATCAATTTCTTGGACATCATCACTTTCAACTCCACGGACATTCGTTTTGTCTATACGGCCCCTCTCTACATGATTCCCCAATCAATCGCTTGTTGATGTTCCATTTCTTCCTAAGATCAGCACCAACATATGATTCTATGGTACAATTGTGAACAACGATCCAATTCTACGATCAAGTTTATACAAGACGATTCGGATCCCCCAATCAATCCTTTACATCGTCGAGCAAATTGATTTGAGACAAACTACGATTACGATTCGATTCTACGATTCAATCCCTTCATCAGCGTTTGATATTTGTTTACGGAATTGATGGATCTTCTTCCTTCCAAGTCAGATATGAATGCCCTCTGACTCCATTCATTTCCAAGATCGATCAATCGTCTTCGATGCTGCTCACTCTACTTCTACGATTGGATTCTCCAATCATATCGATTCCTACTGTCTCCTACAAGTTGATGATTCGTTAGCCATCCAATCGATTGTTTCCAAGGTTCTAAGACCGACTCCGATTAACCCTCTCATTGATTTACGATTGGTTCGATTCTACGATTACAATCTTCCGATTCGATATCCAAGCCCATACTTAAGGTTTTTTTAGAGTTCTACAAGATAGAGAACCAACTTGTAATTCAACACTCCTTCACTAAGTGTTGAATCAAGGGGTGTGCTGTCGGTCAAAAATACACGTACTGTACTTAGATAAGGTTCTACAGGAATTATATCCAATCTACATTTGAAAAGTTACTTATACTCCTCCAGAGAAAAAAATGACTTCAAGTATCAAGATATCTACGTCACATCATGTGTTCTCTGTCTTATGATATCCCTACAACACAAACAACACGAATATTACAGGGATACCGGTCCACTACACAAAATAGTACAATAACAGAGCAATCTCACGATATGCTCATTTTCTCTTTAAATTTTAACATCATATACCTTTGGTCGATTTTTTAGAGTTACAACTGAACCTCTCTTGAGGAGTCGTGCGGTTTTTACGAACCCGAACACCAAAAGCGAAACTACTCCGGATCAGCAGATCAATCAAAACTACTCCATATACTCTTATCTTTCCAGAAAGCTCTAAGCTCATAATTCCAAAAGTTACCAACAGCGAAAGCTATGTCCAAATCTACAGCAAAACCTAGTACTAATTTGTAAATTATTAATCATTATCTACTACACTTAGGATCGACCATGGAGAATCGGATCGACCATGGAGAATCGATACTTGACCATGGTGGAGAACTGACAATGCACTTTGAACCGATCGACCAATCAGCCGATCAACCATATCGACCATGGTCTCACTCAACAACAATCTACTTGGAATTGACAATTTACTCAACCACGCAAAGCGAAATTCAAATGCGAACTGCGAACTGCAAAGGCGAACTGCTCAACGGCTCAACGGTCGAAGAGGCCGGTGGCATCTTCCGGTAGGTTGTCGTCGTAAGAGAAGTATCCGTCCTTCTTATGCATGAAAACATTCAGGATCTGGTTGTGACCAATGGTACTTGTTTGGTAATTGTACAGAAGCATCATTAAGTTCAAAATGACCTTCCTATCGCCAAACGTCTCCAATAGGAGCCTGTCTTTCAATCGCGGAAACTGCCCCTGGATCATTCGCATCCCCCACTCTGATAACTGTCGAAGGGACGTTGCTTCTCTGTTCAACAGAATAGCCTCGAGGGTATCCGGATCATGCTGCAAACTTTGGACAAGGCATTGGTGTCTACCTGTGGCAACCCTAAATGCGGAGTCAACACAAACCATCGCTTGGAACTTGACGAACAGTTCTTCTATTTTATCATAAACACCATGATCGGCAATCGTGCTGTCATGCCAGGTACCAGGGCAGTTGTAACAGCAAATACGAATTCTTCCATTGGCAGCAAAGACAAAGACACTGTTGACATAAGTGTCGCAGACCCAGCTGTTGTAATACCGGCTCTGAATCAACCAATTGGAAGACTGCTGAATTTTGACTTTGAGTCCATCGGCGGCACCCCAGACACGGCGTTCTTTTAGTCTTGGGTATTTGGCACCAATTGCGCTGATGTATTCCTCCAATTCTTCTTCAGTTGGAGGTCTAATCATTGCCTTTGGATGATACTGCAATACGAACAAAAGAACCTTTCTGGAGAACTTCAACCATTTGTACATAACAGTAGAGGTGAGTCCAAATGCCATCGACACAGATCTTGCAACGGATCCTCGTGTTCTAAACCAATGAAGTACTAGACCAAGACAGCAAGTCGCGTTTGCTTCACGCTTTCTTCCACACCATACTCCATTAGCGTTAACCTTCCTTTTTCGAACAGCATCGGTGTATCTATCAACTGTGTAACTATCAAATGTTGGTTCAAATAGACCGAGAAGCTCTCTAAAGACTGTGTGGTCGACACCACAGCAGTTGAGAAGAGCCTGATCGTTGCCAGAGTTGAATAGATAAAGAAAGGGAGACTCGAAATGACGGCGTAGGGCTATCCTTGGTGTTCTCCTATCTCTTTGACGCCTTTCTTCCGCAGCGTCATTGTCATTGTCATCGTCATCATCATCCTCCTCATCTTCTAGAAGATACAAGCAAACAAGCAACTCGAGTGACATATTCAACGGATGGGCAACTATTTGTTATCATGTTGTCGGTTGAGTAGCAGTACCTATCGTCGGTTGAGTCAAAACGTTGAGTCGCTGAAATGGTGAGTACGAGTACCGTACGGTAGGTGAAAATGAAAAATTTGATCGTGAAGTCGCTGAAAAATCTGAACGTCACTGAAAAATCTGAACGTCACTGAAAAATCTGAACGGATCAAACCCACATGTTTAATCGTATGAAGAAGACAAATTTGGCTAATATTATTGTCCGTGTCATGAGATTCCAGATTCCAAAATGAGATTTATGCAGTTTCCCGCCAAAAAAGTATGTACAAAATTTTCATTCCCGAAATACTAAAAACAGAAGTTTATGTACGTTACAAAAAAGTATTTCGGGAATCACCCAAATATGAACATAATATGTGTGTATTATACTAGCTACAATACATACATTCTTGTGTATTTTCAGATTTTAGTTTCAGCTTCCTTGAATCCGGCAGCGTGTTTCCAAAAAAGGGACGAAGAACGTGCAACTCGATAGGTACGTCCGAGAACTGTTTCGCAGGGTTCGAATCAACTTATGGCGCACAAATTTTGTGCGTGATTTTAACACGGGTATATTTTATTAAATTCCTTTCGTGTCCAGCAGTACCAAAGCTACACGGCAGCAGTTGTTCTATTCATACAAATCAGCGAGTCCCGCATCACTCAAGTAATTGATTCCCACGGCACATTGATTCCCACGGCGCATTGATTCCCATCGCGTATCGACGGTGAGCAATCCCTGTTTTCTAGTATTGCCCAGGTTCCACGGTGAGCAATCTTTGGTTTGGAGAAATATCACACAACCTACGGTGAGCAATCCCTGATTCCATTGATAAACGTATCATGGAATCTTCCTAGGATAACAGGAGAACGAAACTGTTGTCAGAAGCTTCTCACACAATAGATATATTGTTGTTACTCTAAAAATCGACCGAAAGGATAGGATAATTAAAATTTAAAGAGATGTGAGCTCAGAGAGAGGCTCTTATTTTTACTGGGTATTTTCACTGTATCGGGGCTCTCTGCTGTATTTTACATGGTAGAGATCTTCCCCGGGTTATTTGTTACCATTCCCGCACCGATACTGTTGTTGCTTTAATATCGTATTGGTCTTACTGTATTGGTCATTCAATGGTATCGGTCACTTACGAGGTTAAGTGTTTTGTTCGATTGGGCGTATACTTGTTAGGAGAGTAGGTAGATAAATGAGGCCCATTCGGAATTGGTATTGATTTTCTTGATTGCAATAAGTAATTCTCTCACGGGATATCAAGTGTATTCTTTTGAATATACTTAAGGACTCCAAGTGTTCATTTATTGGTCAGGTCTTTGGATATGACTTGTTTCTAACCAATTATCCTCTTTTGTTTGTAGCCTTAGGTGATATCGTTTTTACCACATAAGGATTTCCAAGTAGTGGAGGTGCGTTTGATTCTAAGACTCGATCGTCAAAATAATCGTGTCTCTGTTACTCTGATATTATTTCGCACCTCGGCCGTCGTTTCGTCGGCTTTTCTGATCAAATTTGATGCCGACAAAGTCCGTGTTTTTTTAACCGACAACACACCCCTTGATCCAACATGGTCACTCGATGTTGGATTACTGTCGGTGTATACTTTGTTTGACTCGAGTCGAGCCGGCAATTTGGATTGAATCGGGGATCGGTCGAAGTTGGTTATTTAACCTGGAATTGAATTGACGCGATTTTAATATGAGGTCAATCAAAACGATCGTCAAAGCGTGTACTTCTGAATGATTTAACCTGGGTAGTGTCCCATGATGTATCTTGCATGTTGGGTGTGCAAGGTTGACCCCAATGGTTTGGTTAGATCATCGTCAGGGCAGATGACTCCAGGAATATGAATCTATTGAATTGGAAGATGGTAACCATAGAATCGAAGTAGCATCGAGGGAGAGATTCTTGAGTATGCGGTGGTTACAAAATTGACGGAGTCAATTAGTCAATTAACCAGAATTGGTCTTAGAATCAGGTTGGAAACATTGATAACCGATTGGTTGGTGAATCAAAATCGAGGAAGGATGAATAGAAGATCGAATGTCGACAGAGATTGTGGAATGAGGATTGAACGCTGAAGGTTAGGAGATCAATGATCAGATTAGAAATCGATTGTATGGCTAGCAAATCATCAAGTCGCTTGAGACAGTGATGGATTGTTTGTGTTGTAGAAATAATTGAATGAGGATATCACGGAGTCGGATTCTTTGAGTGTTTCAGGAAAGCAATGACTCAAGTTGTCGATAATCGAATGATTGGAGAATCGATTGACCAAGTCGTATTGATTATCCAATGTTGAGGAGATTTGATAATCGATTGACTGGAAGGCTCAAAGTATTGTGGGATGCAATCTTCGGCGGAGGGGGGAATGAATGTTGAGATCTATCGATGCTACATTTGGGATGGAGTTGCGTGCCAAGAATTGACTGGTTCAAGCCGTAGATGTAGAATCAAAAGTGGAGAAGGTAGAGATCAGACAGGTTAATTCGTTGAGGAACGATTGTTTCAAGCTGTATAGTGGGATCGTTGTACTAGGGATGAGACGAGAGGGGGTATCAAATCGTCAACAAAGGATTGTAGATAGGAGAGATCGAATGTCAGCGGAGATTGGAGAATCAGGATCGTCTCGTAGAAGAAACCACAAAGGGACATGCTGTAGAATCAAACATTGATGGAGAGGAGATTGGCAATGTTGATTCATGGGTAAGGTAGGATTGTTGATATCACGGAGGTGATCACAATGGGGCGGAATGGAAGAATTTTTTTCTATCACAGGGAGAAGAATGGGGAATAATGGCAGTTGCTGAGGCCATCGATTGTTGTAGGAAAAACAATGATCCAAATTGTTGATAATCGATTGATAAGGGAATCGAGGATCGATTGCTCAATGCCGTAGAATAGAATTGTCGTAGAGATTAGATGTCGACAAAGGGGGCGAACACTGAGATCAAACGTCAGGAATCCATTGTAGAAAGGAATCTGGAGATAGATATGATTGTTGAATGTTCAGTTGGTAGAATGAATCGAGGAAGGAAGAGGCTTGATGAGTATCCTTGGTGGAACGCTTGTGGTGGAATCCTCGAGTTTTGAGTTGAGAACGTAGAATTGGAATCGCTTGGATATTTGAAGAGGCGTCAAGGATTGACCGTTTTGAGCATCGGCGGAGTCGAAGGAATCGATCATAGTAGAATCAGATAGTCGGAAAGGAGATGCAGATTCAAAGGGGTGATAGAAGAACAGAGTTAATTGTCGATGGAGGGATTGGTCCATAGCCGAGAAGGATGTTTGATGTCGTGGATGGGATAACAAAAATATCCTCGATGGATCAATTCATTCGCAATCAAAGTTGAGACAATTGAGTGATTGTATATCAAACCGAAAACTGTTTGATCATAGAAATCTATTAATGGAATGGTGGTGTCATCGTAGACAGCGATTAATCGTAGGTCAAAGCGTACAAATCACATGCTTGAGTAGTCTATTGAAGACGATTGATGGATTATAGAACCAATCGTAGAAATCGCTAAATCGTAGATTGAGGGATCACAGGACAGCCGTAGGATAGAATTGTACGTTGAGAATGTAGTAGGAATCAACCGGCGTGGATTGCTTTGGGAATCAGAGTCGTCTTGTATAAACGTAGAATTGGAATGAGCAGCATCGTTGAAGAAGATCGATTGATACTGGAGCGGAATAGAAGGCTCAAATGATCCCAGGATGCAATCAAAGAGGAGAGATTGAAAGTAATCATAGTGCTGATTAGATTGGAGTTTGAGATCGTCGATGGAGAGAGGTGATTGATTGTGGAAGAGTCACCAATCGTAATTGAGGGATTGATGGTAGGTTCGAGAACCGATTGATAAGGGAATCGATTGGCTTGCCGTAGAATCTCAAAGAGACATGTCGTAGAAACGAATGGAATCGGAGGGGATTCATTTCTAGATTGTAGTACTAATTGATATGGTCGTAGAATTGAATCGCGCGTCAAGATATATCGAGTTGTTGAATCAATTGGGTATGGGTGCTGTAGAGATGCAGTGGGACATTGATTCGTTGGGTACGAATTTATTGTAGGCCACCGGCAGAGTGGAGATCAAATTGTAGGATCGATGGAATTGAAGATCAGGATCAAAGGGATATATGGGACCAGAGTAATATCGAGACATAGGTGGATCGACTTCATGAAGGTTGGAGGAACAAGTGAAGATCGACGAATGGAGGATGAAGAGCGAGGGATTCTTGGATGCCGTAGAAATACGTGTCCTTGGAGAAGAGGAGGACGGACCTGCGGCAAGTAGTAGGTGCGGAATCAAACGTATCGTTCGATCGGTGGATCGAATGGTAGATTGGAGGATGCTGGATGCCAAGTACATTAAATTTCCGGAATCCGCTTGTGGTTCGATCGGTGGATCGAATGGTAGATTGGAGGATGCTGGATGCCAAGTACATTAAATTTCCGGAATCCGCTTGTGGGGGGTTTACATGAACCGGTGACACACCCCTTGATTCAACACGGAGTGAGGGAGTGTTGAATTATTTGTCGGTTCATGGATAGTGGTTTCAGTGGGATCCAATGCACACCCCTTGAGTCAGATGCACACCCCGCGATTCAA
Organism: Pseudo-nitzschia multiseries; assembly: GCA_037355745.1. NCBI lineage: Eukaryota > Bacillariophyta > Bacillariophyceae > Bacillariales > Bacillariaceae > Pseudo-nitzschia > Pseudo-nitzschia multiseries. The sequence goes on from CM074783.1 coordinate 11,981,833, forward strand.
CATTTATGGGATTGAAATCCAGGGTTCAATCGAATTCCATGGTGGTGAATGATAAAAAACCGGAGGGCGAATGACATGGTGCATCGATTGGAGATGGCAAAGTATCGATCTGGAAGAGAGAGAGAGAGAGAGAGTAGATAGACGAGCCACGTTGTGGAAGCGCAGGGAACGTCCCATCATGTGGAGAAGAGTGATGGTTTAAGGCAACGAACGATGGATGGGGAAGTTGCGGTCGTCTGCAAATCTCAGTCAAACGTATGGTAGAACCAATTCATCGACATTTGTGGCTTCCATGTCGGTAGGATCAGAAGGAAGGGTCTTGTAAGGGGAAGGAACAATTGTGTTGACAATCGAGCGAGTAGAAGTGTACGTAGTGGGGAGTAAGACGATTGACTGAATGTCGAATTGTGGGGATTGATTGATCAAGTCGTAGAAATCGATTGATCATAGGAACTGAGGTCAGATGTAATCGTAGAAGTGTTACCAATCGTAATCGGATCTTGAATCGTAGAACCGGATCGGACATATTGATTTGTAGGAGTTTGAGGCATACAATGCTGATGATGGATCTGATTGTAGGATCAAATGATCAAAGACGAGACATCAACCGTGACCAGAGATCGAATCGTAGATCGAATCGTAGAGCAAATCGGGGATTGGATCGTAGATCAAATCGTAGTGCTTGAAAAGCAGCGCTTGAGTGTAGATACATCCGGAACAGAGACGGTTGATTGGGGATGAATGATGATCGATTGATCAATTGAATTGCAGGAATCGTAGTATCAAATTGGTATTCTTCTTACTCGGGAGGAAGGAAGGAACCATATCAAAGCCAAGGCGGTGGATTGATTGATCGGTAGTCGTATAATGGATGCAAGACAGTGTGATCGTAGGAAGTGAACACAATCGGATGGAGAGTAGATTGATCTTAGATTGATCTTAGATGGATCGTATATCAAATCGTAGATCCAGGTCCATACAAGTCCATTGAAGTCCAGTGATCGAATTGTGATCGTAGATATGGAATCTGTCAGGCGACGTCGTCATAGAGCCAATTGGCAATCAAGAGAGTAGCATGTAATTGATACAGCTTGATCTTGATAGCATCACGGTGCCAACGAGGGAGGTAATTTGGTGGGGTAAAGCAACTGCCTTTGGATGGGGAAGTTACAGTCGGTTGCAATGTTCAGTCAAAAGTGTCGTAAAACCAATTCATTGACAAGATGTTGGCATATAGATGATACAGCTTGACCTTGAGGGCATCCTGATGGCGTTTGGAGAGTCAAAGGACAGGCGGATGAATAGGTCTGGAGGAAATTGGATTATGGCATGGAGAATGCAATAACCGGATGTATGCAGGAGCGGCGTGTGGACGGTCCACAGCAAGTGTCTCAGATGGTATCAGCCGATCGTACATCGGAGGCTGTGGTGAGGGTGAGGGAGCTGATGTTGGCAAGCGGCGGAATGTTGCAATTTCATTCTGAGGATTGAATGTCCATCCAAAATTGGCCGGGACAGAAGGTGGAACATGATGATGACCAACTCTAGTCAATGCAGATGGCAAGACAGATGGTGTCGTCACAATGGAAGACTTTTCCTGACATTGAACAGGAGGACTTGAAGAAGTGGCACATAGGAAGGAGTCAGAGCGGATGCGGCGGAAGGAGACCGATTCACTGTTGGGAGAATAAGTCCAGGTCCAAGTGTAATGGGGATTACTAAGTGCAGTGGAGTTCAAAGAGGTCTCCACATTAATGGGATCGATCGTTTTTGTGTGAACCAGGTCGGTGGTGTCAGAAGGAACGGGCACAGGGCTGGCGTTGATAGAGGACTCAGAAGTACACTGTGAAGGAATTGGGATAGTCAGTTCGACCTCAGATTCAATAGGCGTGATGGGGTTCAAGCCGCCATTAGCAGGACGAGTAGTCTTAGGGTGCTTTCTTTTGGGAGGTAAGGCTTGCTGGACCGTTTCACCATTCCGTTCTCGTTTGAATTGTTCAAAGAGTTTATTATTGAATTTTAGCTTGTTGGTTATTTGTGTGTGGAAGGGAGTCTTGCGTTGTAACATTGCTTCATCTGATGGGACGCCGTACCCAGGGTCGTAGACTTTGTGAAATTGATATGGATACCAATCTTCGTGGAATTCCCAACTGAAGACGCTAAGGACCAATCTGACGATTGGGTCGCCATTATTTGCGCGTCTGGCTGCTTTATCTAGTCCACGTGTGTCTCGAACTCGGAATCGCCCCTGGTCTTTCTTATAGCAAAAGATTGCGGAATTGGAGAGTAACAAGGCAATACGTTGTTTGTGGGCTTTAAATACTTCAGAGGCAGGAAGTTCATCCACGATGGCTGCGACAATGAGGGACTTGAGGACAGGGATTGGATCTGGTCGGAGAGTCTCGACACCATCCTCGTCAACAATGAACAGGCTGGCAATATTTGGCAATATCTGCGCAAAAGCGGTATTGAGTTGCCATTGTTTATTGCCGCATCCGAAATGGTGGCCAAATGAGAAATGTATGCCACGGACTTTATTCCAGCTGACGGCGGGTTCCGGCATGATGTGGCTGGAGGGAGTAGGATGTTACTGCGGTTGCCGGCTGTTTGAGTGGAATGGCTCGGTGTGCGCAGAGCAAGTGATGGATTATCGCGGAACGATCCTCGGGGGTGCAGAAATAACCGAAGGAATCGATGGTCGAAGCTGCGAAGGAAGAAGTGATTCGATGACCGGATGGAGACAAAGAAATGGTGGAAAATCAAGGACAGGTCGTAGTGGCGGGTTGGAGCTTAGAGGATTTTCCGGATGACTTGGAGGGAGAAGGGAATTCACAGTTGTATTGAGGGTTAAATGATCGACCGAAGGAAGATTGGTGGTGACGTGTTCAACAGCGGGCTCACAAGAAACGGGTGTATCCGGACTCTCAAATGATCCGCAGAGCGATCCGCAGTTGCTGAAAGGAGATGATCTGCGAATGGACCGAAGGAATGTTTCGAAGAAGGAACCGAAGAAATATCGTTGTCAAAATAACGAATGGTCGTCGTTGCCGTGGTAATCGATCGTGGGTAGAAAAGAATTAACCGTGAAGAAGATTCTTGGTAGATAGACAAAATGACCGAACGAAGGTGCGGCCTTGTCTTCTTGGTAGATAGACGAAATGACCGAACGAAGGTGCGGTCGTGTCGAATGAGAGAAGGTTCGAAAGGGCCCTCGGAATGATCCGCGAAGGTGCATAAATAACCGAAGGAATGTTCCGACCGGTGTGAAAGGTAGTGAATAAAGCAACTATCGTAGGATGAGTTGCAGTCTGTTAGTTTGTTTGTATATAGAAGTGCTTAGCACAATCAAATGGGCGTCGATGGTCCGTTGTAGGGATGATGGACGCAGAAGAAAAAATATGGTTGGGTGATTGCAATCGGCGTGTCCGGTGCAATTGGCTTTCATTAAAGACGGCGGTGGTCTTTAGTTTGTATTAACGTAATCGTAATCGTTTGATCGTCGTCCTTAGATGTGTATTACAGAAGGAGATTCTTGGTAGAATGATCTGTAGATACACCCCTTGATACGGATGCTTGGTTGTGTATTACAGAAGAAGATTCTTGGTAGAAGGATCTGTAGATACACCCCTTGATACACGAGCAAGGAGGAGAAAAGGAGAGAAAGAAGGGAAGGTCTATTGATACAGCCCGTCGCTGAGTCCCGTAGCAAGTATCCTCTGGCGGTAACCGGACAGTTGAGGTGCTGAACGGGCGGAGATAGGTAGCTTAAGGTGAACACTAGTGCTCTTGCGGGCCACTAGTGCAAGTTATAAGGGCTCTATAACCTGTTGTTACTCTAAAAATCGACCGAAAGGATAGGATAATTAAAATTTAAAGAGATGTGAGCTCAGAGAGAGGCTCTTATTTTTACTGGGTATTTTCACTGTATCGGGGATCTCTGCTGTATTTTACATGGTAGAGATCTTCCCCGGGTTATTTGTTACCATTCCTGCACCGATACTGTTGTTGCTTTAATATCGTATCGGTCTTACTGTATCGGTCATTCGATGGTATCGGTCACTTACGAGGTTAAGTGTTTTGTTCGATTGGGCGTATACTTGTTAGGAGAGTAGGTAGATAAATGAGGCCCATTCGGAATCGGTATTGATTTTCTTGATTGCAATAAGTAATTCTCTCGCGGGATATCAAGTGTATTCTTTTGAATATACTTAAGGACTCCAAGTGTTCATTTATTGGTCAGGTCTTTGGATATGACTTGTTTCTAACCAATTATCCTCTTTTGTTTGTAGCCTTAGGTGATATCGTTTTTACCACATAAGGATTTCCAAGTAGTGGAGGTGCGTTTGATTCTAAGACTCGATCGTCAAAATAATCGTGTCTCTGTTACTCTGATATTATTTCGCACCTCGGCCGTCGTTTCGTCGGCTTTTCTGATCAAATTTGATGCCGACAAAGTCCGTGTTTTTTTAACCGACAACATATATATAGATATATATATTACGATCAACGATCAATGCATGCATGGAAATAATCAGCGAGTAATCTCATCACAAGGCAACAGCAGTTGCAACGTATTTTACCTCAATAAAAGAGATATCTTGCGTTTTGGCAAGTTTTCACTTTATCTCATACTTTTAACATTCAACTGATTTATATCCCAAAATTCACACTAGTTGCTACCAACTATCTGTAATCTACATTACAAAGGTCTGTCTCGCTGTATCTGAACAAGTTCACAGTAAGAAGAGATCTGGCGTTTCCATAGTCTTGCCTGTAGTAAGATTGTCCGTTGCCAAAAGTATCCAACCACAATTGTCACACGTAGAGTACAATTGTTTGTCTACTAATCCACTAATGCAGCATTGCTGTTCTTCAGAAGCCTTTGAATCAGACTCCCAACGGATTGGATTCAGAAGGAAAATAATAGTTTTTTGGGTTGATGACTGAGTTAATTTTAGGTTGGGGATGGTCAGGTTTTGCACTGTCTTCAAATCTGGTGAGTTTTTAGGTTGATGACTGAGTTATGACTGAGTTATAGTTTGGTCAGGGATTGGCAATATTTGCACTGTCTTCAAATCTGGTGGGTTTTTGGGTTGACGATTGAGTTCATTTTAGGTTGGGGATGGGCAGGATTTGCACTGTCTTCAAGTTTGGTAGGCTTAAGGGTTGATGACTGAGTTATAGTTTGGTCGGGGATTGGCAAGATTTGCACTGTCTTCAAATCTGGTGAACTTTTGGGTTGATGATTGAGTTAATTTAAGGTTGGGGATGGGCAGGATCTGCACTGTCTTCAAACCTGGTGAGTTTTTGGATTGATGATTGAGTTAATTTTAGGTTGGGGATGGGCAGGATTTGCACTGTCTTCAAATATGGTGGGTTTTGGGGTTGATGAATGAGTTATGATTTGGTCGCAGATTGGCAGGATTTGCACTTTCTTCAAATCTGGTTGGTTTATGGGTTGATGATTGAGTTAATTTAAGGTTGGGGATGGGCAGGATTTGCACTGTCATCAAGTTTGGTGGGTTTTTGGGTTGATGACTGAGCCAAAGTGTACAATAATTTGACACAGCTACAAGCATTACTGAAGTTCAATCTTGATAAGTGGAAAGAATCCAAGGTAAAGTTTATCCCAAACTGGTTCGATGAGTTGAACCACCTCAATAAACTTTGTCCTCCCAATAAACCTCTTGAGTATCATACAGTCAAGTCAGCATTATGCCAAGCATGTCATTCCAGCTTCCAACTAAGCAAGCAATTTGCCAAGATCAATGACCCTGGTGACTCAAATAGTAGCGTCACTGACATCCAAGCTGAGGCTGCTGCCATCCACAAGCTCAAGATCACCCTATTACTTGAGGCAACATGTCTCGACTCTCAGTCAGCAATGTCTGCTCCAAAATCTACAGTTCGAGCACATGTTCATAAATTCTCTTCCAAGCAAGGACATAACTCTAGCAAATATGCCCTTCCTATCAAATTTGAAGGTGACTTCCAAGACTACGCGGTGTTCAAGGCTGGACGTTCACCTGATCCTACTACGCGGTTGCCGACTGGCATATGGAAGGCACTATCACGTCATGGCATAAAGAATTGGCTGAACTTTCTCCCAGAAGACAAGAAAATTATAGTCGCTTCCTTGCGGTCTGAATTGCTTCCTGACAGTCAGCCGGACCCTAATGCCACCAAGCCTATCACTCAAAAAGCTTATACGCATGATCATTCTGTCACATTCCTAGAGGACGATACTTCACATGTTGATAATCATACTAATGCATTGGAAGATCTACATCCTGCTGTCGAAAACGATGGTCAAGGCGTCTTCCACACATCACTTGGTGTCTACAAGTCTCAGACCTCCTCCTCCAAGGACCAACGGGCCCTCAAGTCATCCGTTTCACCTGTGCATCCTGCCAGATTTCTCTCTGAGAACCCTGATATTCGATATCAAAAGGATGGTGATACTCTCGTGCCCGTTGGAAAATCTTCCTACTCGGTTAATTTTCACAAATGGTACCAGCCCAAAGACGACTTCACCCTCCAACATGAAAACCAAGTATCGGCATATACCTACGGTGCACACAAGTGTAACGTCTCTACCCCTGGTTTTGCTATGGTTGATCCTGGAGCCAATGGTTGTATTATTGGTAATGATGCATGTCTCATCTCCAAGGACATTCCCCCTCCGTATGTCAATGTCACCAGCATTAACAATCACCAAGTGCAGAATATTCCCATCACGACGTGTGGAGCATATTCTCTCTTGAATAGAGGAGGTCCCATTATCCTCATTTTTAACCAATGTGCATATACAGGGAGACACCCCTCTATCTTGTTGTCTGGTCAGATGGAAGCATACTTCTCTACTGTTGACAATACATCCATCAAAGCGGGTGGTGGACAAGTCATCACCACAACTGATGGGTACGCATTACCCCTCAGCATCTGTCATGGCCTGCCGTATCTTGCCATGCGCAAGTACACCACTGATGAATTCAACACACTGCCACATGTATCATGACATCCATTAAACATTGGGACCCCTCCGTTCTTGATACCATCATCAGTGCCAAGGATGAAACCTTCCTTCAGAAATATCCACCACAACCACAGCGGCTCCCTTACCCTACATATGACGAATATGGGAACCCGAGATGCCTTGAAGGATTGGATATATCTATATCCCCTGGTTTGCCCACAGTTACATCTCTCAGTTCGTATTCCAGTCAATGCACTCAATCAGCATTTCTCCCTATCGATGATTACGGCGTCAACAATTGCTCCTTTTGGCTTACTCCGACAGATTATGACCATCAAGAACATCTAGCTTGTTGTATTCCGACTCCATCATCTGGTACGATCCTTTCCTTCCCTACGGCCTGTACCACTGATGACCCACCTCGCGTTGCAGCTACACCTCATGATTGTCATCCTAACAAGCATGACTACTTATCCCTGAAACCCTTCTTTTGCTGGGTTTCTACGGACCGCATCAAGGCAACCTTTGCAACCTCTACGCAATATGGTTCTTTAGCTGTTAGTTCAGATGGTAACCTCTTCAAAAGATTTCAATCTCCTCAACCGGCAATGAATGTTCGACCATTTAATGATGATGTCTTGTCGGATGTTGTATACTCTGACATCCCAGCAATCAATGGCGGTTCCAAACTTGCACAAATTTTCTTCGGTCGTCAATCCCATATCATTCATGTCAAAGAGATGCATACCACCGGTGATTTCCTATCATGATTCCAGAACTTCGTTCAAAAATGGGGTAGACCTCTCCGTCTCTTATGTGACCATGGATCCTACCAGTCCAGTAAGCGTGTCATTGATTATCTCAAGATGTTATGGATTGGACTTTGGCAGAGTGAACCTTATCACCAACACCAGAACCAATTTGAATGTAGATACCAACCGTTCAAACGTATTTACCGTGTCATGAACCACACCGGCACACCTCCACATCTATGGTTGCTGTGCATGACATATGTCGCCGGCCTCCTCAATGTTATTTGAGATCCGACTCTTTCTGATAAACAACCAATCTTCATTGCAACCAGTTATATTGGTGACATTAGCCCATACACCAGTTTCTTTTGGTTTGAACCTGTTTACTTCAAAACCAATGATTCACCTTTTGGTACAAAGTCCACGGAACGCCTCGGTCATTTTGTTGGTATCGCTGAGCATGTCGGGAATGGCTTATGCTTCCAGATCTGGGACCCCGTTACTAACAAATTGCTTGATCGTATTGGTGTTTGCTCTGCTCTTACGCCTGAATCACGCATTAAACAAGCGGGCCTGTTTACTGACGATGGTTTTGTTGCATGGCGTAAAGCAAAGGATTCATCAAACATGGGGAGCATACGACTACGGATGTCCCAAATGGGGAGTCCAAACCACAGGACATCCCAACTGCTCCTACTACTGCAGAATCCTCCACGGAATCTGAAAACAAGACAAGCTCCGACAATTCTGCGGCACCTGAAGCAAACAAGCCTACGGCCCCTGCAGAGCACAAGCCTATGGCATCTGATAATACTCCTGAGGACAGCAAACCTACAGCATCTGGTAATCAGTATATTATCAAAGCACCCGCCCACCCCTCATTACTGAGCTTTCTCTATAAGAAGAGGTCAATGACAGCCCAAGCTGGTCCCCTTCTCCACTCCCTAACAACTATGGGGAGAGTTTTGATGGTCCTCCTACAACACACGTCTTCAGCAAGACATCCCATGGCGTTCTCCTTACTGAAGATGATTTTGATCCACCGGAGCTAGCATACTTTGATGTTAGTGACGTCATGACTCCACACACCAACCCTGCTACTCCTACAGTAGACCCATCAGAGGTAGTTGTTACCAGCGTAGAAGGGAATGCGCAATTTGATGATAATGGTCAGCCGATTACCATCCTGACCATTCCAATTGCCGACCTACAAGGTAGATCTTTCCTTGTACCCAATCCCGATGGTACTTGGAAACGCCTTACCATTGCCAATGTAGAAGACAGTCTCGAACGCAATAAAGATTTCATCAAATTCAAGTGTAATCATTCTGATGACAAACTTGAAGATATCATTGTATACAACAATGTCATGAACTACATCCACCGTGATTCCAAGATGATGGCAAGCTTTCGTCATTTCGCAGAATCCTAGGACACAAAGGTCCATTGGATAACAAGTATCCACAGTACAAAGGCTCCAAGTACAACCTTTGGATTGCATGGGAAAATATGGAACGGACATATGAACCATTAGCCAACATTGCAGCTGATGATCCTGTTACCGTTGCCAAATATGGTAAAGACAACAACATGCTTGACCTCCCAGGTTGGAAACGTCTCAAACAAACCACCAACCTTGCACGAAGAACCAAGAAGCTTGATTGACTTGTACATCAAGCTAAACTTCGCTCTTCTCGTACCGCTCCGCAATATCAATACGGATTCAAGTTACCCCGTAATCATGAAGAGGCCATCCAATTCAACCAGGCCAACGGAAACCACAAGTGGGAAGACGCCATTACTCTTGAAATGGACAACTCATGGAATACAATACCTTCATTGACAAAGGAAAGTATTCCAATAGATCAAGGTACACATGATCTATGCCATCAAACATGATGGAAGACACAAGGCTCGTCTTGTTGCAAATGGCAACCTTACTGAAGTTCCCGTCCACAGTGTATACGCCGGTGTCATATCACTTCGCGGTCTATGTATGTGCCTGTTCCTAGCTGAACTGAACAGTCTGGAAGCATGGGGTACAGATATCAGAAATGCTTATCTTGAAGCACCAGTGACCTGCAAGAAAGTCTGCATCAAGGCAGACCCAGAATTCAGATCACTAGAAGCTCACCTCTTGATCATCTACAAGGCTCTATACGGCCTAAGATCATAAGGCAAGTGCTTTGGTGATTTACTAGCAGCATGCCTTATCAAACTTGGATTCAAAAGGTCTCACGCCAAACTGGGGATCTTCCTCAAGCCTGGAATAAACAAACATGGGGAGCGTGTATATGAACTCATATGCACATATGTCGACGACCTATGTCTATGCATGACTGATCCCAATTCGTTTCTGGAGATCCTACAGTCAGAGCCATACAACTTCAAGTTGAAGGGATCCGGGCCCATGAACTTCCACCTGGGATGTGGTTTTGAACGTGATGAACATGGCGTTCACTGCATGAACCCCATCAAATTCATCAAAAAGATGGAAGCGTCATTTGAACAGGTGTTTGGATGCAAGCCTAATACAAGGTTCCAATCACCCATCGCCGAGAATGATCGTCCTGAATTAGACTCATCAGCATTCCTTGAAGATACTGGCATCCAGAAATACCAAAGCATGATTGGATCGCTTCAATGGATCATCGCCATTGGATGATTCAATGTACAAAACGCTGTGATGATGCTCTCAAGTTTTAGGGCTCAACCCAGAGAAGGACATCTTGACCGTGCCAAGCGTATCTATGGGTACATCTCCAAGTTCAGACATTTCAAGATCAGGTTCAGAGTAGAACCTCCTGACTTCATATTGACTGAAGCGGACACCATGGATGGGTCCAACACTGTCTATGGGGAGCAATCCAAAGAGCTACCCAACAACGCTCCTGCACCACTTGGGAAGACAGTAGTGTTGACGCACTTCTACGATGCAAACCTCGTGCATGACATCCTCAGTGGAAAGGCTGTAACCGGCATCCTTCACTTTGCAAACAAGACTCTTATGATGTGGTTCTCAAAGAAACAAGCCACTACGGAAATGGCCACATTTGGAGCTGAATTTGTTGCAGGGCGAACTTGCATTGAGCAGATTGTTGACTTACGTCACTCATTCTGATATCTCGGAACACGAGTTCATGACATCTCCTATTCGTGGGGAGATAATGAGAAGATGATTCAGACAGCAACCTTCCCTTATGCAAGGTTGCACAAGCGCCATCATATCCTGTTGTATCACTACGTATGAAGCATGATAGCAAAAGGTCTCATCCAAATGCTGCACATCCCTGGTAAGGATAATTGCGCAGATATCCTCACTAAGCACCATTGGGGACACTCAGTTGTGTATCCACTGCTCAAGCCCATCTTCCACTTCTGTGGAAATACTGGTGATCTCCTACAAGATGATGGAAACACCATTTAAACGTGATGTTCTTTCACAAGGAGACATGGGGAGTATTAAATTCCTTTGTGTCCAGCAGTACCAAAGCTACACGGCAGCAGTTGTTCTATTCATACGAATCAGCGAGTCCCGCATCACTCAAGTAATTGATTCCCACGGCACATCGATTCCCACGGCGCATCGATTCCCATCGAGTATTGACGGTGAGCAATCCCTGTTTTCTAGTATTGCCCAGGTTCCACGGTGAGCAATCTTTGGTTTAGAGAAATATCACACAACCTACGGTGAGCAATCCCTGATTTCATTCATAAACATATCATGGAATCTTCCTAGGATAGCAGGAGAAGGAAACCGTTGTCAGAAGCTTCTCACACAATATATATATATATAGTCAATGATCAATGCATGCATGGAAATAATCAGCGAGTAATCTCATCACAAGGCAACAGCAGTTGCAACATATTTTACCTCAATAAAAGAGATATCTTGCGTTTTGGCAAGTTTTCACTTTATCTCATACTTTTAACATTCAACTGATTATATCTCCAAAATTCACACTAGTTGATATCAACTGCATGTAATCTACAATACCTAAGGTCTATCTTGCTGTATCTGAATAAGTTCACAGTAAGAAAAGATCTGGCGTTTCCATAGTCTTGCCTGTAGTAAGATTGTCCGTTGCCAAAAGTATCCAACCACAATTGTCACACGTAGAGTACAATTGTTTGTCTACTAACCCACTAACACAGCGTTGCTGTTCTTCAGAAGCCTTTGAATCAGACTCCCAACGGACCAGATTCAGAAGGAAAATAATATACTTTCTCAACACCCTGAAATTCGCGACCTTCGTATGAGGGTATACGTAAACTCAGCACTATATACTCTAATCATGATTAAAAATAATATATTTCAGTCTCTAGCAGAACCCAATTATTATTCCGTACCAACAACCATTTCTTCTATTCACGAATAAAAAAGAAATCTTTACTCAGTATTAATTCCAAAATATAAAGCTACAAAATAACAATTTGATTCTGCTCTCCTAATTGTGAATTCTATTTCTGGACTATGATATTCTTTTTTTAAAATGTAAATTCTATTATGCTTGATTTATTCCTATTGCAACGTATTAGGAATCCTCCATTATTTCTAATATTCTCAATAGTTCATATTTAGTAGTAGTTTTGTATTATATATGTACTGTTATTTTCTACATTAATTCACCAATAGATAAATTGGCATTCATTGATGCTGTTATTTCCGGATCAATATAGACCTTCCTTTTCTTTTTCTTTTTGGTCCACTACAACTAGTGGAGCTGCTATTAGTGATATTTGCATCGCCATGCTTATTGGTGTATGGTGTCAAACTTTCGTTCCTAAATCTCTACCTCATCATTTCTTTCAATTCCCTTCCTGTTTCTGGCTGATTGCACATCTCGACAATTTCGCCGCACAAATCACTGAACAGCTCCCGTCCTTCCTCCATCCATCTATTTCTGTTTCCACTCTCTGAATCGCAGAAAAAAAATCGTTGCGGGATTGTGGCATCACCCTTTCACTGCTGCTGGTTCACCCATACATGATGCTCATTGTAGATCACTATCAATGCAAATGCTTCATCCGCTACAGAAAATATATCACTCAGCAAGTTCCTCTCCTTCCCTTGTTTGAAAGTGGATTTTGTCGGATTGATTGCCGACATGATTCTTGTAACAAAATAATAAAAATCTTCATTTTCCGCGTCATTGTATTTCCTGTATTGAGGGTTTAAAATACCTGAATCCTCATTTTCTGTGTCTTGAATAACTCCAACAGTACCAGGGAAGGTGATAGGGACTCAACCTTTGCTGTTATCGGCTGTATGGAAGTATCATCAGTATCAACGGGCAGCATGTTAGTGGTGTTGGACCAAAAATAGATTCCCAAATTCCTAATTTAAACAACTGATTCCCCAACCTGTATCTACCTATCTAGTTTTTTCTCGCTAATGTTTGTGAGTTGTGCTTCAATGCAGTCAGTACTGTCCCTACTTGTTTCCTATAAAAAGGAACAGAATGATGCCAGTGGAATATTTTGAGGCACCATAACCACTTGTGTTTTACCTGCCATTTCTGTTACATGCGCCGTTACCTCGTCATCAATAGGTATTCCGAAGTAAATTGTAGAGAATTTCAGGGTTATCGGCAAGGAATCGAGCAGGGTGGGCAGGTGAAACAGAGGACTTGAGGGGCCTACGATCTGATTGGGAGGCAGCCTTATAGACTCTGAGGATGTATGGAAGGCATCCCTGAGAGAAGCTTCATCTGCAGGTGGAAGCTCCTGCTGAACATGTTCATATGCTCGGCTGGTAATGGGCTTGGTAGAATTGGGGTCCACGAGGATGTCACCAAGGAGGTCGGATCGTAGGCATGCAACAAGCTTCTTTTTGTCGTCGGCAGTGAAACCAAGCCAATGCTTCATGCCATGCTTGGAGAGTGTCTGCCAAACTGTAGTGGGTAATGTTGTGGTTGGGTCGGGTGTTCTACCAGCTTTCTACACTGCATAATCCTGATAATCACCATCAAAGTCAATGGGAGGTGAATATGAGTCAGTATCGTCTGTTATGGCTGAAGATGTGGTCTGTGTCAATGAGGATAGGCCGTGAGCGTGTGCCTTAACAGAGTTTCGGCTACTCGGTTGTGATAGGGACGCCTGGGAATTCAACCTGGTTGCTTCAAGGAGGAGGGTATTCTTCAGCTCACTGATAGCGATAGCTTTGTGTTGTCGAAACCAGATGATATCCAGAGCCTGTGGAGGGTCCCTTCGTCAGCCTTCATTGCCTTCGGATTGAGTCAGCTCAACAACCACTTTCAAAAGGAAATGAACAATAGGGAACTTCATGTTATGGTACCAATGTTTTTTGATGTGATCCCTTAGCTGCTTGTCCACCGTTTCAGTTGTATCACTTAAAGCCTTAAGAATATCGTTATCTGTTATAAGCCTATATTTGCCGGTAATTGTACTCACTGCTTGTTCTCTTGTGTCACCGGCATTGCAACTCCCATCTCCCTGCATGGTTGCCTCTGTATGTTTATGTACCATTACTACCTTTCCCACCCCTATATGTTGTTCCCTCTGCAGTTGTCGTAAGTGTTTGGCCACTCCCTGTGCCAATATGTCATATGGGATTTGTTTCATGACACGTTTCACAACATCCTCTATATCGCAGCATTCTCCATTGGATGTTTTCTCTACCACCTTGGTTGTTGTCCCTTTTTTCTGTTGGTTCATTACTGTAGTGGTGGGTGTTTTGGTAATGATCAGTGTTGCTTCATTACTCTGGTTGATGGTGGTGCGCTCTTCCATGTTTGGAGTGGTAGTAGTGTTGTCAGTATCCTTTTTTTACTGCTGCCCTTGGCTGCGATAGTAGTTGTGGTATCACTGCCACACATTCTGTTAGTAATTTCCGCTGTTGTTTTCACTCTTCTTTTCTTACCGTTGTTGTCTCCTGTAGTTTGATGATCACCGGGACGGATGGTTTTGTTGTTTCGAACGGTTTTCCCCTCTGATTTCATATTTTTAATTTTATTTTGTGAATACAGTGTCAAACAAGAATCATGTGTTTCTTTTTGTGTGGTTTTGTGTGTGTACTAATAATTTTTTCGGGTTTCTTGTGCGTGTACAGTGTTTTGTGTGTGTGCAGTTTTTAATTTTCCTGTGTGTGTGTGTGTGTGTGTGTGTGTACGGTGTTTCATGTTTCGTGTTGTGTGTGTGTGTGTGTGTGTGTGTGTGTACAGTGTTTCGTGTATGTGTATGATGCTTTGTGTGTAGGCTTTTTCTGTGGGTTCTGTACTGTGATGTTTGCCCAAACTTCTTCTGTGTGCTGTCTGGCTTGGGTGCGCCCTTATTTATTTCTAGAAGTAGATCGCGTACCTGTGCAAGCCACCCCTCACACGCCATAATTTTTTCAAAAGGGAAACTTTTGATAACACTAAGGTTATGTATTTTAATCCTCTAGTCACCTGTAGGATCTCGTAGACTGCACCAAACATGGAAGACTGATCTTTGGGTGAGCCACTGACAAGGTTAGATCCAGTGAGGAACACAGTGGGAGACTTGGTGGAGGTGTTGGGGGAGAGGATAAATGCAGATGTACCCTGGAGGAGAATGGGGTCATAAGAGCCATCACAGACAGCACTTGCAGAGTCACTCGTAATGGCATCTGCAAGGGCCTGGCATCCATCCTGGGGAAGGGAGTATTGATGGAGGAGGACTCGGGGAGAAGCGCAGAGAGCATCAAATGCATCCTCTGGGGTGGCAGGAAGACACGCAAAAGGATTATAGGTTAAGGGATCGTCATATGGTGGATGGGAGACAAAGGTAGATGGACTTACAATCCGGAACACATTCTCACTGGAAAGGAGGGAGACAAGAGTGCCGGCACTAGCAGGTTTGGCACAAAGGACAGTAGGGGTGAGGCTGTAGCGGCCTCGGCCTTGCAAAGAGCCAACCTTCCAGCCAGTGGGACATTTGAAGAAGAGCCGGTCAGTAGAAGGACACAAAAACCAAGGCCACACAGAGGAAGACTCTGATGACAGCCAATGCCCCAGGTGGAAGGAGGGGTGGAGGGCTCTGTCAGAGGACAAGGCCAGTGGGGCTAAGAATGATTTCTGAAGGGCGCGTTGCCAAAGATGCAGAGCTGGGAGAAGCCATGGAGGGGGGCACCTGAGGCCAGTCAAGATGGGTGCGAAGATGGTTGGAGGACTGCAACTGGAAGGCCATTGGAGAAAGCCTTGTGCCATCCACAGTGCAGATATCAGCAAGGGAGATGGCCTGGATGGACATCCGGATGAGATTCAGAAAGGACAGTTCGGCACCCCAGAAGCCAGCAGTGACAAAAGCTTGCATGAGGTAGCAGTCATTCAATTGAAGCAGAGGAAGTGTAGGAAAGTCTTCCACCAAACTCACTGGGTGCATAGAAAAGAAATGTCACACATGCTTATACCAGCAAGGAGTGATATAAGAGGCATAAGGCTGGTAGGGGGTAATACCAAGATGAAAAGGAATGCCCAGTTCAAGCCTAAAGGCTTCAGCTGTAAGCCTGAGAATATGGCCCGTCTGGGAAACACGGACAGATTCCTGAAACAGAGTAGCAATGTGGCTGAATTCTTGGAGAAGAAATGGGTGAATGAAACCAAAGCCTTGATACAAAGATGGACCATAGAAGACCTTGCGAGGAAAGTCGCAAGACATGCCTGCCTTGTTGAGCACTGGGACCAGAGTTGGTTGGAGAATTCGGGTCCAGGTAGAAGCGCTGAGCTGAGTGACGGGCATGGGGTATTCAAAAGACTTCATAAATGAGTACTTGAAGGTGTAGATGGAGGTGTTCTTCTCACACTTGGAGGACCTCATTTGAGATCCAAAGGACTGAGAATGGGTCTGCAGGTGATCATCTTGAGCTTCCTCATTCCCATCCATAGAAATGTAGACACCCAAAGTCTTGTCAGCGTGATCAACCTCAAAACAATCAAGGGGGGACTGGACACCAGATTTGTCAGTGATGGTGAAAACACTGGGCATTTCATCGACAGAGCGATAGTCCCAACCAGAACCAGTCCACTTGAAATCAATCAAGTAGCAGAAGGACTTAGCAGGTTCAATAGCTCCACCAGTAGCAATGAGACCTCCAGCCCAGCAATCTAAAGCTGCCTGGAAATCAACAGCCAGAGCCTCACCAGAGGTAGTAGAGGAGGCACTAGCACAGAAAAGATCGGTATCATCCACAAAAGCAAAACCAACCAAAGAAACAAGCTGAAGGGATAGGGAGGTGAGGAGATGGACCCCATGGCCTGCATTCTGAATCATCTGGAAAAAGATGGTAGAAACCAGAGCCCACAGAGTAGGGCCAAGACCGTTGCCTTGTCCAATCCCACTTAGAGGAACAGATTCATCACCATACACAGGACCGGACCGGCCAAAGCCAGTTTTAATGTGATGGGTGGCACGCTGGAGAGTGGAGAGTAGAACCTCGCAAACATGAGCCGGAATCCCAAAGCTCTGAAGGGTGAGACTGGCAATGGGATGGGAGATTCGATCATCGCAGCCCTTGGCATCATTCATTGCAACCGCCCCGGAGTGGCGCTTCTGACGGAGGACATCACAGATGAGCTTCTTGTTGAGACAAGTGTTGATGGCTTTGTGATGCTTCCGGTTGCCATGCTGGTCAACTGCCACCGCATTGGCTTGTTCGGCATGAGCTAGAATGCGTTTACCAATCATCTTGTTGTTGATCTGAAACTCAGGAGACATCAGTTGGATGAGTCTCATCTTGTCAACACGGTATTCACCAGGTTTCTTGAAGATTTCAACATTGGTGATAACCTGCCAAGCAGAAGGCAAGAAGCCAGCGAGCAGAGGAGCAGTCCGCATCAAGGTGTCAAAGGAATTCAGTTGTGTGTCCAAAGCAAAGGATTTATGGTGGGAAAAACTGAGGCAAGAAGGCTTGCCAGCAGTGCGTTCCTTCTGACATTTCCAGGCAGCAGCATTGTCAGCAGGGCTAACAGAATAGTCAAAGGGAGCCAAAGGCTGAATAGCAGCAGGCACTTGAAGGCAAGTAAGGAATTCAGTCAGGTACTGGTCAGTTCCCGGAGGAGGAACGTAAGGCCAGCAAGGACCTTAGCTGAGGAAGGTCCAGTTCCCAAGTAACCGAAGGCCTGGATGAAAGAGGGAGACATGGAGGGAGTGTCCAGGCATTGTTGCTGACGGCAAACATTGGAGGCAGCCATGGCGGGCACCATAGCTGACTGAGACTCCAAGACTTGTTCAGTGCCATCAGATCCAACTGCAACAGCCTTTAGAACAGCAGTCTTATAAAGACAATCGTGGATAGAGCGGGCAGCAAGCCCGAGATCCCGTTGGAGCTGTTCACGGCGCATGCGTGCCCGAATCTGGGAGGCACTCTGGTTGTGGGGCTTGCCTTCAGTAAGAAGGGCATCCACCAAGCCTTGGTTGAAGGAGTCACGCCAAGAAGGAGCCAGAAGTTTGATGGCGCGGTATTGCTTGTAGGCTTGCTTCAAATGGAGGACAGCAGTGGCAAGATCACAGTGTTCACCCTTGTATAAGGAAAGCTTACAGGCCAAGCGCTTCACAATGGTGTGACTGGTGGAGACACCTTGCCGAAGCTGCACAATCCGCCTCCAGAAATCAATGGTGTCACGGTAGACTTGGAGCTTGGGAGACCAAGGGATCATGCCGGTGCGAAGCCGGCAAAGTCAGTTGTTCAACAGACAGCCGGATGGAAGCAGAGGTGGCATGGAGGACATCATAGGTAGTGATGAGAGTGCCGCGCACAGTGGTATCACCAGATAAATACAGCGCCACCAGATGCTCAAGCTTAGTCGGAAGGGCGAACACACCAGCAGTAGCAAAAGCATGTTTCACTTGCTGGATATAGCGCTGCTGAAGATGAGGGTGGGAAGATTTCAGGCGAGGAAGAGAGGATCGCACAGGAGGTGGAAGGTATTTGCCCAAGATGCTGCCATTACAAACTTCGATCCAGAGCAAGCAATGGTCAGAGGCCATGCCTTGCGCACCATCAAATGCACAGTAACCGGCTTGGAAGATATCAACATGCTCAGTAGCCCAGATGGCGTCAATGGGAGTCCTGGTGGTATTCCTATTGTAGGTGGCAGGTGGGGAAGTTGAATGGTGTGTAGTCAAGATGGCATCCTTGAAGCCAAGTGCTTTGAGCTCAGAGGAAAGACCATCAGACCAGGACATCAGAATTATGGGCAATCCCTAAAATGACGGAGTCACCAGCCTCTAAACACGCCTGAGGGGCAGCTGTGAGGTCATGTCGAAAGAGGATGCGTGGGTTGGGACAGGGAAGATCCTGCTCAGCCTGGAAGTAACGACAGTGTTGGTTCCAAACAGAGCCAAGGTCCCTGTCATTTTCTACAGGGCAGTAGGCAGAAAAGATGGTAACCGTAGCTTGAGCCCTGCAGTTGAAACCTGACAAAGGTCCACCGGCCAAGCCCAGATGGATCAGCCCCATGGGCAAGCTTGTGAGAATGAAAAAGCCGGTCAATGGTAAAACCCGTAACACCAGGGAGGCGCCAAGTGCCTGGTGGAGGCCTCATGCTTGTTGCTAGCAAGGTAGGTGAAACTGGAAGGGTAGGCCTGTTTGATGCGAGAGTGGAAGAGGTCACAGAGGGGAAGCTGATGCTCATTCAGACAATGCTCAGCGTAGAGGGCAATCCCAGCCTTACTTTGAGCAATTGGCCGAGAGTTGTGACGAGAGCAAGACATTAAGGCTGACTTCCGCTGGGGACCAATATTTTGGAAGGTAATGAGGGTGGAGTTGGAGGAAGGAGCCTGGGGAAAGGGATGGCCAAAATCATCAGCATCCTTAGCAACAAGGATGGCCCCATGAAGATCAGATTGTACAAGACTGAGAAACAGGAGGAGACAAGGAGGAGGAAGAAGGACTGGATGAATCCAGGGGGGAAAGAGAGTTGGGGACCTCCCACCAGGCCCCAATGGAGATATCCTAACCATGATCAGAATCAAACCGTGTCTGTTGCATGGCGGAGAAAGGTGGCAGCAACCCTGGATGAAGCACCAGGAGGCACTTCAAAGGCATCGCTGGGGGGAGCATAAGGGGGGTGGACAAATCAAAGTGAAACACTGAGAGCCCCAGTTGGAGCTGCGCAGGTGGTGACACTGGATGCAACCCTGGATGGAGCACTGGGAGGCACTTCAAGGGCAGTGCTGGGGGAAGCACAGGGAGGGTGTGCAGATCAAAGTGAAACACTGAGATCACCAATGGGAGCCGCGCTGATGGTGACACTTGAGGCAACCCTGGATGGAGCACTGGGAGGCACTGCAAAGGCATTGTTGAGGGAAGCACAGGGAGGGTGTGCAGATCAAAGTGAAACACTGAGATCCCCAATTGGGGCCGCGCTGGTGGTGACACTGGCAGCAGCCCTGGAGGAAGCACCGGGAGGCACTTCAAGGGAAGGGCGGGGGGAAGAACAGCGAGGGTGTGCAGATCAAAGTGAAACACTGAGATCCCCAGGTGGAGCCGCGCAGGTGGTGACACTGGAAGCAACCCTGGAGGAAGCACTGGGAGGCACTTCAAGGGCATCGTTGAGGGAAGCACAGGGAGGGTGTGCAGATCAAAGTGAAACACTGAGATCACCAGGTGGAGCTGTGCTGGTGGTGACACTGGCAGCAGCCCTGGTTGAGGCACTGGGAGGCACTTCAAGGGCAGTGCTGGGGAAAGCACAGGGAGGATGTGCAGATCAAAGTGAAACACTGAGATCACCAATGGGAGCCGCGCAGGTGGTGACACTGGAAGCAACCCTGGAGGAAGCACGGGGAGGCACTGCAAAGGCATTGTTGAGGGAAGCACAGAGAGTGTGTGCAGATCAAAGTGAAACACTGAGATCCCCAATTGGGGCCGCACTGGTGGTGACACTGGAAGCAGCCCTGGTTGAAGCACTGGGAGGCACTTCAAGGGCAGTGCTGGGGGAAGCACAGGGAGGGTGTGCAGATCAAAGTGAAACACTGAGAGCCCCAGGTGGAGCTGCGCAGGTGGTGACACTGGATGCAACCCTGGATGGAGCACTGGGAGGCACTTCAAGGGCAGTGCTGGGGGAAGCACAGGGAGGGTGTGCAGATCAAAGTGAAACACTGAGAGCCCCAGTTGGAGCTGCGCAGGTAGTGACACTGGATGCAACCCTGGATGAAGAATTGGGAGGCACTTCAAAAGCAGTGCTGGGGGGAGCACAGGGAGGATGTGCAGATCAAAGTGAAACACTGAGATCACCAATGGGAGCCGCTCTGGGGGTGAACTGGAAGCAACCCTGGAGGAAGCACTGGGAGGCACTTCAAAGGCATCGTTGAGGGAAGCACAGGGAGGGTGTGCAGATCAAAGTGAAACACTGAGATCACCAGGTGGAGCTGCGCTGGTGGTGACACTGGAAGCAGCCCTGGTTGAAGCACTGGGAGGCACTGCAAGGGCATTGTTAAGGAAAGCACAGGGAGGGTGTGCAGATCAAAGTGAAACACTGAGAGCCCCAGGTGGAGCTGCGCAGGTGGTGACACTGGATGCAACCCTGGATGAAGCACTGGGAGGCACTTCAAGGGCAGTGCTGGGGGAAGGAAAGGGGGGGGGGGGGGTGCAGATCAAAGTGAAACACTGAGAGCCCCAGGTGGAGCTGCGCAGGTGGTGACACTGGATGCAACCCTGGATGAAGCACTGGGAGGCACTTCAAAAGCAGCGCTGGGGGAAGGACAGGGAGGGTGTGTAGATCAGAGTGAAACACTGAGAGCCCCAGGTGGAGCTGCGCAGGTGGTGACACTGGATGCAACCCTGGATGAAGCACTGGGAGGCACTTCAAGGGCAGTGCTGGGGGAAGCACAGGGAGGGTGTGCAGATCAAAGTGAAACACTGAGATCCCCAATTGGGGCCACGCTGATGGTGACACTGGAAGCAGCCCTGGTTGAAGCACGGGGAGGCACGGCAGTGCTGGGGGAAGAACAGGGAGGGTGTGCAGATCAAAGTGAAACACTGAGAGCCCCAGGTGGAGCTGCGCAGGTAGTGACACTGGATGCAACCCTGGATGAAGAATTGGGAGGCACTTCAGAAGCAGCGCTGGGGGAAGCACAGAGAGGGTGTGCAGATCAAAGTGAAACACTGAGATCACCAATTGGAGCCGCGCTGGGGTTGCCACTGGAAGCAACCCTGGATGGAGCACTGGGAGGCACTTCAAAGGCATTGTTGAGGGAAGCACAGAGAGTGTGTGCAGATCAAAGTGAAACACGGAGAGCCGTAGTTGGAGCTGCGCAGGTGGTGGCACTGGATGCAACCCTGGATGAAGAACTGGGAGGCACTTCAAAAGCAGCGCTAGGGGAAGCACAGGGAGGGTGTGCAGATCAATGGAAAACACTGAGATCCCCAATTGGAGCCGCGCTGGGGGGACACAGGAAGCAGCCCTGAAAGAAGCACTGGGAGGCACTGAAAAAGCAGCGCTAGGGGAAGCACAGGGAGGGTGTGCAGAGCAAAGTGGAACACTGATAGCACCAGTTGGAGCCGCGCTGGAGGTTACACGGGATGCAATCCTGGGTGAAGCACTGGAAGGTACGCCAAAAGCAATACTGGGGGAAGTACAAGGAGTGAAGCCTGGTGCAGGTCGAGGATAAACACGGTGGAGAGGACAAGTTGGTAAACATGAGGAACGGAAGAAGAGGAAGGGAAACTGAGGGATGCAAAAGTGGAATTTGGAGAGGTAGGCCTTCCACCAGGTCGGAAGCAAGGGATCCGAACCATGATCAGATGCATACCGTGTCTGTCGCACGGAGAGGAGAGAAGCTGGAGCAGAGCTGGTGGAGGCATTGGTATGGCTCAGTTTGCTGACACTAGCATCGTTGCTGGGAGAAAAAGCTGTGGAGGTGAGACCAAAGCACAGAGCAGAGGAGAGGGCTGTGGAGCGCTTGGCAGCAGGAGGCAAAGTTCCGCCATGGCAGTGCCACCGGAGAGGGCAGCAGTTGGAGGGGCACCCAGAACAGAAGTGATGTTGGAAGTACCGGTAGCAAGAGTAGACATGGACTGGCCATCATCAAAACCACACCCACCACTGTCCTCACAAACCTGAAAAGAGAAGTGCATATCAAGGTCAAAAGTAACAGCGTTGGAAAGGGAGTCAATGCACAGATCATCATCAACAAGTTCCCAATCACAGACATCACCACTACCAAAGAAGGGAAGAGCATCCTCCGGCTCCTGGTCCGGCGCAGGGGCATTTTCAACAACCCGTCCTTCAGTGGGACTCCAATGAAAATCCTCCATCTGAGTGAAACACTCAGTAGAAAACCATTGGCAAACACAAGAGCCATACTGAGCCTCCAGGAAGATGGGGAGAAATGACAGCATGGTTTGAGCTTCAGCCGAGGTAGTAGTAGTGTTGTACAGGGCCAGGATTTCACCATGATAGGAGCTGGTTCTCCAGTTTGTCGATTGTGGTATTATAGGGCTGGGCATATAGGTCCCATCCCAGGTCCATCAGTTTAGCCTGTTGCAAAGGCGTCAAATTGGAGTCCAGAATCTCCTGCATTTCAGTCTCGTTGAAGCTGCAGGGTGCCATTCCGAGGATTGCTCCACTTTCCCACAAGCATTCTGGTAGATAGCTCTGGAGCTCAGCCATTCGATTGGCCCACGAGCGGATGCCATGCTTGAGGTCAATGTGAGCAGTCCGCATGTAGCGGCGTAGATTGATGTATGCGCGCTGGCCGGTGAGATCATTTCCGAAGATTTTGAGTTTGAGGGCATACATGCACTCCTGGATGATGTCCTTCTTGTACTCCTCTGTTGCGTAGTAGCGTAGGTGCGTTCCTGGCATTCCAGGGGCTTCGGTTCCTTCATCTGGTGAGAAGTTCTTAGTGCCAATGCGCGGGTCCTCTTGGGGTGTCGTTCCTCCGGTGGGTACCGCTGCTGATGTTTTGGTTGCATTGGTGGCCGTTTCTTTGCTAGCTGCAGTGTCCCCCCCCCCCCCCCCCCCCCC
Source organism: Pseudo-nitzschia multiseries (assembly GCA_037355745.1). NCBI lineage: Eukaryota > Bacillariophyta > Bacillariophyceae > Bacillariales > Bacillariaceae > Pseudo-nitzschia > Pseudo-nitzschia multiseries. The sequence continues at coordinate 12,005,511 of CM074783.1, forward strand.
CCCGTCGCATTTGTCGTGTTCCTAGTTGGTCCAGTCTTTGCAGTTTCCGGAATTTTGGTGGGGAGGGGCTTGCCATAGCAACATGCTTCTGTGATCCGTTTTTGCACCAGTTTATCATGGTGGTCTTTGCCCGGAGCGTCTTGGAGATAGGTCCGTGCCAGGGTTCTTTGGACAATGGAAAGCGCTTCATTAGTAACAATACGCTGCAATATGGCAATTCTCTGCTCACCTTTGAGCTTGTCATTGCCAGCAATCTTCCTGTCAAAGTCTCTTTTCCAGATGATGAAGAGTTCCGGTCGTTCAGTACCAGCAAGTACTTTCAAAAAGTCACTGAACGCGACTCCTCCATTCTCACTGTCGATGCTCATCTTCACTGTGGTGGCATCCTCTGGCCAATCCTTGCAAGTGAACTTGAAAGGGAATCTGTTTGGTCTGTTTGGATGCCATGGTGGGTTAGTTAGTTAATTTGTCAACTGTAGCTCCAATATTTTTGTTGCTTCTGTTGATTTTGAGCTGGAACTGGAAAAAGTGATTTTTCTTCAGTTCGCTTTGAGATCTACGGGTTCTCGTGGTTTCTTGTGTTGTAACTGTACTTTCCCCTCCAGTGTGGGTTCTCCACCACTGGTTTTGGCACTGGTTTTCGTTTTTAGTATAGAGGGGGGAGTTACTCCTCTCTTAACGTCCCGGGATTCAACTCCCGTGGGTTCTCCATTGTTGCTCTTCTCTTAAGCGTACGTTGGGTCGGTCCCGCTTACTCATTCCCATGGGGATGGTAGGTCGTGGATTCCGTTATATACCAGTCTGTATATCTTTTATACTGTGGTTGGTTGGTAGGCCTTCTTCGGTCTGTCCTTCCTTTAAGTGTTGGTCTAATGAGTCCAATCCACTTTTATGTGTCACTTTTTCGACACTCATTATTTTCGATTTGTTTGTTTGTCGACCATGGTCCTGTTGAGGTCCTTAGGTGTCTCTTTTGTTGCTGCTGTTCCATCTAATGGTACCAGCTGCTACTGGGGTTGGTGTTCCTTAGTGCTGCAGACACTGGTGGTTCCTTATCCCTGTTTTGCTTCTTTGCGCCTCCATTTTTTGGCAGTTCCGGTCTCGCCGGTTTCTCGGCCAATCGATTGCTTTCCTGCTCATGGTCATCAGCGCTCAGCTTGATTTTAAAATCATGCCATACCCCGGGTCTACTAGTGATTAGAATAGTAGTGATATGCAAATTGTGAGCTCTATCGATTAGTCTATTTGCTATTGGATCCAGCAGTCCCCTAATCGGCCATTCAGAGACTCGCTGATCTTTTATTCCCAGTCCCGATTACACTCGTGACTGATTCCGATGCACGGCATCAACAGAGAGAAACAGTGGCCACGACCAGTTGTCCCTAGTACGGATTCCCAGAAGAACACGGCGCAAGGTGGTGGCACCCAGGCCGTGGCCCAAATCTACAGGAAGATCCAAGTCAACAACAACACCTAGAACAGAAGCAGTTTCATGGGTCTTGATGAACTTGGCTTGACGGTGCTTGGCTTGACAAAGGGTCTTCAGCTTGGAAGGGGGAAGGCAGCGGTCAGAGGGATTGGTGGCAGTCTCAATGAACTTGTAGAATTTACCATCAGGTAGGGATGCTATATCAGAAGCAGAGCAGCGATTGAACTGGGCCTTCAAAAGCTTGACAGTCTGAAAACGCTTGGTAGAATCACACAAAATATGTGCAGGTGGGACAGGGGAGGGATCGGGAGTTCGTGAATTGTCGAGCCGAATATTCTTCCAGATGACAGCAATAGGGAAGGCTTGAAACCGAGGATGGGTCTGGAGCAGTGCATTGTAATGATCAAGATCAAAACTCTGCATATAGGACCCTAGCAGGAAACCACATGTGACAGTAGTAGAGGCTTGAATATGATCGTACTTGAAGGTCCATTTCACGGTCCTTGAGTCACTGAAGGAGAGTGTCAGACAGCAGAGTATCCACAGGGACACTGTGGCCTATGTAGAACTGAAGGTGGGATGCAGCTCTAACCCTGAGCCAGAGTGAAGCAACGTAGAGTTCAAGAGTTTGCCGGCCAGGCAGGGTAGACCAGAGCTTGGGGACTGGCTTAGCCTTGGGGTTGATGCTGGCGCAGGAAGGAAAAACATAGAGGACCAGCTTTTGGTCTACAGACCAGAGCAAGCTGAGTGCATCAGTCAGGGACTCCAGCATTTCATTGTACAAGTCACTAGGGCAAGGTGACATCAGCCTGGGGAGAGACAGAGTGAAGTAGGAGCTGTAGGAGCACTTGGTACCTTCAGTGGCATCAACCGGAGCCCTGGAATCACTGGAGCAAACCCCACGCCGTTGAAGAAAGTGACCGACAGAGGAGGAAATAACCGAAGCAGCACCAACAGAAGGGAAAAAGGAGACAGACCAAGAGCCTGACACCTGGGTGGAAGAGTTGGAGGCAGCTGTAGGAGCTGGAGCAGGAGGCTTGGTCTTGAAGAACCAGTGAGAGCCAAGGACCCTGTTGGCAGACAGCCAAACCTGCCCTTCAGTGCTAGGCATAAGGTTGCCTTCACAGTACAGGTCATCAAAGCATTCAGGAGACATCTTGGCAAGACCAATGAGACATTTCCTGAGGGCTTGGCCGGGAGGGGATTTGGTCCACTCGGCAGAGCCTTGGAAGCAAGCCAAAGCCAGGGAAACCAGAGACTCCACAGTAGCAGACCTCCAATCAGGAGCATCGGGATTGACCAAGGCATACACTGGAGCAACCAAGAGGCGGCAAACATCGTGAATTGGATTTCTTGTCACGTCCATCCTTCTTGCTGAAGAAGTGGGTAGAACTAGGAGAGGCATTCCAAACCCGGGTCTGAGCTGGCAACTTCCGGAGGTGTTGGATGGAAGATGGAGTAGGACAACGACCATCACCATAAAAGCACCAAATGAAGGAAGCAGAGTGGGCCTGATTGGCAGCAGCCAGAGCCTGCTTATGAAGTGCTTGACAATCCAAGCCAGGGGAGGGAGTCAGGGAGGGGGACGGCTGGAGGAGAGGCTGCTTAAGAGCTGGGATCAGAGGTACAGGCGAGGGAAGAGGGGGGTTCGTAGGGGCAGGAGGTGCTGGCTGAAGAATTGAGGGAGTCAGGACAAGCTGCTTGAGAGCGGGAGGCTGAAGGGGAGGGGACTTAGGAGCGGGCTGTTTAGAGTCACGACGAGGAGCGGGCTTCTTAGCAGACCAAGTAGAGGAGGCCACGGAGGAATCAGAGGAAGAGACAGACATGGAGGTAACGAAGGATTGGCTGGCCGAGGAAGAGGAAGCAGACAGAGATGCATTGTTCCGGGGACAAAGAGAGGAAGGAGAAGGAGTGGCCCTGGTAGGATCAGGGGTAGGGGGGAGGACTTCTTCAGATGGGCGCGCTTGGGGTAACAAGAGCCAGAGGAGCGGGCAGACAAAGAAGACAGAAAGGGGGTAGCCTTGAGTCTCTTCTTGGGGGAAGCAGAAGAGTGGCCTGCAGGGGGCTTGGTGGGGGTAGGCATGCTGGGAATGGTGGTAGGGGAGACTGATAAGGAAAAATGTGATAACGCAGTCAATTTCTGGAGTCGGGGAACAGGGATGGTACCGGCGTGTTTGCAATAGCGAGGGAAAGCCGTTGACAATAAGTGAAGGGGTGGAGGGGGAGATGCAAAGCAACGAAAATTTGGTGACTGAGAAGCAAGAAGTTGGTGTCCGTCAGATCCGAATCGATGGGGGGGGAGAGTCGATAGAGGCGGCGCCGGTTGATGATGCTATAGCCTCAGGATCAATTGTTGTTGCAGCCGGTTGGGGAATCAAAGGGATCAGAAGCGAGTCAATTGAGGGGGCTGCCGCTGGATGGTGTGATTGTTAGCAGATCAGATTTGAGGGGATGGAGAATTCTGCGACGGAGAAGCAAAGAAAAGTCGAAAATTCAGTGACGGGAATCAGAGCAGAATCAATGCGAAAGCTCCTGTTGTTGGATGGTGCAAGGGAGAGAACTGCTATGGTGGGACGGATCAGAGCCGGTGCAATCTAAGGAGGAGGCCGGATGGTTTGATCGAGGCAATGGGGCTGCGGATGGAGCTGCGAGCGCTGTGTCAGCTGGCATCAAATGGGGAAGGACGCTGGTAGAGGGTGCAGGCGATCCGATGAGGGGGGAATCAGAGCAGACGATCAAAGGAGCGGCGGGTAAAGCGATGGAGGGGAGCTGGGGAAGGAGTCGATCAAAGATGAGTCTGCTTGTTGGTGGAGATGGGGCAGCTGTCGGATGGGTTGCGGCGGCTACGTAGAAACTGTACTGGAGCCAGCGTAGAAAATTATGGGTGGTGACCGGGAGCTCCGACCGAAGACGCCGTAAGGGGATCCAACAAAGCAACCAAAGCAACCAAGGAGGCACCAAGCAACCAAACGGATAGCTAGAACAGAGGGAGCAGCTCTAAGAAGGTAGAGGTAGAGCCTGGTATCAGGAGAAACAGAGCGGAAGGGGAGGAGATAAGATAAAGGAATTTGGTGTAGAATCCTACGTGTTTTGAGTACTGGAAATTCGGAACGTCGGACAACGTTACGAGACGCAAAGTTGTATTCTAGGTCAAAAATATAACCATATTCATAAATTTCACAAATGAATCGAGTCCAGGTGGTTGCTCCTGCTACAATGAGAGCCTCACAAATGTGGTTGCATGGTTCTTGAGGAACATCCAAAGTTGTGTGTAGGATACGAGCAAGTTTCAAATCAAATGATGGGAACAGTGATTTGAGATTGGAATCCGACATGTTGGATTGGTGGATGGGCATAGCGCCACTATTTTTGTCAGTTTGGACTTGTGTCAAAGAAAATTGGATATCTCTGTCAATATTGGGAGATAGAGGACCAGGATGGCACCGGTATGTTCAGAATACTAAGGGGGAATCGTTTTCAATGAGATACGACGGGCCGTTGAAGTGGCGAGGTGGCGAAGCGACGAAAATTCGTTACCGTTGTTTGTTGTTGTTGTTGTTGTTGTTGTTGTTGATAAACGTCGTGTTTGCAATAGCGATGGTAATTGCAATACGACGTGAAGGAGACGTGGCGTTGTTGTTGCTGCTGCTGTTGCGCGGTGAAACAGCGTCGTTGACGAGTAATCGATCGTGGAATCGGTTATTGTCGTGGTTGTCGCTGTTGTTGCGGTTGTCGTGTCTTGTGCTTGGTGATCAATATCTCCATCAATATTGGGAGATAGAGGATCAGGATGGTACCTTCGTATCTGCAGTAACGAGGGTAAGCCGATTTTGATGAGATGTGTCGTTCTGTGGTAACAATCGGCAATGGGGTTGCAAAACGACGTCGTTGGCGAATACGTTGTCACGTCTGTCTTGGAAACCAGAATGGTATGGGCGTGTCCACAACAACAAGGGAGATCGCCGAACGTAGATTCTTGTGTATCAAGAAGGTGATTGATCGCAGAATCAAATCGTAAGCATCGTAGTAGGTCTGATAACGCAAGAATTATCAATGGAATAATTGTGGTCGGTGGTTTATGTTGCTTAGCACAATCAAATGAGCGTCAGCGGGTCCCTGACAAAGTTGGTGTCACGAGGAGCGTAGGCGCGTGAAAATATACAATCCGGGATCGTGTGTTCTTGGATGGAGATATTGCTATTGGCGTGTCCAATGCAATGGGCTTCTATTAAAGACTTTGGCGTGTCCGATTTGTGTCTTTCTTGTGTGTATTGGATCAGAGGACTATCGAATTGATCGGTGGGTTTTCTGTCGGATTGTTTGCGGCGGTTCTTCTTATGCAAGCTGCCTTTGAGCTTGCGACTGTTAATCTATTAATTTCCTTCTGAATCTGGTTCGTTGAGAGTCTGATTCAAAGGGTTCTGAAGAACAGCACCGCTGTGTAAGTGTGTTAGTAGACGAATTATTGTACTCTACGTGTGACAATTGTGGTTGGGTACTTTCGGCAACGGATAATCGGACTACAGGCGAGACTATGGAAACGCCAGATCTCTTCTTACTGTGAACTTGTTCAGATACAGCAAGACAGACCTTAGTAATGTAGATTACAGGTAGTTGGTAGGAACTAGTGTGAATTTTGGAGATATAATCAGTTGAATGTTAAAAGTATGAGATAAGAGAGTAATCTTGCTGGAGAGCATGATATCTCTTTTAGTGCAGTGATGAATACAGTACATCACTAATACTTCATACAGCACTGTAGAATCATGTGCTATCGAACCTCTCTCTATATATATGTATGCCATGAGAAGCTTCTTCGAACCTCTCCTTCTAATCGTGATCATCGAAACAGCAGTTACTAGGACATATATATTGCAAGAGTACATATATATATATATATACATCGTGAGAAGCTTCTTCGAACCTCCTGTTTGATCATAAGTATCGAAAACACATGATTGGAAGTATCAAAATGACTATACCGGAACCAGGCAATTCACCTTGTTTTGATCGGGAAAACAAAAGGAATCTTGCTTCCAATCTTAAGTATCAAACTTCGATCGTGAAAACAGAAAGAATGGGCCTTCCCGGTCATTTACCATAAGATATGAGCTGGATGCAGTCATCGAACATTCCAATCCTGTTTACAGAGATACTCCAATCTTGCTCACAGAGGTGCATATGACGCGATCGGTAGTATTGTACCACTCCAGCTGTAGTACTATAAATTACGTAGGAATCTACGTAAGTTCAAATACCGGCCTTTGGTTCCCTTACATACGTACAAAAGGAATTTAATAAAAGTTGTTCCCAATATGTATTTGATGAGTCATGATAAATGTATTCATGGCTTGGACCGGATGGTTTGGGAGTCATTACCCAATAAGGCAGTTTGTGCCCTGAAATTTCACCAAAAATACCCTCATGTTTGCCATTTAGAGAGACAAACCACCACATTTCCAGCATTCTGTGGGGAAAAGTTGTTCCCAATATGCATTTGATGAGTCATGATAAATGTATTCCTGGCTTGGACTGGATACTTTTGGAGTCATTACCCAATAAGTTAGTTTGTGTCCTGGAATTGCACCCAAAATACCCTCATGTTTGCCATTTGGAGAGACAAACCACAACATTTCCAGCATTCTGTGTGACAAAGTTGTTCCCAATATGCATTTGATGGGTCATTCCCAATATCCATTAGATGAGTCATGAGAAATGTATTCATGGCCCGGACCGGATAGTTTGGGAGTAATTACCCAATAAGTTAGTTTGTGCCCTGGAATTGCACAAAAAATACCCTCATGTTTGCCATTTGGAGAGACAAACCAAAATATTTGCAGCATTTTGTTGGGCAAAGTTGTTCCCAATATTCATTTGATGAGTCATGAGAAATGTATTCATGGCTTGGACCGGATACTTTGTGAGTCATTACCCAATAAGTCAGTTTGTGCCCTGGAATTTCACCAAAAATACCCTCATGTTTGCCATTTGGAGAGACCAACCACGACATTTCCAGCATTCTGTGGGGCAAAGTTGTTCCCAATATGCATTTGATGAGTCATGAGAAATGTATTCATGACCTGGACCGGATACTTTGGTAGTCATTACCCAATAAGTCAGTTTGTGCCCTGGAATTGCACCAAAAATAACCTCTTGTGTGCCTTTTGGAGAGACAAACCAAAATATTTGCAGCATTTTGTGGGCGATGTGGGCGTCCAGCCGGTCGGGGGGGGGGGGGTAGCGTGATGAAGGGGAGGGGGATTGGACGCGGGGCTTGGACCGAGGCCTGGGGGGAGGGAATTGGACGCGGGGCTTGGACCGAGGCCTGGTGGGAGGGAATTGGACACGGGGCTTGGACCGAGGCCTGGTGGGAGGGGATTGGACGCAGGGCATGGACCGAGGCCGTGTCAAAACGAAACGCACGCGTATGGGCTTACCTAGTTCAGGTGTGAGTTGTAATGGTGGTGGATTAGAGGGATGATTAGACGGAGGAGGAGATAGTCGTTGTGAGGAAGGATCAGGTGGGGGAGTAGATAGTCGTTGTTGAGGCAGGGCCCCCCTCGGTGAGTGAGAGGGTAGGGTCAAGGCGCCGAAGGGGCGCTTGCCATTCTGTCATACTACAAAGGCGGCTTGGCACCAAGTCCAGACTTGGTCCTGTTCACTGCTAGTGATGGCACCATGGTCATGGATGTTCCTGCAATTGGAGAAGCAAACAAAGGTGCCAGGAATGGCACCTGTCTCTGCCATCTGGGCGGGACAAGGGAAGGGTACCTTTGTCTTTCATGGTAGCGATGACCTCCCTCAGCCAGGAGCGTTTGACTTTGTTGGCTACACCAGTCGCCTGTAGCCGGGGATCCAGGCTGGGGTTGGACACCCGGGCCCCCCTGGCGGAGCCTTGGGTGGGGCTGGGGGTAGTCTTACCTGGCTGGGTGGGGCCTGCTGCAAGGGGAGTAGGGCTTGCAGCGGGGGGCAGCCACGGCAGCTACGCGGCACAGGTGCCTCAGGGCCGCCACATTGGTGACATTGGGGAGCCAGTAGAGGTTCTGGGTGATTCTGAAGGCTTGGAAGTCCTTCCCAAAGTCGGGGGAAGGGACAGTGAAGGTTGAGCCCCATTGTTCCTCTAGCCAACCTCGCACCCGGATCTGGAAGTAGTATACAACAATGGAGGGGGTGATGAGCTCCCCCAGTTCATTGGCAATTGCTTGGCATAGAGGCATTTGCTGGAGCTTGAGCTTGGCGAGTCCCTTCTGATAGCCCTGTACAACAGGGTGGTGCATGCCTAAAAGGGTGGCCAGGACGGCCAGATAGCTTTCCAGTTGGGTTGTAGTCTCAGTCCAGTTGATGGGTAGGTAGGCCTTGGTCTTCTGGAGCTCCAGGGAGTCTTTCAAGGTGAGGGAGGTGCCTTCGGTGGAGATCATGGTGTCATAGGCAGCCACCGTGGCTGCTGCTTCCTGTTCCCTCTTCAAGGAGGCTGCTGATCCATCGGGGGGCGTGAAGGCCAGAGGGAGGATGCCATCCGCCACATCAAATGGGTCAGTCCCATGAAAGTTGCCATCCTGGAACTTCTGGAGTGCAGCTGTGGTGACCAAGGGTGCTTGGATGAGGAACTCGGCGGCGCAGGTGGCCACTTGGCTCTGGAAGATCATGTGGGTCTTCTCGTGCTTGCCTTTCTGGGCCCAGGCTTGGTAGATGGGGGGCAGGTCGGCTTCCTCAAGCTTGCCACACAGCAGCAGGAGGCGCTGGGTGTACAAGGGGCCCCAGGGTGTTCTTGACAGTGCCTGGGGGGCGAAGTTGGTCTAGGCCCTCGCTGAGCTTGAGCTGTTGGTTGGCGAGGGCGGTAAGGGTAGCTGCCAGCGTCAAATCTACCCCTGCTGGCTGGCCGGGTGCCGGCTGCTGCCCCGGATGGGAGGGGTGCTTCAAGCCCAGGAGGTCCCGGTATAGTATCTGATTACGCATGTACAAGGTCAGGCCGGGCTCCCCTTAAAAGGGGATGCCGGGTGTGGCAAAGTGGACACCTCCATCTGCCATGGTGGGATCGGTACCTGCAGCTCGGAGGGTATTCAGTAGGGGGGTGCAGGTAAGTGCCAGGTTGAGTGTGTCGAGGTAGGGGTAGATGATGTTCAAGACTTGGATTGGACTACGTCCGAGAACTGTTTCTCTACCCCCCGCGGGCTACCGTGCGGTATTTTTACAATTCTTGACCCTATTTTTTAAATTTCCTATCTTTTTAGGTCGCGTGTCTACTAAAATACCTCGCGCGTCGCACACCTTTACTTTTGAGACAATATCTCGTCACTTCTCAAATAAAATAACTATTTTAGGGTTAAGGATATCATATTCCTTTCGTGACAAGCACTATTTTGTGTACAACTTGTGCACGAATGACTTATTTCATTTTCTCAACATGTTGCCACCATACCGGTATAACGGGCTCCGTCCCAAATCCTCCAACTCCAACTCAAATCCCGACTCCAACTCCAAGTTGAATCCACCCCAGGCGGGCTATTGCACTCAAGGGTTTGGTTCCTGTTTAATGGCAGGAAGATCCGTTGTGTTTTCAGAAGCTACACTGTCGGAATCGTCTCCAAAATCTGAATCGTTCTTCAATTACCCAGAAGGTGGATTGATTGTTACATTCGGAACGACTTGATGATTGCTAGGTGGATCAAGGATTCCATTGTTAACATCTGGATGCTTGCTTTTTCGTGCACGAATCTTACGAATCTTTTTTTTGTGTCAAGCAATCTCTTTCTTGTAATAAACAATCATTTTCCGGTGTTCTTGTTCGAGATCGGCTGGGTGTTCTTGTTGTACTTCGGCTAGAAGATCCTGAACCATCTTTTGTATTTTGGAAATTCCCTCCATGGTTGGTTCGATTGTCGATTGGAAGATTAGTATTAGTAGGATTAGTCGAGTAGATTGTCGATTCGAAGATTATTTTGTAGTGACATCTAACACGTTGGTTTTGGTTTTGCTGGTCGGAAAGAAAATGAAATAATGAATTATAATGAAGAAGTACTAGTGAAAATAATGTATTACTAGTATTCACTAGTAATAACTCATGCAAAATAGCGTAGTTGGTTTTACGGGTACATGAAAGTCGGAATCAACGTGATCGTAATCAACAACGCAATTGTCCACGATTTCCATTTCAATAATCAATAACGCAATTGTCAACAATTTCCATTTAGATTCACATTTCCGTGCACCGTATGGAAGAACTGACGCGCCTGACAACGAATGTTTGGAATAACTGATGGGAGTGACCCGTCCAGCGCTGTGTATTAACCCTCTTAAGGAGTTGACTGTACATACTGTTCACTACTAAACATATTGTACGAGGAATGTTGCAATCATCACTAAGTAGTAATGCATTTACTTTACGGACCATTTTTGCAATCAAAGTATGGTAGTAAGGAAATCTACCCTACAAGAAAACACATCACACACAAAATAACACATGTAATTTTTTCCTTTCAACGATTCATCTTTCCGACCTCTGTCTTTTCGACCCATTCTACTGATATTTTCCTTCAAACAACTCCGCAACATCATGCCTCCTGTTATCAAACCCCTCTTCTATTCTACTGCCGTTGTTGCGCACAGAATGGCAAAAACTCCAAGTTTTTAGGATATAAATCCACGGCAAACAAGCAGGGTACTTTGAAATACGTCTCTATTGGCCTAAGAAGTGTTGTCACTCTAAAAATCGACCGAAAGGATAGGATAATTAAAATTTAAAGAGATGTGAGCATATCATGAGATTGCTCTGTTACTGTGTATTTTACTGTATTCGACCGGTATCCCTGTGTTAGTGCTGTATGTAGGGATGTCTAAACCGGTCGTCGTAGATCATGTGTAATTCGTCATAAGACAGAGAACACATGATGTGACGTAGATATCTTGATACTTGAAGTCATTTTATCTCTGTAGGAGTATAAGTAACTTTTCAAGTGTAGAATGGATACAATAATTGCTGTAGAATGTACGTGAGTAGGGTACACGTATTTTTGACCGACAACACACCCCTTGATTCAACACTTAGTGAAGGAGTGTTGAATTACAAGTCGGTTCTCCATCTTGTAGAACTCTAAAAACTTAAGCTTAGATATCGAATCGGAAGATTGTAATCGTAGAATCGGAGTAGCATTGAAGGAGAGGTGCTTGAGCATGCCGTGGTAGCGAAATTGATCATATTGCCTCGGAATTGATTGGATGGGTAACGAGTCATCAACTCGCAAGAGACAGTAGGAATCGATATGATTGGAGAATCCAACCGTATAAGTGGAGAGATTGAAAGTAATCGTAGTGCTGATTAGATTGGAGTTTGAGATCGTCTGCGGAGAGAGTTGACTGATCGTGGAAGAGTTACCAATCATAATTCATAATCAAGGGATTGTAGAATAGAATAGACGTCGATGGAGAGAATGGATTGGACAATGCTTGGTATCACGGAGGGGATGACCAAGGGTCGTCGGTGAGGAGGAACTGAATTGTTGTTCACAATTGAAACATAGAATCAAATGTTGGTGCTGATCTTTAGGAAGAAATGGAACATCGACAATTGATTCAAATGTGGAGTAGAAAAAAGGGTCACCAGTCGACAGAGGGATCGACCTTAATCAATGAGAATCGAATCGGAATTGTAGACGTCGAATAGAATTGAGCGTCGATGAAGGGGAAAATTGATTAGGGACAAGACAGATCAAGTTGTTGAGGATCAATTGCTTCAAGCCATAGAATAGGATGTTTGTAGGGATGAAACGAGAGGGATTATCAAACTCGTCAGCGAAGCGGAGGGATCGACCATAGTGCAATTTAATCGCCGAAACGACTAAAGCCGGTTAGGGATGAGGCGAATCGATTGAACTTGAGAGGAAGGATCGATTGCGGATCTTAACCGATGGGAGTCATGTTTGCAAAGATGAGATTGGCTTATCGATCGCAAAGAGACGTGTTGTAGAAACAAATGGAATCGGAGGGATTCATTTCTGACTTGGTAGGAAGAAGATCTATCGATTCCAGAATCAAATATCAAACGCCGATCAAGGGATTGAGTCGTATAAAACGAATCGTGGAAATCGATTGATCTTAGAACAGGAGCGTAGGAAAGAATTCAATCGGAGATCGCGGGAATTGATATAGTGAAATCCAAAATCGGAGGGAAGAAGAGATGTGCTTGGATGAAGCGTATTGGATATCACGGATGGGATAAAGAGTCGTTCGAGAGGAGGAATCAATATCGTGGCAATGGAATTGAGTGTTGAATACGATTGAGAGATCGTAGGAGTCAATATGATTCAAATTGTTGAGAATCGATTGATAAGGGATTGCTCCATGTCGTAGGATAGGATTGTCGTAGGGATATGATCGTAGAATTTGATTGAGAAGTAGGAAAGAATTCAATCGGAGGTTAGATCTACCGTAGAAAACGAACCATAGGAATCGATTATTGGTTGAGCTTGAGTACGGATCGAGTCGAAGACGATGGTCGAGAGACGTGTCATTGGAGAAGAGGAAGACGGACCAACGGCAAGCCGTAGGTGCCGAATCAAACGTCAACGGAGAGGAGATTGGCTCATAGCCGTAGACGCAGGATCGAATTTATTGCCGATCGAATGGTGGAATGGAGAATCAGAATCGTCAAATAAGGTCAAATGGTATTGTTGTAGGGAGACGATGCTGGATATCAAGTAAATTGCTGGAATTTGAATCGACGCATAGAAACTCGATAAGTAGATTCATTTCAACTTGGTAGGAAGCAGATCTATCGATGCGATCGGTCAGTAGCAATTGCAACTGCTTGGAAGAAACATTATTCCAGAGTTGGGACGGAATTATTGGATGCTGTAGAAGAGGATTGATCTGAAGGAATGCAAGGAGAATATCAAGTCAGGGATTGAAGAACGGGGTCCAAAGCCGACTGGTAGATTCCTTTTGTATTAGATCTCATCTAGCTCGCATGTTAATTAAGCTTTGAATCATCTCTGTGTCTTAAGTAAGTTCCGTGAATTCGTTGGAACCGGCAACACACCCCTTGATTCGGCACGGAGTGGAGGAGTGGTGAATTATCAGGCGGTTCAATGATGTGTTTTCAGTGGGATCTCAATACTGGAAATCGCGTGTAGCCTTGGAGCACGGTACATAAATGCCCAGAGACGTATAAGTAAATTTCTTTAAGTGTATCAAGAAAAAAATTCTGGAATTTGGGTACGTGCACGTCCAAATAGAGCGCCATGCAGTCATCCAATATACCATGGATTCGGATGCACACCCCTCGATGCAGGTACACACCCCTTGATTCACACTTAAAGAAGAAAATTCCATGGTTCAATAGAATTCCATGGTTGTAAATGATACAAAACCGATGGGCATGATATTAATGACCGAGGGGAGGTGTGAAAGATTCGAAAGAATGATCGCCAAAGAGGAGGAGATAATCGTCGGCGTCAAAGGCGTTCGTGGAGTAAACTTCCGGGAAATGTGTTTCGCGAATCGGCTTTCGATGTGGCGGCGATGAGGATTAAAACGTCGATGAGGTGGACAAATGCTGAGATCCATCAGTGCCAATCGTAGTATAATAGTCAGACGTTGGTAATGCTTGGTATCAGGGATGGGATAGCAAAGAATTGTCCAAGTGCAAATATGGATTAGATCGTTCATCAAATGGGTTGTTGTCCTTGAATCGGAATTCGACGCCGTCAATAGCGGTCTTGCTTGTGGATTACCAAAGAACTGTGTGTGGAAACAGTGAAGCAGGAGGGGAAGAAAAGAAGGAACGACGACCAAGGGAGCATTCGAGAACGGTGACAGAAAGAATTAACCGAAGGAATATCGACTAACAGTGATCCTGTTGGAGGAGAAGAAACGATAGTAGATCGAGTGCTCAGAGCCACGATTAGCGATAGAGGGATCATAAAATGAATCGTAAGAATCGCGTGAATGTAGGTCGGACCGGGGAATCAAATCAATCGGTCGTCAAACAGGCGGGCGAATCATTCATTTGAGCATCGATTTTGTAATCAAAGCGATGACGATTGATTGGCAAATACGATTGCTAGATCGTAGGAAGCGATATGATCGTAGAAGCAGATTGTAGAATCAGTGCGTAGAAGGATCGTGGAATTGAATCGTAGGATCAAATCGTTTCAGTCGGGTGTTGATGGAGAGGAGCTCCATAATCAAAATGGATGCGGAATGTAAGCGAGGCTTTGATTTAACCTTGGAATAGAATCAAATGGATCAAATGGAGACGGGACAAATCAATTTGGGGAGAATCTCTGTTGATTGTGGAGTCGATTGAGTATAGTAAATAGAAAACAATGGCTCAAATTGTGGAGGACAAAACCGAGTATGGATCTGCGTCCGTGAAGAAGGGATTGAGGTATCATATTCATATGAAGTGCAATAGAGAGTCGGTTTGGTTGTATCAAATGTTGATGGCCGTGGTGATTAGACTGGAGTCTGGGATCGTCGACAGTTGGTAGATCATTGCTCATAGTTGGATTTTGATTCGGAGGGGTGATAGAAGAGCAGAAGAGACGACGATCATAGATAAATCCAACGTGAGGGCAAAAAGAGATGTGGAGGTGTCATGCTGGTCAAATCCCATGGTTGTGGATTATACGGAGAAGCCTTAGGGCGAAGGACATACACCCCTTGATCCACAAGCAGGGGAGAAGTGTGGGAGTGCACGGAGACAGTAGACGGCACGTAGTATCCAAAGTTAATGGAGATAAGATGGATGGAGATATGTGGACACGTAGATGCGTAGATCCGGAGTAGCGTTGTATCAAACACCGATTGGAGAATCGAGGCGACGTGCAAGGCGGATGTTTTACCAGACAAAAGTCTTGCGAACGTAGACGAGGGACAATCGAAATCGACGTGCTTATAGCGTCGCATCAAGCGTAGCTTCAAGAAGGGAATGATCAATGGATCGTAGGTTGGGCATGTATCCGACTGAGGTCTTGGAAGATTCTAAGTTGTTTGCTGTTACACCTGTGTAGTGGGAAATGCTAGTGTTGGTGGTGGAATCAGCGATGTTAGTTGAATGGTTGATACGGGATAGTAAACCGGTGTCGTTTGTTGATCAAAGCCCGCCCCATGATTGGAACAGAAGACGTGCAAGTGGTCGAGATAGCTGTCGCAAAAACAAGAAATTCCCCTGCGAGGAGCCCGGAGGGGTAACAGGGAAGTGAATGACGGAGTGTGGTATACACCCCCTGAGCCAGAATGGATGACGTCTGTCAGAATGGAGGAGAGAATGCCAAGTATGAGAGCAAAGATGTGTCGCATCGATGTGCACGGGTACAAAGTGGAAAAGGCACGGCCAAACTGCAGCGAGACATGCTTGAATAGTGATTTGCATAGGACAAGCCATGGGAACAGAAGCTGTTCGATCGTAGATAGGTGGATCATAGGAGTTGCCCAAGCACAATATCAATTCGTAGAAGATGTTTTGGTATCGCGATGTGTAGAGTCATAGCTTTGTACCAGATGTATGTCGTCAGGATCGTTGAAGCTATGGCCAATGAGCGCAAGAACGGGTTCTCTCATTATCTGGCTTGATGTGGATGGGGTCAAGCGTAAGACGTAACGTTCCATCCGCGATATTGAGCATCAATGGAGGGGAGATCAAAGCTCAGGTTAGAAATTAATAGGGTGCCAAATACGAGCGATAGATCGTAGTGATCGATATGGTCGTATTATCAGGTTGGAAACACGTTGAGTATTGATCAATCGTAGATCGCCAGCAGGGTGGAGACGCTGAAAAGAGATTGATTATACGTAGGATAAAGTCGAACGTCGAGGATTGATTGCTCCAAGCCATAGGATAGAATTGTACGTTGAGAATGAGGAGATCAATGCTCATTGTTGAGAATCGACTGTAGTTGCCACCGTTGGTAGTTGGTTGTCGGAGGTTGTTTTGTTTAGTGAATTTGATCGACAGGAGGAAGAGAGATGGTCAAAGGCAACTAACAATGGAGGGGAAGTTGCGGTCGTTGGAAATTGTCAGTCAAAAGTATCGTAGAACCAGTTCATCGACAGGAGGTTAGCATACAAGTGATACATCGTTCTCTTCAGGGCATTGCGATGTCGTTTGGTGATGCAGAAGACAGTTTGATTTGGATTTGAGGATACTGCGCAACAAAAATGAGATGGATATGCGCTGTGTTTTGCAAATGTGGGAATGGCGCTTGCAAGGATAGTGTACGCAGGAATTGCCTTGAACAATGGGAGTTGCAGGGAAGGCTTGGGAGGGACAGGATCCGTTTTTGGTAAGCGATAGAAAACCACAGTTTCACTTTGAGGATTAAATGTCCATCGAAAGTTGGTTGGTTCACTAGGTGGAGCAGAATGATGACCAAATCTAGGCTGTGCAGATGTCGATTCATATGGTGCGGTCACAATGGTAGACTTTTCCCTGTGATCAGGAGGACTTGAGGAAGTGACACATAGAAAGGAGTCAGAGCAGATGTGGCGGAACAAGACCAATTCACTGTGGGGAGAATAAGTCCAGGTCCAGGTGTAACGGGGAGCTTTGACGGAGGGAGTATCGGAAATTTGACCAACCGGCTGAAGGGGACCCAAGTTGGCAGTCACTGGAGGAATGCTTGCTGTGGTATTGGAAGGAGTAGCCACAACATCTGAGTGAATCATCTTGTTAGTAAGCAAGCCAGTAGTAGCCGAAGAAGAGGTCACACAGGATGAAGGAACTTGGATAGCCGGATGGGCCTCGGATTTGACGGGTGTGATAGGGACGGTCAAGATGGCAGGGTTTGGAGGAACGCTTGGACCAGAGGAATGTGGAGTGGGAACTACGGCATATGTGTTGGCATCGGTGGGGATGTCATTGTTGTATGTATAGATGCCGTTGAAATAATTGGCGGGATCGTCGGTTTTCCAGTTGTGTCGAAATCTCCATTTGGAGATATTGAATTCAACAACGGCAATCGCGTTGTGTCTGCCGGCTGCTTGTGCTCGTTGGACAGCTTCTCTTCCGGCAGAATCAAAATCATGTGGATTTCGAATTCCCTGGTTTTGGAATCCTGGCTTGACAAATGTTACTGGGCATGAATTAATGAGCTGAGCGATGTGGCCTTTTGCTATGTCATCTATGTTGTTTATATCCAGGGCGATGACATTGCAGAAGGCTTCCTTGAGTGCAGCAACGGGGGCCGAAACAAGGATTCTGGGGCCGGCATCAGCATCAGATGTGAAGAGAGTAGACATTTCAGGGGCCAAAATTGGTACAGTCTCTGCGTAGGTGTTGTTGAGGGAGATGGCCTTCTTGGGGTTGTTGTCGCTTTGGAATGTGAATGCAATCCCATAAACATTGGACCAATCGTATGCTTCTGGTGGGGGAACCATGGTGGGTGTCGAATCGGTGTTTTGTTGTGCTGTTGTCGGGGAAACAATCGATGGTAAGCAGAACAGAAAATTCCGGTAGGAGGATTGGTAGTACGCCGTGGAGATCAGGGAAAATAGATTGTAGAAATCAATTGCCGTTAGAATAGTCGGGTAAGGAGTGCGTGTGGGCAATCTTCGTAGATCGGGGATGAACACAAAGTTGCCGTAGCTGTTGGGATTTCCGGATGACTCGGAGGGAGGAGGCAAATTGGAAGGCGAGGACCGGAGAGAACGTAGTGACCGAAGGAAAGTTCCGAAGAAGGAATTAACCAAAGAAATATCGACCGTCGGAGAAGACAGTCAAAGATTCAAAGTACGAACTGATGGATTATTGCGGAGCGATCCTCGGAGGTGCAGAAATAACCGAAGGATTGGATTAATCAGCGTCGTTGAAATAAGTAATTGTCGAAATCACTAATCGTCGAAATAGCTAATCGGTGAATTAACTTCGGAATGGCTGTTGGAGAAAGAATTATTTGATCTGCGATCTTCGGTGCGACGGTCGTCGTCTATTGAATTGTTTTGTCGTCCTCCGTTGATGGTGGAATAGCGTTTTCAGGAAGGGAGACCAGGGAAAAGACCGAGTAAAGGTGCGGCGGAGGTAGCAGGGATGACAGAAGGAATGTTCCAAAGAATTAACCGAAGAAAATGAAGGGGCAAACGTCAGAACGGTCCTCGGAGGTGCAGGAATAACCGAAAAGACTGGCGGAATGTTCGCCGGGGAAATAGCCGTATTGTCCGGAGAAGCCAAAAGGAAGAATCGGTGTTGGGGCGAAAGAAATAACCGGAGGGACCGAAGGAAAGTTCAGCGGGGAAACAGCAAAATGAGAGTCGGCTATTGTTGATGTGAAGAATGGTCGTTGGAGAAACAAACGGTGGTGTTCTTTCATTAGCCGTTCGTTGGAGAAATGGATTGAAGTATCGGGTAGTATCAATTTGAAGTGGTGCGTCGGAATGATCGGCGAAGGAAGAATAAACGATCGAAATGTTGAAGTATCAAGTAATCGTCGGAACGGTCCCCGGAGGTGCAGGAATAACCGAAAAGACCGTCGGAATGTTCCGAACGAGGAACAAACGGCGGTGTCGAATGTAGTGAATAAAGCAACTATCGTAGGATGAGTTGCAGTCTGTTGTGGTTTGAAGTGGTGCTTAGCACAAACAAAGGGCGTCAATGGTCCTTTGACACATTGGGTGCCGGCTGGATGATGGACGTGGAAGAAGATATGGGGTATTGCAATCGGCGTGTCCGGTGCAATGGGCTTTCATTAAAGACGTCGGTGGTCTTTAGTTTGTAATTGTAGCTGTAATCCAGGGAGCTGGTTGTGGGTTACAAGGCTTGTGATAGCGAGTACACCCCCTGATCCACAAGCAGGGAACAGAAGGGAGAGGTACGTCCAAGGTGCGGCCCGGAGGCGGCGGCGAAGCTTGGAGTGGAGGCCTAAGAGTAGCACACGGATGGGCGTCACTACAAGTGTCCTCTGGTGGTAACCAAACAGTTGAGGTGCTGAACGGGCGGGGATAGATGTAGCTTAAGGTATACACGATCCTACGGATGGGCAGCAATCGTTTGAGTTATAAGGGCTCTATAACCTGTTGTCACTCTAAAAATCGACCGAAAGGATAGGATAATTAAAATTTAAAGAGATGTGAGCATATCATGAGATTGCTCTGTTACTGTGTATTTTACTGTATTCGACCGGTATCCCTGTGTTAGTGCTGTATGTAGGGATGTCTAAACCGGTCGTCGTAGATCATGTGTAATTCGTCATAAGACAGAGAACACATGATGTGACGTAGATATCTTGATACTTGAAGTCATTTTATCTCTGTAGGAGTATAAGTAACTTTTCAAGTGTAGAATGGATACAATAATTGCTGTAGAATGTACGTGAGTAGGGTACACGTATTTTTGACCGACAACAAGAAGACATCTTTATTGTCTTGATGAGTGCCGTCATTTTTACCATAGTCAGGGTCTAATTAAACGAAAGATCTATAACTTCTCCGGCTCTATCAAAGTGCAGCCCACCTTGCCGTCTGTTCAACATTCTCCGTCAGATTTTGGGATGACTATGACACAAAACGGTCCATCTGTTCCCCCTTCCCATCTCTCCCAGCACCACACCGTCACAAGTCAATCAGCCACGGGTCTTCATTCTGTTCTAAACCAACAGATTGTACATGATGTCTTTTTACCGCCAATGGATCGGAATGCCATTGAATCTTACCTGGCTGTTTCTGCTGTTCAAGATGAAGATGCATTCCCGCTGAATAATGATATCGCCAATTCCAATGACGAGGATGACAATGACGATGATGCAAATGAAAATAACGACAACAATTCTACCAACAACATTGATTGTGGAGACAACGAAGAAGATCACACTAATGGTTCTGATGTTAACGTTGCTACTGCTCAGCCAGCCCCTCCACCACCATCTTTCCATGAAATCATTAATTTGAACAAAAGAGAGGATGCATTTCAAAGCCACACAAAACTACCGCCGCCCCATCATCTTCTTGCTGAATTGGAACTCATGAATTTAATGGCCAGACATAAATTGCCACTGAACACATTCAAATCAATTTTCCAGTGGGCAAAGAAAAGTCAAATGAGACCGGGTTTTGATTTTTGCGATGCCAAAATTAGATCTCGGAAAGCAATTTTTGACAGTCTCCAATCCAATCTGGGTCTCTCCGATATGAAATTTCATCCTCATATACTGAATTGGCTACCTGATAATAAGCCCACTCAGGTGTATGTCTGTTCTTTTAAGGAAGCCATTTATTCTCTTCTTTCTGACCAGCAGCTAATGATAGAAGAAAACCTCTCATTTCCCAACTATTCCACCCCTCTATCTCCCGACAATAATCCTGAGTTGAATCCTCATTCTGTAATCTCAGAATTACATCACGGCTCGTGGTGGAAATCTTCTTGGAAAGAAATTTGCAATCCCAATTTGCAAGCAATTCTTGTTCCTATTATATTTTACATGGACGGCATATCTTTGGATGCGCACGGACGACTTACGTTAACACCATTGAACATGACACTCGGTATCTTTAATGTGGAGACCCGATCTCGACCTGAAGCATGGACAACTATTTACTTCCATCCCGACCCCAAATGGGAGTCAACCAGACACTCTCGTCCTGCCACTTCGAAGGAAAAAATTCAGAATCTTTACAATGGTTTGGAAGTAGCGTTTCGTTCCTTCAAAGCCGCGTGTAACAAAGACGGTGGTATCGAATGGAATTATCTTCCGTACGCAAATCAACAGTGGAAGGTAGAAAACAAAATTTGCCATTGCCTATGTTATTGGCGACACAGAACTTCACGATAAATTGTGTGGAAAATATGGCTGCTTCAATAAGGGCGTCATGCGGATGTGCCGTCACTGCAACTGTTATTCTCCGAACATAAACATTCCTTCTGTTCAACCTGCAACAAAGAAGTGGTCGCCTGCCGATTTTCATTGTTTTCCCGGCACTGATCTAAACGATATCAATAAGAACTTCAAAAACAACTCTCATCATAACATAAGGAATGTATTTCATGATTTATGCTTTGGTACTAATCAGAACAACATTCATTTTGCAACTCCCGGTGAATGTTTGCACATGCACCAGCTTGGTACTGCCAAACGGGCCATCGAGTCAATTGAATTGTTGCTCCGGGGAAGTGTTCCATGTGTTTATGCCCCCAATTTGAAGCACGACGTGGCTGTTGCTAACAGTATTGGCCATTTAGCACAACGGTACGGGGGTTTGTTATCACGCCAGTCTGATAGAGATCTTCCTCGCACCAAATTTGGGACTCAGCTTTTATCAACGACAAAGAAAGAAGGTCATGATTTCTCTGGAATGCTTATTTCTCTTCTGATCGCTATGGTTTCCAAACATGGATCTGACATTATTGGTGACCATCGTTTTGTAAAGAAACAGATAGAGGTAATTCAGCTCATTCTATCAATGGAAGAATTTCTTAAACACGGTCGGATGAAATATGCTTCCTTAAAGAATCTCCCAAAAACAATTGTTCAATTTATTAATTGTATAAACTCAACATGTCACAGGAAAGGGATGGGAACAAAACTAATCAAGAATCACTAGTACTTTCACCTAACAGATTATATATCTTTATGGGGAAGCCCCGCAGGCTGGGATAGTGCTCCCAATGAGTCTCACCACAAAACTGAGATTAAAGCTCCTTCCAAGAACACGCAAGGTAATGCTGCATCACTAATCGGTCAAACAGCCAAGCAAAAGTCAGACAAAATGATGCTAAGCCATGCAACATATCACTACAACTTGAATCCGCCTGACCCTCCTCTAATTGAACGTCCTGATGGTGGCGGTTCTCATTTTCAAATAATGAGAACCGAGAATGGGGAATCAACAATGAAGTGGCTTTGTTCTACCAACAAAACCAAACCATTTTTTCCTTCTGACATACTTGACTTTGTTTGTGATTCTGTGCTACCTTTATTGGAGAATCCTTTGCACATTTGTGGAGTTACAGAGCACAATCGTTTCGATGTTGCTTGTGGTTCTAATTTTATATTTCGCTTGCATCCTTCATATAGATCTGACAGTTCTCTGCTCAACTCCGTCTGGATGGATTGGTGTTTGATGAAATTGGACTTTGATTTAAATAACAATCCCAAGCTCATACCGTGCCATCTGGTATGCTTTTTAACTGTACAGAGTTTGAAGCAGCCATACAGTAGTATTGGTGGCTATCCAATTGATACAAACAGAATGTATGCTGTGGCTCGCCGGTTTCAAGATGAGCCAAAGAAAACAGCTTCTGAATTTGTCAAACGTGGGCGCCTCATGAATTCTCTGTACCTATTTCATGTCGACACTATCCATTCCGAGCTGGCAGTTGTTCCAGAGCAAGGACTTGATGGCTGCATAACCAATTGCGATTGGCTAGTGATATCAAACCGGATCTCATGGCTAGATTTTTTTGAAAGCAAAAATGCTGCTACACCACCATCTTTCGAATGTTTGTACAATGCATGCATACTACAGGATGACATCCAGTTGGAACCATTTGAGATAGCATTGAATGATAACAAATCCAGTGATTATGTATCGAGTTCAGACAGAGATAGTAGTTCTGACAGCAGTTCCGATTGAGTAGCAATTGGGAATGTAACAGGTAACTTTAAATTATTGTTTAATATTATTATAGAGGCTTAGCTCTAAGCACAGTTTTGCGAGATACATATGCACTCATAATATAACACCCTTCAAATTTCGGATTCGAACAGCTATGTAATACTAATGGATTGAACAATAGAGTATCTCCAGAACGCAACGGCACTTTGATATGGTACGTTGGGAAGACAAAATAATAAATCACCTCATCAGCAGACACTTCTGCTGGAGCAATGACTGTCAAACGAGTGTAGTACATGTCATCGTCTACATGGCATCTAGAATGGTAGTTGCGACCGATCGAAAATGCTAATGCCTGCTGCCCAATTGCATTTAGCTTTGTACGAGACAGAATCTGAGACAACACATCCATTTCCTCCGCAACAAATGGTTCCACGTCAATTAAACTATGATGCATATGCTTCACAATTTCAACTGTTTTCTCTTCTAGCTCTAGTTTCATGCTTTGATCGACATGACTTTTGAAAACATACTCACCATTATTTGAATCCAATCTTTCTGGTCGAATTTCAATGATAGCATAATCATCATTGATACTGCCCCGCTTCACTCCTCTTCCAACGGTTGGTTTTGCTCCAACAATAGCAGGAGCAAATTCTCTCAACAAGTTGATATTATTCTTGGAAGCCAGGTGTCGTTCCGCTAAATGTCTTGAAACTTTGGCAAAAATGCGCAATGACGGTTTATAATCGTCAAATGCAAGAATATGCTCGTCTTTCGTACTATCGAACGTTTCGAAATTGTCGATAGACAATGCCAGTTCCAGTTCATACTTCTTCTTTCCCCCTATTTTGCCACCCCAATCTGTCTCCATGTATTTACCTGCCATCACAGTTGATTGGGATTTGTTTTTCAGCGCTATTGTCTTGACAGGTTTGTCAATAGGCTTATCTACCCTCTTCCTCTCCGGTTTTATCTGCGACAATTGTTTATAAGTCTCATGGCTCTTCGACACTGGTGCTGCAATGGTCAGAAAATTTGAAGACATTCTCTGTTTATGTCTTTTCTCATGTTTCCTATTTGCTTTTTGCCTCCTTCCTCGTGCTGACAATTGCTTTCCATTTGTTGTGGTTGGTTTCATTCTTGCCTAGACGGATTGCCGTTGGAGGAGGATGACGACGAATCAATTTGCCGATGGAGTGGGAGTTAGGAGGAGTGCCGGTGTAGGAGGAGGAGAAGCGACATTGGTGGAGCGACGGTGGAGGAGGAGCGACGGTGGAGGAGCGATTCGATGCCCGATCGCCGGTGTAGGAGAAGCGGTTGGTTGCTTTGATCACTTTGCGGTTCGATCGTTCCCGGTTGCTTCTATTGGATCGTTCCCGGTTGACGCTTGGAGGTGCGGGCTATCGGAGGTGTTGGATCGATTGGATCGATTCGTGTTGGATCGATTCGTTTTGCAGATCGACTCGTGTTGGATCGATTGGTGTTGGATCGATTGGTGTTGCAGATTGATTGGTGTTGGATCGATTGGATCGATTGGTGTTGGATCGATTGGATCGATTCGTGTTGGATTGATTCTATTGGATCGTTCCCGGTTGACGCTTGGAGGTGCGGGCTATCGGAGGTGTTGGATCGATTGGATCGATTCGTGTTGGTTTGATTCGTTTTGCAGATTGATTTGTGTTGGATCGATTGGTGTTGGATCGATTCCTTTTGCAGATCAATTCGTGTTGGATCGATTGGTGTTGGATCGATTCGTTTTGCAGACCGATTCGTGTTGGATTGATTGGTGTTGCATCGATTGGTGTTGCAGATCGATTCGTGTTGCAGATCGATTCATTTTGCAGATCGATTCGTGTTGCAGATCGATTGGTGTTGGATTGATTCGTTTTGCAGACCGATTCGTTTTGCAGATCGATTGGTGTTGGATCGATTGGTGTTGTGGATCGATTGGTGTTGGATCGATTCGTTTTGCAGATCGATTCGTTTTGCAGATCGATTCGTGATGGTTGCCGAGCGCTGGTGGAGGAGGAGCGTTTCTATGTCAACGATTCCTGGTTGGTTTGCTGACGATCCTATTCAAATAATACATGATAAATGAACAAAATGGGTGAGTATCTATTGATGTAGTACATAGGAGGGTAAATAATAACAACAGAATAATGTAATCTACATGCCAATCGATTCGATGCTGACGTTGATTCGATCGGCGCTGGAGGAGGAGCAATTCGATGCCGACGATTCGATGCCGACGATTCGTTACCGGCTGTTCCCGTTGCCGGGTCAACGTTGGTATTCGATGGTTGCTTTTGATTCTGATTCGATGGTTGCTTCCGATTCGATGGTTGCTTCTGATTCCGATTCGATGGTTTCTTCCGATTCCAATTTGATGGATTCTTCCGTTCCTATGAAAATAAGAAGAAACCAGAAGGGAGGAAATACATTATCAGTAATGCCGGTTGAGTGGAAGACCAATCAATTGCCGTTGCCGTTGCCGATGCCTATCTCTCTCATTCTTACCGTTTATTTGTACCGTCGTACCGTCGTTCCGACAATCGACCCGATGAAATTGTAGTTGCTGCCGTAGATTACTTCTTACTCCATATCACGAAAAACAGTATCTTGTTCCTGTTGATATAATTGCAAGGGACAAAGCCAGTTCATTGATTTCAAGACGTATATGTAAGGCTGCAGTCCAAACAATATCTATCCAGCAATTCCCCTTCTCTTCCAATGCTAACTACTTCGTACTTCTTTTCCAGTACAAGGCTGTTATTTTGGACTAAAATATCTGACAACAGATCCTCCGTCTCTGTTAAAGAGGTTTTGGATCAAACGTTCTCAGACGGAGTGTTGATTACAAGAACCAACACCCTAGTCAAATAAGTCGGATGTAAGAAGGCAGATTATGAAGTGATTTTTTTTTGTTGCGAGGTAGAACAGATCATGAAGTGATTGTTTTTTTTTGTTGGTAGGTAGAAAAAGTGATTTTTTTTGTTTGTCGCGAGGTAAGAAAAGTTTATTAGTGTTTGTGTGGGAGAGATTTTTTTTTTTGTCGCGAAGTAGAAAAAAATCATCGATCGATTGAAGTAGAGGATACTTTTAGTACATCCTGTAGAATTCTACAGGATTTTGTACTAGTGTAGAATTCTACACATTTTTCGTACTAGATAATTTTCGGTACTCAATCCCCGTAGGTTTCTACACGAGAAGATGTTTACACCTTACTAGATAATTTTTGGTAGTCAATCCGTGTAGGTTTCTACACCAGTAGATTTCTACACATTTTTAGTACTATATAATTATCGGTACTTAATCCGTGTAGGTTTCTGCGCATGTACATTTCTACACGTTTTGAGTACTAGAGATTTTCCGGTATGGAATCTGTGTAGGTTTCTACGCGAGTAGATTTCTAAACGTTTTTAGTACTTGATAATTTTCGGTACTCAATCCGCGTAGGTTTCTACACGTGTACGTTTCTACGCGTTTTTAGTACTAGATATTTTCCGGTATTGAATTTGTGTAGGCTTCTACGTGAGTAGATTTCTACACGTTTTTAGTACTATATAATTTTCGGTACTGAATCCGTGTAGGTTTCTACACGTGTACGTTTCTACGCATTTTTAGTACTAGATATTTTCCGGTATTGAATCCGTGTAGGTTTCTACGTGAGTAGATTTCTACACGTTTTTAGTACAATATAATTTTCCGTACTGAATCCATGTAGGTTTCTACTGTAGTAGATTTTTTGTACAAAAAAAATGCGGTACTGGAACTGCGTAGGATTCTACGCGAGATGATTACTACACGCTTGTTGTACAAGATAAATACTAGTAGTGGATCCGCGTAGGTTCCTACGCAAGTAGATTACTACACGCTTGTTGTACAAGATACATATTAGTACTGAATCTGCGTAGGTTTCTACGCGAGTAGCTTACAAGTCGTTTGTTGTACTACTAGATAAAACTTATTGGGTAATAACGACAAAAGTATCTGGTCCAAGCCATGAATACATTCATCATGACTCATCAAATGCATATTGCGAACAACTTTGTCACACAGAATGCCCAAAATGTTGTGGTTTGACTCTACAAATGGCAAACATGGGGGTATTTTTGGTGCAATTCCAGGGCACAAACTTACTTATTGGGTAATGACTCCAAAAGTATCCAGTCCAAGCCATGAATACATTCATCATACCCCATCAAATTCATATTGGGAACAACTTTGCCCCACAGAAAGCCCAAAATGTTGTGGTTTGACTCTACAAATGGCAAACATGGGGGTATTTTTGGTGCAATTCCAGGGCACCACAAAAAAACTTATTAGGTAATGACTCCAAAAGTATCTGGTCCAAGCCATGAATACATTCATCATTACCCATCAAATGCATATTGGGAACAACTTTGCCCCACAGAATGCCCAAAATGTTGTGGTTTGACTCTCCAAATGGCAAACATGAGGGTATTTTTTGTGCAATTCCAGGGCACAAACTAACTTATTGGGTAATGACTCATAAAGTATCCGGTCCAAGCCAGGAATACATTTATCATGACTCATCAAATGCATATTGGGAACAACTTTGTCACACAGAATCCTGGAAATGTTGTGGTTTGACTCTCCAAATAGCAAACATGAGGGTATTTTTTGTGCAATTCCAGGGCACAAACTAACTTATTGGGTAATGACTCAAAAAGTATCCGGTCCAAGCCATGAATACATTCATCATGACTCATCCAATGCATATTGGGAATTGATGTAGCAAACCGGATGAGGGGAATGGTAGTGAAGTACAGACCGGCCGGGGAACCACCTTGAGTATACAGCGCACGTACTTCGAGAAAGATCTCACTGTATCAGCAATCAGCAATATTGGTGCGTACCATATCCACGGAACGTTCCCTGTAGGTACAGTACAAATCTTACCGGGAATTCTGTAAGCATCGAATTCTGCAAGCGAATTCTGCAAGCGAAATCTGCAAGCAAAATCTCTACAAATTACAGGCTACTAGCGCTAACAAGCGTGTAGAGGATTCCCCTAGCAGAATACAAGCCCACAGCTCACTCTTTTGCTCCTAAACCGATTAGTAGTAGAATTAAATAGGTAACACGTCCTGGTCCAATAGCTCCTATTGTACCCGTACGACAAGCCTATCTGTCCTGGTCCCCTAGCCTTGCCTAGTGTACCCGTACAGCAGCCTACCTGTTGGTCCCCTAGCCTGACCTAGGTACCCCTACAGCAGTCGGTCTCTTACTAACACACTCACACCTCAACAGCTCCCCCTTGTCACCTTACAATAGGCCCGGCCTCAATAGATACAGCACGCCCGCGAATAGATTGGTCACCGGTTGCACCTCCAGTCAAGCAAGATACCGGCGACTCCAACGTCTCTCTGCCGCACCTCCAAGCGTCCGCGAACAATCAAGTTGGTTACCGATCGGCACCTCCAATTGGGTTACCGGTCTGCACCTCCATTCGGTAGTCCGCACCTGCAAGCGTCCGCGGATCAATCTGGGTCCCGGTCTGCACCTCCCATTGATTCCGTCCGCACCTCCAAGCGTCCGCGATCTATTCGGTACCGGTTTGCACCTCCAGTCGATTCTTGTCGGATTTATAGCACCTTCAGCGATCCGGCCCAATCTGCACCTCGGTCCGCACCTCTTTGATCCAAGCTTGCAGTCAATTCTACTCCGGCTAGAGACATTCCAAGCTCCCGATCTGTAATCTCCAGCTCCAAAGAAAAGGACGGCTCCAACTCCAACTGATCCGCACCTCTTTCAGCTCCAAAGATACGGACGCCTCTTACTCGTCGCAACTCCAGTTGATTTCCACCCAGCGAATCCAATCCCTCGCACCTCTTCTCAAGGAATACTCCGACGATCCGCACCTCCAAGTGGCCAGTCAACTGGTCTTGCCTCGTGTACCCGTACAGCAGTCAGTCTCTAATCCAAGCGTCCGCGAATAGATTCGGTTACTCCAACTCCGACCGACCCAAAAATACCGACTACTCCGATCACCAGCCCCAACATGCTGACCTACACTGAGTATTACCAGAGCACCCCCAGTCCCCTTGGAGTGGGACCTGCTCGGGACCTGGCCTACCAAACCATCTATGACTACTTTGCTGAGGAAACAGCCACCCCCGTTCTCCTGGGCCGGCTCTTGGACCTCTTCGAACCAGAACCTGTGGGGGCCCTAGGAATATTCCTGACCGACACCTTTGGAAAGGCGCGCCTCCGATTGGTGCATGGCCTTCGGAAGTACCCGGGGCACTTGACCGCGCCAAGTACCAACAAGGGCAAGGCCTTTGGTTACCTGGACGACATCGAAGGCGATGCAGGAGAGCTAGTGCTAGTGGATGCTGCCCTCCTCGAGCAGGCGCCCGAGACCTTGGTGCTGTCCCTCGATCGCCACCTTGACGTCATCAAGCATGCTCACCATTCCCACATGATCCCCATGGTGCTAGGCGATGATCCTCACATGGAAGTCATCACCCCCTTTAAGGCCTGCTTCATCCCCTTCCAATTGGTGCCCTTACTCCTAGGCAAGGGCCTTAGTCCAATCCACGCCTTGAACATCATCTATCCCTACCTTGACACACTCAACCTGGCACTCACTTGCGCCCCCCTACTGAATACCCTCCGAGCTGCTGGTACCGACCCCACCATTGCTGATGGAGGTGTCCACTTTGCCACACCCGGCACCCCCTTCCGAGGGGAGCCAGGTCTAACCTTGTACATGCGCAATCAGGTACTATACCGGGACCTCCCGGGATTGAAGAAACCCTCCCATCCGGGGCAGCCGCTGGCACCCGGCCAACCAGCCGGGGTAGATCCCACGCTGGCAGCTACCCTCACCGCCCTCGCCAACCAACAGCTCAAGCTCAGTGAGGGCCTAGACCAACGTCGCCCCCCTGCCACGGTCAAGAACACCTGGGGCCCCTTGTACACCCAGCGCTTGCTGCTGCTGTGTGGCAAGCTTGAGGAAGCCGACCTACCCCCCATATACCAAGCCTGGGCACAGAAAGGCAAACACGAGAAGACCCATATGATCTTCCAGAGCCAGGTAGCCACATGCGCCGCCGAGTTCCTCATCCAGGCACCCTTGGTCACCACGGCGGCACTCAAGAAGTTCCAAGATGGCAACTTTCATGGGACTGACCCCTTTGACGTGGCGGACGGCATACTCCCTTTAGCTTTCACTCCCCCCGGTGGATCCGCCGCCTCCTTGAAGCGGGAACAGGAAGCTGCAGCCACTGTGGCGGCCTACGACACCATGATCTCCACCGAAGGCAACTCCCTCACCTTGAAGGACTCCCTCGAACTCCAGAAGACCAAGGCCTACCTACCCATCGACTGGACGGAAGCTACCACCCAACTGGAAAGCTATCTCGCCGTCCTAGCCACCATTCTAGGCATGCATCACCCTGTCGTGCAGGGCTACCAGAATGGACTCGCCAAGCTCAAGCTCCAGCAAATGCCCCTCCGCCGAGCAATTGCCGATGAACTAGGGGAGCTCATCACTCCCTCCATTGTGGTATACTACTTCCAAATCCGGGTGCGGGGTTGGCTTGAGGAACAATGGGGATCAACATTCACTGTCCCCTCCCCCGACTTTGGGAAGGACTTCCAAGCCTTCCGTATCACCCAGAACCTCTACTGGCTCCCCAATGTCACCAATGTGCCGGCTCTGAGGCACCTACGTCGCGTAGCCGCCGTGGCTGCCCCTGCTGCAATCCCAGGCACCCCCACGCCCGGCAAGACTACCCCCAGCCCCAACCAAGGCTCCGCCGGCGGTGCCCGCGTCTCCAACCCCAACCTGGATCCCCGGCTACAAACGGCGGGGGTAGCCAACAAAGTCCTACGCGCCCGACTGAGGGAAGTCATGGCTACCATGAAAGAAAAAGGTACCACTCCTTTGTCTCGTCCAGATGGCAACGAGCGCTGCCATTCCTATCACCTTCGAGGAACCTGCTTCACCAACTGCAGGAACATCCGGGACCATGGCGCCATCACTAGCAGTGAACAGGACCAAGTCTGGGCTTGGTGCCAAGCCGCTTTTAATGTCTGACCAAATGGCAAGCGCCCCTTTGGCGCGTTGACCCTGCCCTCTAACTCACCAAGGGGGGCTCTGCCTTCCTCCCGACGACTCCCTATGCCTCCCTCTCCGCCATTACAAATCACACCGGAATTAGGTAAGCACACCCCGCGCGCGCGCGCATGTACTCCTCTCGCCGTGTATGTGCCTCCCAAACGTTCTACAGGTTCAACGACCTCCCCCCCATCTCCTCCCGCATCCCTAGTCCCTCCTACGGCTTCGGCATCCCTCCCTTCCTCCCCGCCCACCTTGTCCTTGCCTAGGCCCGAGCTCCTCGTCACTGCCAAGTTGCCTAGGCCCAAGCGCCTAGTCCTTCCCACCCACCCATTGCCTAGGACCGAGCTCCTCGTCACTGGCCCCCCGTTGCCTAGGCCCGAGCTCCTCGTCAACCCCACCAACCCATTGCTTCGGCCCCCCCCCCCCGCTGACGCCTACGTCAGAGACCCTCCGCCCGGCCCCACTCTCGGTTCCCCCCATCACTCCCTCCCTCTACCCCGTCGACCGGCTCAATGTGCACATCAACCGGGCTGTCACTGTCTACAACAACAGCACCAGCTGGGCGGACTTTATCCGGACCATCCGAGGACGGGGTGACATCCATCCTGACGTCGCCTCCATCCCCCACCCCGCGGGGAGCCTCCTTGCCCGCTATGGCAAGGACGGCACCCCCGCCTTGATGTCTGGCCCCTCGTGGGATCCACCTCGCATTGCAGCTGCCCTCCACCGGGGTCCGCACCAATCCTCACAACAGGGCATTGACTTCCTTCGCGAGGAGTATGCCAACATGATGGACAAGCAACAATGGACTGTTCTCCCCGCCAGCCTCATCCAGGACCTCCCCGGACTCCGACTGAGCCCCCTTGGCTTAGTCCCCCAACGAGGCCGCCGCCCACGCATGATATCCGATTACACCTACTCGGACGTCAACCAAGACACCGTCCCTCTTGCCCCTGCGGACGCCATGCAGTTTGGCCGGACCCTCCCGCGACTCCTCACCAAACTGCACCGCGCCAACCACAGATTTGGTCCAGTGTATATGTCGAAGATTGACCTCGCCGATGGCTTCTACCGCATCCGCTTGCACCCAGAAGACACCATGAAGCTCGGCGTCCTGTTCCCATCTCGCCCTGGGGAAGCTCCTCTCATTGGCATCCCACTCACCAACCCTATGGGGTGGAAATCCAGTCCTCCCAACTTCTGTGCCTTCACTGAAACCGTTGCGGACTTGGCCAATGCCACTCTTGCCAACGGGCTTGCCGCGGCCCGGCTCACCCCCCATCGGTTGGATCTCCCCTCTGAAACCACCCCCTGCGTGCCTCCCATTGAGCCACCCGCTCCACCCCCCACGGCGCCGCCTCCGTCTCCCCCTACGGCCTCCACGCCGCCCCTCACCCCCCCTAGTAGCACCACTCCCAGCAAGTCGCCGGTTCGCTACTGGGATGTCTATGTGGATGACTTCTGTGGCCTTGCCCAGGGCAACCAATGGACACGCCGCGCCATCAAGCGCGTTCTCTTCCAATCCCTTGACACAGTCTTCCGGCCCCTCGATGCCTCTGACACTCCCTTCCGGCAGGAACCAGCTTCCCTCAAGAAAATGCTCCAAGGGGACGCCACTTGGACCACCAAGAAAGTCATCCTCGGCTGGCTCATCGATTCCGTCAACAAAACCATCAGCCTTCCTCCCCATCGGGTGGCCCGCCTACATGAGATTCTCCACTCCATCTCACCCACCCAGCGCCATGTCCCCATCAAGCAATGGCACCAAGTCCTGGGGGAGCTCCGGTCAATGGCACTGGCCATTCCAGGCTCCATTGGCCTCTTCTCCATTCTCCAAGAAGCCTTCCGCCACCAGGAGCCACGCAGGCAGCGCCTCCGGCTCACCAAGCGCGTCCACAGCTTCCTTCGCGACTTCCAATGGCTTGCCAATGATCTCTCCACCCGGCCTACCTCCATTGCCGAACTCGTGCCGGACCCCTTCCCGGCCACCTTGGGCGCCTGCGATGCTTCGGGTTTGGGCATGGGGGGCGTCCATTTTGTCCCCCTTCCCACGGGCGCCGTGCAGCCCGTCATGTGGCGGCATGCGTTCCCCCCGTGGATCTCAGCCCAGCTCGTCTCCTTCGACAATCCTGAGGGCTCCATCACCAACAGTGACCTTGAGCTCGCCGGTTCCATTGCCCACAATGATGTTCTGGCTCAGGCTGCTTGTGTCCACGCCCGCACCACCCACAACTGCTATGACAACACCGCCGCTGTCTATTGGCAACGCAAAGGCGCCACTACCACCACAGGCCCTGCAGCCTACCTCCTCCGGCTCCAGTCTCTGCACCAGCGCCTCTTTCAATATGTCCCCCTTAGGGATTACATCCCGGGCCCCGCTAACCACCTGGCGGACCTCCTCTCTCGATCTGAACTCTCTGACACTGCCTTGCTCCATCACTTTAACACGACCTACCCACAGGACTTGCCCTGGACCTTATGCCACCTTCGGCCGCCCATGCATTCCGCGCTGACCTTAGCGCTGTCCAGAAGACCATGCGCGCCTCAGTCACTGAGCTCTATGCCAAGCGCAAGGATGCCCATTGGAACCAATGGGTTCAATTCTGTTTGTCTCAAGGTTTTGACCCGCGCCTCCAGTCCATTCAGGATCCAATCCCCATCCTCCAAGTCTTTGCCAAACGACTCCATGATGGCAACCTCTCACGTAGCCACAAGCCCATCCGATCTCGCACAGTATCGGACACCATCCGGTCAGTGGGCCAGACGCTCGCCCGCCTGGGGTCCAAAGACCCTCGAACCGACTCCACAGGCAGTCTTGACTTCCGGCTGACTGCCCAGTTCAAGGCATATGCCAAGTTGGACCCCGCCCCCTCCCGGGTCAAACCGGTCCCCATCACCCTCGTGATGCATGCCCTCCACTTTGCATACCACGAGTCCCCTTCCCCCACCCGACAGGCCATTGCAAACATGATCTGCATCGCCTTCTTTTTCTGTCTCCGACCTGGTGAGTACACTGGTACTACCACGGATGACCAAGCCTTCCACCTACAAGACGTCTCCTTCTACCTTGACTCCCGCATCGTCCACCACGATGGCCCTGCGCATGAGCTCCAGGCTGCTACCTCGGTCACGCTCACCTTCACCACCCAGAAGAATGGCGACAAAGGGGAAGTAGTGGCGCATGCCAGGAGTGGTGACTCACTATGCTGCCCCGTTGCCGCCTGTGCGCGCCAAGTCCTTCACCTCCGAAGCTGTTGCTCTTCCAGCACTCCCTTCGGTCCCTCCCTCACGCTTGCCAGTTACTTCGACAATGGGGTCCTTACCCTTGTTCGCGCAGCCACTGTCACTTCCTCCCTGAGAGTCTATGCCCAGACCCTCTACCCTACCACGGGCATTGCCCCTGCAGCCATCTCTGCTCGCTCCCTTCGCGCGGGAGGGGCTATGGCCCTGCTCCAGGGCAAATGCGACTCTAATGTCATCAAGCTCCTTGCCCGATGGCACAGTGACTGCATGATGCGCTACTTACATCAGCAATCCCTCCCCATCTTCAAGAATCTTGCCTCTGTCATGTTCAACAATGGAACATACTCCTTCCTGCCCGAGGAATGGGTTCCGGCTGCGGACCCCACTCCTGCTGGCAGCTCTCTTTGAGGCACCCTGGCGCCTCTTGCCTTTCCCTCCCTCACTCTGCTCCAAGCTCACGCGCGCGCTCCCGCTCTCCACGCCGTTCCCACCCGGTGCCTTCTGGCCAAATGGCAGAAAAGGCTTAACAGCCAGAGGCTTAACCGCCCACGCTGTTAAGCCCGACTGTACGCCGGTGTGTGTGGGCAAAGCAAACTAGCCCTGCTTAACCCACCAACCCCACCAATGAACTACAAACATGTCACATCCATTACTACAAGTAGGTTAGCTACTGAAGCTATCACAAACGTAGCGCGTGATAGTTGATGTAGCAAACCGGATGAGGGGAATGGTAGTGAAGTACAGACCGGCCGGGGAACCACCTTGAGTATACAGCGCACGTACTTCGAGAAAGATCTCACTGTATCAGCAATCAGCAATATTGGTGCGTACCATATCCACGGAACGTTCCCTGTAGGTACAGTACAAATCTTACCGGGAATTCTGTAAGCATCGAATTCTGCAAGCGAATTCTGCAAGCGAAATCTGCAAGCAAAATCTCTACAAATTACAGGCTACTAGCGCTAACAAGCGTGTAGAGGATTCCCCTAGCAGAATACAAGCCCACAGCTCACTCTTTTGCTCCTAAACCGATTAGTAGTAGAATTAAATAGCCCGCCACGCCCGCCCGCAGAAAAGGCTTAACAGCCAGAGGCTTAACCGCCCACGCTGTTAAGCCCGACTGTACGCCGGTGTGTGTGGGCAAAGCAAACTAGCCCTGCTTAACCCACCAACCCCACCAATGAACTACAAACATGTCACATCCATTACTACAAGTAGGTTAGCTACTGAAGCTATCACAAACGTAGCGCGTGATAGCAATTTTGTCACACAGAATGATGCTGGAAATGTTGTGGTTTGACTCACCAAATGGCAAACATGAGGGTATTTTTGATGAAAATACAGGGCACAAAAAGTCTCATTTGGTAATGACTACCAAAGTTTTTGTACCAGGCCATGAATGCATATCACATGACTTACGAAATGCATGTTGGGAACAACTTTTAAATGCATATTGGGAACAACTTTGCCACACACAGTACAGAAAATGTTGTGGTTTGTAGATACAAATGGCACACAAGACAGTACGGTATGTTAGGTGCAGTCAACGAGATTCTACATGTGACTAGAGGATTGAAATACATAACCTTAGTGTGATCAAAAGTTTCCCTTCTGAAAAAATTATGGCGCGGGAGGGCTGGCTGGCACAGGTACGTGATCTACTTCTACAAATATATAAGGGCGCGCCCAAGCCAGACAACACACAGAAGAAGTTAGGGCAAACAACATAGTACAGAACCCACGGAAAAACTCTACACACAAAACATCGTACACATATTACATGAAACACCGTACACACACACACACGACACACACAACACAAAACACCGTACACAACCAGATAAAATTATTAGTACACACACAAAACCACACAAAAAGAAACACATGAGTCTTGATCGACACCGTATTCAGAAAATAAAATAAAAAAATATGAATGCTATCGGAAAGACACAACGAAGCAAAAAATCCGAGGGGAAGACCCTTCGAAACAACAAAACCATCCGGCCTGGTGATCATCAAAATACAGGGGACAACAACGGTAAGAAAAAAAGAGTGAAAACAAACACCGCAATTACTAACAAAGTATGTAACAGTAATACCACAACTATGAACGCATCAAAGGGCAACAGTAAAAAAATGGTACCGACAACACAATTTCTACTACTACAAACATGGAAGAAGAAAACACCATCAACCAGAGTAACAAACCAGCACTGAGCATTACCAACACAAC
The DNA here is from genome assembly GCA_037355745.1 of Pseudo-nitzschia multiseries. Taxonomy (NCBI): domain Eukaryota; phylum Bacillariophyta; class Bacillariophyceae; order Bacillariales; family Bacillariaceae; genus Pseudo-nitzschia; species Pseudo-nitzschia multiseries. The sequence goes on from CM074783.1 coordinate 12,042,051, forward strand.
CACCACTTTAGTAATGAACAAACAGAAAGAAGGAACAAAAACCAATGTGGTAGAGAAAACATCTAACGGAGAATGCTGCGATTTAGAGGATGTTGCGGAACGTGTCATGAAAAAAATACAATATGACAAATTGGCACAGGAACTGGCAAAACACTTACGGCAACAAGAGAGGGAACCACATATAGGGGTGGGAAAGGTAGTAATGGTACCTAAACAAACGGAGGCAACCATGCAGGGAGAGGGGACTTATAATGCCGGCGAAACAAGAGAACGAGCAGTAAGTACAATTACAGACAAAAGTGGGCTTATAACAGACAACGAGATGCTTAAGGCTTTGAGTGATATGACTGAAACACTGGACAAGCAGCTAAGAGATTACATCAAAAAACATTGGTACCACAACATGAAGTTCCCTATCAATGACAAGGTAACGGCGCATGTAATACAAAAAGCTGTTAAAGCAAATGCGATTATGAAGCCACCAAATATTCCACTTGCGTCATTCTGTTCCTTTTACAGGAAACGAGTAGGGACAGTACTGACTGCATTGAGGCACAACTCACAAACATTAGCGAGAAAAAACTGGATAGGTAAATACAGGTGGGAGAATTGGTTGTTGAAATTAGGAATTTTGGAATCTATTTATGGTCCGAAAACACTAACATGCTGCCCGTTGATACTGATGATACTTCCGTACAGACGATTACAGAAAAGGTAGAGTCCCTATCACATTCCCTGGTACTGTTGCAGTTATTCAAGACACAGAATATGAGGACACAGGTATTTTAAACCCTCAATACAGAAAATACAATGACGCGGAAAATGAAGATTTTTATTATTTTGTTACAAGAATCATGTCGGCAATCAATCCGACAAATTCCAATTTCAAACAACGGAAGGAGAGGCACTTGCTGAGTGATATATTTACTATAGCTGATGAAGCATTTGCATTGGTACTGATCTACAATGAGCATCATGTATGGGTGAACCAGCAGCGGCGAAAGGGTGATGCCACGATTCCGCGACAAAAAAAAAAATTCTGCGATTCAGACAGTGGAAGCAGAAATGGATGGATGGAGGAAGGACAAGAGTTGATCAGTGACTTGTGCGACAAAATTGGCGAGATGCAAAAACACCCAGAAACAGGAAGGAAATTGGAAGAAATGATGAGGCACAGATTTAGGAACGAAAGTTCAACAGATTACACCAAGAAAAATAAGCATGGCGATGCAAATATTACTAGTAGCGGCTCCACTAATTGTAGTGGACCAAAAAAGAAAAAGAAAAGAAACGTCTATATTGATCCGGCAATAACAGCATCGATGAATGAAAGTTTATCTATTGGTGAACTAATGTAGAAAATAACAGTACATACATAATACAAACCTACTAATAATCTTGAACTTAATTTTGAAAATATTAGAAATTATGGAGGATTCGTAATACGTTGCAATAGGAATAAATCAAGCATAATAGAAGCTAAATTTTAAAAAGGGAATATTGTAGTCGAGAAATAGAATTCACAATTAGGAGAGCAGTATCGAATTGTTATTTGGGAGACTAATATTTTGGAATTAATACTGAGTAAAGATTTCTTTTTTATTCGTGAATAGAAGTAAGTGTTGTTGGTACGGAATAATAATTGGGTTCTGCTAGAGACGGAAATAAATTATTTTTATTCGAGAGTAGAGTAATGTGCATCAAGCGCACAGAAATAGTGCTGAGTATACGTATACCCCAGTACAAGTGTCGTGAATTTCAGGGTGTCCAGAAATATTGCCGTGTTAAATTCACGCACAAAATTTGTGCGCGAGAAGTAAATTCGAACCCCGCGAAACAGTTCTCGGACGTAAGGCCCTTGCCTAGGAGTAGGAGCACCAATTGGAAGGGGATGAAGCAGGCCTTGTAGGGGGTGATGACCTCCATGTGAGGGTCATCGCCTAGCACCATGGGAATCATGTGGAAATGGTGAGCATGCTTGATGACGTCAAGGTGGCGGTCGAGGGACAGCACCAGGGTCTTGGGCGCCTGCTCGAGTAGGGCAGCATCCACTAGCACTAGCTCTCCGGCATCGCCTTCGATGTCATCCAGGTAGCCAAAGGCCTTGCCCTTGTTGGTACTTGGCGCGGTTAAGGGCCCCGGGTACTTCCTGAGGCCGTGCACCAATCGGAGTCGAGCCCTCCCAAAGGTGTTGGTCAGGAATATTCCTAGGGCGCCCACAGGTTCTGGTTCAAAGAGGTCCAAGAGCCGGCCCAGGAGTATGGGGGTGGCTATTTCCTCAGCAAAATAGTCATAGATTGTTTGGTAGGCCAAGTCCCGGGCAGGTCCCACTCCAAGGGGACTGGTGGTGGTCTGGTAATACTCGGTGTAGGTCAGCATGTTGTGGCTGGTCGAAGCGGGAGCTGGATTGTAGATCAGAGGCTCGAGACTGACTGCTGTACGGGTACACTAGGCAATACTAGGGGACCAACAGATAGGCTTGTCGTACGGGTACAATAGGATAACTACTGGACCAGGACGCGTTACCTATTTATTTACTTATTCTACTACTAATTGGTTTAGGAGCAAAAGAGTGAGCTGTGGGCTTGTATTCTGCTGGGGGAATCCTTTACAGGCTTGTTAGTGCTTAGCCTGTATTTGCAGAGATTTTTTATGCTTGCAGAATTCGATGCTTGCAGAATTCGATGCTTACAGAATTCCCAGTACGATTCGCACTGTACCTACGGGGAACGTTCCGTACCGATGTTGCTGATTGCTGATACAGTGAGATCTTTCTCGAAGTACGTGCGCTGTATACTCAAGGTTGTTCCCCGCTCTGCTGGTCTGTACTTCACTACCATTCCCCTCATCCGGTTTGCTACATCAATTCCCAATATGCATTTGATGAGTCATGAGAAATGTAGTCAGGGCCTGGACTGGATAGTTTGGGAGTCATTACCCAATAAGTTAGTTTGTGCCCTGGATGTGCACCTAAAATACCATCATGTTTGCCATTTGGAGTGACAAACCACAACATCTCCAGCATTCTGTGGGGCAAAGCTGTTCCCAACATGCATTTGATGAGTCATGAGAAATGTAGTCAGGGCCTGGACCGGATAGTTTGGGAGTCATTACCCAATAAGGCAGTTTGTGCCCTGGATTTGCACCAAAAATACTCTTTTTTGTGCCGTTTGGAGAGACAAACCACAACATTTCCAGCATTCTGTTGGGCAAAGTTGTTCCCATTATACATTTGATGAGTCATGATAAATGTATTCATGGCTTGGACCTGATACTTTGGGAGTCATTACCCAATAAGAAGTTAGATTGTGCCCTGGATTTGCACCGAAAATAACCTCATACATTCCATTTGGAGAGACAAACCCCAACATTTCCAGCATTCTGTGGGGCGAAGTTGTTCCCAATATGCATTCGATGAGTCATGAGAAATATATTCATGGCCTGGACCTGAGACTTTCGGAGTCATTACCCAATAAAAAGTTAGATTGTGCCCTGGAATTACACCTAAAATAACCTCATACATTCCATTTCGAGAGACAAACCCCAACATTTCCAGCATTCTGGGGGGCAAAGTTGTTCCCAATATGCATTCAATGAGTCATGAGAAATATATTCATGGCTTGGACCTGAAACTTTGGGAGTCATTACCAAATAAGAAGTAAGTTTGTGTCCTGGAATTGCACCAAAAATTCACTACTAAAAATATTCTAGTAAGAAAATAGTGTAGGAAAATACGTAGACAGATTTGGTACGCAAATTCAGTACAAAAAATATTCTAGTACAAAAATAGTGTAGGAAAATGCGTAGACAGATTTGGTACGCAAATTCAGTACTAAAAATATTCTAGTACAAAAATAGTGTAGGAAAATACGTAGACAGATTTGGTACGCAAATTCAGTACTAGAAATGATCTAGTACAAAAATAGTGTAGAAAAATACATAGGTAGATTTGGTACGCAAATTCAGTTCCAGAAATAATCTAGTACAAAAATAGTGTAGGAAAATATGTAGGTAGATTTGGTACGCTAATTCAGTACTAGAAATAATCTAGTATGAAAATAGTGTATTCAAATACGTAGGTAGATTCAGTACGAAGCAATTCTTCATTGGCGGCGCACTTTCTATTTAAAAAATTCATGTAGATTCGGTACTAAGCAATTATTTTCGAAAATCGTCATTGGCCGGCGCACTTTCTATTTAAAAATTTCATGTAGATTCAGTACTAAGAAAAAATTAGAACGGACGTGTCGCTACTTAAAAAAATTGGTGGAGTTGTTAGTTGAACGTTAAACACTAACCCTAATCCTAAGAGTTGACAACGTAACCTTGTAGACGGAATTTATGGGGGGGGTTGGGGGGGGGGGGGGAAATATGTAGAAATATTAAAAAAATATGTTTTTAACAAGTAGCCTTGGTACAAACGCTACGACTAAAAATCGTTAAAAACAGGACCCAAATAATTATTTACGGAAATGAGATGCTTTGTCTAAAAGCAACAGTAATATCTAGTGGCGCGCGTTCATTTTTATGGTAGCAAACTCTCATTTTTATGGTTGCACGTAACCATAAGATTTAACCTGAACATATTGAAAATGATTAAAATCTGTTTTAGATGAAGTTAGTTGTCACGTCATTGTCAACGTTGCCTTATGAGAGAGTTGGTGAAAAATACAATCGAACAAGACACGACGATTTGGTACAATTTGTACGGTAAATGAATGAGTCGGACTTGATGTACCGGTATGAGTACTTACAGCCATCTACTCTCATACGAATCAATTTGATGATCGTAAAAGCGAGGTGCAAAAAAGATACACATACGGTGAGTGTACAATATAAAGATACCACAATAAATACCCAGTACCAAAACCATGTAGAAGTCTACAGGAAATAAACATATGTGTGCTCCGCACACTGAAGTCCCTTCAAAAAAAGAACAAGACAAAAGACCCTGAAAACACACCAAAAAATTCACGAAGACAATTTTTTTAAATGGGAAGTCCGATCATCGAAATCACCAATGTCATTAATTTCACGACCGACGACCCTTCTGTTTCTCCTTCCATAGAACAGACCATGAAGGTTCATCACCGTACAAATAGTACAAAATGACACCAACTCAAATACCTACACATTCCTCTACTTGGTTTTCGATCCGGAAGGGTATTCGAACGGCAATTCTACTGCAAATAACACGAGTGATGATGAAAAATTGACGACGACGACCCTTCTCCGACCCATCTGTTTCTCCTTCCATAGGACAGACCATGAAGGTTCACCACTGTACAAGTAGTACAAAATGACACCAGCTCAAATACCTACACATTCCGCTACTTGGTTTTCGATCCGGAAGGGTATTTGAACGGCAATTCAATGGCAAATAACACACACACACACACACGAAGATACGAAAAATTGACGACGTCGACCCTTCTCCGACCCATCTGTTTCTCCTTCCATAGAACAGACCATGAAGGTTCACCACTGTACAAGTAGTACAAAATGACACCAACTCAAATACCTACACATTCCGCTACTTGGTTTTCGATCCGGAAGGGTATTCGAACCGCAATTCTACTGCAAATAACACACAAAGATACGAAAAATTGACGACGATGACGGCCCTTCTCCGACCCATCTGTTTCCCCTCCAATAGAAGGGATGATGGGGGTGCACGTGTAGAAAAACTACCACATTCGAACGCCAGCATGTTCCTCTACCGATTTTCCGACCTGGAATGGCAATCAAATGGCAATCGTGATCGAATGGCTATCGAAGATACGATCGATACAAAGAACAACAAGATGACGACAACAATGACAATGGATGGATACAAAGAAGCAAGCAGGGCGAGGCCACCACAAAGGAGGTTTGTTACAAGTGGATTTAGGTACCAACCAACATGTGTTACACTGCACTGAAAATCTGCAGGGGGAATCCCCCCTATCAACAACAAGAAGGGGGGTTTGCTCTCCAGCAAGATCAATGCCATCACATCAAAAGCCAACAACAACAACACCCCCTTGGATAGAGGAGACATTGGAAGCAGACATGTATGAGCCTTAGTACTAGGTTTGAACACCAGAAAGTTACTCTACTATTTTTTGACTGGGAATGGCAGCAATCCAACGGCGATCGGACGACAAGAAATCATGTTGCGATCAAAATGAATGAACGTTGCCACCAAGCAGGTAGGTACTAGATACGCAGTAGACTAAAGTAAAATACAGTACCAAAATATTATACAGCACACTAGTATTAGCTTACTCAGAGGGGACCGATTTAGCAGCAATAATAGGGGGGATAGGCACTGCCTTATTTGTTTTATCATCATCGTCGCCATTTTGAAAAAGTGAGCGAAAAATGTGTCACGAAACAAGCACCTCCGGGGACATTTCTTAGAAAGAAACAGAGTAAGGAACAACAGTCATCTAAAGTACTTGTGGTATTTGTGGTATTTCGTTAAGAGTTACACGGAGTCTTATACCACATAAAATGCAACAATACTGTATATGGAAATTCGCCCTGTACCTCTGTTTTTTGAGGGGTACCACATAATTTCTACAGAGAAAATCAGTAGAAATAGTCATAAGAGGTATGTATCACTAAGCGTGCTGATTCCTACTTACGTGCCACAGTAGGCAGTGCCAGGTTAAATACCACAATTGTGGATTTTCCACTGTATGGTATCGGTACTGGTACGAATCGAATTGGTGGAATTGTTAGTTGAACGTTTAACACTAACCCTAAGCGTTGACAACGTAACCTTCTAGACGGAGTTTATCGGGGGGTTTGGGGGGGGGGGGGGAATATGTAGAAATTGGTTGGGGATTGGCAGGATTTGCACTGTGTTCAAATATGGTGGGTTTTTGGGTTGATAACTGAGTTATATTTTAGTGGGGGATCGGCAGGATTTGCACTGTCTTCAAATCTGGTGGGTTTTTGGGTTCACGATTGAATTATATTTTGGTTAGGGACTGGAAAGATGTGCACTGTCTTCAAATCTAGTGGGTTTTTGGGTTGATGACTGAGTTATATTTTGGTTGGGGACTGGCAGGATTTGCACAGTGTTCAAATCTGGTGGGTTTTTCGGGTTGATGACTGATTTATATTTTGGTCGGGGACTGGCAGGATTTGCACTGTGTTCAAATCTGGTGGGTTTTTGGGTTGATGACTGAGTTATATTTTGGTTGGCGACTGGCAGGATTTGCACTGTGTTCGAATCTGGTGGGTTTTAGGGTTGATGACTGAGTTATATTTTGGTCGGGGACTGGAAAGATTTGCACTGTGTTCAAATCTGGTGGGTTTTTGGGTTGATGACTGAGTTATATTTCTGTCGGCGACTGGCAGGATTTGCACTGTGTTCAAATCTGGTGGGTTTTTGGGTTGATGACTGAGTTATATTTTGGTCGGGGACTGACAGGATTCGCACTGTGTTCAAACCTGGTGGGTTTTTGGGTTGAAGATTGAGTTATAGTTTGGTCGGGGACTGGCAGGATTTGCACTGTCTTCAAATATGGTGGGTTTTTGGGTTGACGATTGAATTATATTTTGGCCAAGGATTGGCAAGATTTGTACAGTGTTCAAATATGGTGGGTTTTTAGGTTGACGATTGAGTTATATTTTGGTTAGGGACTGGAAAGATTTGCACTGTCTTCAAATCTGGTGAGTTTTTGGGTTGATATTTGAGTAATATTTTGGTGGGGGATTCGCAACATTGGCACAGTGTTCGAATCTGATGGGTTTTGGGGTTGACGATTGAATTATATTTTGGTTAGGGACTGGAAAGATTTGCACTGTCTTCAAATCTGATGGGTTTTTGGGTTGACAACTGAATTATATTTTGGTTAGGGACTGGAAAGATTTGCACTGTGTTCAAATCTGGTGGGTTTTTGGGTTGATGACTGAGTTATATTTTGGTCGGGGACTGGCAGGATTTGCACTGTGTTCAAATCTGGTGGGTTTTTGGGTTGATGACTGAGTTATATTTTGGTTGGCGACTGGCAGGATTTGCACTGTGTTCAAATCTGGTGGGTTTTAGGGTTGATGACTGAGTTATATTTTGGTTGGCGACTGGCAGGATTTGCACTGTGTTCAAATCTAGTGGGTTTTAGGGTTGAAGATTGAGTTATAGTTTGGACGGGGATTGGCAGGATTTGCACTGTCTTCAAATCTGGTGGGTTTTTGGGTTCACGATTAAGTTATATTTTGGTTAGAGACTGGAAAGATTTGCACTGTCTTCAAATCTGGTGAGTTTTTGGGTTGATGATTGAGTAATATTTTGGTTGGGGATCGGCAGGATTTGCACTGTGTTCAAATCTGGTGGGTTTTTGGGTTGATGACTGAGTTATATTTTGGTGGGGGATCAGCAGGATATGCACTGTCTTCAAATCTGGTGGGTTTTTGGGCTGAGGATTGAATTATATTTTGGTTAGGGACTGCAAAGATTTGCACTGTGTTCAAATCTGGTTGTTTTTTGGGTTGTCGATTGAATTATATTTTGGCCAAGGATTGGCAAGATTTGCACTGTCTTCAAATCTGGTGACTTTTTGGATTGATGACTGATTTATATTTTTGTGGAGGATCGGCAGGATATGCACTGTCTTCAAATCTGTTGGGTTTTTTGATTGATGATTGAGTTAATTTTAGGTTGGGGATGGGCAGGATTTGCACTGTCTTCAAATCTGGTTGGTTTTTGGGTTGATGATTGAAATATATTTTGGTTAGGGACTGGATTTGCACAGTGTTCAAATCTGGTGGGTGTTTGGGTTGATGATTGAGTTATATTTTGGTTAGGGACTGGAAAGATTTGCACTGTCTTCAAATCTGGTGAGTTTTTGGGTTGATGATTGAGTAATATTTTGGTGGGGGATTGGCAAAATTGCACAGTGTTCAAATCTGATGGGTTTTTTGGGTTGACGATTGAATTATATTTTGGTTAGGGACTGGAAAGATTTGCACTGTCTTCAAATCTGGTGAGATTTTGGGTTGATGATTGAGTATTATTTTGGTGGGGGATTGGCAAGATTTGCACAGTGTTCAAATCTGGTGGGTTTTTGGGTTGATGATTGAGTTATATTTTGGTTAGGGACTGGAAAGATTTGCACTGTCTTCTTATCTGGTGAGTTTTTGGGTTGATGATTAAGTAATATTTTGGTGGGGGATTGGCAAAATTGCAGAGTGTTCAAATCTGATGGGTTTTTGGGTTGACGATTGAATTATATTTTGGTTAGGGACTGGAAAAATTTGCACTGTGTTCAAATCTGGTGGGTTTTTGGGTTGAAGATTGAGTTATATTTTGGTTGGGGACTGGCAGGATTTGTACTGTGTTCAAATCTGGTGGGTCTTTGGATGATGACTGAGTTATGACTTATTTATAGTTTGGTTGGGGATTGGCAAGACTTGCAATGTCTTCAAATCTGGTGGGTTTTTTATTGATGATTGAGTTAATTTTAGGTTGGGGATGGGCAGGATTTGCACTGTGTTCAAATCTGGTGGGTTTTTGGGTTGATGATTGAGTAATATGTTGGTGGGTGATTGGCAAGATTTGCACTGTGTTCAGATCTGGTGGGTTTTTGGGTTGATGACTGAGTTATATTTCGGTTTGGAACTGGAAAGATTTGCACTGTCTTCAAATCTGTTCAGTATTTGCGTTGATGATTGAGTTATAGTTTGGTGGGGGATTGGCAAGATTTGCACAGTGTTCAAATCTGATGGGTTTTTGGGTTGATGATTGAGTTATATTTTGGTTAGGGACTGGAAAGATTTGCACTGTCTTCTTATCTGGTGAGTTTTTGGGTTGATGATTAAGTAATATTTTGGTGGGGGATTGGCAAAATTGTAGAGTGTTCAAATCTGATGGGTTTTTGGGTTGACGATTGAATTATATTTTGGTTAGGGACTGGAAAAATTTGCACTGTGTTCAAATCTGGTGGGTTTTTGGGTTGAAGATTGAGTTATATTTTGGTTGGGGACTGGCAGGATTTGTACTGTGTTCAAATCTGGTGGGTCTTTGGATGATGACTGAGTTATGACTTATTTATAGTTTGGTTGGGGATTGGCAAGACTTGCAATGTCTTCAAATCTGGTGGGTTTTTTATTGATGATTGAGTTAATTTTAGGTTGGGGATGGGCAGGATTTGCACTGTGTTCAAATCTGGTGGGTTTTTGGGTTGATGATTGAGTAATATGTTGGTGGGTGATTGGCAAGATTTGCACTGTGTTCAGATCTGGTGGGTTTTTGGGTTGATGACTGAGTTATATTTCGGTTTGGAACTGGAAAGATTTGCACTGTCTTCAAATCTGTTCAGTATTTGCGTTGATGATTGAGTTATAGTTTGGTGGGGGATTGGCAAGATTTGCACAGTGTTCAAATCTGATGGGTTTTTGGGTTGACTATTGAATTATATTTTGGTTAGGGATTGGAAAGATTTGCATTGTGTTCAAATCTGGTGGGTTTTGGGTTGATGAATGAGTTATATTTTGGTCGGGGACTGGCAGGATTTGCACTGTCTTCAAATTTTGTGGGTTTTGGGGTTGACGATTGAATTATATTTTGGCCAAGTATTGGCAAGATTTGCACTGTCTTCAAATCTGGTGACTTTTTGGATTGATGACTGAGTTACAGTTTGGTCGGGGATCGGCAGGATTTGCAATGTCTTCAAATCTGATGGGTTTTTGGGTTAACGATTGAATTATATTTTGGCCAAGGATTGGCAAGATTTGCACTGTCTTCAAATCTGGTGACTTTTTGGATTTATGACTGAGTTATATTTTGGTGGGGGACCGGCAGGATTTGCACTGTCTTCAAATCTGGTGGTTTTTTGGGTTGATGATTGAATTATATTTTGGTTAGGGACTGGAAAGATTTGCACTGTCTTCAAATCTGGTGAGTTTTTGCGTTGATGATTGAGTATTATTTTGGTAGGGGATTGGCAAGATTTGCACAGTGTTCAAACCTGATGGGTTTTTGGGTTGACTATTGAATTATATTTTGGTTAGGGATTGGAAAGATTTGCATTGTGTTCAAATCTGGTGGGTTTTGGGTTGATGACTGAGTTATATTTTGGTCGGGGACTGGCAGGATTTGCACTGTCTTCAAATTTTGTGGGTTTTTGGGTTGACGATTGAATTATATTTTGGCCAAGGATTGGCAAGATTTGCACTGTCTTCAAATCTGGTGACTTTTTGGATTGATGACTGAGTTATAGTTTGGTCGGGGATCGGCAGGATTTGCACTGTCTTCAAATTTGGTGAGTTTTTGGGTTGATGACTGAGTTATGACTGAGTTATAGTTTGGTCGGGGATTGGCAAGACTTGCACTGTCTTCAAATCTGGTGGGTTTTTGGGTTGATGATTGAGTTAATTTTAGGTTGGGGATGGGCAGGATTTGCACTGTCTTCAAATCTGGTGGGTTCTTGGGTTGACCATTGAATTATATTTTGGTTAGGGACTGGAAAGATTTGCACTGTGTTCAAATCTGGTGGGTTTTTGGGTTGATGACTGAGTTATATTTTGGTTGGCGACTGGCAGGATTTGCACTGTGTTCGAATCTGGTGGGTTTTAGGGTTGATGACTGAGTTATATTTTGGTCGGGGACTGGAAAGATTTGCACTGTGTTCAAATCTGGTGGGTTTTTGGGTTGATGACTGAGTTATATTTCTGTCGGCGACTGGCAGGATTTGCACTGTGTTCAAATCTGGTGGGTTTTTGGGTTGATGACTGAGTTATATTTTGGTCGGGGACTGACAGGATTCGCACTGTGTTCAAACCTGGTGGGTTTTTGGGTTGAAGATTGAGTTATAGTTTGGTCGGGGACTGACAGGATTTGCACTGTCTTCCAATATGGTGGGTTTTTGGGTTGACGATTGAATTATATTTTGGTGCGGGGTTTGGCAAGATTTGTACAGTGTTCAAATATGGTGGTTTTTTAGGTTGACGATAGAGTTATATTTTGGTTAGGGACTGGAAAGATTTGCACTGTCTTCAAATCTGGTGAGTTTTTGGGTTGATATTTGAGTAATATTTTGGTGGGGGATTCGCAACATTGGCACAGTGTTCGAATCTGATGGGTTTTGGGGTTGACGATTGAATTATATTTTGGTTAGGGACTGGAAAGATTTGCACTGTCTTCAAATCTGATGGGTTTTTGGGTTGACAACTGAATTATATTTTGGTTAGGGACTGGAAAGATTTGCACTGTGTTCAAATCTGGTGGGTTTTTGGGTTGATGACTGAGTTATATTTTGGTCGGGGACTGGAAAGATTTGCACAGTGTTCAAATCTGGTGGGTTTTTGGGTTGATGACTGAGTTATGTTTTGGTCGGGGACTGGCAGGATTTGCACTGTCTTCAAATCTGGTGGTTTTTTGAATTGATGATTGAATTATATTTTGGTTAGGGACTGGAAAGATTTTCACTGTCTTCCAATATGGTGGGTTTTGGGTTGACGGTTGAATTATATTTTTGTGGGGGATTTGCAAGATTTGCACAGTGTTCAAATCTGGTGGGTTTTTGGGTTCACGATTAAGTTATATTTTGGTTAGAGACTGGAAAGATTTGCACTGTCTTCAAATCTGGTGAGTTTTTGGGTTGATGATTGAGTAATATTTTGGTTGGGGATCGGCAGGATTTGCACTGTGTTCAAATCTGGTGGGTTTTTGGGTTGATGACTGAGTTATATTTTGGTGGAGGATCAGCAGGATATGCACTGTCTTCTAATCTGGTGGGTTTTTGGGCTGAGGATTGAATTATATTTTGGTTAGGGACTGCAAAGATTTGCACTGTGTTCAAATCTGGTTGTTTTTTGGGTTGTCGATTGAATTATATTTTGGCCAAGGATTGGCAAGATTTGCACTGTCTTCAAATCTGGTGACTTTTTGGATTGATGACTGATTTATATTTTTGTGGAGGATCGGCAGGATATGCACTGTCTTCAAATCTGTTGGGTTTTTTGATTGATGATTGAGTTAATTTTAGGTTGGGGATGGGCAGGATTTGCACTGTCTTCAAATCTGGTTGGTTTTTGGGTTGATGATTGAAATATATTTTGGTTAGGGACTGGATTTGCACAGTGTTCAAATCTGGTGGGTGTTTGGGTTGATGATTGAGTTATATTTTGGTTAGGGACTGGAAAGATTTGCACTGTCTTCAAATCTGGTGAGTTTTTGGGTTGATGATTGAGTAATATTTTGGTGGGGGATTGGCAAAATTGCACAGTGTTCAAATCTGATGGGTTTTTTGGGTTGACGATTGAATTATATTTTGGTTAGGGACTGGAAAGATTTGCACTGTCTTCAAATCTGGTGAGATTTTGGGTTGATGATTGAGTATTATTTTGGTGGGGGATTGGCAAGATTTGCACAGTGTTCAAATCTGGTGGGTTTTTGGGTTGATGATTGAGTTATATTTTGGTTAGGGACTGGAAAGATTTGCACTGTCTTCTTATCTGGTGAGTTTTTGGGTTGATGATTAAGTAATATTTTGGTGGGGGATTGGCAAAATTGCAGAGTGTTCAAATCTGATGGGTTTTTGGGTTGACGATTGAATTATATTTTGGTTAGGGACTGGAAAAATTTGCACTGTGTTCAAATCTGGTGGGTTTTTGGGTTGAAGATTGAGTTATATTTTGGTTGGGGACTGGCAGGATTTGTACTGTGTTCAAATCTGGTGGGTCTTTGGATGATGACTGAGTTATGACTTATTTATAGTTTGGTTGGGGATTGGCAAGACTTGCAATGTCTTCAAATCTGGTGGGTTTTTTATTGATGATTGAGTTAATTTTAGGTTGGGGATGGGCAGGATTTGCACTGTGTTCAAATCTGGTGGGTTTTTGGGTTGATGATTGAGTAATATGTTGGTGGGTGATTGGCAAGATTTGCACTGTGTTCAGATCTGGTGGGTTTTTGGGTTGATGACTGAGTTATATTTCGGTTTGGAACTGGAAAGATTTGCACTGTCTTCAAATCTGTTCAGTATTTGCGTTGATGATTGAGTTATAGTTTGGTGGGGGATTGGCAAGATTTGCACAGTGTTCAAATCTGATGGGTTTTTGGGTTGACTATTGAATTATATTTTGGTTAGGGACTGGAAAGATTTGCATTGTGTTCAAATCTGGTGGGTTTTGGGTTGATGAATGAGTTATATTTTGGTCGGGGACTGGCAGGATTTGCACTGTCTTCAAATTTTGTGGGTTTTGGGGTTGACGATTGAATTATATTTTGGCCAAGTATTGGCAAGATTTGCACTGTCTTCAAATCTGGTGACTTTTTGGATTGATGACTGAGTTATAGTTTGGTCGGGGATCGGCAGGATTTGCAATGTCTTCAAATCTGATGGGTTTTTGGGTTAACGATTGAATTATATTTTGGCCAAGGATTGGCAAGATTTGCACTGTCTTCAAATCTGGTGACTTTTTGGATTTATGACTGAGTTATATTTTGGTGGGGGACCGGCAGGATTTGCACTGTCTTCAAATCTGGTGGTTTTTTGGGTTGATGATTGAATTATATTTTGGTTAGGGACTGGAAAGATTTGCACTGTCTTCAAATCTGGTGAGTTTTTGCGTTGATGATTGAGTATTATTTTGGTAGGGGATTGGCAAGATTTGCACAGTGTTCAAACCTGATGGGTTTTTGGGTTGACTATTGAATTATATTTTGGTTAGGGATTGGAAAGATTTGCATTGTGTTCAAATCTGGTGGGTTTTTGGGTTGATGACTGAGTTATATTTTGGTCGGGGACTGGCAGGATTTGCACTGTCTTCAAATTTTGTGGGTTTTTGGGTTGACGATTGAATTATATTTTGGCCAAGGATTGGCAAGATTTGCACTGTCTTCAAATCTGGTGACTTTTTGGATTGATGACTGAGTTATAGTTTGGTCGGGGATCGGCAGGATTTGCACTGTCTTCAAATTTGGTGAGTTTTTGGGTTGATGACTGAGTTATGACTGAGTTATAGTTTGGTCGGGGATTGGCAAGACTTGCACTGTCTTCAAATCTGGTGGGTTTTTTGATTGATGATTGAGTTAATTTTAGGTTGGGGATGGGCAGGATTTGCACTGTCTTCAAATCTGGTGGGTTCTTGGGTTGACCATTGAATTATATTTTGGTTAGGGACTGGAAAGATTTGCACTGTGTTCAAATCTGGTGGGTTTTTGGGTTGATGACTGAGTTATATTTTGGTTGGGGACTGGCAGGATTTGCACTGTGTTCAAATCTGGTGGGTTTTTGGGTTGATGACTGAGTTATAGTTTGGACGGGGATTGGCAGGATTTGAACTGTCTTCAAATCTGGTGTGTTTTTGGGTTGACGATTGAATTATATTTTGGTTAGGGACTGGAAAGATTTGCACTGTGTTCAAATCTGGTGGGTTTTTGGGTTGATGACTGAGTTATATTCTGGTCGGGGACTGGCAGGATTTGCACTGTGTTCAAATCCGGTGGGTTTTTGGGTTGATGACTGAGTAATATTTTGGTTGGGGATTGGCAAGATTGCAAATGACGTCACTTGAATAGTAGTATAGATTGATTGGTAGGATAGGTATGCAAGTGGTAGATTGCTTGTAGTTATGGTAGCTCGTAATTACCAGTAGCTCGTACACTTGCTTGTTCCAATTTAAAAAAGAGCTTGCGCAAATGACGTCACTTGAATAGTAATATAAATCCGCTTGCTTGCTCCAATTTAAAATAGAACTTGCGCGAATCACTCACTTGATTGGTAGTATAGATTAATTGGTATGATCAATATGAAGGTAGGTAGCTTGCTTGTAGATCTGGTAGCTCGTAATCACCTGTAGCTCGTACAGCTTGCTTGTTCCAATTTAAAAAAGAGCTTGCGCGAATGACATCACTTGAATAGTAATATATATCAATTGGTATGATTGGTAAGAACATAGACAGCTTGCTTGTAGATCTGGTAGCTCATAATTACCACTAGCTCCTACTACAGCTTGCTTGTTCAAATCTACTAACCCCAACCCTATGAACGTAGATACCTTGCTGATAGCTTACACATAAATTTGGTTGGTTGGCTAATGGTAGAATTGGTACTGGTAAGAATTGGTACAGATCAGAATACCTTTGGTAATTCTGATCTGACTTGATGCACACTAGTACTAGTAGAAATTGTACGCGTTATTGTATGAGTACTTCTTACCATAACTTTACTGACACATACTTACAATACATACAATAACTATGTACTCAACAACTCCACAGGGCCCCTGCAAAGCACTAATTCGAACGAACGGACGCTAGTACACACTTCGCGAAAACACTCACACTGCTGCTGTGCTGATCACATTTTCACTGCTTGCGATTTTTAAAAATTTTTAACTTTCCATTCAAATCGAAAGAGCTCATTTTCCAACTTATCTGAGTAAAGTGTTGCTTCTTGCAACACTTTGTCCGAGAACGTGGGATCCGACCCTCTTTGTCACATGTGACATGTTTTGAGCACAGCGATCCGTTCTCAGGTATTTCAGTCCGAAATAACAGCCTTGTACTGCAAAAGAAGTAGAAAGCATTGGACGAGAGATTTATTGCTGGAAAGATATTGTTAAAATTAGCTACCCAAACATAGACATCTTGAAAGCAAAAAATCTGCCTCTATATCAGCAGGAACAAGATACAATCAACAGCAGCAGCAAGCAGCGTGCGGCGTCTTGCGTATGAATTGGTAAACGGCAACAAGGAATGAATATGCCAATCGAACAAATTTTAAACATTATTCTAACAACGCTGTTCTGTTATTTTTTCTTTTTGGCGACAGGAACAGCGAGTGGCAACAGGAACAGTGAGTGGTGACAGCAACGGCAACAACAACAGCAACAGCATCGACAGCAAGCAAGCAGATTGTCAGAACAATGATTGTTGGAACAACGATTGGAGGAACAACGGAACCAGGACGATGGGCCGCGGTCGCCACAAGAAATCACCAGTCTGGGCAGCGTCTCCGGATGCCGCTCCGGAGGAACACACAGACACAGACGCAAAAGCAGACACAAAAGAAGACACAAAAGAAGACGCAAAAGCAGACACAAAAGCAGACACAAAAGCAGACGCAAAGAAAGATTTCAACGACTACGACTATGACTACGACTACAAGGAGGACGTCGGGGACTAAAGCGGTGACGAGTCCGTGGACATGAAGGGAGAAGCCGGGCAACCAAACACTCAAACGCACCCACACCGGGAGGACATAGAGGATCCCTTCTTGGACAAAGGTGACGACGAGAACGACAATGAGGAAAATTGAACCATGGCAATGACGGATGACAAGGATGATCGGACCGTTGCCATGAGCCTAGCCGGGGACGACAACAATGACAATGACAATGACAGAACCGTGGCTATGAGCGTGACCGGCAATCAAGAGGAGAAGAAAGACGACGAGGACGACCGGACCGTTGCCATCAGCCTGCCCGGATATCGCGACGAAACGGACAAAAACGATACCGCGGCAAAGGACAACCAGAACCACAGGGACAACCAGAACCACAAGGACAACGTTTCGGGCATTCCCACCAGCATTTCCACTCCTGCCTTTCTGGATGCCTCATCCCCCAGCGGCGCTCCTCAGCAGCGAGAGCGGCAGTGGACGGTCTGTTACATCAATCCGACCCATCGATCCGTCTCCTCCTCCAATGGCAATTCGTCTCCTCCTCCAACGGCGCTCCTCCTCCTCCAACAGCAATTCATCTCCTCCTCAAACAGCGCTCCTCCTTGCCATACAACAACGGTAACTGGTGCAATGGGATTCAAAACAACAACAAAGCAATTGTCAGCACAAGGAAGGAAGCAAAAAGCAAGGAGAAAACACGAGAAAAGAAGTAACGAGCCATGAAACTTATACAAACTTGTCTCAGATAAAACCGATGAAGAAGAAAAGGAATACGCGTTCAACTTGCAAAAATGGTGCCAATACAATAGCCTTGAAAAACAAATACCGAACAACTGTGGTGAAAGGAAAATACATGGAAACAAGTTGGGGTGGCAAAATAGGAGGAAAGAAGAACTATCAACCAGCGCAGGCTATGTCTATCGACAATTTCAAGACGTTGGATAGTACGAAAGATGAGCATATTATTGTGTTTGTTGATTCTAATCCGTCGTTCCACATTTTTGCAAAAGTTTCCCGAAAATTTGCAGAACAACACCTGGCTTCCAAGAATAATATCAAAGTTTTAAGAGAATTTGCTCCGGAAATTGTTGGAGCAAAACCGATAGTTGCCAGAGAACAGAAGCATGGCAGTATCAACAATGATTATGCTATCATTGGAATTAGACCAGAAAGATTGTCTTCCAATAACGGTGTGTATGTATTCAAAAGTCATGTGAAACCCAGCATGAAACTACGTCCGACGTAGAGCTCCAAGAGACAACAGTGGAAATTGTGAAGCATATGCATCATAGTTTAACTGACGTGGAACCATTTGTTGAGGATGAAATGGATGTGTTGTCTCAGATTCTGTCTTGTACAAAGCTAAATGCCATTGGGCAGCAGGAATTAGCTTTTTCAATTGGTCGCAATTACCATTCTCGATGCCATGTCAATGATGATATGTATTATTTGTTTAACAGTCATTACTCCAGCAGAAGTGTCTGCTGATGAAGTGATTTATTATTTTGTCTTCCCAACATACCATGTCAAAGTGCCGTTGAAATCAGGGGATACACTGCTCTTTAACCCTTTGGTGTTGCACAGCTGTTCAAATTCTAAATAGAAAGGCTGTTATATTATGAGCGTCTATGTATTGCGCAAAACTGTACTAAGAGCTAATCCTCTATAATAATATTAAACGATAATTTAAAGTTAGCCATTCCATTCCCCCTTGCTACTCAATCAGAACTGTAATAACTATCGCTGGCTGAACTGGATAGATAGTCACTGGATCCGTTATCATTCAATGCCATCTCAAAGTGTTCCAACTGGATGTCGTCCTTTAGGGTGCATGCATTGTACAAAGATTTGTAAGATGGTGGCGTAGTAGCATTTTTGCTTTCAAAGAAATCAAGCCACGAGATACGAGCAACGGCATACATCCCGTTTGTATCAATCAGATACCCCCCAATACTACTGTATGGCTGCTTCAAATTCTGTACAGTTAAGAAGCATAGCAGTTGACACGGAATGAGCTTTGGATTGTTATTCAAATCAAAGTCCAATTTCATCAAACACCAATCCATCCATACGGAGTTGAGCAGAGAACTGTCAGATCTATATGAAGGATGAGAGCGGAATAGAAAATTAGAACCGCAACCAACATCATAACGATTGTGTTCTGTAACTCCACAAATGTGCAAAGGATTCTCCAATAGAGGTAGCACAGAATCACAAACAAAGTCGAGTATGATGGAAGGAAAAAATGGTTTTGATTTGTTCATAGAACAATCCCACTTCATGGTTGATTCACCATTGTTATTTCTCATTATTTGAAAATGAGAATCACCACCATCAGGACGTTCAATTGGAGGAGGGTCAGGCGAATTCAAGTTGTAGTGATATGTTGCATGGCTTAGCATCATTTTCTCGGACTTTCGCTGGGCCGTTTGATTGATGAGTGATGCAGCATTACCTTGCGTGTTCTTGGAAGGAGCTTTGATCTCAGTTTTATGGTGAGATTCATTTGGAGCGCTGTCCCAGCCTGCGGGGCTTCCCCATAAAGATATATAATCTGTTAGGTGAAAGTACTAGTGATTCTTGATTGGTTTTGTTCCCGTCCCTTTTCTGTGACATGCTGAGTTTATACAATTAATAAAGTGAACGATTGTTTTTGGGAGATTCTTTAAGGAAGCATTTTTCATTTGACCGTGTTTAAGAAATTCTTCCATCAATACAATGAGCTGAATTACCTCTATCTGTTTCTTTACAAAACGATGGTCACCAATAATGTCAGATCCATGTTTGGAAACCATAGCAATGAGAATAGAAATAAGCATTCCAAAAAAATCATGCCCTTCTTTCTTTGTGGTTGATAGAAGCTGAGTTCCAAATTTGGTGCGAGGAAAATCTCTATCAGACTAGCGTGATAACAAACCACCGTACCGTTGTTCTAAATGGCCTATAGTGTTAGCAACAGCCACGTCGTGCTTCAAATTGGGGGCATAAACACATGGAACACTTCTGCAGAGCAACAATTCAATTGACTCCACCACCCGTTTGGCAGTGCCAAGCTAGTGCATGTGCAAACATTCACCGGGAGTTGCAAAATGAATGTTGTTCTGATTGATACCAAAGCATAGATCATAAAATACATTCCTGATGTTGTGATGAGAACTATTTTTGAAGTTCTTATTGATATTGTTTAGATCAGTGCCAGGAAAACAATGAAAATCAACAGGCGATCACTTCTTTGTTGCAGGTTGAACAGAAGGAATGTTTATGTTTGGAGAACAACAGTTGCAATGACGGCACATCTGCATGACACCCTTATTGAAGGAGCTGTATTTTTCACACAATTTATCATGAAGTTCTGTGTTGCCAATAACATAGGCAATGGTAAATTTCATTTTTACCTTCTACTGTTGGTTTGCGTACGGAGGATAATTCCATTCGATACCACCGTATTCGTTACATGCGGCTTTAAAGGAACAAAGCGCAACTTCCAAACCATTATGGAGATTCTGAATTTTTTCCTTCGAAGTGGCAGGGCAAGAGTGTCTTGTTGACTCCCATTCTGGGTCAGGATGGAAGTAAATAGTTGTCCATGCTTCAGGTCGAGCGGGTCTCAACATTAAAGATGCCAAGTGTCATGTTCAACGGCGTAAGCGTAGTAAGTCTTCCGTGGGCATCCAAAGATATGCCATCCATGTAAAATATAATAGGAACAAGAATTTCTTGCGAATTGGGATTGCAAATTTCTTTCCAAGAAGATTTCCACCACAAGCCGTGATGCAATTCTGAGATTACAGAATGAGGATTCAACTCAGGATTATTGTCAGGAGATAGAGGGGTGGAATAGTCGGGAAATGAGAGGTTTTCTTCTCTCATTAGCTGCTGGTCGGAAAGTAGAGAATAAATGGCACCATTAAAAGAATGGACATACACCTGAGTGGGTTTATTGTCAGGTAGCCAATTCAGTATATGAGGATGAAATTTCATATCGGAGATAACCAGATTGGATTGGAGATTGTCAAAAATTGCTTTCTGAGATCTAATTTTGGCAACGCAAAAATCGAAACCCGTTCTGATTTGACTTTTCTTTGCCCACTGGAAAATTGATTTGAATGTGTGCAGTGGCAATTTATGCCTGGCCATTAAATTCATGAGTTCAAATTCAGCAAGAAGATGATGGGGCGGCGGTAGTTTTGTGTGGGTTTGAAATGCCTCCTCTCTTTCATTCAGATTAATGATTTCATGAAAAGATGGTGGTGGAGGGGCTGGCTGAGCAGTATCAAAGTTAACATCAGCACCATTAGTGTGATCTTCTTTGTTGTCTTCACAATCTATGCTGTTGGCAGAATTGTTGTCATTGTTTTTGTTTTTGTTTACGTCAGCGTCAGCGTCATTGTTATTGTTATTGTCATTCTTGTCATCGACATTGTTGATATTATTATTCAGCGGGAATGCATGTTCATCTTGAATAGCAGAAACAGTCATGTAAGATTCAATGGCGTTCCTATCCATTGGCGGTAGAAAGACATCATGTACAATCTGTCTGTTTAGAGCAGAATGAAGACCTGTGGCTGATTGACTTGTGAGAGTGTGGTGGGAGAGATGGGAAGGGGGAACAAATTGACCGTTTTGTGTCATAGTCATCCCAAAATCTGACGGAGAATGTTGAACAGACGGCAAGGTAGGCTGCACTTTGACAGAGGTGGAGAGCTTATAGATCTTCCCTTTAATTAGACCCTGACTATAGTAAATGGCGCGGCACATACTTTTATGCCAGAGATATTTTCTTAGGCCGGTGGAGATGTATTTCAAGTTACCATTTGAAATGGATTTATAACCTAAAAACTTAGATTTTTGTTGTTTCTCCAAGCAACCACGGCAGTAGAATGTAAGAGGGGTTTTGATAGCAGTAGGCATGATGTTGCTGAGTTGCTTGAAGGAAAATATAAGTAGCAGTGGTCAAAACGACAGAGGTAACAAAAAGGATGGATCAAGGAAAGAAATAATGTATTGCATTACTTTTTGTGATGCTTTTTGTTGTACGGAAAATTCCTTACTACTTAGTGATGATTGCAACATTCCTTGTACAATATGTTTAGTAGTGCACGGTACAGTCAACAGAAAGGTTGTGAAGATGAAAAAAGTCATTCGTGCGTAAGTTTTACACAAAATGTTGCTTGTCACGAAAAGAATAATCCTTAACCCTAAAATTGATATTTTATTTGAGGAGTGACAAAATATTGTCTCGAAAGGAAAAGTGTGCAACGCGCGAGGTTTTTTAGTAAACATGCAAGCTCAGAAGGCAGGAAATTTTGAAAATATGGTAGGGAGTTTTGAAAATACCCCGCGATAGCCCGCGGGGGATAGAGAAACATTTCTCGGATGTATTGCTTGCTCTATTATTTTTGTTTGTTCAATAAATGAATAACATGAAATTATGTGTCGAGTCTTTTTCAAAATTGTGGAGACAATAACAACTGTGATGTCTTCCTATTTTGGACAAAATGTTTTTGTATAACTTTTCATGTCCTGTAATCTGGTGAACGTGCCAATCACAATGTGTGCATGTACCGTATTTTGGCAACCTCACATGGTTGTGTGATGAATCCATCTACTTGCAGAAAATCCCAACAACGAGCAAAGCTCAGTTTCCTTGTTCTTCTATACTTCAAAGCCTCATTGGAAATATCTTTTCTTTCAAGACTGTTTTTAAAGATCCAAAGCTATTGTGATAATATGTTCAATGATCCGTCCAGTATATCTTCTTCTTCTGATACAGTAGGTCACATAGGTGATGCACATGGGGCAATCACTGTATCTACTTCAAGGGATTCATCCACCACCAAGGCGGAAGATTTTCCTTGCCGTGAAATTGGTTTGACTTCGTCAAGAGATTCCCTTTTTCAAAGCGTGGTTCAATCAACTATTGATGTTTCCAATTCCATGAACCAAGATAGCCATCCCTCTTCATCACCCATCTGTTCAACTGTTGCAATGACTCTCTCCGTGCCACTTCAAGATGCCGGCTTTGATCTTCTAAACTCTTCCGAACCACCAAAGTTGGACCCAATTTCTGCAATGTTTTTAGAGGACCTCATAAAAAAAGGTTCCCTTTGTCCAGAGTTGACAAGAGAAGTATTGTTTGATCTAAATTGAACAGGTGGCCTGAATGGACTGTCCAAATCCCAAACAATCCCAAGTATTCCAACAGCCTTCCTCTTATTCTCTGTACCCTACCGCAATCTGGTACCATTACCTCCAGGAATCCGGTACCTAACCCACCAATGTTGATGTCAGAACATTTTCACGACTTTCCATCTGAATACACCCGTTCCTTAGCGGAATACAGTACCATTCCATACTGGAATCTAGACAATCCTCTACCAGATTACACATGCTTCCTACCACAATTAAGTACCGTTGCATACCTGAATCCAGGTACGCAGTCCAACAATACTAAATTCTCATCCTGGTTTGCTACAGGGAACACACTCTGGAACCTTTCCCATTGCTCTTCAGGCAACTCACATTGGTGAAACAAAATTGGCAACCTGTACTCAGGCAATACTAGCTGGAAAAAATATCATTGGTGAAACAAAATCAGCAACCGGTACTCAGGCAATGCTAGTTGGAAAAACTCCGTAACCACTCGGTGCTCACGCAACGTCACCTCGAAAAACTCCTAGTGAATTGGTGAAAACCCAGTCTATGATTACTTCAACTGCCGGAATGAAATGTGTCATTGATTTAACCAGCAGCAATTCAGAAGCCGAAACTGCCAGAAAATCCAAAGCCCAAAAAACAGAGACTGAAACCCGTGTTATTTGGTGCTTCCCTTTCCCAGGATGGAACGCCGTAAACCGTTAAATTCAATACTCAAAAATTCGTCGCGCACGCACACACGGACCGGGGTCGACTTTACACTTTTAAAGGTACATCCGTACACGTTTGAAAATTAGATACTATGGTACGATTAATATATATAGACAGTATGAACACCAAAAGTATCAATTGGCATCCCTGGCACGGGGCGCAGTGCTCTACTATTAATAGCCCCCCAACCCCCAACCCCTGTCCCAGTACTGTGTTCACCAGAGGAAGCGCGACCCCAACCAAGTTGACTCGTTAATATGCTAGGTTGACCATATATGGTGGAGGTTGGGGTGGTAGATGGGTTTGTGGCTCAGCAAATGAAGTCACAAGTTCGAGTTGTAGGTATGATCATACCTTTAGTGGGTATTGTTGTACTTAAAAAGTGGATGGCAAAAGTGTACGAATGTACCAAGAAAAGTGTGAGATTGACCCGGTACCTTCTAGTCTATGATTCGATTCAATGATTCAATTCTATGATTCAATTCTACAATTCAAATCAATGATTCTAATCTATGAAAGATATATCCTGGTTGCACAGCTCCCTTTTGGATCTTCTTGTAGAAAATATTCAAGAAAGTATCAATTTTTTTGAAGTCGCTGTCCTTCACTTCCGTAATACTAATTTGCCCGTGTGTTTCCAATGCAGTAGCAAGCTGTCCCATTGTAAAAAGATTATAGCATCAATAGTTCTTTTTCATTGTATTGAACCATCTATCAGCTATGTTCTTGGTGTGACCACCAATGTAGAATACAAATGACACCTTCTTGACAGTTGCGCGCCTCCATCAGCAGAAGTACAAGACAAATCACCATGTTGTTATTGTTCTGCCCTTGACAGTTATCCATCACAATATTCAATTCACCCCCACATGAGGTGTCTTTCATGTATCCCTTTTGCCTTAGGTTCATCCTAATAAGGGATGCAACGTTGTCTCCACTTTTACCACCAACACCTTTGTGATAGATGTATGCATCAAGTCTCCCTCCGGTTACAGAACAATCAACATGACCTAGTGTTGGTACAGTCAGAGGGATCATGTAGTATGTTTCACCTGACTGTGTTGCTCCAAGGTTAGGTAGGTTGGCGTTTTGGCAATAATCCACAACAAACGTGTATGTTCTGTCCCCGTGCGCGACACCGTTTTTTGCATCATTGTACGGCCGTTGCATCATTTCATTTGCAAGTTTCCTCTGATCAGCAGCTTGATTCACATGCAGCTTCATGTATGATCCTTGTGTTCTCTGCTTTCACTGTTTCCTTCTCTAGCAGCAATGCAGGCAAGTATACATCCATGTAGAATTGGTCACTATGCGCAAGAACAACTGCAGCATGTTTTGGAATTTCAGTGCAGAAGCTGCTGCCTTTAGTATTATTGTAAAAGGCATCAATGCTATGCTCTGCAAACGTTGTGCTACTTCCAGGTTCAGTACTTGTTTCAAATCGAATGTACCGTAGTTGGTTCCGGAATACATGGCATTTGGAGCATACATCTGCATTTGGGTTTGATACACGGAGCTTAGGGAAATTCTGCTGCCAGTATGAAACAAGATACGCCCATGAACATATCTCTTTGCGCTCCCCCGTCGAAATCTTTGATTGGTTCAACTATGAGTTTCGCCACCATGTCTATATCTACCTTCCAACCTCTCTCCAGGGCGTATCGATAGTACATAGATATTTTTGTGAATGATGACGGTAGATCAAAGACATCAAGTTTGCTCTTGCGTAGACCGGCACCAGCAACCTCGTGGTGGACAATCTGAGTTGCAGCAGGCTGTGCCAAGTTTTTTATGTGTTCAAGGAAATTGTGTATGGCTTCTTTGATCAAGGCAGAACCAAAATTTTTGACATTGTTGGGGTGACATCCTTTCAGCTTGTGGATAGGGGAGGTGTTTGCTTTGACATATTTTGTACAAGTGTCCCATCTACCTATTCCCCAATCAAGTATGACAGCAATTTCAGATCTGCGCACCTTTTGCTTGTTTAGGGACGATGGTAGTGGAGCGGCGTTTTTGCTTGGATTGTTGATAAATGGTAGGAAATAAAGCTGCCTTTGTTGTTGTGGCAAATCTCCTTCTTGTTGATTTGATGTAAACTATCTCACCCAATCCATGATCATTGTGTATTGCTCCTCCCTTTTCTTATCAAAGAACTGCAACATGCAACTTGCAATGGTTTGTTGTAGGTCACTGTTGCCTTCTAAGATCGAAAGGCAGTGGTATGAGAGCCTGGTTCGCTTTCTCATACACTTGCATTGCTCTTCTGCCTTTTCAGAAAGATAATCCGTGCAGAGTTCTAACTTTTCCCATGTTTCAAATTTCCTGTTCTCTCTAAATTCACAGAAGGGACGCCACTGTTTTGCTCCTTGTGGCATGATGCTGGTCTGGCGTTTTGATTTGATTCATCTGTGTTACCTTTCGATTCAGCGTTTTGGTTAATCAGCATTGCTGGTGCCGATTTGTTTTTTGATTTTGCCCTTGGGGATGCACTCTGTTGTTTCTCATTCCCTGCTTTCGCTGCTGTATTTTGTGAGCAATCACCACTGGTGTGGCATTTCAATTCGTTGTCATTGTGAGCAATCACTTGTGTGGCGTTTTGATTCGATTTGTAGTGGGAGGTGTCGACGCCGTTGCCCCTGGGGATGCCCTCCTGCTCTGTCATTCTTATTGACTGCTTTTCCTGCTGTATTTTGTGAGCAAATGCTGAAGCTGGTCGTAACGCTTGGTCGTAACGCTTGGTCGACAGGCTCACTTTTGTGGTATAGTAGAGGTGCTGGGGTGCTGCGTACTAGCTCACAAGGTTCCTGAGTAGTTGCAATGCTGGATCGAAATTGTCTCTTTGCCAAACAGACCACGGCTACTTGTTAAAAACAGATTTTTAAATTTTTCCACGTTTCCCCCAGCCCCCCCCAGTACACTCCATCAAGAAGGTTACGTTGCCAATTTAAGGTTAGTGTTGAACGTTCACTTAGCAACTCCACCAATTGCAGGGAACGCATGGAACAACGGTGCTAACCCTAATCGACGGTTCCAGGTAATTACTGGTAAGATTACTAGTACAGATAGTACCGTACCGTACCGTTCGTACCGTACCGTACCGTACCAGGTACTACGTAGTTCGTAACAGCTGTCCGCCTCTCCAGTCGAAGCTCCTAAATCCTCGAGTTAAGGTCAGAATGACATTAACTTTTTATTAAAAATTATCCCAAAAAAATGAGGACCCCCCCTCCCCCACCACACAGTACTGAATTCCATGTAGGAAGGCCGTAGACAGACTGCAACTCAATCGTGATCCTTTTTGCGGATTTGGAACATCTCTTCTTGCATCCGATCAAATCATTCTTTTCATCGACATTGCCTACATCCAACCTGGACCATGGTGGTTGCCCCAAACGCATTGCAACTGTCCCCTAGTAGCCCTTTTTCTTATCCTGAGCAACCCCTCCATCGAGAGTGCGTTTAGAGCCCTTTTCCCATTCAAAATCGAATCAGTAGGTAAAGAAAATACCTCCTTCTTCCGTCGACAACTGCTTCTTCCTTCTTCTTCCGACAACAGCTGCTTCTTCCTTCTTCCACCATGACAGTTTATGTTTGAGAGACCATTGAGCAAGAGCTGGAACATCTCCATCACAGGACCAATGTAGAGGAGAAGATCTTGGAGCTTGCTGTGAAGAAGATTGCAAACAACAACAAATACATCGGAACCAAGAACCAGAAATTGGAGGCAATCAAAAAGGTTGGTGATGAGATGATCATTGGTTTCATCAGACATAGAAGGCGAATGAGGGTTGCGGATGACACCAAACTACTCACTAAACTCCCTCTCCTACACCAAGCAAAAACAAGCATGCAGGATATTGCTCTTGTTGTATTTTATTTAGGGGAAATATTATTTTCCTTCTGAATCCGATTCGTTGAGAGTCTGATTCAAGGACTTCTGACAAACAGCAACGCTGTGTTAGTGTGTTAGTAGACAAACGATTGTACTCTACGCGTGACAATTGTGTTTGGATACTTTCGGCAACGGATAATCGGACTACAGGCGAGACTAGGGAAACGCCAGATCTCCTCTTGCTGTGACTTATTCAGATTGCAGCGAGACAGACCTTAGTATGTAGATTACAGGTAGTTGGTAGCAACTAGTGTGAATTTTGGGATATAAATCAGTTGAATGTTAAAAGTATGAGATAAAGTGAAATCTTGCCGAAATGCAAGATATCTCTTTTATTGCGATGAATACGTTGCAACTGCTGTTGCGTAGTGCTGAGATTACTCGCTGATTATTTCCGTACATGTATTAGTCGTTGACCATATATATTTGTATGCATGTATATGTATTGTGTGAGAATCACATGCCAACGGTTTTCTTCTCTTGTTCTGTTAGGAAGACTCCATGAAATGTTTATCATTAAGGTCAGGAATTGCTCCCGTAGCTCGTGTGATATTTTATGAAATCAGAGTTTGCTCACCGAAGAACAATGGCAATATCGTAAGACAGGGATTGCTCACCGTTTATGCGCGATGGGAATCGATGCGCCGTGGGAATCGATATGCCGTGGGAATCGATTACTTAGATGGATACGGGACTCATTGATTCATGCGCATAAGAAAATCTACCGTCTGGTAGCTTTGGTACTTCTGGTCACGAAAGGAATTT
Source organism: Pseudo-nitzschia multiseries (assembly GCA_037355745.1). Lineage (NCBI taxonomy): Eukaryota > Bacillariophyta > Bacillariophyceae > Bacillariales > Bacillariaceae > Pseudo-nitzschia > Pseudo-nitzschia multiseries. The sequence continues at coordinate 12,070,695 of CM074783.1, forward strand.
AATACTCCCCATGTCTCCTTGTGAAGGGTCATCACGCTCTACATGATGCTTCCATCATCCTGGAGAAGGTCGCCAGTATTACCACAGAAGTGGAAGATGGGCCTGAGCAGTGGATACACAACTGAGTGACTCCAATGCTTGGTGAGAATGTCTGCACAGTTATCCTTACCTGGGATGTGCATCATTAAAATGAAACCTCTTGCTATCATGCTCCGTACGTAGTGAAACGATAGAATGTTATGACGCTTATGCAACCTTGCGTAAGGAAAGGTCGACGTTTGGATCATCTTTTCGTTGTCACCCCAAGAGTATGAGATATCATGGACTCGTGTTCCGAGGTATCGGAATGAGTGGCGTAGATCGACAATCTGTTCGATGCAAGTTCTTCCTGCAACAAATTCAGCTCCAAAGGTGGCTGTTTCCGTAGTAGACTGCTTCTTTGAGAACCACATCATGGGAGTCTTGTTCGCGAAATGAAGAATGCCGGTAACTGCCTTGCCACTGAGAATATCATGCATGAGGTTGGCATCATAGAAGTGTGTTAACACTACTGTCTTTCCAAGCGGTGCAGGAGCGTCGTCGGGTAGCTCTTCAGAATGCTCCCCATAGACGGTGTTGGACCAGTCGATGGTGTCGGGTTTAGTCAATATAAAATCGGGCGGTTCCACGCGGAATCTGATTTTAAAATGTCTAAACTTGGAGATATATCCATAGATACGTTTAGCACGTTCGAGATGCCCATCTCGTGGCTGAGCTCTGAAACTTGAGAGCGTCATCACGGCTGTTTGTACATCGAAACGGCCAATAGCGATGATCCATTGCAGTGAACCGATCATACTTTGGTATTTCTGTATACTGGTTTCTTCAAGAAAGGCTGAGGAGTCCAATTCAGGATGATCAGTTCTCTGCGATGGGTGATCGGAACCTAGTGTTAGGTTTGCATCCGAACATTTGTTCGTAAGATGCTTCCATCTTTTCGATGAACTTTATGGGATTCATACACAGAACACCATGTTCGTCGCGCTCAAATCCACATCCTAAATGAAAGTTCATAGGTCCGGATCCCTTCAATTTGAAGTTATATGGTGACGATTGCAATATCTTTAAGAAGGAATTGGGATCTGCCATGCAGAGACATAGGTCATCGACATATGTGCATATAAGCTCATATACCCGTTCACCATGCTTGTTCGTTCCGGGTTTGAGGAATATTTCCGGTTCTGCGCGGGATCTTTCGAAGCCGAGTTCGATGAGGCAAGCCGCGAGTAAGTCTCCGAAGCACTTGCCTGAAGACCTGAGACCATATAGGGCTTTGTAAATGACCAACAGGTGACCCTCCAACGATCCGAATTCGGGACCTGCCTTGATGCATACTTTCTCGCAGGTGACTGCTTCTAAGTAGGCGTTACCTATGTCGGTGCCCCATGCTTCTAGATCGTTGAGTTCAGCTAGGAATAGGCACATACGTAGACCGCGAAGAGATACGACGCCTGCGTAAACACTGTGGATAGGGGCCTCAGTGAGATTACCGTTAGCAACTGAGGCGAGCCTTGTGTCTTCCGTCGTGTTTGACAGCGTATATCATGTGTACCTTGATCTGTTGGAATCCCGTGGGAATGGAGCTTGTCTTGTATACGCCTTTATCAATGAATGTATTGTATTCATTGAGTTGTGCCATTTCCAGAGTGGTGGCATCTTCCCATTTGGTGTTTCCGTTGGCTTGATCAAATCGGAGGGCTTCTTCGTGGCTACGAGGAACTTTGAATCCATATTGATACTGCGGAGTGGTACGGAAGGAACGTAGTTTGGCTTGGTGCACGAGTCGATCAAGTTTCTTGGTTCGTCGGGCTAGGTTGGTGATTCTTCTGAGACGTTTCCAACCCGGGAGATCAAGCAAGTTGTTGTCTTTCCCATATTTTGCAACGGTGACCGGGTCGTCGGCTGCAATGTTGGCCAGAGGTTCATATGTGCGTTCCATATTCTCCCATTCAATCCAGAGGTTATACTTGGAACCTTTGTATTGAGGATGCTTGTTATCCAGTGGACCTTGGTGTCCTAGGATGCGGCGAAACGACCAGAGTTTGCCGTCTTCTTGTGTTGAATCACGATGTATGTAATTCATGACGTCATTGTATGCAATGATATCATCGAGTTCGTCATCGGAGTGTTTACACTTGAACTTGATGAAGTCTTTATTGCGTTCCAGACTGTCTTCAACATCGACAATGGTAAGACGCTTCCGGGTGCCATCGAGATTGGTTACAAGGAAGGAACGTCCTTGTAGATCGGCAATCGGGATCGTAGGAATGGTAATAGGTTTACCGTCATCGTCAAACTGTGCGTTACCTTCTTCGTCGGTAACAACTACCTGTGATGGGTCTACGGAAGGAGTAGCTGGGTTTGTGTGTGGGGTTACGACGTCACTAACATCAAAGTATGCTAATTCCGGTGGGTCAAAATCATCTTCAGTAAGGAGGAACGCCGTCGGATGTCTTGCTGAAGATGTGTGTCGTAGGAGGACCATCAAGACTCTCCCCATAGTTGTTAGGGAGTGGAGAAGGTGACCAGCTTGGGCTGTCATCGACCTTCGTATAAAGAAAGCTCGGTAACGAGGGGTGGGCGGGTGGTTGAAGAATTGGTTGAGTGCCAGATGCGTGGAGCGTGGTATCTGTTTGTTTGTTGGGTGCAGATGGAACGGTGTCATCGGCGGTGTCAGAATCAGCAGGTGAACCGTTAGGGGAAACTGAGCTGTTTGGTTTAGTAGACTCGTCAATGAGTTTATTCTGATTGGTATGCTCCCCGTGTTTGAAAGCTGGAGCTTCTCCAGTGGCGTATATACGGGGTAAGGAATCCTTTGCATTACGCCATTTGATGAAACCATCATCAGTAAATAAGCCCGCGCGTTTGTTACTGTGACTCAGGTGTAAGAGCAGATCGAACACCGGACCGGTCTAGTAACTTGTTGGTAACTGGATCCCAGATTCGAAAGCAGAGTCCATTGCCAACATGTTCGGCAATGCCGACGAAATGACCGAGGCGTTCGGTAGATTTGGTACCGAAAGGAGAGTCATTGGTATTGAAATACACAGGTTCAAACCAGAAGAAACTGGTGTATGCGCTGATGTCGCCAATTGTACCCTGTGGCAATGAAGATCGGTTGTTTATCGGACAGCGTAGGGTCAGAGACAACATTGAGGAGACCCGCGACGTATGTCATGCACAGTAACCACATGTGTGGCGGTGTGCCGGTACGATCCATGACGCGATTGACAATGCGTTTGAACGTTTGGTATCGTCGTTCGAATTGATTCTGGTGTTGATGGTACGGTTCACTTTGCCAGAGTCCAATCCATAACATTTTGAGGTAATCCATGACTTTCTTACTTGATTGATAGTTACCGTGGTCGCAAAGGAGGCGGATGGGCCTGCCCCATTTTCGAACAAAGTTCTGAAAGCAGGGTAGGAAATCGCCGGTGGTACGCATTTCTTCAACGTGAATAATATGCGATTTGCGGCCAAAGAAGATCTGAGCAATCTTGGATCCACCATCAATTGCTGGGACATCTGAATAGACTGCATCGGACATAACATCGTCATTGAAGGGGCGAACGTTAATGGCCGGTTGAGGGGAATGAAACCGTTTGAAAATGTTACCATCAGGGCTAACCGCTAACGAACCGTATTGGGTTGAGTTTTCAAAAGTAGCTTTGATGCGATCGGTGGAAACCCAACAAAAGAAAGGTTTGAGGGATAAGTAGTCATGTTCGTTGGGGTATCTTTCGCGGGGCGTAGCTGCAATGCGTGTAGTGTCACTGGCTGTACAATCTGTCGGAAACGCAGTGACTGTTCCAGAGACTGCGGTTGGCGCGCAGCATGCGAGACGTTCTTGATGAGCGTAGTCAGTGGAAGTAAGCCAAAAGGAGCGATCGTTGTTCTTATGATCATCAATTGGAAGAAAGGGAGATCGGGTGGAATGGCTGGAATACGAGCTGAGGGATGTGACCGTGGAGGACCCGGGAGAAACAGATATATCGAATCCTTCAAGGCAGCGTGGGTTCCCATATTCGTCGTAATCGGCATAAGGGAGTTGCTGTGGTTGGGGAGGATATTTCTGGAGAAATTGTTCATCCTTTGCACTGATCGTGGTATCGAGAACAGATGGGTCCCAATGTTTATCGGACGTCATGATAACATGTGGTAGCGTGTCAAATTCGACAGTCGTATACTTTCGCATCGCAAGGTATGGTAAGCCGTGTCGTATGCTAAGAGGCAGTGCATAGCCATCGGAGGTGGTGATGACCTGTCCTCCGCCTGCTTTGATGGACGTGTCGTCTACAGTGGAAAAATATGCTTCCATCTGGCCGGATGACAATATAGAAGGATGTCGTCCTGTATAGGCACATTCATTGAAAATAAGAATGACGGGGCCTCTGTTCGACATGGAATATGCTCCGCATGTAGCAATGGGAATGTTTTTACCTGATGATTGTTAATGCCGGTGACGTTAACATATCGTGGTGGAATATCCTTGGAGATGAGACATGCATCATTACCGATGATGCAGCCATTTGCGCCGCGATCGACCATGGCAAAACCAGGGCTAGTAACCATAGTTTTGTGTATACGGTATGTGTATGACGTTACGGGACCATCATTAGGAAAGGTGAGATCATCCTTGGGAGTGTACCACTGGTGAAAATTGGCGGAATACGATGGTGTTCCGACAGGTATTTGGGTGTCACCGTCCTTTTTGTACTGAATGTCAGGGTTGTTTGAAAGGAATCGAGCTGGATGCGCGGGTGACACGGAAGACTTGAGAGGTCGCTGGTCCTTAGACGAGGAGGTCATGGATTTGTATACACCTAGAGATGCATGGAAAACGCCTCTACGATCATTCTCTACAGCAGGATGTAGGTCTGCTGCGGAATTGGCATGCTCATCCTTGGTCGAAGTATCGTCTTCTTGAAAAGATACCGAGTGTTCATGTTGGTATGCCTTTCGGGTAATGGGTTTGACACTGTTGGGGTCAGGTTGGTTAGTGTTAAGTAAGTCGTGTCGCAATGAGGCAACCACGATTTTCTTGCCTTCCGGAGAAAAACTGAGCCAACTCTTCATGTCCTGACGTGACAAGGCCTTCCATATGTTTGTAGGCAACCTTGTGGTAGGGTCAGGGGTACGTCCAGCCTTGAACACAGCATAATCTTGATAGTCTCCTTCAAATTCAATGGGGAGAGCATAGTCCTCATGGTTTTGGATCGAGTCAGAAGAGAAATCATGAACGTGCACGTACGGTCGACCGAGGAGCAGACATCGCAGACTGGGAATCAAGTCGAGTTGCTTCGAGTAAAAGCGTGATTTTAAGATCGTGGGTAGCAGCGGCTTCGGCAACTGCATCCGTTACGGTGCTATTCGTCCCACCTGGATCCTTGACTTTGGCAAACAGTTCGCTTAGCTGGAAGCTGGAATAGCATGCCTGACACAATGCTGATTTTACAGTGTGGTACTCGAGGGGCTTGTTGGGAGGACGGAGCTTGTTGAGGTGATTCAATTCATCAAACCAATGTGTGATGAATTTCACTTTGGATTCCTTCCAATTGTTGAGGTTCAACTTGAGCAACGCTTGTAGCTGGGTCGAGTTGTCGTATACCTTTGCTTTTGATTGGCTATGAAGGTTTACGAAGTCGAAGTAGGCCTTACGTCCATCACGAGTGGTAGAATGACTGTGTACACATGATGCAGAAAGGTCACTCTTGAAGACTTCCAACATTAGTACCCAGAAGAAGGCACATTGTTTGACGTAGAGATCACGGGTGTAACCCACAAGCGTGGCTGGAGGCCAAGTTTCATCGAGGAATGTCTCTGTATCGATGTCGTATGCCTCGAGTTTAGCTTTGAAACCGACGAGCCAGTGGTCGAATCTCGAGTCATTCGTGAGGGGTGTAAAGGACTTTTCATCTCGTGCTTTTCGGCACCATGATTCGTACTTTACCTGCTGAGGGGACTTTTTGTTACTTCCCGCCGGAGGAGGTGGTGGGTTCAGAACAGATTCGTTACGTAAGCGTTGGGCACGCTCTCCGCGGAATGCCTGGAATTCCCTGTATGTATATGACTTTACATCCTTCAAGTCCTTCTCGTCTTCTCCTATGTCGACACCTTCTTCTTGTAGGTCGATAGCGAAATCCGCAAGTGCTTCTATGCTCCTTTGGATGGATCGAGGGATATGCGTTGCCAATCCTTGTTCCATATAGGTAAGTTCGCGTGCAAAATCCGGTTCGATAAGTGCGTCGAGGAACGACTTCCACTCGCATAATCCGCCTTCTTTGAGAGCTAGGCACAACTTGCTAGTAATCTCACTTGTTACGTTGAGTAATGATATGAGTATCTTTCTCATATCAGCATCGAAGCTGGGAAAGCGTTCGATAGTGGTGACTTCGGCGTCATTCTTCTCTTCGCCTCCGAGTGCATTGCCGGGCATCAATGGTATGTTCGGCATCTGTGGTGGTTCGGAGCCTTGGAAAGAAGTGCGTGGTAACTGAGAATGAGAACTGCTTCTTGTGCGATGTGCGACGTGCATATGCCAGCGTAGGGGTTATGTTCAATTCCGTTCCTGTTCCTTCTTGTGTGCAAGCCTTCTTAGAGCTTGCAACTGTTAATCTATTATTTTCCTTCTGAATCCGATTCGTTGAGAGTCTGATTCAAGGACTTCTGACGAACAGCAACGCTGTGTTAGTGTGTTAGTAGACGAACGATTGTACTCTACGTGTGACAATTGTGTTTGGATACTTTCGGCAACGGATAATCGGACTACAGGCGAGACTAGGGAAACGCCAGATCTCCTCTTGCTGTGACTTATTCAGATTGCAGCGAGACAGACCTTAGTATGTAGATTACAGGTAGTTGGTAGCAACTAGTGTGAATTTTGGGATATAAATCAGTTGAATGTTAAAAGTATGAGATAAAGTGAAATCTTGCCGAAATGCAAGATATCTCTTTTATTGCGATGAATACGTTGCAACTGCTGTTGCGTAGTGCTGAGATTACTCGCTGATTATTTCCGTACATGTATTAGTCGTTGACCATATATATTTGTATGCATGTATATGTATTGTGTGAGAATCACATGCCAACGGTTTTCTTCTCTTGTTCCGTTAGGAAGACTCCATGAAATGTTTATCATTAAGGTCAGGAATTGCTCCCGTAGCTCGTGTGATATTTTATGAAATCAGAGTTTGCTCACCGAAGAACAATGGCAATATCGTAAGACAGGGATTGCTCACCGTTTATGCGCGATGGGAATCGATGCGCCGTGGGAATCGATATGCCGTGGGAATCGATTACTTAGATGGATACGGGACTCATTGATTCATGCGCATAAGAAAATCTACCCTTTGGTAGCTTTGGTACTTCTGGTCACGAAAGGAATTTAATAGGAAATTCTACACTTCTTCTTTTTGGAGGTTTAGACCACAAGAACAATTTCCGATCTTGCCGATCCATTCAGAGATGCTTATGCTACAGTCATGAATGCTGTTCGAGAGGAGAATGAAGCCAACAACAAGAACAGCCTTGTGAAGCTGCTACCACAGGAGCTCAGTCGATTGTTTTTGCAGGGAGGGGGGTATTTGCCGGATGATCCAGCAAATTGCACATGCCCATTTTGCTCCCATTCCTACGTAGACAAACCCGAAGAAAACAAGAGACTTGTGGCCAAGAATCGTGTTGCAGCTACAGAGTACAAACTCAAACTGAGAGAGTACAAGGCCAACGGCAATTATGTCAATGCAGAAGGTATTCAGAGCAATCGAGCCCCCCCAAGGCCAAAACAGAAACCAGAAGTACTTCAATGTCATTGTTTTCAGATATCTTGCACCGACCTCAATGGGAATGGATCTTGCCTTTCTTGTAAAGAGTCGAAAACCGACATTCGACAGTCAAAACAGGTGCAAGTGCCCTGTCTGTTCCTGTAGTTGCAATTTTGTTTACAAGAGATCGGCTGTAAACATCATTTCCATCAACAAGGGGGCCGATGCGATTTCTGACGCAGATAAAGAGAACATCGACGTTGGCAATGCCAACGCAGGCAAAGCCATAGCCTCCATCCTTGCCATGTCCACTTTGGAGGCCCACAATGTGCAGGCGGCTGTAGTTGCTGCAAGAAATGGTGTCTCTGCTCCAAGTGATCAACAATTTCAAGAGACCCTCTATTTCCAAGGAGCAACCCAGAACTTGATGAAAGACCCAACAATTGACTTGTCTTCTTTGAGGGAATATGCCGGCACAGCGCCCAATATTGCACTCCCTGGTGGGGAAGTATATGACACTTGACTCCTTGGCAAAGAGAATGGGGGCTTCCGACAGAGAAACAATTGGCTTGAGGAATCTGTTGTGGCTTCGTCTTCGTCTTCATCAAACGACCAATGTTCTCTTCCAATGGGGCCACCGGCCGCAAAGATCAGCCCGGTTCCTCCGACAACCACTATCAGTCCTTCAAATACCACTGCTCCAACCGTTCCTGACACTCCAATCCCTCAATCCCTTTGATCCAGCCCCTGGATTGGCTATGAAGAAACCCCCACCAACATAACCAGCAGCCAAAAAGAAAGGTCCGACTCATAAGACCCCAAAGTCTGTCGGTTTGAAGATTTTCAATTCAGTCAGTGCGGCAATGTATGGTACCCAAGTAAGAATGCCATCAGCTTCCTCCCAAAGCGAATGCAAACCAATTGATGACAGGGGGGAATAGAGATGATATCATTGACATTGACAACGATGATTCAGCCGTTTCCACTCTGTCATTCGATCAGAAGCCAATTCGTCCCAAAAAATCCAAAGCCACTCCCCGTACTGCCTTGTTCACAAAGCCAGAAAAGCAGCCATCAGTAGAGCCGGCACTCCAGTCCTCAATATAGACACAGACCTCCCTTCCTCTCCAGACTGCACCCTAGGGAAGGATGTGGCTCACTTCTTCAGTCTCCCCATGGCTCCTTTGAGAGATATGGCCGGGTATGTCTTGCAAACAAAGAAAGACGCCAACCCAGAAGACCTCAAGCGTGTCATCGATCAAGTATATCCATTCCCCTCTTCCTAGAAGAAGAAAAGAAGAAGGCCAAGTCAGAGTCAAAGCCGGAGGTGGGGAAGTTGGAGTCGAAGCCAGAGGAAAGTAAGAAATAAATCCCATGGTGATTGTTGATTATTTTTCAAAGATTGAATCCGAATCCGGATCCGAATCGAATATATCATCCTCTGAATCTGAATCAAAGATATCATCCTCTGAATCCGAATCAAAGAGGTTGTCTTCAGACTCAATGGAAGGGTTTTGATTGTTTGATGAAGGGGCAGAGAGTGTTCCCGGACTTGGATTGATTGCAGAGGAAGAAGATGGGGGATTGATTTGGACTTGGATCGGTTTTGGATCAATTGTAGTGTTGGAAGAACAAGAACCTCCTACTTGTTGATCGATTTCGTTGGAGGAGTAGGCGGAGGGGGGGGAGGAAGAGAAGGGGCTTGTCATGGAGGAGGGGCTTGTCGTGGAGGAGGGGCTTGTCATGGTCGAGGGGCTCGGCGCAGTCGATTTGGAAGGGCTTGTCATGGTTGATTGTATTGTTTGTTAGAAGATTGTTCTGTTTTGCAATTTGCAAAAATTAGAACTTATGAATTAGAGTAACTGTATCCTGTTTGCTTGTAATCTGCTTGCAATTGTGTAATCCCCGCTGTAATTGCTGTAGCGTGTTGCAAACTGTGGACACTGATCGTGTCCGGGCGCCCGCCTGCCACTATGTATGAGCAAACTGGTGGGAATTGTACGAGTTGGTCCCCTCTTTTTTGACTCCCGTGTCCATGTATTGAAAAAGTGATGGGATTAACTTCACCCGGCGCTCGGTCCCATACCGTGAGTATGGGCAATGGTACGAGTTAGACCTCTCTAAAAAAAAGCAAACACCAAAACCAAATACTTCTCCGGATATTGTAGGAATACAGCAGATACAACAGATAGCAGATACTACAGCAAAAACAAGCAACAAGCTCATTCTTGCTGATCAGCTCATAATTCCCAAACTGGTAACATGAAAAAACCAAAAGCTATCCCTCCACCATGGTGATTCCCCTCCTCCTCCTCCAACGATGACAATGGCGAACAAATTGATAACTACTCCAAAGGAAGGCTTCTCCAGTTCATAATTTCAAAAAGCTAAGGTTTACAATCTACAAGTATCCAACAATCATCAACATCCATATCAATTTGACCATGGAGATCCAACCAATTCAACTCAACTTCAATTCATGTATCCTACATTTGCAAAGTAGTTTACGAACTCAGGGATTCCACAGATGATTGCAAAGAGATGCTGTTGAAGATTCCCTATGTTGGAGATCTCATACATTCAATAGCTCAGAGCCATCTCAATGGTGTTGAAGACATACTCGATTGGACCATTAACAGGATAGTATGGAGCTCTGAAGACAAATCTGTGTTCGGCATTGGCAATGGCATCCAAAGTGAGGGGGTTGTGGTGAGCAAGCAAGTTATCCATGATGAAGCACTTCCGGTTTCCATCAATTTCCGGTGGCAAATCTTCCAAGATACTCTCAATGAATGCATCAAAGGAAAACACGTCAGTCCCTGCTGTATCAAATCATACCCATCGTCGTCCCTCTTGATTGCCTGCAATTGCCATCTTCAAGGTATGATTGCCGCCATGGCCATAGTTTCCCCTCTGTCGAACCCTTCCACAGAGAGAACACTTCCCCGTCTTCTTGTTGGCATGCTCAAGCTTGATTCCGGCCTCATCTACATCAATCATATCATCCCTACAGATATCTGCAATGCCAAATGGGTAGTCCATTGTCCAGTATCGGAATCTCTTGTACAGATTCTGAAAAGTGAAGGCTTGATTGGCAGTAGTCGATCCCTTCTTTCTGTTGATTCCAATGGCATTCTCAGCCTCCGACACATTCTTCAAAGAATACGGTTGGGGGACAGGAAGGTAGCTGCCATATGATCTCCACAAGAAAGCAAGGCATTCATACCTCGTTGCCTTTGGATGGATCTTCCAATACACTCCAAGTAACAACATAGGTAATTCAATAATATCATCTCTCTGTTTATTGCCGCTATGTCTGAATCGGACATTTCTTCCAAGTTCTCTCACTCGTCTTTTGTACCTTCTTGCCATTCTTGCAGCAGGGAGCAACTCAATGTTGTTGATTAGTCTTCCAAGCTCTCCATATTGGACAAGAGTGTGTTCTTTCCTCATGTCTTCTGAATATCCATTCCCTCCATTCCTGGGGACAGGGACGTTGTCAGGTCCAAACCGAGGAGTTTGCAATGGATCTCGAACATCATTGCTTTTCAGGGGATTCCCATTCACCACCATGGTTGATTGGAAGTGATTCATTGTCGGAAGCAGGTTGACAATGACGACGACGATAACGACAATGCCGACAACGATGCCAACGATGAAGTAGTCTGAAATGGGTTCTACAAGCTCAATTTCGAAGCAAAAAAGGTCACAAACAACTTCTCCATGCAAGGGTTGCTCTGGACATGAAAAAGAGTTACAAAGGGTCTATTGAAACAGGTTTGGGGCAACCACCATGGTCCGGGTCGAAATGAGAAGGAGTGGTGTCCAGAGTGGAAAAAAAGAAGCAAAAATTTGTAGGCTAAACTACGTAGAGATCTGTACTGATTTTATTTATTAATTTTTTCCCGGGGAAGGGCATTCTGACCTTAACCCTGCGGACATGGGGGTTAGGAGCTTCGACCAGAGAGGCGGACAGCTGTTACGAATTACTCTTGTTTTGCTCTCGTGAGCATACTACTTCACTAACACGTTTACACGTGTAGTCTACTAGGTAAGTCTAGTAGTATTCAGTGATTTCAAGTATTAGTATTTAGATTTGTGAGTGTTTTCATATAAGATGATTACTTGGATCAAACCTCTATTGGTGCACTATTAGTGCACCCTTATTGTTAGCGATTTGGCGAGCCAGCTCGCTTATTTGTCTGTTAGTCATACGTGTGTTGGAGTATCTCATTCGTGTATCTCATTCATGTATATATCCGAGTGTCCGTACTTCTGTAGGTTTGTTACCGGCGCTTTCCTAGAGTCCCCGTGTCTTCGTACCCGTAGTATTAAGTACTACTTGTAGAAGATACCTTAAGGGTCGGTCTTCTTACTTGCACCGCCACATGCATCTCCTACATAAGGAAAATAGCTTTACCCCGCCCATAAGCTTAGTGAGTAGATCTGCAATATTAGTTTCACCGGGTTCCTTGCCAATCCGGATAATCTTTCCTGCAATGCATTCGCGTGCCTTGTGGTAAGCAATACTGTTGTGCTTCTTCTTACAAGGGCTTTCAGGGTGTGTTACATTCTTAACAACCAAGTCGTTGTCACAATACATGTTGGCCGGTCCTTCTATAGGTATGCCCATCATTCTGAGCTTGTACCGTAGGCCTTCTACCATTTCAATTGCAATCTTGAGTGCCACAATTTCTGAGCCAAACGTGGATGTTTCAACGGTTGTTTGCCTCTTAGAAAACCATAGGATTGGTGCCCTGTTAACAAAGATGATGATTCCTGTATGAGATCTCTTAGTAGCCTTGCAACCGGCGTGGTCGGCGTCCACAAAGCATGTGGTAGTTATGGCCTTTCCTCGTGGCTCAGGCATATCTGGAGGAAGTAGTCCCCCCGCTTCTGGATAGAATTCAGCCCAGTCACATTCATGGAATACTGATTCGTCAAGTTCTGGGATGGAGCAGTCAAACACCAACTTTGATTTGCTCTAATTCTTTAAGTATGCAAACAAATGAAACAATTGGTTTAGATGCCCTTCTCGGACCTGTGCAAGATACCAGGACATAAGTGAAACAGGCATTACGATATCTAGCCTTCCGAGTTCACATATCCAACAGAGTATACCTATTAAACCCTGGTAATAGTTTTGTTTCTCCAAACCAAGTTCCGGTGAGGCGTCGATTTTGGGCCTATATCCAGTTACCAATGGTGATTTTGCAGATTTTGGGAGTATCTTGAAGGCATATCGCCCTCTGCTCAATTCCTCTTCAACAGATTTAATAGCTTTGGACGTATACTTAGTTGAAGACATGGACCAGTACTCAGCCCCATCAACGGACGTGTTGCCAATGTCTGCCCCTAGGTAGAAAGTGGGTGGTTCAACGGTTCCATCCTTCAGTTTGAATTGCCTTTCAATTGCATCCATTTGGAACTTCGGATCCATTCCACATACAAGGATATCATCCACATATGCCACACAGTATTTGTAATATGCCGAGCCATCTTTCTTTATAGCCGGCCGCATATATACATCTGGATCTGCTTTGCAAGACTTAGATCCAAGTCCCCTTAAGTGCTCAGACAGATGAGATCGAAATGATGCACCCGCGACTGGTAAACCATATAGAGCTCTTACAATTTTGCAGGGCCTTCCACATAACTCCGGTGCAAACCCTTGTTCCAGTGTAGCCACTGTGTAGTACTTTTCCTTAATTGGTGCGGTTAAGTATGCATTTTGGATGTCGGCACTTAAGACCTCAAGGTCATTAAGTGCAGCAACTAGGAAGAACATCCGGACTGAATTGAGTAAGTATACTCCCGTGATATCTCAGGCACTTTATGCGCGCCGCCAACAAGTCGGGCCTTCCAGTTTAGATCTATTTTCACGTCAAATACCATGTGCATAGTGATTTTTGTATGTGCCACCGGTACTTTGTCCTCGTCGTTGAACTCAAAGGCTATGAAATTGTTCTTCATTTCTTTTGCAATAGCCCGGGCCCAATAGTCACTGCCGGATTCTTCATCTATCCTTCTTGCTTCAGCAATTGTTTTCGGTAGTTTAACCCCATACTTATGGGCAATATTTGGTCTTGGCGCTGAAGATAATCCGATCTTTCTTCCAAATTACCCAATAGGCCCACCACTTGAAAGCTGGCTCATCTATTATGCCTTGTTCTTTGGCAAACAGAGCCGTTTCGACGGGGAAACTTTCCTTCATGTCACTTAACTTCGCCCAAGAAGAAGTTCCATCTTTCCAACTGACCAGGATTCTCCACCCTTTGGTTGTTGGCTTAGTCTGTGTTTGTCCGGACTTAGTAGTGATAGTTGCCTGCTGTATTGTCAGAGCATCCTTACCCTTTTCATAGTCAAGTAGCTTGTTCAGGAGACAGTACATGCGCCCCTCGTCATCCACGGAGGAATAGAGATTCTCCGCAAGCACATTTGCCGTGTAGATTTCAATGGATCCATCTGGCATAGAAACCTCGTACGATCTTGTGTCTAGGAGTGGATTGTTATTCTTTTCTCCAACTAAGATCCCACTTGCGTCCCTGTACCAGTTATTAACCGTACCGCGAATCCGTTGGTCCCCTATCTGCAGTAACACTTGGCTTCCAAGGTACTCGTCAAGATTGTCGGTTAAAACATTGATGTCCGGGGAAGACGCCTCTGGCTCAGCCATAAGTACCTCGTCCTCACCCTCATATTTGCCATTGAATAGGCCCAAGGGTGGTTCCCCTAACCAATCCTTTCATTAAGTAGTTTGTTGTGTTCCTCCAACTGCAGGATAGTGTCTGGGTGCTTCCACTCCACTTCGGATATAGGCCGCTTGCCGTTTGTTATGTGTACTTTTCCAGTCTTATACAATACGTAATGACAATCGCCACCTCCATAAGTATCCCCACATGGGCCCAGCCACCGTCCGTATTTCTCCGACTTATCCTGTAGGTTGTAACACCGGATGAAATTGTACCAATCGTGTATCATGTATGGGGTTATGTCCGGAGTATATCCATGGACTAACTCAAATTCGGTCCTTCCCATGGCAGATGGATCCCCAGATGTGGTGTTGCTTAACCTTCCGGCCGCCAACATTCCACAAAAGGCCCAGCACCTCCTCGGGCTTCCTTTCTTAGAAGTCATCAATCGGATTGATCTCCTTATGTCCCCTGCACTGTGTTCTGTCGTATTCTGCCACCAATAATGGGGCTGTATATAGGTTTGGCGAATGCGATACTCCGATCGAAGCCTAGTCCATCCAGTGCTGTGTGTCTCATGATTTCCTTGGGCCTTTGCCCCATGAGTGACAAGATGTTCCGGTATTCTTACCTCATTTATGAAGCAAGATAGCCCATTGTGACATCGTTTCTCCCCTCTTACTGGATAGAACGCCATGTATCCTTTCTCATTTGTAAAGATTTGTGCGTCGGCATCGTTCAGAATGATGATCGGTACTTTGAACTTCATGGTATCAGCAAACCACTGACCCTTAAGTACTTTTCTGTTTCTCCACTTTTGGGTCTTTAGCCTGCGGGTGATTGGTTGCGTAAGGTTTCTTATGCCTTCCTGGGTAGTGACCTTAATTGTTTCTTCGGCCCTCTTAACACTGATGTTCCACATCTTTGCAATGGCTTCTGAATCATATCTGTCCACTTTCTCTGGAACCCTTATTGGAGGTCCCCATTGTCCGCGCCGGATGAACGATCTCTTCTCTAGGGAAGTTTCCTTATCTATCACATCTTGCTGATGTCGGAGTAATTTCCTTTCTTTTGTCCGAGCTTTTGCTTCCTTTTGGATGGCAGGCTCTTCCTCTGTCAGTGAAGTCGAAGTTTTGGTTGAAGTAGCTGAAATTTGGAGTATCTTCGAGCTTTCTCCGTACCCGGTACTCTTAACAAAAGCTGAGTGTAACCGGTCGCCAATCTCTTGTTGAGTATACCCCGACCGTTGAGTGCGGGTGGTACAGATCTTCTGTAGGTATCTGAGTCGGTACTCTTGGTGTTTTAGATTGATGTGTATAGGGTTGTCTGTGGATCTTATCCAAGACTTGACTGTGCCAGTCCGTCCTCCTCCTGAGAGGGCTGCCACCACTCGTGGGAAAGACGCGTTGGCTGCTTCTTTGTCTTCTTCGAAGTGGGGGGCGTATGGGTCCCAGGTATGTGTATCGGTTGCAAGGACGTGGTCACATGTATCGAGTTCGCAGCGTGTCGGCTTGCGTGTGTCAAAGTATGACAGAACGCTGTCAACTTGCAATGGTATTGTCAATTCAAAACCTTCAGACCAAAAGATGAGGCTGTGACTGGAAGAATTGCAGTATCTTCTTGGTGTGTCTTCAACCACATTCAAATTGCATTCTCGGATTTGGTTTGGGCATATCAGACTGTGCTGCAGTGATTCTCCAAAATAGAGAGCCTGTCCAAATACCAATATGTATGTGATACCGTCCATTGGATCTGTCCAAGCAGTAGCACAACAGGCAATAGGGACATCTTTCATTGGTGAGTACACATCAGAAAATGGGGCAACATCAGCAAATGTCATTATAGAATCCAGTGGATCGAGTAATACCATATTAGATCCTGCTGCAGTCATGTATGTGTGACTATCCAGCTCGCACCGGCCTGGCTTAACACTGGATGACTGGGTCATCTCTTTGAGATGGGCTATCGGCCGGCCTACCCAAGGTTCTATCTTAAGGCCCCGGCTGGTGAATCAATTTCCATTCCCGTTTCCAATATGGCTGTGACAGCCAAACTGGTTTCCCGCTGAACTGTAGTTATTGGGAGGGTTTGCAGCAGTTGCTGCTGCCACTTTTGATTGTTGGTTGCCCCCGTTATTGCTTTCATTCTTTGCTTGTTTTAGCGCTCGAACTCTCTGTTGTTGGTCGTCTGACATACTCAACCATATTTCTTGCGGATAGAACTTGCATTCAACGGGCCCTTTATGGGTCCCTTGTTGTACTTTTGAGCCACCACTACTGTTGTTGTTGTTGTTGCCTTGTGGCTTGCTGGAAGAGAAGTTGCCGCGTTTGTTGTCACCTTTCCTCTTTTTGTTGTTAGTGAAGGCTGACACGTTCCAACCCCTCTTGTTTGGTTAGTTCTGGAATTTCTTTACTCCAAGTGCCCGGGTAAGATACGCCAAAGCTTTCTCAAAATTTGCATAATAGTCAGATCCTTCTGTTATTAGGATTGGGATGGATTGCTCGAGTCGTACATCCTGTAGGGATCGTATGAAGTCATACACAAACTGATCCTCGGGTGGGAATGCCTTGTATCTTATCAAGGTTTGCTTTGCATCGTGCCATAGCCTCTTGTGCCTGTCAAAATTGTAGTGTTTGGAATCCCCTGTGTATACTGATTCCTGGATAAATTGCCATTTGGTTTCAACAATCAGCTTTATGTTGGTCTCCTCATATGCCTGAGAGTAGAGGGCGAAATACGCCTTACGTTCATCGTCTCCTACCCCGTTTTTGGTCCCAAAGCTTTGTATATAGGACCAACCAGGTCCGGACCCTACCAACTTAAACAATATCCCCCAAAGAGTATTGTTGTCTTTGGACCAATGAGAGTTGGCATGGGTCGTGCACCTTATTGCATACTCAGTCCAGTCGGAGTATGCGTTGTCTGGGCCCGGACCGACAGTTCCACACCTGTCGGTTTCTCTGACTGTAGATTGTTGTCTTATCGTGCAGAGTAGGGATGTTTTGGTGACGCCCCTCTTATGCCAGAGGTATTTGCGTAAGTTCTCATCAAATTCCCTGAACTTTGACATCATAGTCAGTTTGTCGGGTAGTGTCAGATCCTTTACTGCTGTATTTTCATCGTCCTCCTTTGTAGATCTCAAGCGTTCTCTTGTATCTATCTCAGCCGTTGGGTCCTTTATCCAGTCCACTTTGTTGGCCGTTGCGCCTATTATAGGCTGGAACCTAATCCAAGCCACAAATAGCTTAAGTCGGTCGCCAAATGCTCTACCGATAAAGACTTCTTGTGGATCCGGGCATAGATGGTGTTTTGCCTTGCTTAACGACCCTAGGAAAGACTTGATCCCTTCGGAATCGAGATCTGCAACAGCCTTGGTGTTGAAGTATCCATGTCTGAATATCTCATTGGCTGTAGGCCTGTTGACTCCGAAGGACTCGAGGATCTTCCTGAAACAGACTTCAGCTGCTGTTAGCGCCCTCTCCCCTGCGTAGCCAGGGATGCCAAGATTGGCGTCCGCTCTTTCCTTGGCCTCTCTTGCTGTGGATGATAGAGATAAGTTCCTGCTTGATAGCCTTGCGACCAAAGATCTTGTAAGTTGCTCAAGCTGTTCCGGGTCCAACCTTGTTGTTACCGATGGAGGTAGTAGGCCCACCAGGATACCGCCTGCCTCCGTTGCCGCTGCGTCCGCTGCTGCTGCTTCTGCTGCTGCCGCTGCCGTGGTTGCGGCCAGTTGAGCTCTGGTTGGTGGCGCCATGGTGTTGTTTTCGGAGTATGTTGTAGGAATTCTTAGGCTTGTAATAAGGAGGTTGTTAGCTTTTTCTTTGGTGAGGAAGCTGTAATTGTGATTTTCTGAGCTTCGAAGCAACTTGTGGAGTATTTTCTTTCCCCGCGCTTTTGCTAGTAAACAGGTTCATTTCCACGGTGTGAGAAATGATTCCTATCCGAACTCGAATTTTTCAGTTCCCCAATACTTAAGCTCAATAGTTGTTTCCCTTTTATCGAAACGGTATCAAATATTCGTTTGTCTCTTATTAAATATTTGGTTCGGCATTTTTTGTCATTTCTATTTTTTGTGTATGTGTTTATCCAATACTGGGTATGTATATTACCTCGGCTGGTTTTGTCATCATATCATTTGTATACGTGTGAGTATACCTGAGCTCTTTTCTGTAGGAATTAAATTTGATTCCCATTTGATTTGTTTCCAAGGTCACGTTCTCGAGGTTGCGTGCCTCTCTTTATTAACGGCTCTTTTGTAGCCGTTATGTGATTCCTAGTACTGAACACACGTACATCACATTATTTCCAGTCGGTAATTTGGCTGTGGTAGGTTTTGACACATCCCTTTGCTATCCCCGTCAATGGGGATCTCTTGCAAGTGTCTTCATAGGTGAATAACAATCTTTTGGTGTTCTTTTCTCCCTTACAAACCTCAATAGAAGCCACGGGTATTAGCCTGGTGTGCTCTGCTGCGCTAGTGTTGTTAACCTTCTAAGCGCCTGAGTCTCTTCTGTTGAGGAGGGTCTTTAACGTCCAGCCTTTGGCTTCAGACGGTGATTAACCGATGATCAGCCGGCAATCAGCTTACATTTGTTACCCAGACTCTTTGAGTCCATTTGGGTCTGATAAACTCTTGTTTTGCTCTCGTGAGCATACTACTTCACTAACACGTTTACACGTGTAGTCTACTAGGTAAGTCTAGTAGTATTCAGTGATTTCAAGTATTAGTATTTAGATTTGTGAGTGTTTTCATATAAGATGATTACTTGGATCAAACCTCTATCGGTGCACTATTAGCGCACCCTTATTGTTAGCGATTCGGGGAGCCAGCTCGCTTATTTGTCTGTTAGTCATAAGTGTGTTGGAGTATCTCACATTCGTGTATATCTCCGAGTGTCCGTACTTCTGTAGGTTTGTTACCGGCGCTTTCCTAGATTACGTACCGTAGTACCGACATCAAAGGTCAAAATTACAATCAGGCAAAAAAGCTCAACGATTCAGAATCGCCCACAATCAAATCAACAATCCACACGGTGAATCTGGTTGGATTTTGACTAAAACACACCACATAGTACCGTTTCAGCTACGGAATCACACATCATATCTCGTCGAGCGTCGAAGGCCTTCACACATCAATCCCTTGAATTCTAAAATGTCGGATTATTACGGACCACCCGGGGGAGGAGCTACCGCCCCGTTGTTAGCTGGAATCGGCAGCAGCGAGGGTGCGGTTGGTGGAAGTTCTCATTACCACCACCACCACCAGCAACAGCAACAACCACAACAGCAGCAGCAGCAGCAACAACAACAGCAAAACTATCGCATCACCAATACCGGAAATAACCATCGCCATCGCAACACCTATCACAACAAAAGCTACAACAATGATCACGCCAAGATTTTCGTGGGCGGTCTGTCCTGGCAAACCACCGAGGAATCCCTGCGGTTTCACTTTGAACAATTCGGACCCGTCGCGTCGGTGGATGTCATGCGGGATCGGAACACGGGCGACCCGAGAGGATTCGCCTTTGTAGTCTTTCAGGATCCCTCCACGATCGATCTCGTCATGAGCGAGGGTAAGCACGAAATCAATCACAAGACCGTCGATGTCAAACGGGCGCAGGCCAGGGGCCAGGCGCCACCCTCCATTCACGTCGGGGATGGCAGCCAGCACCAGGCCGCTTCCAACGATCCCTCATCGCACGGTGGCAACAAACATGGCGGCAATCCCCAGCACCAAAACCAGCAGCAAGAATTGACACCGGAACAGCTCCACAACAAGGTCTTTGTCGGAGGAATTCCACCGAACATCGACAAGGACGGACTCAAGGAAATATTCGAAGAATTCGGACCGGTGGTCGATTCTATCGTCATGGTCGATCAGGTTACGAATCGATCGCGGTGTTTTGGGTTTGTAACCTTTGAAAACGGAAGCAACGGGGCCCAGAAGGTAATCGAGCGGCAGCCCCTCAACATACAGGGCCGTCACGTCGAGGTCAAACTGGCCACGCCCAAGGCAGAACAACGACGCATGCCATCGGCCGCGGGGCCCAAACACGTGGGGTTGCGAGCGGGAATGTCGGGAACGAGCCACGGAAAATACGCCGGTTTCGCGGTAGCCTACGGGCGATCGGGCTGGAAGGCGGGATATGGGACCTTTGCCTTTGGCCAAGCCGGCTGGGGGGTCAAGGGCTGGGAAGACATTGGAGGGATCCCGATTCCAGAGCGGGCGGGATTTTCCTTTTCCATGCTGGAGGAGGAACCGGGAGGTACCGAACAACACCAACACCAACAGCACGATCAGTTGCCAGAACCACCGTCGAAACGTGCAAGGCATTGACCGGAATCGTTGAGCTTGTAACAAAGTACAGCACAATGACGAGAGATCACGAATCATTTCATACGTTGTATATAGTAGGATCAAACTGCCTAGCCGCGTCACAGTTTCTGGTAGCACTGCGTGTACTGATGAATCAGTGTTGCTACGTGTGAAAAATCATTCGTATTGATAAAAGTATTGTTGAACAATATTTGGTGCAGTAATCTCAACTTTAAGATCCTTGTTCATCCCGACTCGATTCGCGTTGTTTATCGCGTTGTTTCCGTACAGATCTCTTGCATTGAACGGGATTGTTGTGTCCGGGTCTGCTCTAAAGTTTCACTTCGATCAAAGTTCCGAGCGAGCTTTTTGTTCTGAGTCAATGGCCAGGAGCAAAGCCCGCAAAAAGTATTTTGCTGAACCTAATTTGCCACCAATATTTCTTGTAGACAGGAACTGCGCGTGCGCTTGAAGCGGTAATCGACGGAGACTCCTGCCACTCAATCCTTCCGCTCGTTGAGCACAATTCAACAACAGTCTGCTGGCGTCGACATCCTCATTCTCGCCGGTATCCCTGTCCTCATCTTCCTCCTCACCCGATAGAAACCAGAATTCGGCAAGTCCCTCTTCGGCCACGATGCCCACCCGCATCAACTCTTCCAAACAAGTTCGCAAGATCTCGTATCTTGCTCGCAGAATCGGCAATCCGATGTGGAGTTTCAGATCGACTCGGTCCACGAAAGCATCATCGATTCGACCAGTGATATTCGTTGTTGCCAATACCAAAACGTTTGGGAAGGATCGCAGTCGATCCAACGACGTCAGCAACGAATTCACCGCCCGCATTGCATCGGATGGATCACCGCTGCCGGTATTACTACGGGATGACGCCAAACTTTCCACTTCATCGATTAGAACGCACACCAAGGAATGGGGATCGTCTTCGACCATGTCTCTGACCATCGAAAAGAGAGCCGACACCAGTTTTCCACTGGTAGAAAACCATTTGCTAAAAAGTGAATGGGAATGAATCTCCAACAATCTCGCCCGAGGGAATCGATCCGACATTCGGATGGCTAGTTTGTGAGCAAGTGCTCGACACAAGCTTGTTTTTCCTGTGCCTGGAAGTCTAGAAGAGAAAAGGATCAGAAACGAAACGTGATGAAACACAACGAAATGAAAGAAAAATCCGATCTCTCTCTTTCAATATATATATATATATATATATATATAGTATAAATGCTTTCTGGCAGCAGTCGAACGTACCCATGTAGAAGCAGGATGCGGTTCCAATGGACAATGTGCTCGGATACCTTCCGATCACTGAAGAGCATTGCAGATTGTGCGTATTCCAAGAGATGGCATTTGATTTTCGAGTCAAAAATCAAATTTTCCCATAGCCCATCCAAAGTTGCGTGAGGCAAGGCTAGACTATCGCACCCAGCCGTCCATTCGTCACTTCCGCCAGAAGGCTCAATCTCTTCCGTACAAATTTCTTCTTGGCTCAAGTCAAACGTATGTACTAGAAAGGAGCACTCTGGAGAAACCAGCATCGGTGAAGTCCTTTCCATCTGATGATCATCGTTGACGATCCGTATCTTTACGATGCCAACGGAGCGTGGTATGTCTTCCTCTATTACGAGGGAAAGTTCGATTTCTCCATTTTTCCCAACAGCTAGTCCTTCCTTTCGAGACTTGATCCACAGGTGTATTCGATTCTTCAACTCCGATCGCGCATTTGATGGCACCTCTGATCTCACAACCACCTCGACATGATGAAGAGGAACATTCTTTGGTGTCGAGGCACTCGTAGTTGATGATTCGTCCTGCATCATCGTCCATCGAAATCGATCGATCTTGCACTCAACAAATAAATGTGAAGTAATCCACTGTCAAGCTTATTTTTGAAGTTTTTGAATTTTGCTCTGCGTTTGCCGCTTTGTCGGGGTGAGGTTTTGGCAATTGTTTCACGAGTGTCGTCAGTCGTGAGTACTAGACTTTGTGCTGTTCTCTGTTCAGACTTGACCACATCGAACGCTGAAAACAAAAGTGTGTGTTTTTGCGCGAGCGAGGCGAGAACATCGCAATAATACATCGACACACTCCCTCTCAACCAAATCTGAAGAAGAGGAGTCACATTTGAAATTTTCACAACATATTTGGAGGTGGGATTGAGCATTTCCGACAAGCCTTTTTATCCGAACAGAGAGTCCCACAATCGTTGATGCTCTTCCGAATTAAGAGTATTCAAACGCATGAAATTTGACATAGACAAACGGGAACGCAGAGTTGCTTCGCTTTTTATCAAATGATCAAAATACTTTCACTTTGTACGAGACCAAATTGCCTCTTGGTACTCGTGAAATCATTATTTCAGCAGTCTCATCATCTTATTTGAATGATTCATAAAACAAACACAGAGCAGAGACTCTTATTTTGTAAACTCGCTGCATACATTGTATTGAATATCATTTCATCTCCCGCTTCTCTGTATTTACACTTAAAGGAAACAACCAAACGAGTGCCAATAGATCATGTCACCAACTAAGAAGCAGGTAAGCCCGACACCTGAGTTGATATGGTTACCAACTCCTATCAGCAGACGACCAGACAAATGATTCCAAAGGATCGATTTGTAGCGTTTTGTTCTCTGTCGTCTTCTTTTAAAGACGACCTTGTGCCATCTCACAATGGATTTTCGTTCATCAAATTTAGGTACTACGCTCGTCTGAAAATGTTGCGAAGAAAGCAAACAACCACCGTGACATAACACGCAAAATCAAATCAAGCACCGATTATTCATCCCATCATCACCAGACCGTTTTGCACTCATCGCCGAAGCATCGCCATCATCACCACCACCACCATCCGCACCCACATCCTCATCAACACCACCATCCGCATCATTACCAGTACTATCACCATGGTCAGCATCAATACTATCAGCACCAATCTCATCATCAACCGTACCACCAGGCCCATACTCGTCCTAAAAACTCCGCCCCAACGGAAGAAAAGTCATCGCCGGCACCGTTGACACCGTCACCGGCATCAACATCCCCGTCGACTTCCCAACCCTTCCAAGAACAACCAAAGCCTCCTCGCTCGGCATTTATGTGTTTCAAAGACAACAAGAAAAAAGAAATCATGGATAAGGAGGGAATCTCAAAAGACAATGACGATTTGCTAAAGGTTTTCGCAACCGCTTGGAAAAACCTATCTGAGAAAGAAAAGGCATACTGGGACGAGGAGGCTCGCAACGATAAGGTCCGATTCGTTCAAGAGAAAGCCGAATACAAGGGACCCTGGAATGTCCCGAAGCGTCGAGCTAAGAAACATCCAGAAGCTCCAAAACGACCAATGTCAGCATTTCTGAAGTTTTCTAAAACTCGCAGGAAAACAGTGAAAGAACAAAACCCTGACGTGAGCAATACCGATGTTTCCCGCCTTCTTGGTGAAATATGGCGCAATGCTTCTGATGCCGAAAAAGCTCCTTACGTCGAAGCAGAATTGATTGAACGTAACAAGTACAAGGAAGTGATGAAAAAGTGGCGTGAAGAACAAGCACAACTGGATGCAGCAACAAGGACTTCCCACGAAGCCACGGCCCAAATTTTTCGTCAAAGCCAGCATCAGCAGCAGCAGAAATTGGTAACGCAGCAGTCACAACAATATACGTCTGCGTTTGATCGATATCGTGATAGTACTCCAACAATAGGTGCTCACTTCGAGCACTTCAACTGTGATCCTTTGCTGGAAGAGGAACCCCCAAAGCGATCGGCTTTTCGTTCTCATATGCCCAGTCAATATCACCGAAGTCAACTTCCGGGACACGATTACTTTTCATCAGACACTCACCACCAGTCCTCGTGGCCAGACATTTCTTTGCAACACAGCATGGATCACGACTCTGATCCCCTTCCAGTCGTTCCAAGGATGCCTCCATCGTTGCAAATACCGAAAACCGAGCCGGGGAGTACTGAATACATCGGTGGCCACCAATCCAATCGAAGCATGTACTTCCCTGAGAATCCCTCAACCTTCCCAAGATATCCATGAGTCTTTCGAGACAGATCTCTTTGACCTCTGGTGTTCTACAAAGTATTATTTTCTTCAATTCAATTCTGGTCCACTTTCAAACCAACACGTATCAAACTTTACTTCTTTACATTGCGTATCCAAATATTGTGGGAATTATTTCTGGTCTCACATTCTTTCTTTTAATAAAGTTCAGTTGAAAAAATAATAATAACTCTATTTTAATCTTCATTGTCTGAGTCGTCGTCAGAATCATCGTCAGAATCGTCGCCCTGAGCAACGCTTACATTGACTTCGTATTCCTGATCACATCCCAAGTAGCTATCGCTCATGCAGAATAGGGTTAGTTTGTAGTCTCCTGCTTCTTCTGGTGCCAAAAATTCGAGTACAACTTTTTGCTTTCGCACCAAGTTTACTCGTTTCAATGCATGGAGAGTGTTGGAAGATAGATCTCCAACCACGATCCACCATCCTTCTTTTTTCTCATTTGGATAAAGCGGTGCTGAAACAGTTCCAAGCTCTGCAAGCTCCTCCTCGGTCATTTCTTCTTCGTCAATGTCTCGTTCCAACTGCACAACAACCTGCACGGGTTCTCCAGTTGATATATCGTTTTCATCTTGTACTTCATAAGACACTTCAATATTGGGGTAGTTGTTACAGAACACTGCCACATCGGCCATCTTCTCATCCGGGAGACGCAGCAAGTCGTTTCTGACATCGTCCTCCAACGTCAAAATATCAAACACTGATTCAATTGGTTCTTCTCCTTCGTGTTTCATGCAGCGTTCGATGATTTCGTCCGTGAAATATGGGATCTGTTTCAATACGTTGTCTTTGCTCCAAAGACCTTGAATAATCATTTGACTTAGTTCCATCGCAGCTAGTGCTGGCTTCAGCCATCCGTTGCTGCTAATGACATCAACAATTGCCTGAACCAATTTCGGAGCTTCAGACAAAATCTTCTTTTGATCAATACGGAGATCCGCCGGTATTGGTTTTCTACTGAAGTGACACTGCAAAAGGATGAGTGTTTTCATGTGCGCATCGTAGGGCACGTCAGGCAACGCATGGGGTTGGGTACGTGCTAACACCTTGATAGTTTTTTCTTCCCTGTAACGAAGTGGTAGATCTCCAAATTCCCATGCAGCAGATAGAATCTCTAGCACACCACGAATTTTTGTCTTGGGCGTCACAGAAGAAGCTATGATGTCAATGGTCTTGTACTGTATATAATAGTATGCAGCGATCATACCAAGATTCAACGGAGAAATGTCACCGTCGTCAGTGATTTTGATGCACTTGCTTTCTTCAAGATCCCCCATCACAGTCTCTACCATCTCGCTCAAAAATTCACTGATATGGACATTCGAAGTGCCTTGTAATCCATAGTACGTCGGATTTTTAGGCAGCCGACGATACAAAAAGGTCCATGTTAGATAATCAACTGCGTCTTGCATTGTTTCGATTGTTTTCGTCACGCACTCTGAAATGATATGGTCGTGAAGATAGCTATCTAGATGGCTTTCAATAGGGAGGGGCTCGTATAAAAGTTTTTTCAGTGTCTCCTTCTTCGGTTGGTGGCACATTATGACACATTTTCCGACTGAGCCCGTTGCGTGACGTCCCATCATATGTAGCATGTCGCCAATTTTGTAGTCAAGATGACGTCGCTCTCTTCCATCATAAGTCTCTGTTCCCATAATAACTACCAAATGAGCAATGGAACTCAGCTGCCAGCAGAGTTCAGCTGGGCACACAATAACTTTGATTTTTCCACTATTGAAGAGATTCACCGCACTCTCCCAATCCGAAGTAGCCATTCCACCGTGAACGAACCCAATTCCAGCCTCTAGCACTTGCTGCAAAGTGGGTTCCTTAATAGTCGAGGCTATTGCTTTGAGTTCGTTGGGCACTTCGGTGTCGAAAAAGGGTACCCCGTTACGACTTTCATTGTATGTCATTAGATCAATAGCTGTGAGCTGTGCTTGACGACGACTTGAGACGTAAACGATGGCTGATTTGCCATCACGATGCTTAACGACAGAGTTGTAAACTGGTTTTGCCATGGCCATCAGTCGAGCTGAGAAATTGCTTTGATCAAAAGATTGGAAATATATTTCCAAAGGCGACGGTCGCACTTTTGGAGAAAAGTTGAATAGACTCTTTCGTGAGACACCAATCCATTCCCCAACATCTTGCGCATTGGATAGCGATGCACTAAGCCCTACAATTCGCATCCCCTGCGTATCCTCTTTCCTCTGGCTACTAATATATCGCATTCTTGATATCACAACCTCTAACGTAGGACCAACATTGCCTCCAAGAAGATGGAGTTCGTCAAAAATAACGAGAGAGACGGTTTTGATGGCCTTCCGTTGACGCCATCTTCGAGTCAAGGCATCCCAAATATTAATTGTCGATACAACAATCCTGCCGGAGTTGAGAAGCTTCAGATCAGGAATAACTTCGCCAGTAAGTCGAACCACCATTGAGCCTCCGATGAGTGCGCCGAATCGCTTTTTCCAGGTTCGGTAAATAGGATCAGCGATATCATCAGTCGGAGCAACATAAACACACTTTCCGTCAGAAGTTGTTGTCAACAGTCGCATGATGGCAAATTCTGCGCAAGCGGTTTTCCCAGATCCCGACGGTGAACAAACGAGGCAGTTTCTGTCTGTTCTGAAAAGTTCATGGAAAGTTTGGGTCTGAATCGGATTAAATTCATCGTATTGAAAGAATTTTGAAAGTGCCGCTTCACCGATCGCACTTGGCAGAAGAGGCTGCAAATCCAGCAGCTCCGTCGGTGCAGGGAATTTGGCCGGAAGAATCATCTTATCGAAAGAGATTGGCAGCACTGATTCCGAATGTAACCAGCTATCAGAAATCACCCGTACAAAGTAGGCAGGGGATAGAGGTTCGAGAATTGGTACAGAAAAAACAAGCGTATGATCATCCTCTGAAGCTGAACTTTTCAAAGAAAAATATTCGTGATGAAGAATATTTTCACAGTTTACATCCTCGACGACGACGTGAAACATCTGGACGTAACCATGTACATTTATATCAAATTTGAATCCTGCGGTGCAAGTGAGTTCAACTCGCAAGAGCGATCGTGTAATGGGTTGGATCTGAGCAGCTGAAATATCAATTTTCGGAAACTGATGCACCAACTTGTGTAATATTCGACCCATTTTGGGAACTCCTACTAGCTCTCCAAGGTCAGATGAAGTCAAATCAGAATAACGCGACCATTCAATGTCGCTTTTTCTTTCTATCTTCCGTGCAACGACATCAGGGACATTTCGAAACTGTCGGAGGGGGGTTTGACTGCGCCAAATCCGACGCGAAACCATGTTCGAGAATGATAACGCAAGCTTCGCAAGTGCTGCCCAGTTTCGACGAAGTGCTATCTCGAAAAGACATCTCATAATTCTTGCTGCAGATTGTTGAATAAAAGCCATATCCGCGACAAGAGCAAATCCGTCAAGTTTGAGACGAGAGACGTACGCTTGAAGAAGAATATTGATTTTAGCAGATGGCTCGCTTGGGCTCTCTTTCACGGGAATTGGAACTCTTCCGGCTAATTTTACGAGTTCCATTTTTTCTTCTTCCCGGACAGTCACATGAGAAAATTCTCCGCTGAGCGAAAACAGTCTTAGCAACTCTATATCAGTCATATTCGATCTCATGTGGCGGCTGTAAACGGCCATGGACGTATGCGAGATATAGAATTGGCTAGCTACTCGACCGAGGGGAGTAGCCTGGATGGATCCGCTCCTTCTGTCGTACCTAACCAATTGATTTTTCTCAAGAATAGTTGCAGCGGTGTGAGCTAGATCTAAACGTCGTTGCTTCAATGTAGGGTCCTCTTTGATTTCAGTCATCCCGTTCGTAACTCCGTACAGTGCAGGGTTTCGAAGCATTCGAATGTAGAGAAACGTATAACTCAACCACTCAGCGGCTTCGTCCAAATTTTGAACCGTACCAAGGACGACCTCTGCATTCAAATGATCCGGAAGCGTCTTGATAAGTTGACTCTCAACTGGCAATTGTAAATTCGTCAACGAAAGATAGTATTGGAGTTCGCTGTGCTGAGTCAATATTATTCCTTCTCCTTCTGTATCATATTGGGGTCGACCAGCTCGCCCAAGCATCTGCAACACATCGAGTGGGCTAAGCTCTGCCCAGCGACCTTTCGCAGGGTCATAAATTTGTGTACCTTTGATGATTACAGCGTGTGCAGGTAGGTTGACTCCCCATGCCAAGGTTGCGGTAGTACAAAGGACAGCAATGTGCCTTGCAGCAAACAAGGCTTCGACAGCCTCACGATCGTCTTTGTGCATTCCAGCGTGGTGAATTGCAAATCCATATCGAAGAACATCCTTGAGATCTGAATTTTTAGCCTCTGCAGATTCTTCACGTAAGATCTCTGATGTGCCTGAGTTATCTCTTACAAAGTGTGAAAGTTCATCTCTCTCCAAAGCAATATCTCGAAGAGCTTTCGCAGTTTTTGCCGTCTCGGCTCGACTATGCACAAAAATTAAGATCTGGTTTCCATTTTCTCGTTGCACCATGGCTTTTTCGTAGCAAATCTCGTTTTGAAGCTGAAATCGCTTGAAAGCATTGCGTTCCGTGATTCCGATGTATTGCATTTGCAATGGAACGGGTCTGTAAGAATGATCGAAGAAGAACAATCCTTTATCTGGCTTGACCCTCAAAAACGTTGCTACATCTGCATAATTTGGAAGTGTAGCGGAAAGGCCAACTAGTCGGATAGGTTCGGTTATCGTTTCGACCTGACGTACCACCCGTGATACAATACTTTCCAATACAGGACCCCGGTCATCGTGAAGCAAGTGGATTTCATCAATAATGACAAGTTTGATCAATTGCGTGTATGCTCGTCCTTCGCCTTGGCGAGTGACAATATCCCATTTTTCTGGAGTCGTAACCAAAACTTGTGTTTCCGAAATTTGTTGTCTTGTAAGGCTGGAATCGCCGGAAAGTTCCCTTACAACCACTCCATAGCTAGAGAGTCTTTCTGAAAAGTTGGTGACGACTTCTTGGACCAAAGCCTTCATTGGAGCCACATAAACAATCTTGAAGGAACTCAGGTCAAACGATTCGTCCGCTTCGTCATCATCATCCACCTTGGGTTTTCGATATTGGCCGAGAATATTCAGCATTGTTAGGCACGCAACGTTTGTCTTTCCTGCTCCGGTGGGTAGCACAAAGCAAGATATTTTCCGACGATTTCAAGGCGACGTCGTACATTTTCGATTGGATACGATTCAGCTTTTCCATACCCGGAAAGGCAGAATGGGTCCACTTCGGAAGTTCCGAAATCGTAATGAGTTTTTCTCCCTTTGGGATGACTGCCTTTACGGCAGGAACGTGGACTTCTTCGTAACCCTTTCTCATTGCCCTCCACGACGCATCTGGCAAGTCACATTTTTTGTTGCTCATTGTGTGAGAACCTTCACGAAAGACCAGTTGATCTAAATCCAATTCAACGACTTCCTCTTTCTTGATTGTGTTTCCACTATCAATGTCCATCATGTCCGAGGATTTGGTTTCCTCTCTACTGACATGGA
The DNA here is from genome assembly GCA_037355745.1 of Pseudo-nitzschia multiseries. Lineage (NCBI taxonomy): Eukaryota > Bacillariophyta > Bacillariophyceae > Bacillariales > Bacillariaceae > Pseudo-nitzschia > Pseudo-nitzschia multiseries. Next base: position 12,101,140 of record CM074783.1, read on the forward strand.
TGGAATCCAAAGCCTTGGAAACATCTTTGGAGTCTGCTGCTTCTTCTCCTCCTTTGAGGGTATCCGTCAATCCTCGCATTCGTTCCTTGGACCAATCTTCCGCGCGGCTCTTGGAATGCATCTCGTTCCACACCGCCATTCCTTCGCCCGTCGGTTCTTCCATCAAAGCCTTCTCGACCGAGTTTCGTTCCTCTTCCGTCTGGGCACTCTTCATCGAAACACACGCCCACACTTTGACCCGATTTCGCAACAGCAACTTGATCGTGTCGAACATGTCGAATTGCAGCAACATCAATAGCTTGTTTTCGCATTCTCGGACATCGGTATTATTGTCGCGTATGTTCAAGACGGCCAAGACTTCTTTTGCCAGCCTCGCAGATTCGGCGGCGTCATCGATGTGCCTGGAGAGTTGTCGCTGCAAGAAATGAGCGTCGATCTCGTGGACGCTCAGGATGCGTTCTTGTCCCCTTCTCTTTTTCGCGCTCCGAATGTCTCCTCCCTGGACAAGCTTTTCCTCGTCGTTGTTGTTGCTGTTATTGTTGTTGTCGTCACCATCGTTGTCGTCTCCCCGTTTCCCCGAACGCCGCCCCCTCGGTTCTTCCGCGTCGTGGTTGTGGTTGCTGCTGCCATCGTTTTCGTCCTCGTCGTCTTCGTCGTTTTCCGATTCGGACGATGATGCGTCTACCACAACCCCGTCTTCAATGTCGCTGGCTCCCTCGGGACGGTTCGGGTCTTCGTCGTCCTCGTCGGAATCGTCAAAGACCACGGCCACTCCCATTTCGTCGTCGACGCGATCTCCCTTTCCCTCGTCGTCGTCGTCGTTGCCATCGCCGTTGCCGCGGCCGCCTCGGCGGGTGAGATCGTCGTAGTCGTCGAGGCCCTTCCCCAACCCCACAAACTCGGCGTATTGTTCCGAGGACAAACCACCACTACCGCCACGGCCACGGCCACCCGGTGTGTTGTTAGCACCCTTCCCGGTCAACAGACGAGAGATCTGGTCGTGACGTTCGGGATCCCGCAGTCCGCCGTCCTTGAGAATTTGGATGACCTCTTCGGCGGCATCGCGCAGAACCGAAGACGCCTGGTTCCCCAGGAGCGCCTTGGAAGCAATCATCGTCTGTGTTGTGTTGTGTTGTGTTCGTGTTCGTGATGTGTTCGTGTTGTGTTCGTGTTGTGTTCGTGGAACAAGAATGAAACGAGGGCTGGGTGAGTAAGACAAGACAAGACAAGACAAGACAAGAAAAGACATCCATAGAAATAATACTGATTTCCTTGCGTTGCAAAACAATCAGCCATGCGTGATCGAAAAATCGAAACAGCGACACACGATGCGACACACGATGCGACACGCAACAGAAACAGAAACAGAAACAACAGACTCCAAACACAAACGACGATAACGGCAATATGTAACGCACGCACCAAAATGCTTTCGTAGGCGGCCCTAGCGGTTTGTGTCGTCGGTTGATATCCCGTGAGATTATCCAATTCCAGGATGCTTTGTCCGCCCGCCGCCGCAATGTTGTCGACTCGTCGCCGTTGTGATGGTGGTGGTGGTTGATCGCCCTGGCCGCCGTGGCGTTTCTTGGCTTTTTTCTTGTTCTGCTGGTCCCGCAGGAGTTCCGACGGACGGGCGTGTGAATGTCCTTGTGAATGTCCTTGTTTCTGTTTCTGTCCCTGCCCCAGTCGATCCCCCATGCGTCCGACATCGGTGCGACCCCTGAGGGATTCCACCTCTCCCGTCGGTTCGTGGGCCCGCGATCCGAGCTGCGATCGATCGGCCTTTTCGACCTTGCTGGACATTTCCTGGTAGGAATATCCCTTGAGGTTGGCATTTCGGTCGCTCATCGTGTCGTTTTTTTAAATTAATTAAGTATAGATAGTTTGGATCTCTTATTGTCTTTTCAGTGTTGGTGTTGACGCTGACGCTGACGCTGACACTGTGTTGTCGGGGGCGCATTCGTCGTTGGCGCTAATGTTGTGGTGTGGTTCTGTCTCGTCTCGTCTCGTCTCGTCTCGTCTCGGATGGAGTCAAGCGCCGTTGTGTATCGTTTCGTCTGCTTCTTTAATCCCAATCCGCAGGTCGAATACCGCCAAACACCGAATTAGAATGCAAAACAACTGTTGGGGTTTGCAACCGAACAATGATCGGTGACAGCAGCGGTACGAGTTGCGGTAGATGATACGAAGTAATCTTACGAAGTGCGAAGTAATACTGTAAATCCCGAAGTAAAATCATTCGGATTACCGGTATGTACCGTACCGTCACTGTACCGGATATTCGGGCATTCGTACGGTATGAGTACCCACCGTACAGGTATCGTACCGTAATCACCGCAACAAACACCAATAACTTGACAATCTGTCGTTGTCGTCTCGTCCGTGATCTCGATGTGTGTTGCTCATTGCTTGCTGATTGCATCGAACTAATGGACCGTCTTGCTGTATGTACGGTGGGATATTCTACCGCAACCCGACGAAGAACAGGACCGAAGGGTTTCAGAATTCAGTCACGAACGAATGCATGAATAAGTCACGGTCACGAAGTTTGTCGTATGCCTCTAAGTAGAAGGTACTAAGGTAGTAATAGTGTGTAGGTATGTACGTGTACTAAATTGATTAAAACTAAGATTGTGAGCAAGCTGTCAACCACCCCAAAGAGGCGTTGAGAAAAGCTTGTCTTTATTTGCTAAACAGTTGCAAAGGCATTCTTGAACTTGAAATCCAACGGTCTTGCACATAGAGGAATTAAGATATGTAGATCATCCAGACTTCAATATTGAAGGCCGGCTGATGTGGCATTTGTGCTGACATCAGCATTTCAGACTTTTGTGAATCATGGGAATTCAATTGTGAGGGTTTGAATACCACACTCTTTTTCTACTCATAAAAACTTCAATTGGTTGCACAGAAATTTTGTGCTCGCGCGTGGAACCAGTATTTGATAGATAGTACATTTTTAATTTGTGTGATACGGTTTCAGGTTTCCGGTGCTCATACGTTGAACAACGCTATCATCTAAGAGAAAGGAGACTGTACCATTTGTATGGATTTTCTGAATAGTGTGAGGGCCCTTGCTTCTTGCTTCTAAGGCACTTGGAATTTGCTTTTCATTTTTCATCATAATTTGGTCTCCAACACTATAATCATGAAGCTTTCTATGGCTATTTTCTTTCAACACGTTCTTATTGATTTGGGCTTGTCTTTTGTTCTTGACCATGGCCAAGTCAGTGATTACAGGGACTGGTAGGAACATATCCCGGTGGAACACAAGGGCCCCAGGTGTCATTCCGAAGGTCTTGTTGATGATTGATCTAACAGCAAACTGAGTGGATGCAAAGACACTATCTACGATGTCCATTGCTTCCTGAAGGGTCTGTGGTGGATTGGTGTTGAGCTCTGTTCTCATTGCAGACTTGATGGTGTCATGCACTCTTTCAAGGACGGCGTTTGACTGTGGGGTTTGGACTGAGCAGACCTTCTTGGCTTTGATTCCAAGATTGGCAAGGTGGGGTTGGAAGTGGTTGCTCAAGAAGTTGGTCCCTTGGTTGATGATGCAGTTGACTGGCTTTGGATATCTGGAAGAGCCAGCCATTGTTGAGGGCATGGACTGCCATGAGGCCGGTTGGGTTGACTTATGGCGCTCTGATTATTTCAAGAAGGTTGGTGCACATAGGTACTATCCATGATGGTGAATCCATTGAAGGCAATTGTTCCATGGCCTGGAATCTTGATCTTCCAAGGGCCAATTCCATTGATTGTAATGGTATCCCAAGGAACATACTGGTGTTCTTTGGTTGGAAGTTGGCCATGGCTTTGGTGGCTATTCTTGTATCTTTGGCAAGCGTCACAGGATCTCCAGAAGGAATTGATTTGGTCCTTCAAGTTTGGAGAGTACACGAATTTGTTAATGGTTTGGTACAATCTTTCAGCGCCGGCATGGCCAAGCACATGGTGGTAATATTTAATCGTGGCTTGTACTCAATTTGGAGGGAGTACGATTTTTTGGCAGCCATTGGATTCAACAATTGACAAGTTGGTACCATTGAAGTTTTCAGTTGTGTACCTTGGATTGGTAGAGATATTGGCATTGGTAGCTTGGTCGGCTGCAAGCTGAGCAAAGGCTAAGGGGTACATGGAAATGTCTTCCGGGTAGTTGAGAAACAAATCTGAAAGGGAAGGGGTGTCTGTTGGATTGGTTTTGGCCATTGGATGAATCCGTTGGAGGAGTTGAGGATTCCTTCTTTTCCTCTGGGAATTGCTGAAGCGGAAGCCTGACAAGCGCGTCAGCAATCACATTATCTTTGCCCTTGATATATTTGAAGAATGAAGAAAATTCTTCAAGGAGCATTTGCCAAGTCATAATTCTGTGGCTTGTAAGGTTTTGACGGGTCAAGTTGATGTGGTCTGTCCAAATGATGATTTTGGCACCCCAAAGAATGGGTCAAAATTCCTTGAAGACCTCAAGGATGCAGAGCATCTCTTTGTCAACTGTCGTTGAGTTTTTGTGAGAAGCAGAGGATGATTCTTCCTTGTTGGATTATCACAGCGCCCAGTTGGTAATCAGAAGCATTGATGTATACATGGAAGGGCTTGTTTGGATCAGGGAAGGCAAGCAAGATGTCCTTTGCAATGAGGGCATTGGCTTTGTTGAAGGCATCAATGAGTTCTGGAGTTGGAGTGAGCTTGCCTTTGGATCTACCAGAGAGGTCTGTGAGTGGGGCTAGAACTTCAGCACGCTTTGGATAGAAGTTGCAATAGAAGTTGATCATTCCAACAACGGACCAAAGTTGGGTCGTTGTTGAGAGAAATGCCAGTTTCAAGATTGGATCTATCTTATTTGGATTTGGTCTGATTTCATGTCTGGAAACAATGTGGCCAAGCCATGGTGCTTGTGATTGGAACCAATGGTACTTGGAGGGTTTGACGGCAAAGTTGTGGACCTTGAGCAAGGAGAGAATAGAAGAGACAGATTTGCAGAGAGATTCAAGTGTGTTGGAGAAGATTTCAATATCATCAATGTATACTTTAATGTCTTTCAAGTGCAGCAGCATCTGTTCCATGCATCCTTGGGCCCAACTTGGAGAGTTGAGGAAGCCCAAGGACACAAAGCCAAGTCGAGACTTGGTCAAGCTGGAAGGTGTGAATTACATGCTGCGTCAATAAGGGTCACATATTTGAACCCTCTTCTTCTGTGGAAGATATCTTGGATCTTTGGAAGCGGGTAGTGGAGCTTCTTCGTGACCTTGTTGAGCTCTTGTTGGAAGTCACTGATGAGACGGCAGGAGCCATCTGGCTTTGGAACTGCAAAGGTTGGCATTCCCCATTCTGTGGCAAAGCATTTTTCAAGGATTCCAAGTTTGACGTGTCAGTTTATTTCCTTCTTTGTGGCTTCCTGTTGGTGGAGTGGAATTGGATATGGTTGCTTGATGTGATATGACATTGCGTCTTGCTGGAGCTCAATGTGAAACTCTTGATTAGGGAAAGTGCCTAATTCCTTATCATTCAGGCCTTCAAAAAGCTCTTCATTTTCAAGAAAGATCTTCAGCAAGCAAGATTCTTCATTGCCCAAGAGATGTCCTTGTTCAGTGACTAACTTATGGAGATCTGTCTTCTCATACTTGGAGGTGCCATCAACATACAATTGTTGAGCAGCTTGGTTGGAGTAGCTTTTGGCAACAGAGTGAGGCTCTGCTGACATGACCTTGTGGAGCATCGACTTGTTATTGAAGTAGTTCCACGGGTGGAAGTGCATGGTATTTTCATACCATTCCATGGTGCAAGCTTCAAAGTCCATTTTCATTCCAAGGTCTCTCATTCTTCTTCTGACAATGAGGAGGTGATGGTTGATGTTCTGAGTGACAACAAAACACTTGATTTTCAACACTTTCATGGAGTAGGATAGCTCCGGAAACATTATGGTGTTCTCCAAGATCACATAGTGATTACAAGTGGCTTTACCATTGGTTGTTTGCATTTGAATTGGCGTTAGAAGGGATTGCTGATTCGACAATGAGATTGTCTGTGGATCCGGAATCAAAGAGGATCTTCAGATAGTATTTTCCTGGTATGTTGTTAATGGAGTTGCAGACACTCACTGTGGTAGGAGCGAGATTGACGTCCTTGTCGTTGCTAGGGGCAACATTGTACTCGTTGTTGTCGGAATCCAGGTTTTTGCTTCATCAATGGGGAATCTTTGAAGATCCAAATTATAATATTTGGAATCAACATCCACATCTACATGGAAGAGGTCTGGCCAAGGTGTCAGTGGTAGAGTTTCTTCTGGTTGTTCATTGATGAAGACACACATGTGTTGCTCGGGCTCATGTGGATTGTTGCCATAGGAAGATGAATCGCTTGATCAATTGCTATTGTTGCTATTGAAGTTGCTGTTGAAGTTGTGATCATTCACATGTGTATTGTTGTTATTACGATTAGGTTGGTTTGGATTCTTGGCATTGAGGTAGCACTGTCCCCAAGTGTGGTTGGAGCCCAGATGAATAGTAGGACATGGTGAGCTGTCCAATACTTTTGTGGTTGGATTGTTGTTGTTATTGCCTTGGCTGTCGTTGGAACCTTGTTGTCAATTTTGGCCATTGTTGTTGTTGTTGTTGTTGTTCAATCAATTGCTATTTCGACTATTGTGATTGTTTTGGTTGCGGCGGTTACTGTTGTTCCGGTTGTTGTTGCCATTGCTGTTGTTGTCATTCCTGTTTTGGGAGGAATTATCTTGTTGATTATTTTTCTTACTTTTCTTGTTTTCTTCTTTGTTTTGGTGTCTCTCCATTCTTGTCACTATCTATGTGAGAGTGTCTTCGTAGGGAGAGTGGTGTTCTTCATAGGAGTCCTTCCATTTGGTAGGCATGGATTCAAATATCAAACTCTTGAAGTCTTTGTCATTGATAGCTGCATTTTCCGGTTGATGTCCTGGAAGCAGTTGTAGGATTACATCGTTGTGAAAGGTGACCATGGAGACAAACTGGTGTACAGTCATGTTGGTGGTCTTTTTGATGTTGTTAAGGAACCTTTTGTGGCATCAATATGTGTCGGTATTGTTGTTGAATTTGTGGGTGACGAAGGCATCAATGGTAGTTGGGAAGTTCTCTACAGTCCGGTTTGGTACGTTGAATGATACATACTCATTCAACTAATTCCTATTGGCGTAGTCTCTTAGGAGATCAGAGAACCTGTCATATTGCTTTGTTCCTGTTGTTAAGGAAAGAGTTTTCTTTGCATGTGAGAATTCATTAATGGTAAAAAGGACTTGGAAAAGGGATGCTCCTGCAGTAATAAGAGGTACTTTAACCTTGGCAGTCTCCGTACCACCATTGGTAGTGGTACTGGAGTGCTTGAATTCTATCTTGTCGATAGACTCTTGGTCAAAGTCAAACTTGAAAGGGATAACAGAGTAGCTTGTCATTACTGGACAATCAGTAGGAGCAGTTGGATGCTTGTTAATATTTGACTGTTTAAACAGTATCGTTTGCCTCTAAGTAGAAGGTTCTAAGGTAGTAATAGAGTATAGGTATGTACGTGTACTAAATTGATTAAAACTAAGATTGTAAGCAAGCTGTCAACCACTCCAAAGAGGCATTGAGAAAAGCTTGTATTTATTTGCTAAACAGTGGCAAAGGCATTCTTGAACTTGAAATCAAACGGTCTTGCACATAGAGGAATTAAGATATGTAGATCATCCAGACTTCAACATTGAAGGCCGGCTGGTGTGGCATTTGCGCTGACATCAGCATTTCAGATTTTTGTGAATCGTGGGAATACAATCGTGAGGGTTTGAATACCACAAAGTTTGCACAAAGCTTGAAGCTTCAAGAACTACGAGTGTGCGTTCAAGAAGTAGGAACCACGTACGATAAGTACTGGAATGCGAAACTGGTACGACATAACGAGGAGGAGCGGTTACAAGTGCGTACCGTACCGTTGTTAATTACGCATGCAGATTTCGCTGTTTTTACGGTGTCGAAAATCAAGTTCACAATACTCAGCAACCAGATGTCCCCTGAAAATGTTAAAATATGCAGCATCTAGCTGAGATCGTGATCTAGATCAACTATTATTTGGCATTGTCATGATTGGACTTCTCATTGTCTTAGATAGTGAACTTGATTGAAAGAGGCTTAATTAAATGAACCAAAAAATCTATTTGTTTTTATGCCTACTTACCGAGATTCAAAATGTGTTCGCGCGAGCGTGCGCGAACGGCTTTGCATGCGCGCGCTTGCGCTCGCAAGCCAGTACCGGATAAAGGAGAGACCATAAAAACAGAAAAGGATAAAGGACAGACCATAAAAAATGGAAAAAGGATGAACCAAAAAAGGAAAAAGGACAGACCATAAAACAGAAAAAGGACAGACCATCAAAAACGGAAAAAGGACAGACCATCAAGTAACTACCAAGTAGCACTAGTACTACTACTACTAGTACTAATACCAGTAGCACATAAACAGCACACTAATTTGCAATTAGAAATTGAATAATCATATATTTTTGGTGATTAGTCCATGAATATTGTTCCTGTTATGGATAAGATGAATCATAAAAGAAACAGAAGTGAGTTATCTTTGATAGTTTGTGTGTCACCACCTAATAAGTGCATTTCTGTACTGGACTTGGAGGAAAAATACACACTAATTTGCAATTAGAAAATAGAAAATCCAATATTTTGTGTGAATAGTCCATGAATATTGTTCCTGTTATGGATAAGATGAATCATGAAAGAAACAGTAGTGAGTTATCTGTCATAGTTTGTGTGTCACCACCTAGTGAGTTCACTTCTGTAATGGATTTGGAGGAAAAATACACACTAATTTGCAATTAGAAAATAGAAAATCCAATATTTTGTGTGAATAGTCCATGAATATTGTTCCCGTTATGGATAAGATGAATCATGAAAGAAACAGAAGGGAGTTATCTGTCATAGTTTGTGTGTCACCGTCTAATAAGTGCATTTCTGTAATGGATTTGGAGGAAAAATACACACTTATTTGCAATTAGAAAATAGAAAATCCAATATTTTGTGTGATTAGTCCATGAATATTGTTCCTGTTATGGATAAGATGAATAATGAAAGAAACAGAAGTGAGTTATCTTTGATAGTTTGTGTGTCACCACCTAATAAGTGCATTTCTGTAATGGATTTGGAGGAAAAATACACACTTGTTTGTCATTAGAAAATAGAAAATCCAATATTTTGTGTGAATAGTCCATGAATATTGTTCCTGTTATGGGTAAGATGAATCATGAAAGAAACAGTAGTGAGTTATCTTTCAATATTTTTTGTGTCACCACCTAGTGAGTGCATTTCTGTAATGGATTTGGAGGAAAAATACACACTAATTTGCAATTAGAAAATAGAAAATCCAATATTTTGTGTGATGAATCCATGAATATTGTTCCTGTTATGGATAAGATGAATCATAAAAGAAACAGAAGTGAGTTATCTTTGATTGTTAGTGTGTCACCACCTAATAAGTGCATTTCTGTACTGGATTTGGAGGAAAAATACACACTTATTTGCAATTAGAAAATAGAAAATCCAATATTTTGTGTGATGAATCCATGAGTATTGTTCCTGTTATGGATAAGATTAATCATGAAAGAAACAGAAGTGAGTTATCTGTCATAGTTTGTGTGTCACCACCTAGTGAGTGCATTTCTGTAATGGATTTGGAGGAAAAATACACACTAATTTGTAATTAGAAAATAGAAAATCCAATATTTTGTGTGATGAATCCATGAGTATTGTTCCTGTTATGGCTAAGATGAATAATGAAAGAAGCAGAAGTGAGTTATCTGTCATAGTTTGTGTGTCACCACCTAGTGAGTGCATTTCTGTAATGGATTTGGAGGAAAAATACACACTTGTTTGTAATTAGAAAATAGAAAATCCAATATTTTGTGTGATGAATCCATGAGTATTGTCCCTGTTATGGATAAGATGAATCATGAAAGAAAGAGAAGTGAGTTATCTGTCATAGTTTGTGTGTTACCACTGTTATCAATTTGTAATTAGAAATTAGAAAATCAGACATTTTTTGTGATAAATAAGGGCTACTAGTACCCTCTTTTCCAGAGTAAACACACTACATTGTTTGGAATTTGATGATCAAAATTATTTGTAGTATGGATTGGATGGATAATGGAAGAAAAATAATGTGGAAATCACCGATAGTGGAGTTGTCATGAATTTTCAATCCATCCAGAACCCTGGATATGGTGGAATGGGCTGCTAGTATCCCTTTTCCAGTGTGAACACACTACATGGTTTGAAATATCATGATCAAAATTATTTATACTATGGATTGGATGGATGATGGAAGAAAAATAATGCGGAAATCACTGATAGTCCAGGTGTTATGAATTTTCAATCCATCCAGGACCCTGGATGTGATGAAAAATAAGGGCTACAAGTACCCCTTTTCTAGTGTAAAAACATATTGTTTGAAATATCACAATCAACTTCATTCATATTATGGATTGGATGGATGATAGAAGAAAAATGGTGTGAAAATCACTGATAGTCTAGATGTTATGAATTTTCAATCCATCTACTAGAACCCTGGATGTGATGAAAAGGAAGGGCTACTAGTACCCCTGTTACCTTTAACACTACATTGTTTGAAATATCATGACCAAAATTATTTATACTATGGATTGGATGGATGATGGAAGAAAAATAATGTGAAAATCACTGATAGTCAAGGTGTTATGAATTTTTAATCCATCTAGAACCCTTGATATGGCGGAATATAATGGCTACTAGTACCCCTTTTCCAGTGTAAACACACTACATTGTTTGAAATATCACGACCAAAATTATTTATAGTATGGATTGGATGGATGATGGAAGAAAAATAATGTGGAAATCACGGATAGTCCAGGTATAATGAATTTTCAATCCGTCCAGGACCCTGGATATGATGAAAAACAAGGGCTACCACCAGTACCCCTGTTTCCAATGTAAACACACTACATTGTTTGAAATATCATGACCAAAATTGTTCAAAGTATGGATTGGATGGATGATGGAAGAAAAATGGTGTGAAAATCACTGATAGTCCAGGTGTTATGAATTTTCAATCCGTCCAGGACCCTGGATATGATGAAAAATAAGGGTTACAAGTACCCCTTTTCTAGTACGGAAACACTACATTGTTTGAGATGTCACAATCAACTTCATTCATAGTATGGATTGGATGGATGATAGAAGAAAAATAATGTGAAAATCACCAATAGTCAAGGTGTAATGAATTTTTAATCCATCTAGAACCCTTGATATGGCGGAATATAATGGCTACTAGTACCCCTTTTCCAGTGTTGTTAATTTCCTTCTGAAACTGGCTGTTGAGCTGACTCAATCCAAAGGCAAAGAGGAACAACGGGAGCTGTGGCTGCAGGCCGGTTGAGGTGCCGGTCTGTTGTGTCTAATATTTCTCTGATATCCACTACGACTGGACGCTAATCCAACCAGATCTATTCTGACTATCAGCAACCGACGCAATCAGTTAGATCTTAGGCTTGTAGTTCTACAGTAGGACGCAAGGACGTCCGATGCAAGGTTTAAGGTTGAATAATCAAATAATCTAAAAGTATAAGCGATTGATCTTGCTGGAGAGCAAGATAGCGCTTGTGCTGCCGCTAATACAGCACTTTGTTACGGGTTACGAGTATACGGTAAAATACCGTGTTATGGAGAAATACCATGTTGCCGCTAATACAACACGTATTTTGTACAGCAAGAAACAAGTTCGTGAGCAAGCGTCCAAACCTCTGCTGTCTTGTCTTGAAAACAGAACACTTAACAGAAAATGGCAGACGCTAGTATCTGGCATGTGTTCTTTCTTTGATCTCTAAGTATCAAATATTTTGATCGTACGAGTGACGATCATTTGGCTCGCAAGATTGAGCCATTTGGTCAATAATGAGATATTTAGCTCACAAGACCGAGCCATTTGGTCAATAATGAGATACTTAGCTCACCAGATTGAGCCATTTGGTCCATAATGTTAAACATTATGATTTGCGTGCAACCAAACTGGACACGTGCAAGTAAAGAGGCCGCGCGCGTCTGAAAGAATGAGATACCATTGTACCATTGTTACATATTGCTACGCCGGACATGAAAGGAATTTAATACTCCCCATGTGTCCACGCGAAAGTTCTCTAAGATCCAATGCAGTCATCCTGCAACAAATCGCCTGTGTTTCCACAGTAGTGAAAGAGAGGCTTGAGCAATGGATACACTACTGAGTGTCCCCAATGCTTGGTGAGAATATCAGCACAGTTATCCTTGCCGGCAAGATGTTGCATGAGGATGAAACCTCTTGCGATCATGCTCCTAACATAGTGATATGAGAGAATGTGGTGTCGCTTGTGGAGTCGGGCATATGGAAATGTAGATGTTTGGATCATCTTCTCATTGTCTCCCCATGTGTAGGATGTGTCATGTACTCTAGTACCGAGATACCTGAATGACTGTCAAATGTCAACAATTTGCTCGATGCAGGTTCTAGCAGATACAAATTCAGCGCCAAAGGTGGCTGTTTCAGATGTTGCTTGCTTCTTGGAGAACCACATGATGGGAGTCTTGTTTGCGAAATGCAGGATGCCAGTGACAGCCTTGCCACTTAGGATGTCATGCATTAAGTTCGCATCATAGAAATGAGACAACACCACTACCTTACCCAGGGGTTTAGGAGCATCACTTGGTAGGTCCTCAGAGTGCTCCCCATATACGGTATTGGACCAGTCTGTACTGGTACCTTCAGTGAGTACAAAATCTGGTACGCCCACTCTGAATCGGATTTTGAAGTGTCGAAACTTGGAAATGTAACCATAGATTCGTTTGGCTCTATTGAGATGGCCTTCCCTAGGTTGCACTCTGAAGCTTGATAAGGTCATAACAGCAGTCTGCACGTCAAAACGCCCAATGGCAATGATCCACTGAAGTGAGCCAATCATGCTTTGATACTTTTGGATATCAGTATCACTTAGGAATGATGATGAGTCTAGCTCTGGGTGATCATTCTCAGCAAGGGGTGAATGGAATCTGGTGGTAGGTTTGCAGCCAAACATTTGTTCATATGATGCCTCCATTTTCTCGATGAACTTGATGGGGTTCATGCAGAGCACACCATGTTCATCTCTTTCGAATCCACATCCCAAATGAAAGTTCATTGGCCCAGAACCCTTTAATTTGAAATTATAAGGTTTGGACTGTAGGATTACCAGAAAAGTTTCAGGATTGGCCGTACATAAGCAAAGGTCGTCAACATATGTGCATATGATCTCATATACTGGCTCCCCATGTTTGTTGTTGGCAGGCTTGATAAAGATTTCAGGCTCTGCCTTGGATCTTTCAAAACCTAGTTCAACGAGGCAGGCAGCAAGTAGATCACCAAAACACTTGCCAGATGATCGAAGTCCATATAGAGCCTTGTAAATCAATAGGAGGTGTCCTTCTAGTGGTCCAAATTCAGCGCCAGCTTTGATGCATACTTTCTCACAGGTAACAGCTTTGAGGTATGCATTACCAATGTCAGTTCCCCATGCTTCTAAGCTATTCAGTTCAGCAAGGAATAGGCACATGCGCAGGCCACGAAGGGAAACAACTCCTGCATACACACTGTGAATAGGAGCTTCAGTGAGATTGCCATTTGCAACTAGCCGGGCTTTGTGTCGGCCATCATGCTTGACTGCATAAATCATGTGGACCTTGATCTGTTGGAAACCAGGTGGTATATTGCTAGCCTTGTAGATACCTTTGTCAATAAAGGTATCATATTCTTGAAGCTGTGACATTTTGAGGGCTATGGCATCCTGCCATTTGGTGTTACCATTAGCTGTATCAAACTGGATGGCTTCTTCATGGTTGCGAGGTACCTTGAATCCATACTGGTACTGAGGAGCAGTGTGGAAGGATCGAAGCTTGGCTTGGTGGATTAGCCTGTCTAGTTTCTTGGTTCTTCGAGCAAGGGAAACAATGCGTTTGAGATGTTTCCAACCAGGTTTATCAAGCATGTTGTTGTCTTTTGCATATTTGGCTACAGTAACCGGGTCATCTGCAGCTACGGTGGATAGGGGTTCATATGTCCGTTCCATATTTTCCCATTCAATCCATAGGTTGTATTTGGAACCTTTGTATTGAGGATGCTTGTTGTCAAGGGGGCCTTGATGACCAAGTATGCGTCGAAATGACCAAAGTGTGCCATCTTCTTGAGTGACATCCCAATGGATGTAATTCATGACATCATTGTAGGCGATGATATCTTCAAGCTCATCATCTGTATGCTTGCACTTGAACTTGATGAAGTCTTTGTTTTGCTCAAGGCTGTTTTCAACGTCGACAACTGTCATTCGTTTCTGTGTGCCATCAGGGAGGGCCATGAGAAAAGAGTGACCTTGCAAGTCAGCAACAGGGATAGCAGGGATGGTGATGGGTTTGCCATCAGCGTCAAATTGGGCATTGCCTTCTTCATCAGTAACAACTACCTCAGATGGGCCTACAGAAGGGGTAGCAGGATTGGTGGATGGAGGTGTGGCTTCACTAACATCAAAATATGCTAGCTCAGGGGGACCAAAATCATCTTCAGTAGCAGGGACGCCGACAGGTGTTTTGCTGAAGATGTGAGGGGTTGGAGGTCCATCAAGAATCTCCCCATAGTTGTTAGGGATTGGAGAAGGTACATAGCTTCGTGTATTAGGAACCTTGGAATAAAGAAAGGTAGGCAAGGATGGCTGTGTGAGGGGCAAAGGAGGTGATGTGGGCAAAGGAACAGGTGGTGTAGGATGCCGAGAGGAGGGACTATCACCAGAAGACTTAGGAGTGAGAGAAGCATCTTTGGCCTTGCGCCATGCAAGAAAGCCATCATCAGTGAACAAGCCAGCGCGCTTGTTGCGATGCTCAGGATTTAAAGCAGTGCGGACACCAGAGCGGTCAAGGAGCTTATTGGTGATGGGATCCCAGATTTTAAAACATAGACTATTGCCAACATGCTCGGCAATGCCAACAAAATGTCCAAGGCATTCAGTGGGCTGAGAGCCAAACTGTGTGTCAGGGGTCTTGTAATAGACAGGCTCAAACCAAAAGAAACTGAGGTAGGGGCTGATGTCACCGAGGATACCAGTGGCAATGTAGAAAGGCTGTTTGTCTGAGAGAGTGGGGTCAGACAAATGGTTCAGGAGACGACCAATGTAGGTCATACATAAAAGCCAGAGATGAAGTGGGGTTCCTGTGCGATCCATAATCCTGTTAACAATGCGTTTGAAGGTCTGGTGGCGTTGTTCGAAAAGGTTTTGGTGCTGATGGTATGGTTCACTTTGCCATAAACCAATCCACAGCATCTTGAGGTAATCAAGAACAGGCTTGCTAGACTGGTAGGATCCATGATCACAAAGCAGTCTGAGTGGTCTTCCCCATTGGCGAACAAAATTTTGGAGACAAGGGAGAAAATCAGCAGTAGTCCTCATTTCTTCGACATGAATGATATGAGATTTCCGGCCAAAGAAAACTTGAGCAATCTTGGAGCCACCATTGATGGCAGGGGTATCTGAATATATGACATCAGAGAGGACATCATCATTGAAAGGTCGGACATTCATGGCAGGCTGTGGTGATTGAAACCTTTTGAAGATGTTACCATCTGGACTGATGGATAGTGAGCCATACTGTGTGGAATTGTTGAAGGTATCTTTGATACGATCAAGGGAGATCCATCCAAAGAAGGGCTTCAACGATAAGTAATCTTTATCAGTGGGTGATTGAACATGTGCTGCAGCAGTGATGGAGTTGGAAGGAGATCAAGTAGAACAGCGACTGAGGACTTCTTGGTGGATATAATCAGTCGGGCTGAGCCAAAAGGAGGTATCAGAAGCATCCAATGCCTGGAGGACTGAGGTAGCGCTGCTGGACAGGAATGAGGAGATTGCAGAAGAGGTGCCAAGGTTGACATCCCTGAGTGCGCCAAACTCATCATAATCTTGATATGGGAGCATGGAAGCAAGAGGCGGGTATTTCTGAATGAAGGTGTCATCCTGAGGGGTATAGGCGCTATCTAGTACAGATGGGTCCCAATGTTGATCACTTGTCATGACAACATGAGGGAGACGGGCAAATTCCTCACTGGTATACTTGCGCATGGCAAGGTACGGTAATCCATGGCATATACTAAGTGGAAACACATGTCCATCGGTGGTGGTGATGACTTGGGTTCCACCTGTCTTGATGGAGGTATCATCAACGATCGAGAAGTATGCTTCCATCTGAGGAGAAGACAAGATGGATGGGTGTTGTCCGGTGTAGGCACATTCATGAAAGATGATGATGACTGGTCCCCTGTTGGAAACAGAGTAGGCGCCACATCTTGCAATAGGAATGTTCTGGATTTGGTGATTGTTGATGCCAGTGACATTGACATACCTTGGGGGAATATCCTTAGAGATGAGACATGCATCATTTCCTATGATACATCCATTTGCGCCTCTGTCAACCATAGCATAACCGGGTGTGGATACATTAGTTTTGCTAGAGTGGTATGTAGCGATGGGGAGTGGTATGTAGCGATGGGGTTTGCTGGTGAAACATGAGATTCACAGTCTGGTGATGCCCAATGGTGGAATTTTGCAGACATCGAAGGCTGACCAGCAGGAACATAGACATTGCCGTCCTTCTTGTAAAGGATATCAGGATTATCTGCAAGGAATCGAGCTGGATGTGCAGGAGAAACAGAAGACTTGAGAGGCCTGTTATCAGATTGAGAAGATGCCTTGTATACACCAAGGGATTCATGAAAGGACCTGCTCATCAGTATGATGTTCATAAGCACGACGTGTGATTGGCTTGCTAGAATTGGGGTCTGGTGGTAATTCAGCATCAAGGAGTTCAGATCTGAGACAGGCGACTAGGCGCTTCTTGTCTTCAGCTGTGAAGCCAAGCCAATGCTTCATACCATGCTTAGAGAGAGTTTTCCAAACTGCTGATGGTAGTCGTGTGCTTGGGTCCGGAGTTCTTCCAGCCTTGTAAACAGCGTAGTCCTGGTAGCCGCCATCAAAGTCAATAGGAGGTAAATATGAGGTTGAGTCGTCAGTGATAGCAGAATATGTGGACTGTGTCATAGAAGATAAATCATGAGCATTGACCTTGACAGACACCCAACCACGAGGTTGGGACAGTGATGCTTGAGAATCCAGTCTGGTTGCTTCAAGAAGGAGGATATTTTTCAATTCACTGATAGCAATGGCTTCATGCTGTCGGAACTTGATCAAATCCTGTGCTGCAGGGGGATCATCAACTTTGCAGAACTGTTCACTGAGTTGGAAGCTGCTACTACAGGCCTTGCAAAGGTGTGTTTTGACGGTATCAAAATCAAGTGGCCTCTGTGGATCGCGTAGTGTGTTGAGATGTTCCAGCTGAGCAAACCACTGGGTGATGAACTTGACTTTGGTGTCCTTCCATGTCCTCAAGTCAATGTCCAATAGGTGCTGCATCACAATGGAGGTGTCATATACTTTGGATTTGGACCTGTCATGCAATGCGACAAAATTGGAGAAGGCTTGTCTGCCATCTCTTGTGGAGGTATGGCTGAGCACGCAGGAAGAGGAGAGATCGCTTTGGAAGACATGTAGGACAAGGGTCCAGAAGGAGGCACACTGCTTGTCATGTAGAGCTTTGGTATACCCAGTGAGTGGTATATCGGGCCAATTGGGATCAAGGAATGTTTGGGTATCGATGTCACTTGTCTCTAACTTGGCCTTGAATTTAACAAGCCAATGCTCAAATCTTGCATCATTGAGTAGTGTTGGAAAAGTGGTTTCATCCCTTGTCTTCTTGGTCCAGGCCTCATACTTGAGCTGTTCGATGGATCTTGCGGATCGTTCCTGTTGCTGGGGGGTGCCAGTCGTGGTTCTAACCTCAGCTGCAGATTCTCTCCTGGCCTTGACAATTCCTCTACTGTAATCCTTGAAGGCGTCCTTTGTGTAGTGGTTCCGATCTTCCCAGTCTAACCCTTGCGACGTGAGGTGTTCACCGAAATCGATGACTCTTTGCAAGTACAGCTGCACATGTTTCGACAGTGGAGTTCGCGTTCCTCTCTCAAGGTAAGCTAGATCGCCTAATATTCTCGATGTACAGAAAGTCCAACCATGTCTTGTACTGGCCAGCAATGAGTGCTTCACACAAGGTGCTGTGGGACTCCCTTGGGACATCGAAGGAGTCGTGCAGGAAGGTGGCTAGTGCTTGGTCAAATGATGGAAAGAGGTCTGTGATAGACGTGTCCTCCTCATCATCTTGGGTTGGATTGTTCTGTTGGTCGGGTGCCATGTCAGTTGTGGGCAGGCGAGAGGTGGTTGCAGCGCTTCCAGGTTGGAGTGTTTGGAATCGTCCTGTCGACCTGTTTTGCGTTCTGCCGGCGACAGGGATGTTGGACATGTAGAGTTATCACTTCAGGGTGTCCAATTGAATTCTTTGTCGTGTAAGCGAATCAGAGAACTATCGATCGTCGGGCCGTAGTCAATTGTTCGATGATCTGGGCGTCAACGTGTCCTTGAGAAGATGGTGTCACGAGGAGTGTAGACGCGGAAAATGAGATCCGGAGAGCTTGTAAGGCGGTCCTTGGATGGAGATATTGCTATTGGCGTGTCCAATGCAATGGGCTTCTATTAAAGACAAATGGCATATCCGTTTGGTCTTTGTTATACTGTAATCGGATCAGAGAACTATCAATTGTCGTCCGTAGTCAAGTCAATTGATGGTCTGCTGTCAGATTGTTTTCGTCGTCGTAGAGTGCTCCTTCTGCGTCGTCGTCTTCTTTTGCAAGCTTCAACAAGCTTGCGACTGTTAATCTGTTAATTTCCTTCTGAAACTGGCTGTTGAGCTGACTCAATCCAAAGGCAAAGAGGAACAACGGGAGCTGTGGCTGCAGGCCGGTTGAGGTGCCGGTCTGTTGTGTCTAATATTTCTCTGATATCCACTACGACTGGACGCTAATCCAACCAGATCTACTCTGACTATCGGCAACCGACACAATCAGTTAGATCTTAGGCTTGTAGTTCTACAGTAGGACGCAAGGACGTCCAATGCAAGGTTTAAGGTTGAATAATCAAATAATCTAAAAGTATAAGCGATTGATCTTGCTGGAGAGCAAGATAGCGCTTGTGCTGCCGCTAATACAGCACTTTGTTACGGGTTACGAGTATACGGTAAAATACCGTGTTATGGAGAAATACCATGTTGCCGCTAATACAACACGTATTTCGTACAGCAAGAAACAAGTTCGTGAGCAAGCATCCAAACCTCTGCTGTCTTGTCTTGAAAACAGAACACTTAACAGAAAATGGCAGACGCTAGTATCTGGCATGTGTTCTTTCTTTGATCTCTAAGTATTGAATATTTTGATCGTACGAGTGACGATCATTTGGCTCGCAAGATTGAGCCATTTGGTCAATAATGAGATGCTTGGCTCACAAGATCGAGCCATTTGGTCAATAATGAGATACTTAGCTCACCAGATTGAGCCATTTGGTCCATAATGTTAAACATTATGATTTGCGTGCAACCAAACTGGACGCGTGCAAGTAAAGAGGCCGCGCGCGTCTGAAAGAATGAGATACCATTGTACCATTGTTACATATTGCTACGCCGGACATGAAAGGAATTTAATAGTGTAAGCACATTACATTGTTTGAAATATCATGACCAAAATTATTTATAGTATGGATTGGATGGATGATGGAAGAAAAATAATGTGGAAATCACTGATAGTCCAGGTATCATGAATTTTCAATCCGTCCAGGACCCTGGATATGATGAAAAACAAGGGCTAGTACAAGTACCCCCTTTTCCAGTGTAAATACACTACATTGTTTGAAATATCACAATCAACTTCATTCACAGTATGAATTGGATGGATGATGGAAGAAAAATGGTGTGAAAATCACTGATAGTCTAGATGTTATGGATTTTCAATCCGTCCTAGAACCCTGGATGTGATGAAAATTAAGGGCTACTAGTACCTCCGTTTCCAATGTAAACACACTACATTGTTTGAAATATCACGACCAAAATTGTTCATAGTATGGACTGGATGGACAATGGAAGAAAACTGGTATGAAAATCACTGATACTCTAGGCGTTATGAATTTTTAGTTTATCCAGGACCCTGGATACGAATAGGAGCCAACAAGAGGCTCAGTACAATTAGTACTACACTTACCTATGTAGATATGTACTTGTATGAGTACTTGTGGGGAGTACTTGTTTTTCTACGTGACTTGGTTACTCCAGTCACTAGTTCAATTCAGACAGCGCGAAGAATTTTTGAGTATTGAATTTAACGGCTTAATGGCTGCTGAGTGACTGGGCACGCGCGCTTCGACTGCGCAGAGTCTCAAAATTGTTGAAAATAGAACACAAAAGTCTCATTATTTGTTTATATTCATAAACAGTAATGAAAATAAAAACTTCTATATTTGGCAGTACTAAAACTGCAAAACAAACAGCAGATTCATGTTCGTCTTGAAACAAGCTTTTCAACGGTATATGGGTTAATCCCTTAATTGGATAAGGTGCGTATATGCACCTTATTTACCGATTTTCAGAGGGTTTTTGGTAATCTTAAAATCAATTTCTAGATGAAACCAATATCATATTCGTTATCTACGTAAAATTTTGGTCTAGAATGAACTATCCCATAGGTCCTACCAGCTGAAACTTGGTCAGCAGTGAGCTCCGAAAGTTCCCTAAAGCCGAAAATTCAACACCATGCACCTTATGAACACCCAAAATCGACCATGGTGAAATCGTATACCCAGCCTTCCACAGAGCCTCCGACTGCAATCCAAGCATACCAACCTCTTCCCCTACCACCTGCGGATAATCCACAAGAAGTCCGGACTGATTTGTCCAATATTCAAGGAAATAAGGACACATCTTGTAATTTGGCATCGTTCCCTGAGGATGATTCCCTTCCTGACCTGAGTAAAATTGGAGAGGTGACCACTGTGAGTGCTCCGACAGCAGGGGAATGGTCCGGATCTCTCCCTACTAGTATTAGGGAGGATCAGCAAGAAGAACGGATCGATTCCTCCAAGGGGGAAGGAAAAAACAAGGATCATGGTAAGGGACGATTTTCCTCAAAAAAAGAGAAAAATCATGCTGCGGATGGCGCACACTCTACACCCCAGTCTGTCCCCACCCAGGTCCATTTAAAGCCCACAGGAAGCCCTAAGCTTCAAAAGCTTGTTGGATTCACTAGGAGAAGCGAGTCCACCATTGAAAATCGATTTGAATCTGGATACGATACTGATGACGAAATTGGTCCATTTTACGATGCTGTACAGGGTGAGGAGGAAGACCATGAGGAAGTCTTGATTATCCCTGAGTGGACAGCAGCCACCACTACCGCTGCTACAGGGGATACAGTCCCCTCCCCAGGTATCGAACCTGTTGAGAGCGCCAGCACTCCAGCTCCGGTTGAACAAAAGCATGTCCCCATCGATGATAGTGCCATTGATAGGATGCCAAGGAAAGAT
This sequence comes from Pseudo-nitzschia multiseries, assembly GCA_037355745.1. Lineage (NCBI taxonomy): Eukaryota > Bacillariophyta > Bacillariophyceae > Bacillariales > Bacillariaceae > Pseudo-nitzschia > Pseudo-nitzschia multiseries. The sequence continues at coordinate 12,122,680 of CM074783.1, forward strand.
TTGCACGCAGAGCTCAAATCTAGAGGATGCCCTGTCTATGGAATCAAATCAGTGCTACAAGAGCGGCTACGGGCTGCTCTACTGAAGCGGCTTCCTGTGGGACCTTTGGCTGCAGCAGGGGAGGGACGATTGAAGCAGGCGCCGAGTAAGGGGGGAAAGAAGAGGAGTACTACAACAAGAAGGAAAGCAGCCAACTCGACCCTCCCCATTGGCGCCTGCTGGAGGGAACTTCTTCCACTAACCACAGCAGTGTCAGAGCCAGCAAATCCTTCATTCAGTGCAAAAGCAAGAGCTCCAACTGTCCCTGAAGAGTTTGCAGACTTCATCCCTATCAAGTACAATTTTGCAGAACAATTTGATGTCCCTGTGTTCCCAGGAAAAACCTCATCCTACACCTTCGATCGGAAGGGCAACCTAAAGAGAGACCAACAAGGCAACCCATTGGCAGAGCAGCGAGTACGAGAGAAGGGCACTGTTGATCCAGAGTTTGCAAGGAAGCACAACCTTTCTTCTAGTACCAAGCCGTATGAGTTCATTGAGCTGTTCTTTCCTTTGAAGAAGCAAGGGGGGGCAAATTCCTTCAGCTTTCAAGATATGTCGACATGGACAAACCTCAAGGCAGGTGTAGCTGAAGCAGGATCTGGTGGTAGTCAGTACAAGGACTACAAGAACTTCACTGCAAGTGAACTGCGGCAACACTTTGGCTTGTACATCTTCCATGGACTATCCCCCTCCCCTAGGATTGAAATGAAGTTCCGGCCACAAATTGTTGATCCGGTTAATGGCAATGACTTCATTTATCAGAGCTTTGGCGCCAATGCAGAGCGCCGTCACAGGCACTTCAAAGCCTTTCTTGCTTGCCAGGATCCAAGGATACTTCCACCCCCTAGGACACAGTATCCTAACTGGAAGGTATGGCCGTTGCTCAAGTTTATGAATCACATGTTCCCCCAGTGCTGGCAACTTGGACCTGGCGTTTCAGTGGATGAAATGACTATGGGGTTCCAAGGCAAACACCCAGACAAGAAGCGGATCACTTACAAGAATGCTGGGGATGGCTTCCAAGCTGACGCGTTGTGCGATGCTGGTTATTGCTATCAATTCTACATGAGGAATGATCCACCACCAGCCAGATACACTAATCAAGGCTTGTCTGCGCTTCATTCACGGACGATGGCTCTGTTTGATACGCTGAAGGATTGCTATCACAGGGTCAGCATGGATAACCTGTACAACTCTGTTCCATTCTGCCGCGCGGCATTCAATCACTCTTACAAGGTCCTGTGCCATGGAGTAACAAGGAAGGGTGGACGTGGATTGCCTGGATGTGTGCTGCAGGAAGAAGTGACAAATCCAAAGCAGGCCCATGCTGTTCGGGGTACGGTGAAGGCTGCTATTCTTGAAGGTGACCCACTGTCCAAGAATATGATTGCTTCAAGTGTGTATGACACAAAGCCAGTCCACTACTTAAGCATGGTAGCATCAGTGATCAGGTGGATAGTGAAGGAAAAGCCTGTCTACAATGTGGACACAGGAAGGGTTGAAAACCTCAGATTCCTTCGCATGAATTTTATTGATAAGTATAACAATGAAATGGGTGGTGTTGACATTGCAGATCAATTACGCGAGTCATATCAAGTTCAAACCTGGTTGCGCAACAGGAAATGGTGGTGGTCGCTCATGTTTTGGGGGCTTGGAGTGTGTCTCACGAATGCCTATGTGTTATACCGGTCTGTAAATGAAGCAGAAGGAATCCCCCGAAAGAATTTGATGTCTCAGTATGAATTCCGCAAGTCAATTGCTTTGTATTGGATCAATCCAGAGTCTGCTGCATCAAAAGCCACCAACAGCAGCCCCTTCCACATCTCCAGGAAGCGCAAGCTTGAATCAATGGAGTCATCGTCCTCTACAGTCTCTAGCTTGTCATTTTCTTCAGGATCAGGTGACTCGTCATCTGCTGGTAGGTTTGCAAAGATGAATGACAAGTCCCTTTCACCAGGCGGCTGCTTTGCAATCCGTTGTAATACAGCGCTATCACACTTGCCAGCTGCACCTACTGGCAACCGACCCAAGTGTGCAATGCATCGGTGGGCTGCTGGAGTGCAAAGACAACGCGATGTAGTACTCTGCAAGACCTGCAATGTCAATCTTTGCTTAGATTGTTACACCCCATTTCATACCAATGTTGATCTTATTGCAAGCAAAAAAACCCTCTCTAAACACTATAAAAGGGAGGCGTCCTCCAAGTAATGTATCAATTAGCAGGTTCGATGTTATTTCCACTCTTTACTTTAGTGTCGTCGTTGCGGCAGCGGCGTTGTTGTCATTGTTGTTGTTGTTGTTGTTGTTTTGGTTTTCGAATAATAATTTTTTACTAGTAATTTTTACGTACAAAATAAGGTGCGTATATGCACCTTATTTTAAATAATTTTTTACTAGTAATTTTTACGTACAAAATAAGGTGCGTATATGCACCTTATTTTACTCCAATTAAGGGATAGGGTTGGCACATGTTCCCGAAAAGATAGCTTTTTCCGTTGCATGCATAATTCATGACCGTACGGTACCGGTGGAAACTCCAGCGATAGTAAGTTACAGTGTCGTATGTAACGTGACGAATGACATAGAAAAGGCATGCTGCCAACAAGATCAAGATACTGGTGATCCTTCTGTATCAACTATTGAGACGTTTTTAGAAAATGATAAAATGGAAATTAAGAAAGAGTTACAATCTATAAGTAAATGTAAAGTGGTCTCATGTCAAGATAAGAAAGAAGAAGAAAATCTTCTTCCGGTCATTGGAACATCCTCCTTTTAGTTTTGCTCCCGTGAGCCTATTACATCACTAACATGTTTCACGTATATGCTACTAGGTAAGATCTAGTTGTATTCAGTGATTTCAAGTATTAGTATTTAGATTTGTGAGTGTTTTCATGTAATATGATTATTTGAATCAAACCTCTATCGATGCACTATTAGCACACCTCTACTGTTTGTGAGTGTTTTCATGTAATATGATTATTTGAATCAAACCTCTATCGATGCACTATTAGCACACCTCTACTGTTAGCAATTCAGCAAGACGACTCATTTATTTGTCTGTTAGTTGTACGTGTGTTATCTCATTCGTGTATATCCCCGAATGTCTGTACGTCTGTACGTTTGCTACCGGCGCTTTTCTAGAGTCTCCATGTCTTCGTACTCATAGTATTACATACTTGTAGAAGATACCTTAAGAGTCGGTCTTCTTACTTGCACCGCCACATGCATCTCCTACATAAGGAGAATAGCTTCACTCCGCCCATGAGCTTAGTGAGTAGGTCGGCAATATTTGTTTCACCGGGTTCTTTGCCAATCCGGATAATCTTTCCTGCAATGCATTCACGTGCCTTGTGGTAAGAAATACTGTTGTGCTTCTTCTTACAAGGGCTTTCAGGGTGTGTTACATTCTTAACAACCGAGTCATTGTCACAATACATGTTGGTTGGTCCTTCCATAGGTATGCCCATCATTCTGAGCTTATATCATAGGCCCTCTACCATTTCAATTGCGATCTTGAGTGCCATGATTTCTGAACCAAACGTAGATGTTTAGACATTTGTTTGAATCTTCGAGAACCATAGGATTGGTGCCATGTTAACGAAGATGATGATTCCTGTATGGGATCTCCTAGTAGCCTTGCAACCGGCGTGGCCGGCGTCCACGAAGCATGTTGTAGTTACAGCCTTTCCACGTGGCTCGGACATATCTGGAGGAATTAGTTCCCCCGCTTCCGGATAAATTCAGCCCAGTCACATTTGTGGAATACTGACTCATCAAGTTCTGGGATGGAGCAGTCAAACACCAACTTTGATTTGCTATTTCTTTAAATATGGAAAAAGATGAAACAATTGGTTTAGATGCCCTTCTCCGGCCTGTGCAAGGTATCGGGATATAAGTGAGACAGGCATGGCAATATCTAGCCTGCCGAGCTCGCATATCCAACGGAGTATACCTATTAGACCTTGGTAGTAGTTTTGTTTCTCCGGACCAAGTTCTGGTGAGGCGTCAATCTCAGGCCTATATCCAGTTACCAATGGTGATTTTGCAGATTTTGGGAGTATTCTGAAGGCATATTGCCCTTTACTCAGTTCCTCTTCAACAGACTTAACAGCCTTGAATGTATACTTAGTCAAAGACATGGACCAATACTCAGTCCCATCAACAGATGTGTTGCCAATGTCTGCTCTTAGATAGAAAGTGGGTGGTTCAACCGTTCCATCCTTCAATTTGAATTGCCTTTCTATTGCGTCCATTTGGAACTTTGGATCCATTCCACATACAAGGATATTGTCTACATATGCCACACAGTATTCATAATACGCTGAGCCATCTTTCTTTATAGCTGACCGCATATATACATCCGGATCCGCTTTGCAAGATTTAAATCCGAGTCCCCTTGAGTGCTCAGACAAATGAGATCAAAATGATGCGCCCGCGACTGGTAAGCCATATAGGGCCCTCACAATTTTGCAGGGCCTTCCACATAACTCTGGTGTGAACCCTTGTTCCAATGTAACCACCGTGTAGTATTTTTCTTTTATTGGTGCGGTTAAGTATGCGTTTTGTATGTTGGCACTTAAGACCTCAAGGTCATTAAGTGCAGCAACTAGGAAGAACATCCGGACCAAATCCCTGCTGGGCGCGCTTGAGTAAGTATACTCCCGTGATATCTCAGGCACTTTGTGTCCATCCCCAACAAGTCGGGCCTTCCAGGTTAGATCTATCTTCACATCAAATACCATGTGCATAGTGATTTTTGTATGTGCCACTGGTACTTTGTCTTCGTCGTTGAACTCAAAGGCTATGAAATTGTTCTTCATTTCTTTTGCAATAGCCCGGCCCCAATAGTCACTGCCGGACTCATTGTCTATCTTCCTTGCTTCGGCAATTGTTTTTGGTAGTTGAATCCAGTACTTATGGGATTTGGTCCAATATTTGGTCTTGGCGCTCGAGATAATCTGATCTTTCTTCCGAATTACCCAATAGGCCCGGCATTTGAATGCCGGTTCATCTATTATGCCATGCTCTTTGGCAAATAGAGCCGTTTTGACGGGGAAACTTTCCTTCATATCACTTAACTTTGTCCAAGAAGAAGTCCCATCTTTCCAACTGACCAGGATCTTCCACCCTTTGGTTGTTGGCTTAGTCTGTGTTTGTCCGGATTTAGTAGTGATAGTTGCTTGCTCTGTTGTTAGAGCCTCCTCCTCTCTTTTATAGTCAAGGAGCTCGTTCAGAAGGCAGTACATGCGCCCTTCATCATCCACGGAGGAATAGAAATTCTCCGCAAGCACATTTGCTGTGTAGATTTCAATGGATCCATCTGGCATAGATACTTCATAGGATCTTGTGTTTAAGAGTGGATTGTTATTCTTTTTGCCAACTAGGATCCCACTTGCGTCCCTGTATCGGTTATTAACCGTACCACAAATCCGTTGGTCCCCTATCTGCAGTAACACTTGGCTACCAAGGTACTCGTCAAGATTGTTGTTTAAATCATCGACGTCCGGGGAGGATGCCTCTGGCTCAGCCATAAGTACCTCGTCCTCACCCTCATATTTGCCATCGAATAGGCCCAAGGGTGGTTCTCCTAATTTGTTTTCCAGATAAGTATCTGAAGGCTTTGCCTCATCACCAATCCTTTCACTAAGTAATTTGTTGTGTTCCTCCAACTGCAGGATAGTGTCTGGGTGTTTCCACTCCACTTCAAATATAGGCCTCATGCCGTTTGTTATGTGTACTTTTCCGGTCTTATATAATACATAATGGCAGTCGCCACCGCCATAAGTATCCCCACATGGGCCCAGCCATTGTCCGTATTTCTCCAACTTATCCTGTAGATCATACCACCGGATGAAATCGTACCAATCATGGATAATGTATGGGGTTATGTCCGGAGTATATCCATGGACTAACTCGAATCCGGTCCTTCCCATGGCAGATGGGTCCCCAGATGCGGTGTTACTTAACCTTCCGGCCGCCAACATTCCACAAAAGGCCCAGCACCTCCTCGGGCTTCCTTTCTTAGAAGTCATCAATCAGATTGATCTCCTTAGGTCCCCTGCACTGTGCTCTGCCGTATTCTGCCACCAGCAATGTGGTTGGATATATGTTTGTCGAATGCAATACTCCGAGCAGAGCCTAGTCCATCCGGTGCTGTGAGTCTCATGATTTCCTTGGGCCCTTGCCCCATGAGTGACAAGATGTTCCGGGATTCCTTCCTCATTTATGAAACAAGATAGTCCGTTGTGACATCGTTTCTCCCCTCTTACTGGGTAGAATACCACGTATCCTTTCCCATTGGTAAAGATCTGTGCGTTGGTATCATTCCAAATGATGCTCGGTACTTTGAACTTCATAGTATCAGCAAACCACCAACCCTTAAGTACTTTTCTGTTTCTCCACTTTTGGGTCTTTAGCCTGCGGGTGATTGGTTGCATAAGGCTTCTTATGCCTTCCTGGGTAGTGACCTTAATTGTTTCTTCGGCCCTCTTAACACTGATGTTCCACATCTTTGCAATGGCTTCTGAATCATATCTGTCCACTTTCTCTGGAATTCTTATCGGAGGTCCCCATTGTCCGCGCCAGATAAACAATCTCTTCTCTAGGGAAGTTTCCTTATCTATCACATCTTGCTGGTGTCAAAGTAATTTCCTTTCTTTTGTCTGAGCTTTTGCTTCCTAATGGATGGCAAGCTCTTCCTCTGTTAGTGAAATTGAAGTTTTGGTTGAAGTAGCTGAAATTCGGAGTATTTCCGAGCTTTTTCCGTCCCTGTTACTTTTAACACAAGCTGAGTGTAACCGGTCTCTGATCTCTTCTTGAGTATACTCCAACCGTTGAGTGCAAGTTGTACAGATCTTCTGTAGGTATCTGAGTCGGTACTCTTGGTGTTTTAGATTGATGTGTATAGGGTTGTCTGTGGATCGTATCCATGACTCAGTTTCCCGAGCCGGTCCTCCTCCTGAGAGGGCTGCCACCATTCGTGGGAAAGATGCATTTGCTGCCTCTTCATCCTCTTCAAAGTGTGGGGCATATGGGTCCCACGTATGTGTATTGGTTGCAAGTACTTGGTCACATGTATCGAGTTCTCGTCTGGTTGGCTTGCAAGTGTCAACGAATCATAGGACACTGTTAACTCACAATGGTATCATCAGTTTGGAGCTTTCAGACCAAAAGATGAGACTATAACTGGAAGAACTGCTGTATTGTCTTGGTGTGTCTTCAACCACATTCAAATTGCATTCTCGGATTTGGTTTGGGCATATCAAACTATGCTGTAGTGAGTTTCCAAAATAGAGAGTCTGTCTGAACACCAATATGTATGTGATACCATCCGTTGGGTCTATCCAAGAAGTAGCACAATGGGCAATAGGGACATCTTTCATTGGTGAGTACACATCAGAAAATGGGGCAACATCAGCAAATGTCATTATAGAATCCAGTGGATCAAGTAATACCATATTAGATCCTGCTGCAGCCGTGTCCGCGTGGCTATCCAGCTCGCATCGGCCTGGCTTAACACTGGTTGACTGGCTCATCTCTTTGAGATGAACTATCAGCCGGCCTACCCGAGGTTCTATCTTAAGGCCCCGGCCGGTGAATCAATTTCCATTCCCGTTTCCAATATGGCTGTGACAGCCAAACTGGTTGCCAGCTGGACCGGTGTTGTAGGGAGGAGTTGCAGCAGTGGCTGCTGCTACTTTTGATTGTTGGTTGCCCCCGCTATTACTAGCATTCTTTGCTTGTTTTAGCGCTCGAACTCTCTGTTGTTGGTCGTCTGACATACTCAACCATATTTCTTGCAGATAGAACTTGCATTCAACGGGCCCTTTATGGGTCCCTTGTTGTGCTTTTGAACCACCCCCACCATTGTTGTTGTTGTTGTTGTTGCCTTGTGGCTTGTTGGAAGAGGAGTTGCCGCGTTTGTTGTCGACTTTCCTCTTTTTGTTGTTAGTGAAGGCCAACACATTCCTGCCCCTCTTGTTGGGTTGGTTCTGGAGCTTCTTTACTCTGAGTGCCCAAGTAAGATACGCCAAAGCTTTCTCAAAATTTTCATAATAGTCCAATCCTTCCGTAATTAGTATTGGGATGGATTGCTCTAGTCGTACGTCCTGTAGGGAATGTATGAAGTCATACACGAATTGATCCTCAGGTGGAAATGCCTTGTATCTTATCAAGGTTTGCTTCGCATCGTGCCATAGTCTTTTGTGCCTGTCAAAATTGTAGTGTTTGGAATCCCCTGTGTATACCGATTCCCGGATAAATTGTCGTTTTGTCTCAACAATCAGCTTTATGTTGGTCTCCTCATATGCCTGAGAGTAGAGGGCAAAATATGCCTTACATCTATCACCTCCTACCCCGTTTTGGGTCCCATAACTTTGTATATAGGACCAACCGGCACCGGATCCTACCAACTTGAAAAATACCCCCCAAAGAGTATTGTTGTCTTTGGACCAATGAGAGTTGGCATGGATTGTGCACCTTATTGCATACTCAGTCCAGTCGGAGTATGCGTTTTCTGGGCCCAAACCAACAGTTCCACCTCTTTTGGTATCTCCAACCGTAGATTGTTGTCTTATTGTGTAGAGTAGGGATGTTTTGGTGACCCCTCTTTTCTGTCAGAGGTATTCACGTAAGTTCTCATCAAATTCCCTGAACTTTGACATTGTTGTCAGTTTGTCAGGTAGTGTTAGGTCCTTTACTGCTGTATTTGCATTGTCCTCTTTTGCAGATCTCAAACGGTCGCGCGTGTCTAACTTGGCCGTTAGGTTTCCTATCCAGTCTAATTCAGTGGCCGTTGCGCCTATTATAGGCTGGAATTCAATCCAAGCCACAAACAGCTTCAGCCGGTCCCCAAAGGTTCTACCAATAAAGATCTCTTGTGGATCAGGGCATAGATGGTGTTTTGCTTTGCTTAACGACCCTAGGAAAGACTTAGTCCCTTCCGGGTCCAGATCTGTGATAGCCTTGGTGTTGGAGTATCCGTGTCTGAATATCTTGTTGGCTGTGGGCCTGTTGACGCCAAAGGACTCGAGGATCTTCCTGAAACAGACTTCAGCTGCCGTTAGTCCCCTCTCTCCTGCGTATCCAGGGATGCCCAGATTGGTGTTGGCTCTTTCCTTGGCTTCTCTTGCTGCTGATGATAGAGATATGTTCTTGTTTGATAGCCTTGCAACCAACATCCTGGTAAGTTGCTCAAGCTGTTCTGGGTCCAACCTTGTTGTTACCAACGGAGGTAGTAGATTCCCCAGGCCATCTGCTGCGACTGCTTCCGCTTCTTCTGCTGCTGCTGCTGCGATTGCAGCCAGTTGGGCTCTGGTTGGTGGCGCCATGGTGATGATGTTGGAGTACTTTGAAGGGAGTAGGCTTGTAATAGGAAGGTTGTTTGCTTTTGCTTTTGTGAAGAAGCTGTAATTGTGATTTTCTGAGTTTCAAAGCAACTTGTGGAGTATTTTCTTTTCCATGCGCTTTTGCTACTAAATAGGCTCATTTCCACGGTGTGAGGAATGATTCCTATCCAAACTCGAATTTTTCAGTTCCCCGATACTTAAGCTGAATCGTTCATTCCCTTTTATCAAAACGGTATCAAATATTTGTTCGTCTCTTATTAAATATTTGGTTCAGCATTTTTGTCATTTCTACTTTTTGAATATGTGTTTATCCAATTCTGGGTATGTAGATTACCTCGGCTGGTTTTGTCATCATATCATTTTTATACGTGTGAGTATACTTGCGCTCGCTTGTTTAGGAATCAAAACTTGATTCCTTTGTGTTTGTTTTCAAGGTCTCATTTTCAAGGTCACGTGTCTTCTCTCTTTGTTAACGGTTCTTTTGTAGCCATTATGTGATTCCCAGTACTGAACACACATACATCACATTATTTCCAGCCGGCTCATCCCCCTTTGCGCGGGTGATTGGCTGTGGTAGTTTCGACACGTCCCTTTGCTATCCCCATTGATGGGGATCTCCCTTGCAAGTGTCTCCTTTCATAGGTGAATAACAATCTTTTGGTGTTCTTTCTCCCCTACGTACCTCAGTAGAAGCCACAGGTATTAGCCTGGTGTGCTCTGCTGTGCTAGTGTTGTTAACCTTCTAAGCGCCTGAGTCTCTTCTGTAGGGGAGGGTGTTTAACATCTGGCCTTTGGCTTCAGATGGTGATTAACCGATGATCAGTTGGCAATCAGCTTACATTTGTTACCCAGACTCTTTTGAGTCCATTTGGGTCTGATAAACTTTAGTTTTGCTCCGGTGAGCCTATTACCTCACTAACACGTTTCACGTGTAGGCTAATAGGTAAGATCTAGTAGTATTCAGTGATTTCAAGTATTAGTATTTAGATTTGTGAGTGTTTTCATGTAATATGATTATTTGAATCGAACCTCTATTGATGCACTATTAGCGCACCTCTACTGTTAGCGATTCAGCAAGACGACTTGCTTATTTGTCTGTTAGTCGTACGTGTGTTATCTCATTTGTGTATATCCCCGAATGTCCGTACGTCTGTACGTTTGCTACCGGCGCTTTTCTAGATCCTCTAGTAGTCTCACGATTCGATCAAGAATCAGTCACAAGGATTATTGTTACACTATCCCCCACAGAGACTGACTGATCGATCGACCGCTGTTGTTGATATTGTTGTTGTTGTTGTTGCTGTTGCTGTTGTCGTTGTCGTTGTCGTTGTCGTTGTTGTTGTTGTTGTTGTGGTGCCGTCACCGCCCGATCCTCGGTATGGAACAATCTTTCGACTAGTATTGTATATCTCTTCAACTGCTTCTGATTTTTGCACTTTTATTGTTCCATTCATAAATACCTGAATGATTGCATACGGGCCATGAAATCTTTCTTGCAATTTGGTTGGGTTACATGTTTTGATCATTATCTGATATCCTATCTGGTAGTTACGATTTACTCTGCTTCTATTCAATCTCACCAGGTTTTGATCAATGAGTTGTCGAGGCCGATCTCTGATGGCTTCCAAATTTTCAATTAGTGGCACATCCTTCATCATGTCTCAGCCAAATGCTAACACTCTGGGTGAGGTTTGTAAGGTTTGATTGACTGCGCATCTAGTTGCGTGCACACAACTGGCCAATGCGTTATCCACTATCTGTTCTGCTTCCTGTTCATCATTTGCATGTGTTGTTCTCATGGTAACTCTCAGAATATCTCCCATGGTTCGATACAGCTGCTCACAGATTGCATTGGGCTGTGGATTCTTCACTGCTGTTGGTACAGACTTGATTCCATTCTGCATTAACAATATCTGAAACTCATGCCCTAGGAATTCTCCTCCATTATCATGCACGTACCAATTTGGTCAAGGATATCGTGACAGCCATTGGTTGGCAAGTTGGTCTCCTACATGCTGGCTTGATTTGTTGTTTATTCTGGTGATCTCGGCTAGATTAGTGACTGGATCAATTGTTGTTAGCACTTTGAATTCATATTGGCGGTTCCCTGCTTGGATTTTCCATGGTCCAATGAGGTCGATGCATATTCCGTTCCAAGGTGCTGTGATTGCTTCCCTGGGTGGTAATAGTCTATATCCCCTTCCTCCTTCCTTGTATTGATGACAATTTGCCAGACAGGTGTATTGCTTGCATAGTTGCTGAAGATTTGGTGAGTAGAATCTTGCTGATATGGTGTCGTGGAGTCGTTGAATACCACAGTGCCCAAGCACTATGTGAAACCAATATAGTACTTGATGGATGAGCGTTGCTGGGATGACAATCTTCCAATTTTGGTTGTCCACATTGGTTTTTGCTACTGTGACGTAGCTGCTGTCCATTTATGATGATGGGAAGTTTGGCTGAATTGGCCTGATGAGCCGCTCGAAGATGGAGATCTTGGTTCTGATGGTTTTGGATGTTGATGACCATGATTGGATTTGACATTTCCTGCAGTGGTGGTAGATTGAGTAGGCATTCAATCAGTTTATTGCTTTCATCAATGTTGACAAAGGTTTCATTACCTGTGACAATATCATCCTTTGGTACCTGAATCGTGTAAAAATCAGCTAGCGTGCCGTTGCCTTTGTTTTGCCGGTTACTACCCCCCACAGAGGGTGGCTCCATATGAGGCAGCCTTGAGAAGCAACCAGCAAAGATATTTTTCTTTCCTTCTATGTGAGTGAGGTTGACATCAAATTCAGACATGAAGAGCTTCCAGTGAAAGACTTGTTGTATTGAGAAGGTTTTGAACGTAAGGGTCTTGTGATTGGTGTATACATAGAGGGCACCTCCAAGTAGGATTTAGCGGTACTCAGTGAGCGTGAGGATAATTGCAAGCAATTCCTTTTCTGTGGTGGTGCAGTTTTGCTGGGCTTTGGAGAGCTTTCTGCTGAAGTAGGCGATGACTCTGCCATCTTGGATGATTACTGTGCCTAGTTGGTAGTCGAAAGAGTTGGTATAGATGTGGAAATGCTTGATATAATCTGGATATACATTCATGGTATCTGTGGCTAGAATAGCTTTCATCTCTTCAAAGGCTGCTTGCTTGATTGAAATCCATGTGACGTTCTTTACTCCTGTCATTGCTGTTAGAGGTGCCAACACATGTGCGCGTCTTGGCCAAAAAGATTTGTAGTAGTTGACAGCACTGATAAGTGCCCGGACTTGTGTGATATTGGTTGGTGGACCCATTCTCAATACTGCATCAATTTTCTTTTTCCAAGGTTTGATTCCCACTGGAGTCATCCAATGGCCCCAAAAGTCAGTTTCTTTCACCAACCAGCTGCACTTGAGTGGATTGCATTTCATTCCATTTGCTGCAAATTGGCTAAGTGTCTTATCCAGTAGCTCGTTCGTCCTATGTGTGATTTCCTTTGAGATGTCTCTTACACTTCTCACTACCATTTCCTCGTCCGCCATTCCCGTGTCCGCGGCCTCAACCGAATCCTCGTCCTTTGTTCCTCTGATTTTCCTTCTTGTTTTTCTTCACCTGCCTATCAGCGTTGTCTTTTCTTCTTGCCATGTGATCTCCGATTTGCAAGGTTGTTACCTCACAGAAATGTACTGCTGTATCAATATATGAATCTTGCCGTGACCTAGTAGGACACGTTTTGAAAAACGTCCTTTTCCTCTGCTGCTCGGCGAGGTCATTGTTGTCATCTCCGGGTAACATGTTGATGTAGTCAAGCACAACATCAATTCTGCTAAAATAATCATGTTCTGAGCATTCTTCTGGCTTTGTCATGTGTTTATGTTCAAAGGCTGCTAGTGTCATTGCTCCCTTGGCGTCCAGATCTGGAGAAGTAATGGTGCCGATGAACGCTTGTACGGCCGCCTTGAATCCTTCTCTAGAGTGATTGACGGCTGTACCTTCCATCATCTCATTCCATTTCATTCTTGGGCTATGCAACAGGCATTCTTGTCCTCATTGGGTGTGCCACCTATTCACCGGCATCTCCGTGTCGTTGCATGCATTGACGAAAACATCGTAGGTACTATACAACACCACTTCCTCTACTTCTAGACTTTGTACTTTGTTCCTGATGCTGTTCTTCTTGCCTGCCAACCTGTTTTGATTCTGTGCATAATCTACCACAAGCTTGTGATAGTCATGATCTCCAGTGGCACCAAAGGGTCTCTTGTATTGAATACACACCAGTGGAAATTGAGTGCTCATTGAGGAGTGCTCATTGAGTTCTTGTCTTGTCGGGGAGTTCGTTTCTTTTCGTAATTTCTCGCATACTAGTACTAGTAGTAGTCTTAATGCAATTACAGCGTATCAACTATTGAGATGTATTTAGGAAGGGATAAAATAGAAGTTAGGAAAGAGTTAAAATTGATATGTAAATGTAAAGTGGTCTCATGTCAAGATAAGAAAGAAGAAATACCTCAAGTACATCTTCTTCCGGTCATTGGAACATCTTCTTCTGGTCATCGGAACATCTTCTTCCAGTCTCATGACTATCACGCGTTACGTTTGTGATAGCTTCAGTAGCTAACCTACTTGTAGTAATGGATGTGAAATGCTTGTAGTTCATTGGTGGGTTGGTGGGTTAAGCAGTGCTAGAAGTTTGCTTTGCCCACACACACCGGCGTACAGTTGGGCTTAACAGCTTGGGCGGTTAAGCCTCTGGCTGTTAAGCCTTTTCTGCAGGCGGGCGTGGCGGGCTATTTATTTATTCTACTACTAATCGGTTTAGGAGCAAAAGAGTGAGCTGTGGGCTTGTATTCTGCTGGGAGAATCCTCTACAGGCTTGTTAGCGCTTAGCCTGTATTTGCAGAGATTTGCTTGCAGATTCGATGCTTGCAGAATTCGATGCTTGCAGAATTCGATGCTTAGAATTCCCAGTAAGATTTGTACTGGTGTACCTACAGGGAATGTTCGTACGCACCGATGTTGCTTGCTGATACAGTGAGATCTTTCTGCAAGTACGTGCGCTGTATACTCAAGGTTGTTCCCCGGTCTGTACTTCACTACCATTCCCCTCATCCGGTTTGCTACATCAACTATCACGCGCTACGTTTGTGATAGCTTCAGTAGCTAACCTACTTGTAGTAATGGATGTGAAATGCTTGTAGTTCATTGGTGGGTTGGTGGGTTAAGCAGTGCTAGAAGTTTGCTTTGCCCACACACACCGGCGTACAGTCGGGCTTAACAGCTTGGGCGGTTAAGCCTCTGGCTGTTAAGCCTTTTCTGCCAATGGGCCATAAGCCACCGGGTGGGAACGGCGTGGAGAGCGTGAGCGAACGCGTGAGCGCGCGCGTGGAGCAGAGTGAGGGAGGGAAGAGGCGCCAGGGTGCCTCAAAGAGAGCTGCCAGCAGGAGTGGGGTCCGCAGCCGGAACCCATTCCTCGGGCAGGAAGGAGTATGTTCCATTGTTGAACATTACCGAGGCAAGATTCTTGAAGATGGGGAGGGATTGCTGATGTAAGTAGCGCATCATGCAGTCACTGTGCCATCTGGCGAGGAGCTTGATGACATTAGAGTCGCATTTGCCCTGGAGCAGGGCCATTGCCCCTCCCGCGCGAAGGGAGCGAGCAGAGATGGCTGCAGGGGCAATGCCAGTGGTAGGGTAGAGGGTCTGGGCATAGACTCTCAGGGAGGAAGTGACAGTTGCTGCGTGAACAAGGGTAAGGACCCCATTGTCGAAGTAACTGGCAAGCGTGAGGGAGGGACCAAAGGGAGCGCTGGAAGAGCAACAGCTTCGGAGGTGAAGGACTTGGCGCGCACAGGCGGCAACGGGGCAGCATAGTGAGTCACCACTACGGTCATGCGCCACTACTTCCCCTTTGTCGCCATTCTTCTGGGTGGTGAAGGTGAGGGTGACAGAGGTAGCAGCTTGGAGCTCCTGCGCAGGGCCATCGTTTGGACGATTTTGGAGTCAAGGTAGAAGGAGACGTCTTGTAGGTGGAAGGCTTGGTCATCCGTGGTAGTACCAGTGTACTCACCAGGGCGGAGACAGAAAAAGAAGGCAATGCAGATCATGTTTGCAATGGCTTGTCGGGTGGGGGAAGGGGACTCGTGGTATGCAAAGTGGAGGGCATGCATCACGAGGGTGATGGGGACCGGCTTGACCCGGGAGGGGGCCGGGTCCAGCTTGGCATATGCCTTGAACTGGGCCGTTAGCCGGAAGTCAAGACTGCCTGTGGAGTTGGTGCGAGGGTCTTTGGACCCCAGGCGGGCGAGCGTCTGGCCCACTGACCGGATGGTGTCCAATACTGTGCGAGATTGGATGGGCTTGTGGCTACGGGAGAGGTTGCCATCATGGAGGCATTTGGCAAAGACTTGGAGGATGGGGATTGGATCCTGAATGGACTGGAGGCGCGGGTCAAACCCTTGAGACAAACAGAATTGAACCCATTGGTCCCAATGGGCATCCTTGCGCTTGGCATAGAGCTCAGTGACTGAAGCTCGCATGGTCTTCTGGACAGCGCTAAGGTCAGCGCGGAATGCATGGGCGGCCGAAGGTGGCATAAGGTCCAGGGCAAGTCCTGTGGGTAGGTGGTGTTAAAGTGATGGAGCAAGGCATTGTCAGAGAGTTCAGAGCGAGAGAGGAGGTCCGCCAGGTGGTTAGCGGGGCCCGGGATGTAATCCTGAAGGGGGACATAGTGAAAGAGGCGCTGGTGCAGAGACTGGAGCCGGAGGAGGTAGGCTGCAGGGCCTGTGGTGGTAGTGGCGCCTTTGCGTTGCCAATAGACAGCCGCGGTGTTGTCATAGCAGTTGTGGGTGGTGCGGGCGTGGACACAAGCAGCCTGGGCCAGAATATCATTGTGGGCAATGGAACCGGCGAGCTCGAGGTCACTGTTGGTGATGGAGCCCTCAGGATTGTCGAAGGAGACGAGCTGGGCGGCGATCCACGTGGGGAACGCATGGCGCCACATGACGGGCTGCACGGCGCCCGTGGGAAGGGGGACAAAGTGGACGCCCCCCATGCCCAAACCTGAAGCATCGCAGGCGCCCAAGGTGGGAGGGAAGGTATCCGGCACGAGTTCGGCAATGGAGGTAGGCCGGTTGGATAGATCATTGGCCAGCCATTGGAAGTCGCGAAGGAAGCCGTGGACGCGCTTGGTGAGGCGGAGGCGCTGCCTGCCTGGTTCCTTGTGTCTGAAGGCCTCTTGGAGAATGGAGAAGAGGCCAATGGAGCCCGGAACGGCCAGTGCCATTGACTGGAGCTCCCCAAGGACTTGGTGCCATTGCTTGAGGGGGACATGGCGCTGGGTGGGTGAGATGGAGTGGAGAATCTCCTGTAGGCGGGCCACCCGAAGGGGAGGAAGGCTGATGGTTTTGTTGACGGAATCGATGAGCCAGCCGAGGATGACTTTTTTGGTGGTCCAGGTGGCGTCCCCTTGGAGCATTTTCTTGAGGGAAGCAGGCTCCTGCCGGAAGGGGGTGTCAGTGGCATCGAGGGGCCGGAAGACTGTGTCAAGGGAGTGGAAGAGAACGCGCTTGATGGCGTGGCGTGTCCATTGGTTGCCCTGGGCAAGGCCACAGAAGTCATCCACATAGACATCCCAGTAGCGAACCGGCAACTTGCTGGGAGTGGTGCTACTAGGGGGGATGAGGGGCGGCGTGGAGGCCGTAGGGGGAGGAGGAGGTGGCGCCTGGGGGGCCGGAGCGGGTGGCTCAATGGGAGGCGCGACGGGGGTGGTTTCAGAAGGGAGATCCAACCGATGGGGGGTAAGCCGGGCCTCGGCCAGCCCGGTGGCAAGAGTGGCATTGGCCAAGTCCGCAATGGTTTCAGTGAAGGCACAGAAGTTGGGAGGACTGGATTTCCACCCCATAGGGTTGGTGAGTGGGATGCCAATGAGCGGAGCTTCCCCGGGGCGAGAGGGGAACAGGACTCCTAGCTTCATGGTGTCGTCCGGGTGCAATCGGATGCGGTAGAAGCCATCGGCAAGGTCAATCTTTGACATATACACTGGACCAAAACGGTCGTTGGCGCGGTGCAGGCTGGTGAGGAGGCGCGGGAGTGTCCGGCCAAACTGCATGGCGTCCGCAGGGGCAAGAGGGACGGTGTCTTGGTTGACGTCCGAGTAGGTGTAATCGGATATCATGCGTGGGCGTCGGCCTTGTTGGGGGACTAAGCCAAGGGGGCTCAGTCGGAGTCCGGGAAGGTCTTGGATGAGGCTGGCGGGGAGAACAGTCCATTGTTGCTTGTCCATCATGTCGGCGTACTCCTCGCGCAGGAAGTCAATGCCCTGGTGGGAGGATTGGTGGGGACCCCGTTGGAGGGCAGCTGCAATTTGAGGTTGATCCCACAAGGGTCCGGACATGGTGGCGGGGGTGCCGTCCTTGCCATAGCAGGCAAGGAGGCTTCCCGCTGGGTGGGGGATGGAGGTGACATCAGGATGGATGTCACCCCGTCCTCGGATGGTCCGGATGAAGTCCCCCCAGCTAGTGCTGTCGTTGTAGGCAGTGACAGCCCGGTTGATGTGCACGTCCAGCCTGTCGACGGGGTAGGGGGATGTAGTGATGAGGGGAACGGAGAGTGGTGCCGGGCCGAGGGGCTCTGGCCGAGGCGTCGGTGGGGGGTTGAGTAGGAGCTTGCGCCTAGGCAATGGGGGTGTGGGGTGGACTAGGAGCGTCGGCCTAGGCAATGGGTTGGTGGGGTTGACAAGGAGCTCGGGCCTAGGCAACGGGGGGCAGTGATGAGGAGCTCTGTCCTAGGCAATGGGTGGGTGGGGAGGACTAGGCGCTCGGGCCTAGGCAACTTGGCAGGGACAAGGAGCTCGGGCCTAGGCAAGGACAATATGGAAGTGGAGGGGGATGAAGGGAGAGGGGATGCCGAAGCCGTAGGAGAGACTAGGGATTCGGGAGTAGGTCGGGGGGGAGGGGGGGGTCCTTGAACCTGTAGAATGTTTGGGAGGCACATACAAGGCGAGAGGAGTACATGCGCGCGCCGGCGGTTTGTGCTTACCTAATTCATGTGTGATTCGTAAGGGTGGAGATGGAGGCATAGGTAGTCGTCGGGAGGAAGGCAGAGCCCCCCTCGGTGAGTGAGAGGGCAGGGTCAACGCGCCAAAGGGGCGCTTGCCATTCGGTCAGACACCAAAGGTGGCTTGGCACCAAGTCCAGACTTGGTCCTGTTCACTGCTGGTGATGGCACCATGGTCCTGGATGTTCCTGCAGTTGGTGTAGCAGGTTCCTCGAAGGTGATAGGAATGGCACCTTTCTTTGCCATCTGGACGAGTCAAGGGAATGGTACCTCTTTCTTTCATGGTAGCAATGACTTCCCTCAGTCGGGCGCGTAGGACTTTGTTGGCTACCCCCGCCGTTTGTAGCCGGGGATCCAGGTTGGGGTTGGAAACTCGGGCACCTCCGGCGGAGCCTTGGTTGGGGCTGGGGGTAGTCTTGCCGGGCTTGGTGGTGCCTGGGGTTGCAGCCGGGGCAGCCACGGCAGCTACGCGACGCAGGTGCCTCAGAGCCGGCACGTTGGTGACATTGGGTAGCCACTATAGGTTCTGGGTGATACAGAAGGCTTGGAAGTCCTTCCCAAAGTCGGGGGAGGGGACAGTGAAGGTCGATCCCCATTGTTCCTCGAGCCAATCCCGCACCCGGATTTGGAAGTAGTATACCACAATGGAGGGGGTGATGAGCTCCCCCAGTTCATCGGCAATTGCTCGGCGGAGGGGCATTTGCTGGAGCTTGAGCTTGGCGAGTCCATTCTGGTAGCCCTGCACGACTGGGTGATGCATGCCTAGGATGGTGGCCAGGACGGCGAGATAGCTTTCCAGTTGGGTGGTAGCTTCAGTCCAGTCGATGGGCAGGTATGCCTTGGTCTTCTGGAGCTCCAGGGAGTCCTTCAAGGTGAGGGAGTTGCCTTCGGTGGAGATCATGGTGTCATAGGCCGCCACAGTGGCTGCAGCTTCCTGTTCCCGCTTCAAGGAGGCGGCAGATCCACCGGGGGGAGTGAACGCTAAAGGAAGTATGCCATCCGCCACGTCAAAGGGGTCAGTCCCATGAAAGTTGCCATCTTGGAACTTCTTGAGTGCCGCCGTGGTGACCAAGGGTGCCTGGATGAGGAACTTGGCGGCGCATGTGGCTACCTGGCTCTGGAAGATCATATGGGTCTTCTCGTGCTTGCCTTTCTGTGCCCAGGCTTGGTAGATGGGGGGTAGGTCAGCTTCCTCAAGCTTGCCACACAGCAGCAGCAAGCGCTGGGTGTACAAGGGGCCCCAGGTGTTCTTGACCGTGGCAGGGGGGCGACGCTGGTCTAGGCCCTCACTGAGCTTGAGCTGTTGGTTGGCGAGGGCGGTGAGGGTAGCTGCCAGAGTGGGATCTACCCCGGCCGGTTGGCCGGGTGCCGGCTGCTGCCCCGGCTGGGAGGGTTGCTTCAAGCCCGGGAGGTCCCGGTATAGTACCTGATTTTGCATGTACAAGATCAGGCCTGGCTCCCCTCGAAAGGGGGTGCCGGGGGTGGCGAAGTGGACACCTCCATCAACAATGGTGGGGTCGGTACCGGCAGCTCGGAGGGTATTCAGTAGGGGGGCGCAAGTGAGTGCCAGGTTGAGTGTGTCAAGGTAGGGGTAGATGATGTTCAAGGCGTGGACTGGACTAAGGCCCTTGCCTAGGAGTAAGGGCACCAATTGGAAGGGGATGAAGCAGGCCTTGAAGGGGGTGATGACTTCCATGTGAGGATCATCGCCTAGCACCATGGGAATTATGTGGGAATGGTGAGCATGCTTGATGACGTCGAGGTGGCGGTCGAGGGACAGCACCAAGGTCTCGGGCGCCTGCTCAAGGAGGGCAGCATCCACTAGCACTAGCTCTCCTGCATCGCCTTCGATGTCATCCAGGTAGCCAAAGGCCTTGCCCTTGTTGGTACTTGGCGTGGCTAGGGGCCCCGGGTACTTTCGAAGGCCATGCACCAATCGGAGGCGCGCCTTTCCAAAGGTGTCGGTCAGGAATATTCCCAGGGCTCCCACAGCTTCTGATTCGAAGAGGTCCAAGAGCCGGCCCAGGAGTATGGGGGTGGCTGTTTCCTCAGCAAAGTAGTCATAGATGGTTTGGTAGGCCAGGTCCTGGGCGGGACCCACTCTAAGGGGACTGGGGGTGCTCTGGTAATACTCAGTGTAGGTCTGCATGTTGGAGCTGGTGATTGGAGTAGTCGGTATTGGAATCTACGGGCTGATTGGAGGTGCGGATTGTTGGCAGCTTGGTGCGTCAGTCAACTGGAAGTGGTGGAGGTGCAACCTAGGGAGCTTGGCTGAATCGATTGGCTGGAGGTGCGGCCGGTGGCCAAATTGATTAGCGCGCTTGGTGCGGTATGGAGGTGCGAGGAGGCACTTGGAGGTGCAGAGTGACGTCGGAGTGGCTAGTCTCTTTCAAGCGCGAGTCGATCAGCTGGAGGTGCAACCGGTACCGAATCGATGCGCGGGCGCTTGGAGGTGCAGACTATTGTGGAGAAGTCGATTGGAGGTCTACAAGAATCGACTGGAGGTGCAAACCGGTACCGAATCGATGCGCGGACGCTTGGAGGTGTCTTGGTGAATTGATCGGACTCAACTGGAGGTGCAACCTCGGAAGGGCGCTTGGCCAACTCGGTTGACTGGAGGTGCCGCGGAGGAATCGAATTGATCGCGGAGGAATCGAATCGATCGGAATCAAATGGAGGTGCAACCTTGGAAGGGCGCTTGGCGATCACGGAGGAATCGAATCGATCGGAATCAACTGGAGGTGCAACCTTGGAAGGGCGCTTGGCCAAACTCTGTTGACTGGCTCGAGGTGCCGCGGAGGAATCGACTGGAGGTGCTTGGGTAGTAGTCACCGGGCTGCTGTAAGTACGGGGACAAGGATGTGTGAGTAGTTAAGAGACTGACTGCTGTACGGGTACACTAGGCAAGACTAGGGGACCAGGACAGGAGACTGCTGTATGGTTACACTAGGCAGGCTAGGGGACCAACAGATAGGCTTGTCGTACGGGTACAATAGGATAACTATTGGACCAGGACGCGTTACCTATTTATTTATTCTACTACTAATCGGTTTAGGAGCAAAAGAGTGAGCTGTGGGCTTGTATTCTGCTGGGAGAATCCTCTACAGGCTTGTTAGCGCTTAGCCTGTATTTGCAGAGATTTGCTTGCAGATTCGATGCTTGCAGAATTCGATGCTTAGAATTCCCAGTAAGATTTGTACTGGTGTACCTACAGGGAATGTTTGTACGCACCGATGTTGCTTGCTGATACAGTGAGATCTTTCTCCAAGTACGTATGCTGTATACTCAAGGTTGTTCCCCGGTCTGTACTTCACTACCATTCCCCTCATCCGGTTTGCTACATCAATTCCATGGATCAGTCACGAGGATTATCTTTACATCTTCACGTGCGGTAAGAAATCTTGGCATTTTTCGATGATTTTTTTGTACCTACGACGGCCTTGCTCCTGCTGTGACTTTGAGAAAGTGTGACAACCTCACCTAAACACAGCGATCTTATACGTGTCGTATCGTAACTGGTACTCTTTCTCTGCAGTTGCAGCTACGAACCTTCTACCGTACTCCATATCATTATCATCCCAAGTCCCTTTGCACCGCCCGTATGGTGACACTGCGTAGTCCTACTCAAACATGATGATGGCGACCTTAAAACCAACCGTCTCCGTCTCCACCCGGGTCTGGCGACTGTTAGAGTTCGCACCGGCATTGTCGCGGCTGCGGCTATTGTTCGTGCTCGCCCTCTGGGTTTCGCCGTTTTCGCTCCGCGGTCTCGCTGGCGCGGAGCAACACCGGCAGCAGCAACAACAACAACAGCAGCAACAGCAACAGCAGCAATCCGAGGCCATCATCCACGCCGGATTGGGAGCGGTCCGCATCGATCATTCCGACAACGAATCACCCAACAACAAACAGAACAAGCAGCACGGAGTCGATCGGTCGTGGCCGATGCAGCACAACGCCGCCGGCCAACACAATCCGCGCTACGAACGGTACCTGAGCGGGTGCTACGGTGGGGGAGCCGCACAGCAACGACAACAACGTGCCTGCAACACCGGGGAACGCGATCGATTGGAAATGAACCTGAACCAACCCCGGGCAATGCAGAACTACACCCACGCGGGATACGCCAAGGTTCCCACGCCCCGGAAGGTGTTGGAGCTCCTCACGACCTTTTGGGAACGCAACGAACGCTTTGTCTGGCCCGAGTTCTGGAACGAGGGCAACACCTACGTGAACCACTGGGAGGTCCCCACGGCCCTGCTGGACATCGGCCGGAGGGACGTCCCCCACCCGCTCGAACAACACGAGTACGAAACCATCGTCCGGTCGATCCGGGACGTCCTCGAGTCGTGGACGAACCAACCCCTGGTGTTGACCTCGGCCTACGGCATACGGGCCTACGGGGAGGGGGCGATACTGGCGCCCCACGTCGACCGGCTCCCGCTGGTCTCCTCGGCGATCATCAACATCGTGCAGCGGAACGTGGAAGAACCCTGGGTCCTCGAGGTCATCGGTCACGACGGGAAGGCCCACAACCTGACGTCGGATATCGGAGAGATGATTCTCTATGAGAGCGCCTCGGTCATCCACGGGCGGCCCTATCCGCTCAGGGGGGAAGGGGCACTCTACGGGAGCTTGTTTGTGCACTTCGAGCCGCTTTACCACACCCTCCGGCACGCGGAAAAGGGGCGGAAAGGGGAGCACTATGCCGGCACCGTACACGTTGTGGCTGACAAACACAACCACAACCACAAACACTACAACAGCAACAAACAGGAAGCCAGCAAGAATGCCTTCGAAACGGCCTTTCGGAAGCAGCTCGAAAAACCAACGCTGCGGGAGCTCGTGGCCAAGGAGTCGGGGGACGACGCCGACCCCAACACCGGGAAGGATGCAACGGTGAATGCCGACCAAACCGCGGCGGCGGCCTCCCGGAAAAACCCTCCCTATGTCTGGCCCGAGTACGATGCATTGTACGGTCAGCGGTTTTACTTCGAGTACGAGAATTACGTGTATCCGAAATCCGCCAATGTCGTCCTGGGCAACCTCAATTCCCACCAGGCGGCGTCCCTGGGAGAGCTCGGCCTGCTCAAAGAAATCGCCGAGACCCAGGGCCGGGACCAGCTCTTCAAGGCGGACCACAACGGGTGGAGACCCCTCCACGAGGCCGCCCGCAGCGGACACGCCGACGTCCTCGAGTACCTGCTCAAGGAGGGCGCTCAGGTCAACGAACGCACCAATTTTGGCGCGGGAGGAAACGCCATGAACCTGGCCATGAAGAAAAAAGACAAGAACAAGGCCGCCATCGCGGTCTTGCAAAAGTACGGGGGGGTGGACATGGAGAGATTGGGGAAAACCGAGGCCAAGGCAGTTCTGGCCGCCGCCAAGAACGACAAGACACAATCCAAGGAAACAACAGCGGCAGCTGGTGCTGGTACGAGTACGGCTGCTGATGCGGCTGCTGATGCGGCTGCTGATACGGCTGCTGATGCCGCTGCGGCTGCTAAGAAAGACAAGTAGACAAGAAACCGAGGAACTACCGTACGGTACGGGTATGCACGGTTTGTTTGTTGGAACAAATACAGTACGATTTTTTTTATTTTAGTAGCAATTTGAAGTTAAAGCGACCTACACGTAATCTTAGTCTACAACCAAACAATAACGACGCCTAGATCACAATTTGAGTGTACGCGAGTTGTAGGGATTTTCAACGTTCATCATCATTTTTTTTTAACTACTTCTGATATTATAGCATTCGCCTTGCAATCCAACAAGATTAGATTACAATAGACTACGCCTCACGAACGCCATGAAGTAAAATTGTAGATTTCCGCCATTTCAAGCAGCTAGTGGACAATGGCTCTGCTTGACTGGCTAATGTGTCCAAAGTCAACAGGTGAGCCGTTGAATCATCTGTACCGCAACAGCCATTTACTTGTCAGCAGTGGTGTGTCGTCAAAAAACAATAATGACGCAGCATAATAGTAGCAATAGTTCTTTTTGCTCATACGGTAGCCATTGCCGATGCCATGTTGTTTTGAGAGCAATCTGCACTACTTTGTGTGATTGATTTCAATCTTCCTCTGTGTGTGTTGTTGTTCGCACACTCATGCCAATTTTTTGCTCTTGTATCACCTTTGCTACCCCCTCGAATTGCACGCTTTCTTGCTCATTTATGGCGCTTCTCTCCGCCTTGCTAGTAGGTGAGAGACAGCATAGCAATTGGCACTCCACTTGCCTCTTTTGTCTGGATCATATTCATATTTAGGGATCTGGTGTGTTGGCAGCTACATGCAATAAGGTCTAAGTGTACGTAGCAGAATAATGGTTTAGAATGCTATCACCACTACTACAATGTAAGGCAATGTTGCAACTTGAGCCAAGACCAGCATACTAATACTACTCGGATTCTTCTTCTAAATATTTCTCTACCGCAACTACAATACATGACTCCACTTCTCCCCTTTCACCTGATAATACCCCAGTACTCAACAATAACACACAGTAATATCCCAACTACATCATGGGACATGGTGGTCCAGTTCGTGGAAACAAATCTGTTCTGGGAACAATGACTCATCAGAAATCCTTGTTCCAATCATTTTCTACGAGGATGGTATCTCTTTAGATGCTCACGGAAGATTATCGCTGACTCCACTCAACATGACTCTTGGTATTTTTGACGTTGAGACAAGAAAAAGACCAGATTCCTGGACTACCATTTATTTCCATCCTGACTCCGAATTTGATGCAACTAGACACTCCAGTAAGGCTACCCCACAGGAATCAGTTCAAAATCTACACAATGCCTTGGAAGTTACCCTTCAGTCATTCAAAGATGTTTGTGAGAATGACTTGGGCATTCAATGGGACTTCCTTCTGTATGCGGGAAAGCTTTGGTTAGTAAAAATGAAATTCGCAATTTCTTATGCCACAGGAGATACTGAGCTACATGACAAGCTGTGTGGCAAATACGGGTCTCATTCTCCGGGTGTTAACAAACTATAGGTATTGTAACTGTCCCACAAACACTATCAATGATCCATCGGTGCAAACATCAACATGGCTGTGGTCACCTGAAGATTGTCACTTGTTTCCAGATAGGAATCCAGCAAGTATAAAGGATTGGTTCCAAAAAGTTTCTCGCCACCCTATCAGAAATGTGTTTCATCAGCTCAACTTTGGTTGTAACATGCACAATATACATCTTGCAACACCAGGAGAGTGCCTTCATATGCACCAGCTTGGAGCAGCAAAGAGAGCGGTGGAAAGTTTGCAATTGCTCCTGAAAGGAAATGTCCCATGAAACTATGCTGATTAGATAGTTGCAGGTACTGCAACTGTAAATTCAATAGGCTATCTAGCACAACACTATGGTGCACTACTATCAAGGCAATCTGACAGGGAGTTTCCCAGAACAAAGTTTGGCACTCATTTGTTATCAACCACAAAAAAGAGGGTCATGATTCGTCACTTAAACGATGCTCATGGTTGCGTCAAATTTGTGCAATGTATTTAAAATTCTGAAAACTTTTGTTGCGTGCATGACAAAATGTTCTCTACGTATTTTTGCACACAGCAATTTGAAGGAGGACTATTTTCACAAGGTTAGTTGCTGCCCCATTCTCATGGTGCTTCCTGTCTTTGGTATTGTACAACTTCGTTTCATGCTCACCCCAATAATATTTATTCTCCATTTGATTGTTTTTGTTTTTCCACACGAAAGTCATCTTTGGTAATAATATCCTCTATGTACACTGATATTGCCGTAGCGTTGATACAAATTTCTTAACAAATATATGAGCTTCTAGATAACCAGCAATGTATTCTGTTACACCCATTTCACAATACTCACAGTACGTGTATCGAATACCAAAGGCAACAAACATATTTTTGTACTAATAAGAAAGTACTTTATCCGCATTTGCCATAGTCTTGTTCGCACTATGCAATTTTAGCAGCAGACCAATTTATTGCAGCTACCCACATTAGATTCCAATGAAGTACTAACTGCTGTACTATATTTTTGTTGCTGTTATTTACTTTTAGAATTTGTCTCTGTTTGCGAGGTAATATTTGTAGTCCTTGTGGTTCTTGTCAAGAGTGTCCATCACGTTATATTTTTGCTTCTGTTTGGTTTTGCTTGTTTTGTCTTCTTCCTTTTGATGTTGTTTCATGTCGTACCCACTTTGCTGTTGGTATGTTTGAAGTAGTTTGAGCGCTAAATCTTTTGTTTGTTGTCCCTGCCTTTGTTTTTCTATTTCCTCTTTCACATATACGTAAAGTTCTTGTCCCCTCTCACTCCACCCCTCCTTAATTCCTGACTTACTGTAAGTGAATTTCTTTCTTATCCTTGTCCCCTCTGTTGTGTTGAGCCACGATTCGTAGTTGTTGTAAAGGAAAAGCAGAGCAAATGCTTCATCGCTCAAAGTGAAAATGTTACTTATTGCTATTCGTACCGACTTTTTTTTGAAGTCTGTCTCTTTAGGTGACACTGCTCCAAGAATTCTTTTGAAGAAATATTGTAATTCCAGTGTATTTTTTTGTTGATAGTCTTCGTGTAATTCGTACCTATTTTCTGAGTTTGTGTTTTTGTTTTCCTTGATTAGAACTATTCCTGGGAAACTATCCGGTATCTGTTTGTTCCTTTTATTCTCTATGCATCAATGTGAACAATATGATATGGTTAGTTATTTGAAAATGTGTCTACTGGGAACAATGTTGTTCTTGTCGGTTCTGATCTTTATAATTTTTCCTTCCTAGTGTCTGGGTGTTGTGCCTACATGTAGTTATTGCTCTGCAGAACATTCCACTCCACTTCGGCGAATGGACGTTCCATGTTGCTGGTAGTTTGTTGTCATGATTCAATTTGACAATCTGGGTAATAATCAACTTTATGTATTGACTACCTTGTTTGTCTGTTATCAGGAATTTCATTTGCCTGAATGTTTCTTCCTTGATGTATGCAGTAATGTAATTTTTAATGTTGTTGTCAGTGCGCTCTTGCAATTCGTTTATTGCACTGCTGCTGTAACTGCTGCTATTGGTTTTATCTGTTATGCTATCGTTTGTGTTTTGTGTCTCACTACCTGATACACAGCTTGCTGGGCTGTTTGTTCTCTGTGTATCAATTGTTGTACCCTGAACCGCCGGTGTGGAAACAAATTCCACCATTATATTTTTGTTAAATTGGAAATAGGAACTTACCAACTGTTTGTTTTCATGTATTTGGCGCGCTCATTTAATGGGAGTTGAATTGTTTTGGAGTATGCTGATTTTACTTTTCATTCACACTGTTGTACCATGCTAAAATTCTTAGTAGTTGTAAGCGCCTGAGTTCCTACATCCTGAGGATTTCAGTATCACTACTTATTTTTGTAGTATTGTTTCACTTTTGTGTGGGGTTGTACTGTCGCCTGCCCCTCGTTTTACCACGAGTGCCCTGACAATCTAGAATGCGGTTTCCAGAAAATCCTGGCGCGGACCAAAATCTTGGTGCAGTGTCTAATACTATAGTGTACCCCACCCCAGGAATGTATGTTTCACTGATAGTAGTCTTAGCCCAAGCATAGTAATATCTTGTGTGTCCTGGTGTATTATGATAGTAGTATTAATGTAGGTATGAAATTAATAACTTATGCTGGAGGGGCGAAACCTTTTTTTGTACAATTCATGTCAACAATCATGGAACAGCGTTTCAGAATTCTATTACCGGAACAGCATTGCAGGCTTTGTGTTCAAAGCATGTTTAAATTTGAAATATCAAAATAAATGCTACTGGGTGTTAAAGAAGTGTTTGGAAAATCTCAACATAGAGCACCGTATCTCAAAATTGAGGATCGGTGTTTCATATCATTATGGTTTGTTTTGGTCAGTTTTGAAGTTTTCTTTTGGAACGACATTGCAGGTCACACTATTTATTTGCCATTAAAGTGGACAAAAAATCTCAAAATATTTGTACATTGTTGCATGATGTTTGTTCGTTGTTAGAGCCGTTGTGGTTTGAAGTTTTGTTCAATCTGTTTTTCGTTTTATCATTTTGGAATGTCTTGCTATGTCATGTTTGATTGTGTTTTCTGATTTATTATGTGACAAGTTATTGTTATCAAATTGTAGCAACTTAGATTGCTTTCACACAATTGTATTTCGTTGTTCTCAAAATTATCAATCAAACAATGGCATTGACGAGAAGTAATTTGAGAAGTATCTCTAATTTACCAGCAGATGAAGTTGCAGCTGCAGCCACAACCACAACTGCAGCTTCAGAAGACAATAATATTCCACCACCAGGAGGTGAAGCTGCAGCTGCAGACACAGCCACAGCCCCACCCAAAGCACCACCAAGGTCATGTCAAAATGATCTAAAATCTCCTCTGGTCCGTCCAGGGGGTGCAGCCAACGAAACGAAGAAGACGAAACCCAAAAAACGAAAAAAAGGCTAAAAAAAGAAGAGCCGTGATGGTCGTCAAACACCATCAGTCATTCCCCAAACACCAGACCAAGAAGTCACAGCTAGACAATGTACGTCATGTTTGGGCAATGGTGGCGGCGGTACTTTCTGATTGGAATTGTTTGAGTATGACTCCCAATACAAAGTTCACACAGATACAATGAAAAGACGTGTCAAAGCTTGTCTTGAGCAACAGGGTCCTAACAGATTCTCTGAGAATATTTTGACTGACAAACTCATCACTGACGGAAGTCAGGACATTGCATCAGTCTTTAGCCAGCTCATGAATACGGTTTTCATCGTCACAAAACTCTTTTCTTTGGGAACCCTGTCACATAAACGATGCTCATGCTTTCGCCAAATTAGTGCGATGTTTTAAAAAAATCCAGAACATTTTGTTGCGCGCACAATAAATAGTTCTCTACCTATTTTGGCACGCAACAATTTCAAGTAGGCCTATTTTTGCCACCGTTTTTTTCAGCCCTCGTACCATGCTTGCTTCAGAATCTTTCTATTCTACAATTTTGTTTCATGCTTACCTTGATAATATTTATTCGCCATTCAATTTTTGCTTTTTCCACACGAAACTCATGTTTTGTAATAATATCCTTTATGTACAACGGTATTGTCGTAGCGTTATTATGAATTTCTTCACAAATGTATGAGCTTCTTGATAACCATCAATCTATTCTGTTACGTCGCTTTTACAATACTCACACTACATTTATCGAATATCAAAAGCCAAGAAACATATTTTTGTACTAATAAGAAAGTATTTTATCCGCATTTGCAATACTCTCCGACATTTCACAATATTCACGCTACGCATATCAAATACCAAAATACAACAAACATATTTTGTAACAAATATGAAAGTATTTTATCAGCTTTTGCAATTACCTCTTTATTGTATTCTATTCAAACAGAAGACTCGGAACAATATTGTGCAAACCGTAAAATAATAATGAACTAGCCGTGCTACCATAATGATGTTGTTACCACCAATTACTCTTGTTCATTTTTCTTGAATTAAAGGTATAATTTGTAATCCTTGTGATCCTCGCCAAGAATCTCAAGCAAGCTACATTTTTGCTTCCTTCTTTTTCCCTTTTTACTTTCTTCATCCTCCTCCTTATCTTGTTGTTTACGATTGCCATTTTGCTTTTGGTACATTGTAAGTACTAGTTCCGTCTCTAATTCTGTCGACTGTTGTTCCTCCCTTCATTCTTCTAATTTACTTACTAGGTATTTGCAAAGATCTTGTCCCTCATTACTCCATCCCTCTTTATTTCCTGACTTACTGTCCGTGATTTTTTTCTCAACCTCGTGCCCTTTGTTGTGTTTAGCCACAAGTCATAGTTGTTGTAAAGGAAAAGTAATGCAAAAGCTTCATCACATGGGGTGAACATGTTACTGACTGTCATTCTGACTGGTTTTCTTTTAAAGTCTGTCTGTTTTGGTGACACCGCTCCAAGAATTCTTTTCATGAAGTATTTGAATTCTGGTGAATTTTTCTGTCGATAGTCTTTGTGCAATTGGTACCTATTTTCTGAGTTCACATCTTGGATGTCCATGATTAGAACCGTTCCTGGGAAACTATCTGGTATCTGGTTGTTCCTTTTATCGTCTACGTGTCAGTGTTAATATGACCAAAATGTTAGAAAGGATTATGAAAGAGTGCATTCCGTCAATCATTTTATTGTTGGTTGCTTACCTTTGTAGTTTTTCCTGGCAAGAATTTGAGCATTGTGCCTACAGGTAGTGACTGTTTGGCAAAAAATTCCCCTCCACTTTTGGTCCTTTATATCAATCGTATTTGGTATTTCATTGTTATTTGCTAGTTTTACAATGTTGAATATCGTTGCCTTCACGAATGTAATCTCTGGCGGGAATTTAAATTTCCTGAATGCTTTTTCTTTGACATGTTTGACAATGTTGTTTTCCAAGTTAATGTTATTGAATCTTTTGTTGTCTGTAGAATATTTCTGTTGCTACTGTTGGTGGTTCTATATGTTTGGCTATTGTTTGTGTTTGTTCGGTCACTTCCCAATACACTGCTGTGCGGGCTGTTTGTGTTATTGGTAACAACGGTTTTACCTGTCACTGGACTGCAACTAGTAAGCTCTACCATTAGTTTTTTGTTAAATCGTGCACCTCAACTTACCGTTTTTTCCTTTGATTGTTTTGGCGGGCTAGTTTTATGATAATAATGCTGTTTGCACCGGTAGGAACAAGCGTTTGACATGTTTTTTTTAATTCATACTGTACGCACTGTACGTGCTTGATTTACTGCCTCCCAGGAAGTGCTGTATTACTATTAATTGTACTAACTGTGAGTGTTGTTTTACTGGCGCCTGCCTCTCTTTTTTTTGCACGTGCCGTGATATTCTGGAATGTGGTGTCCTGAAATTTTTTGCGCGGACCCGAACATTTTGATGTTCCCTACCCTACCGTACGCACTGTACCGTATCATTCCGTATATTCTATTATTTAGTGTTTTTCCATTTTCTGCAACGGCGTTGCAGGAAATGCCTTTTTCTTTTTGGGAGCTCGTGCAATGTGGTTGACACTACCCCCTTAATTAATTTTGGCGCGGACCACAATCCGTAGGTTCAACGGAGGAAATGCCTTTTTTGTTGTTTTGTTACTTTCTAAGGAGTACATTGTTCAAATGTACCAACGTCTTTAGGTGATATTTTACTTCATTTTCGTTCTATTTTTTCACTTAATTTGTACTGATTGTACCTTGGAGATTATGCTCTTTATTTTTGGAATGGAATCCTTACAGAGTTGCAGGGTTAGTGTTTCACACGTCCCCATCCCCCACAAGGAAGGGGACAGTTGTTGTACTCCTCTAAATCTTCCGGTGAATTCCAATGTTTTTTGTAAGGATTTAGCCATTTCTTAATTTTCCACTCCTTTTTGTCTTGTTCCCTCTTTCCCCCCCTGTTTGTTAATTCTTTTACTTTCCGCTTTTTCTTTTTTGACTATTTTCTTGCTTTGTTCATGAACAAATCCCACTGCTGTTTCCTACATTTTTTTCTGTGTTTTTGTTATTTATCTTCTTTACCTTAATTGTCTGAAATCTTTTGTGTGTGGAGTACCACTTGTTATCATCTGTTGATTTGCAATACCATTGCAATCTGTCGTTGTCAATGATTGCCTCATTCGTCTTTTTGTGCCAGTTGTTGCACCAAATGGATGTCATACAAGGTCGGTTCCCAGGAGTGGTAATGTATACATTGTTTTATGTGTTCTCTTGCCTCTGGCGTCAGATTACACCATTTTTTTCAGGAAAAGTACAACCATCTTGTATCATTTTCTCTCATTCTATCGATTTTACTTCCAGTCCAATACCCACGTTGGCGTAGCACTTAATGACTTCTGTTGTTTTCAATGCTGGATAACCACATGAAATGTATGCAAGAATGACTCCCATTCGCCCACACATGGCCAATCCCATCAGTGTTGCCTTCTTCCTAGTCGGGAAATATTTCCTCGGTTATGTACTTGAAGCATTGCTCCCAAATTTTCAAAACTTCGTCCTCCTCAAAATGTCCTTTTTTGCTGTTGAGTCTTTTTCTCACTTCTTCTATCTTCTGGCATCCATGAAGGATTATGAGTACCAAGTGTCCGTTTTTGGCACACAACACATCAAACCCTGTTTCGAAATGATATAGAAACTGGTTTCCATTGTTGTTTAGGTCATCATGATTCAGCTCATGCATCCGTTTGGTGTAATCCTTGGACAAAACAGTACACCGGGTCAGCCCAACTGTCGTCTTATTTGTCGGTTTAGGTGTTTTGTTTTCCATTTTCCTCTTATTTCCAAGTTGTGACGTAGTCAGGCACGTAGTTGTACCTCAATACACCTAATTTTCATAATCCAACGCAGAATCATAAAGTTGGTGGATCTTGTTTTCTATTCTGCCGGCGTAGTAACTTCAGTTTTTGGTTGTGGCTGCTTCTTCCCAAACACACCTATTTATTACTGTTACATACTGGCATCACTACCACCACCACCACCACCACGTTGCACAGAAAGTATCTGATTCAAAAACAGACTGACTTTAAGTAGTGTAGCTTTCCTTGTCAGAATGTGATTGGTTCTTGATATAGATGTCAACGTGTCCGGTGGATCGAGTCCTCCGTAGAAACATGTACAAATGGTAGTCTCCGTAGTTTTTTTGTTAGTATTTTTTGAGTCTTGTATGAATGTAACCAAAATAGTGTTTCCTAGTTACTTTTTGAGTGCAAAAGTGTGTCATTAGCTGCAATTTCAGGATGAATATTGCTCATACTATGGATGGGGTAGACTATGAAACAATATTGACAAGTCTCAGGCTGATACTTTAGTCAGTATGAATTTTATAATAATGTTTGTCCCTTTACATGCATGTACCAAAATACTGAGTCCTAGTCAGTTTTTGAGTGCAAATGTGTGGCATTGGCTGCAATTTCAGAATGAATGTTGCTCACGACGCATACCATGGATTGTTGTAGAGTATGAAACAATATGGACAAGTCTCAGGCTGATACTTTAGTCAGTATGAATTTTAGAATAATGTTTGTCCCTGGACCTGCATGTACTAAAATAGTGAGTCCTAGTAGTCAGTTCTTTAGTGCAAAAGTGTGTCATTGATTGAAATATCCAGCTAAATATTTCTCATACTATGGATGGGGTAGACTATGAAACAAAATTGACAAGTCTGAGGCTGATACTTTAGTCAGTATGAATTATAGAATAATGTTTGTCCCTGGACATGCATGTTCCAAAATAGTGAGTGCTAGTCAGTTTTTGAGTGCAAATGTGTGTCATTGATTGCAATATCAGGCTAAATATTTCTCATACTATGGATGAGGTAGACTATGAATACAATTGTACAAGAAACAATCTGTTACTTAAGACATTATGGATTTTGGATTACTTGTTGTCGCTGGACATGCCTGGACAAAAATAGATAGTCCTAGTTAGTTTTTGAGTGCAAATGTGTGTCATAGGCTGCAATTTCTATTATTTTCCTTCTGAATCCGGTCTACTGAGAGTCTGATTCAAAGGCTTCTGAAGAACAGCACTGCTGTGTTAGTGTGTTAGTAGACAAACGATTGTACTCTACGTGCGGCAATTGTGGTTGGGTACTTTCGACAACGGATAATCGGACTACAGGCGAGACTATGGAAGCGCCAGATCTCTTCTTACTGCGAACTTGTTCAGATACAGCGAGACAGACCCTAGTAATGTAGATTACAGGTAGTTGTAGCAACTAGTGTGAATTTTGGGATATAAATCAGTTGAATGTTAAAAGTATGAGATAAAGTGAAATCTTGTCGAAATGCAAGATATCTCTTTTATTGAGATGAAATACGTTGCAACTGCTGTTGCGTAGTGATGAGATTACTCGCTGATTATTTCCGTACATGCATTGGTCGTTGACCGTATATATCTGTATGTATATATATATTGTGTGAGAAGCAAACACCAACGGTTTTCTTCTCTTGTTCCGTTAGGAAGATCCTATGATATGTTTATCATTATGATCAGGAATTGCTCCCGTAGCTCGTGTGATACTTTACGAAATCAAAGTTTGCTCGCCCAAGAACAAGGGCAATACTATAAAACAGAGATTGCTCACCGTTAATGCGCGATGGGAATCGATGTGCCGTGGGAATTGATTACTTTAGTTGATACGGGACTCATTGATTCGTACGAATGGAATAGCTACCGCCGTGTAGCTTTGGTACTTCTGGACACGAAAGGAATTCAATAATTTCAGGATCAATATTTCTCATACTATGGATGGGATAGACTATGAAAGAAACTGGACTAGTGACAAGCTGATACTTGCATTTGCTGGAGCTTATGCCTCATTAATCGAAGAGGTAGTGGAACTAAACTCTGATACTGGCTTGGTTCTATCAGAAGACGACTTGGAATAATCATCACTTCCCTCCTGCAGCTCACAATTCCCACGTTCCTTGCTGTAACATTTTACTAAATCCGATAATCTTTTAATGGGAGGATTGGTTTCTTTCATATGTGAAACCTTAAAGTATGGGCACCATTGTTATTCCTCCCCCACCGTACCTTTTCCGAAAACAAGATAGTAACCCGGAAATGAATCATGGTGTTCATATGCATTGAAATAGCATCTACTAACCTCTCCAATTCAAACTGGGACTTGTCCACCAGCAGCGTAACGAACTTGTTCATTGATTTCATAAATGGGATACAATATCTCTGGATCCGGTTCTTTCAACACCACACTTATCCTTTGACCGACAATGTTAAATGATTCCGAAGGAGCTTGATTTCTCAAAGGATCGTTCTCCAGGATTAATAAGAACTTCATATTAGGTTTCACCCA
This sequence comes from Pseudo-nitzschia multiseries, assembly GCA_037355745.1. Lineage (NCBI taxonomy): Eukaryota > Bacillariophyta > Bacillariophyceae > Bacillariales > Bacillariaceae > Pseudo-nitzschia > Pseudo-nitzschia multiseries. The sequence continues at coordinate 12,157,918 of CM074783.1, forward strand.
ATGTCTAACCTCTTTTTCCCTTTCCTTTGTGTCATTGTTTCCACCCCTTTCACTCCTTTCAGCGGTCAAAACAGCATCCTTTGAATTACCCTTAGTTGTGACAATTCCTGATTGTTTAGATTGGTTGGCCTTTTTTTCAAACTATTGCCGGTATCTGGTGATCCACGTTCATTATTTTTTCCCTGGTTGCGCGGGTTCATCTTGGTAACCTTGTCACCATCACCAGTACCAGCATCCTTTGAATTACCCTTAGTTGTGGCAATTCCAGAATTTTTGGATTTGTTGGCCCTTTTTTTTCAAGCTCTCGCCAGTATCTGGTGAACCATGTTTGTTATTTTTTCCCTGGTGGCGCTTGTTTGTCGTGGTACCCTTGTTACCGTCACTTCCAGCCTCCTTTGAATTATTTCCTGATGGTTCTTTGGCATCCTTATTTTGCGAGTGATCTTGAAGCACCCATGGTGGGATGAATCCACTCTTGGAATGATTTGTAGTATTGAAAGTGAACATAACCCATCCTACCAGATAACCGTTATGTGATTCGTTGAATTTTTTTATATCACCCTTTGATGTTTTGAAGCAATCCCAAGTTTTGAAGTCTGACAGTTTGTGAAAACAAAGTCACAACCCTGGAGGTGGTTGAACGCAGGATTCAATTCTCCCGTTCCCATTCCATAATTGTTGACAACGTTATCGTCCAGAAATTGAACTAGAATGTTTGCCGACGATAGATCATCTGACTTTTCCAACAAATATCTGGCAAGTTTTTCTGTCAACGGTGTAAATATGGTACCCATTTCTGGAAGGTAGCTGTAATGAATCAGTTCTTGAACCCAAGTATAATGTTCAACGACTTCCGGGTCAATTACAAATATCTCACGAAACACGTATGGAATGTGTTCCATAAAAATTCGTTGGTGCACCTCTTGTTGTGAGTTAACATCGTATTGAAGGAACCTTGTAACACAAGTTTGATTATTATGTTTTGCTTCCAATCCCGACAGTTCCAAAATGCCAAGTACAAGTTGTTCTGGTGTATCTTCAACTTTGACATGGGCAAACTGTGTCTTACTCAAACCCCCGGCAGGAGGGTAAATGTACAATTGATCATTCCTTTGACAATATGCACGATCTTCCTTGCTCAATTTGGGAAGCATTGCTCCTCCGAGAAATCTCCTTTTGGTCAATACCAAATCTCCAATTGTTTCCATGATATGTTCGTAACCGAAAAACCCATTGTCAGTGGCTTTTAAGATTTTAGGCAAAATTTCCTTACAAACATTGTCAATCGAACAATCAAAGGAGGAGTCAACCCCGTCGACTAGAATCATTGATACACATAATACTTGAGAAATGAACAGATTACATGCCGTTTCCAAAAAAAGCACCACATTCGCCCCAAGATTTTTGCAGGGATCGACCAATTTCATAATCAACCATTCTTTCACCAAATATATGATTCCTTTGGTAACGGTGAAATGTGCCAGATCTATCTTTCTGGTGCCAAGTTTGCATGGTGATAGGGTTACACAGTTGTCATCGGATTCAAAATGTATGTTATAATAGTTGGATACCGTGTCCTTGTAGTGGATGACGTAGTGGAATACCAAGAGAGAATGGAGTGGTAATAGCACTTTACCGGTTTTTGGAACGTTCGTGTCCCCTTGTCGATGAAATCCTACTGGCACCCACTTCTCCCCCGAAAGGACCTTTGCTCCCAAGACGAAGGAATTCTGAAATAATTTAGGTAAGAAATATTGATAGAAATCTTTGTGTGTCAAAAGTTTTATGTCGAGGTGACGAAGAGATATGGTTGTAAAAATTCGTTTCGACTGTCCTTGAAAGTGAACCCAAAGATTACAAAGGACCTCATGAAATGCTGTTCTTTGTTCCGTTATATTCATCATTGTTTTGTTGCACACGTAATGATCAGATTCGTTTTGACCTACCAACTGTAGCCTTTGTGTGGGTAAGGGTTTTAAGCATTCAATACGCTGCAACTTGAAATGTTTGTCTAGCTCTACCTGATTGTAGCTATGACTCAGTGAAACACGGAGTGAGGACTTTGCCATAAGGCAGTCCAAGAAGTTTTTCATGGAATTGACGTATTGTTTTGAGGCACGTGGAGAACAATTCTGGCCTTTGGTATGGAAACACAAGCCGTCAGACATATTGTCCAGCCCTGGTGGATATTGTACATTCTTCATGTACCAAACCAAGATCTCACGGTACATTATCATGTACTTCTTAATCATTGCGTAGTTCACCACATTACGCCCATACAGAGAACCGCCACCTATTTTGTCCTCAACATTCCCTAAAAGAGTTTCGAAGTTTAACCACTTGTTGTTCAGGTCGTAGTCCTTGAATCGCTTGCTTATTTGTTTCTGGGTCAATAATTTCAACACTCCAGTCACGCCATTGTCAAGTTCACACAAAAATAAATTCACCATCACATCTATTTGCCGAGGAATAGGGCCCAAGTCACTGAATGTGGTGTCGGATTTTTTCTTCTTTCCCCTCCCCTTCTTCTCTGACGGAGACATAGTAGATGTGGTCTTCCTGAAATCTGGCCTAGGTTCGGATTCAATAATTCTGGATACAAGGTAAACCTTGGTCGTCAATGCAGTGAAACATGTTGTAACCTCCAAACTGAGGGCCCTCACAAACTAATCCGTTGCATAGGACTGACTACTCAGTGCTGATTTAAGATTCTTCAAGATCAAAGAGGGACGTTTATTTTGATCGTAATCATGTTTTTCAAGAGTAATTGGTGATGGATCTTTAAATCTACCCTTTTTTGCATTTGTCCCGTCCATATTAGAATGAGGATCGGCTCCACGCTTCCAAGCACTATTAGTGGTAGATGTCATTGCTATTGTTGTATCTGATCAGAATTTGCTACAATCTGATTAGAACATGATGGACCAAATCAAAAATTCTTTTACTGTTTGAAAACAATCAGAATCACGGTTGTGTGAATAAAGTTATCCTTCGTTGCAACAAAACATTGAATGTCTAAAGGATTTGATAACTTGAAACGGCTTTCACCAGAGAACACCACTCACGTAGCGAGACAAGAGTGGTAACCATTTCTCAAAAACCATTTCTCAAAAAAAGGACAATGTGTAACGTTACTGTCAGCGTGTTGTTGATCTGGTAAACCTAATGTGCAGCGATGCTGACGCTTAGTACAACATACCTATACTGCATCATGCATTGGAAAACCGGTGAGAAATACAACGTTGTTGCACTAAATGGAGGAAGAGGTAAATAATGGCGTGACATGGATTTGAAAAAGAAAACCTGCAATGATAACCTCAAAAAAGTGAGGTGAATTGTCGGTCTCCAAAACCATTAAAAGAGCATTCCTGCAACACCGTTGCAAAGAACGGAAAAACGGTTAATTGGTGAGTTCATAAACTTAAAAAAATTGGGGATTGAAAAGGGGGGGGGGAGGGCACTATTACTTTTTGTTACCAGAAATTATCTAGTACGAAAGTTGTTTAGAAAACTACTTCTGCAGATAAGGGCATTATTCTTTATTATTCTATATTCAAAATGCGCCCGCTGTGCAATATTATTTACTTAACGTTATCAACCTAATTAAGAAAATCAAATTATTCTTTATTATTCTATATTTAGTGAATTAGATGTCATACGTTAAGTATTGATTTTTTTTATCGAACACACACACACACACTACGCAAATTCAATACCAGAAATTATCTAGTACGAAAACCGTGTAGAAAGCTACTGTCGTAGAATGCTACACAAATTCAATACCAGAAATTATCTAGTACAAAAATTGTGTAGAAAGCTCCTCTCGTAGAATGCTACGCAAATTCAATGCCAGAAATTATCTAGTACAAAAAACGTGTAGAAAGCTACTGTCGTAGAATGCTACGCATATTCAATACCAGAAATTATCTAGTACAAAAAACGTGAAGAAAGCTCCTTTCGTAGAATGCTACGCAAATTCAATACCAGAAATTATCTAGTACAAAAAACGTGAAGAAAGCTACTGTTGTAGAATGCTACGCATATTCATTACCGATAAAAACACCTTCACACATATGGTACGTACCACCGGTACATGAAAGATCTCACTGTAAAAGAAGTTGAGAACGTTAAGTAAAAAAATAAGGGCATTATTCTTTATTATTCTATATTCAAAACGCACGGGACACGCGCTATAATTTACTTAACTGCCAACCAAATTACAGATGATGTATTTTCTAACTTTGGCTTTTCTGCTTAATATTTCAGGAATCGCAACGAGGCGAACTGACGATAGCAACAACAACAACAATGTCGACAACGGTGGAGCGATTCAACAGCAAAAGGATAGCAAGAACAGTGAACAACGTGAGATAGATAAACAATGATGCTCTGCCAACCAAATTACAGATGATGTATTTTCTAACTTTGGCTTTTCTTCTGAATATTTCAGGGACAACACAGAGGAACCAACGAAACAAACAGTACAAGGGAGCAACATACAAACGGCGACCGTGGTAATAACAACAACAAATGGCAAGGAATTGACGGCCACACCAAATTGGCCAGCAACAGCAACAAGCAGCCAACCAATACGATCCCCAAGTATCGATTGAGTGACCGTACCATTGCTGAAGAAAGAAGAGTGTAGGTTAGCATGTAAATTGTATTATTCTTTTGTTATCATTTACTCTACATCAATAGATACTCACCTCATTTTTTCAATTATTATATTGTTATAGGGAACGTCAATTTGTTTCAACAGCAAGCAGCAACAGCAAGTGTCGACAGAAACAGCAACCGGTTACAACCAATCGTCGGCCAGCACAGCAACAAATCCTTGTCACCACCGAATCGTTACAGAAGCAACAGCAACAGCAACAGCAACGGCACGGCAAAGAATCGTTGGCACCACCGAATCAACAACAACGGTCATTGTCAGCAACACAAATCAAACGCAACACCAAATCAAGCTGGAGCAACATCCATTGGACAGCAGCAACAGCAACAGCAACAAAAACAGCGAGGGCAACGAATCCTCCGCACCACCAACAGCAATCAATCAACAGCAATGGATCCTCAACATCGATCAAGCCGCAACAGCAACAGTGAGGGCAACAGCAACAGTGATTCGTCTCCTCCTCCTCCTCGTCCAACAACAACAACAACGGCGATTCATCTCCTCCTCCAACGGCGCTCCTCTGTTGTTCGATTGCTAGAATACGGTACTGGGTCAGGATGAACAACAACAGCGACGTCAGCAACGGTTGACAAATTGAGGGGAATCGTCCGGCAACAACAGCCACATCGGCAACAACAGCAACAACGGCATCCACAGCAACAGCAATCCGCCACAGCAATCCTCCACAGCGATCCGCCACAGCAAGCGGCAGCAAACTGTAGTGGGCAAATCGTCCGGCAACAAATTCACGAATGAATCGACAAAGCAATGGCAACATCAGCAACAAATCAACAACATCGATCAAAGCGCAAGGGCAGCAGCAGCAGCAGCCAGATCAACAACAGCAATGGCAACAAATAAACAACATCGATCGAGCCGCAAGGGCAGCAGCAGCAGCAACGGCCAGATCAACAACAGCAACAGTAACAACAGCGACGGCGATTCGTCTTCTCCTCCAACGGCGCTGCTGCTCCTCCTCCTCCTCCAACTGTGCCGTCGGATGATACATCTCCTCCTCCAACCGTCGCCTCCTACAACAATCATCAGCAATTGGTGCAATGGGATTCAAAACAACAACAAACCAATTGCCAGAAAAAGCAATGATGCAAAAAGCAAAGAGGAAACGTGGGAAGGCATGTAGAAAGAGAATGACTTCAAATTTTCTCAAAAATGCAGCACCCTCATCGTCAACAATCCACCAAACTTACAACCACTGTCGGAGATAAAACCAAATAAGGGTCGTAAAAGTATATATGAAAATCTCCAACATGCCGAGCAAATAGCATTGAAAACAGCAAACAAAAATGGGTTTAAAGGTAATTAACGGAAACAAGTTGGGGTCAGAAAACAGTTGGAGAGAAGAAATATTCATTGGCAGAGATGTGTCTATTGACAGTTTCAAGACATTGGATAGTACCAACGAGAAGTTTATTTTAGTGTTCACCAAATCAGAACCATCATTGCAAATCTTTGCAAAAGCTTCCAGAAAAATTGCAAAACAATGCTTGGGTGCACCGGAAAATATCAAAATTACAAGAAGGTTCGCTGGGGAAATTGTTGAATCTACACCACAAGTTGTCTGAGGAAAAAAGTGTGATAGTATGAACAACAGATATGCTATTATTGGGACGAAAGCAAATCAATTGTCATCAGAAAATGGTGTGTATGTTCTCAAAAAAAATGTGGACCTGACAACAGAAGAAAAACTTGAACTGGCAGCCCTGCACATTGTGAAGGAAATGTAGCTTTCTTTAAGTCCTCTGGACAAATCTGTCAACGTTGAAACGGCCGTGATGAATGAGGTTGTTAGTCGTACAACCCTGAATTCAATTGGTCATCACGCAACGGCCTTCTCTATTGGAAAGGATTATCATTCAAAATGCCATATTGATGCCGATATGTTTTTCACTAGATTGACAGTTATTGCTCTGAAACATGTAAGTGATGACGAGGTTATATATTACTTTGTGTTCCCAAGCTATGGAGTGAAAGTCCCGTTGCATTCTGGAGATACTCTCTTGTTTAACCCTTCCGTATACCATAGCTGTTTGAATCCCAAATACGAAGGATGTTATATTATGAGCACCTATGCATCACAAAAAACTGTACTAAGAAGTAATCCATTCTAATAATAACTTGTTACTCCGATGACTGTACCGTACCCTCCAAAATACGGATAAAGGGCATTTTGTGCGACGCCGTTGCAGAAAATGGAAAAACCAAAAATACACATGAAAAGGGGGGTACCTCAAAACGATAAATACACAACTATTTTAAAAAAATTTACAAGAGCTACCCCCAAAACGAAAAAAAAATCTGCAACGCCGTTGCAGAATAGTTGAAAAATGCAAAATATGAAAATCGATTTAAACAATAATTGGATGACTGTACCCTCCAAAATACGGAAAAGGGCATTTTGTGCAACCCCGTTGCAGAAAATGGAAAAACACAATATACACATGAAAAGGGGGGTACCTAAAAAAACATAAATACACAACTTTTCAAAAGACAATTTACAAGTACGACACTCCCCCCAAAACAAAAAAAACATTTTCTGCAACTGCGTTGCAGAATAGTGGAAAAATGAAAAATACGGAAATCCATTTAAGTACAAATATCACTGGTTCAATTCATGTGCTTTTTTCACCATCTCGTACTATTGATTCTAAATTCTTGCTTTCCAATGCAGCCATTGTCTCACGGAAATTGAACAACCATACCTCACGATTGCCCAGGACAAAGTATTGGTCAGGACTACCATGGTTTCTAACAACGGCAGCTTTGGACTCAATGGCGTTGCAGTCGAACAAATACAATTTATTCCGCAACTCACCTTGCTTTACCAACGCATGATGGTGTTTTTTTCCTTTATCCCTCTTGCTTGGTATGGGGTCTGGAAAAATGAAAAATACGGAAATCCATTTAAGTACAAATATCACTGGTTCAATTCATGTGCTTTTTTCACCATCTCGTACTATTGATTCTAAATTCTTGCTTTCCAATGCAGCCATTGTCTCACGGAAATTGAACAACCATACCTCACGATTGCCCAGGACAAAGTATTGATCAGGACTACCATGGTTTCTAACAACGGCAGCTTTGGACTCAATGGCGTTGCAGTCGAACAAATATAATTTGTTTCGCAACTCACCTTGCTTTACCAAGGCATACTGGTGTTTTTTTCCTTTATCCCTCTTGCTTGGTATGGGGTCTGCAGAAACAAAGCAACAAGTGACGGCGTAATAACCATCGTGCACTAATTCGAAACCACTAACGGAGCTACCCACGGGAAAAGGACCTTCAAGGTAAAGCAGGCACAGAATCTGACATGGATAAACTTGCAGTCCACGCCCATCGAGGAGGCCGAGTTGAAAATTAGCCCAGTTGTACCATACATTGGACAATTGTCCAGAATCAGACTTAAACAATGGGTGGGCACAAAATAGTAATTTCATCTCACAATATTTGTCATACCTCTTGTGCTCCGTGGTTCCAAAAAGCTTGCTGGTGCCCACAACCGGAAGGACCACGTCGCAACAAAATTTGAGAACATCCGATGGAAACCAGGGTACACTTGTGCTTTTTTTCATCCCACTTCATGTAAGGGAGACCATTCATCACACCAATCCAAAACGAAGACCCAGCTGACCAACCACCCTCCTTAGGATGATTTGGTCCGGTTAGGGGTATATGTTCAAACAAATCAAATTCACGATCATGCCGATCAATAGTTCAATACTCCATCACTCGGTTGCAAGTTTGCTTGATTAGTGTGGACTTGTTTTGTTGAGTTCTCTTAGCAGGAGCCTTCACTTCAGTTTAATGATTGCTCTCACTCACAGCAGAGTCCCATCCAGTTGGAGGACCAAACAATGTCATGTACTGTGATAAATGAAAATACATGTGATTCTTCACCAGATTGTTACCCTCTCCCTTACTTCGTTGCAGGTTGTTATTTATACAGTTGATGAAAAGAACAACCATTTTGTCAACATTCAAAACACCTTTCTTGTCTTGTCTCAAAACCTCGTCAAACATTCCAGCGTATTTTAGGAACTCTTCCATACCCAACAACAACTCAATGGCGTAAATACGTCGGTCAATCTCCTCTTCACACTTTCTGCTCTTGTTCTCAAGATTGGATGGCGTCTTTTGAGACAACAACAATTGACGATCTCCAGCAGAAAGAAATGACAGCATCTGAATATAAAGCATTCCAATGTACTGGTTCCCCTCCTTCTTTGCTGTATGTATTGATTCTGAAAAATTGGTTCGTGGGAAGTCACAATCGGATTGCCTCTGAACAGCACCACCGTAGTAACTGGCTAACCTTTCCATCTCACCAAGAAGCCGCTGGTTATTGCCTAAAAAGTCCTCACGGAATATCTCCACTGCATGCTTTGCACAACCAAGTTGGTGCATATGGAGTCTCTCTCCGGGCAACGCTAGATGAATATTATGTGGGTTTTCCCCAAAATCAAGATCATAAAAAGTGTTGCCGTTATGTACACTGTGGTGAGAGATGTTTTTGAAATACTGTTCAACATTCACTCCTTTGTCCACCGTTGGAGCAGTAAAATCAGATATCATATTCCAGAGCCAAATGGATTGATACTCGTCCCCATTTTGGTGATTAGACACCTGCATGTTACCACTTTTAACTAAAACAGGAACCTTCAAAACATTCACACGAGCGTTAATACCAAGTGCTCTGGGACAATTGCAATGCCTACAGATCATCTTTGAATTCGACGTTTGATAATTTCCACAAAGTTGGTCGTGCTGGTGAGTATCACCTATGAAATAAGCGACCACAAATTTCATTCAAACAGACCATTTCTTCTTGTTCCACACAAAATTAGACCATTCAATACCGTGCGTTTGGTTGCAGGCATCTTTCAAAGATGAAAGAGCCAAACGAAGGCCAGAGTGAAGATTGTTCACATTATCAATTGATTTGGCACCTTTATCACCTGGACATGTAGGGTGATAATATATAGCCTCCCACGCATCCGGCCGAGAGTTTTGAATTAGGGTGTTGAATATGCCAAGAGTCATGTTCAGTGGAGTAAGAGTGGTTTGGCCACTATTGTCAATTGCAATTCCATCCATGTAGAGAATGATAGGAACCAGAATTTCATTGGATTTGGATTTGCATCTCTTCTCCCAAGTGTTGATCCACCATTCACCGTGATGGAGTTCCCTAATATCAATATTGCCTTGAAGTTCTGGATAACGGACTGGTAAGGTGGGTCTTCAGCATGGGGGAATGACAGATTGTCTTCCTTCACCAAAGTCGCATTTGTTAATAGGGAATGAAGTGCTTTTTGGAACGACCGGACATAGATTTGTTTGCGACAGGAAACGTCAGCACTCTGTGATTTCTTAGAACACCAGTCAATAAGATGAGGTTCAAGCCCATTGCCTTTTATTTCAGGCACAGTTGCAGAAATCTCCTTCATGACACTTGCCCTGGTCTTTATGAGATTGCCTTTTGTTCATGAAAATAAATTAAGCCGCTCGGATTCAATAGCCCATTCATACAATTCCTTCTCTGCAACTAATGGTATGCTATGATTCCGCATGATTTTCATTAACTTGATCTTGACCTTCAGTTCGTCAGATATGTTCCTTCCTACATTGGGTGTCGTAATTGCTGTGTTTGAATCACGATGGGAATTGTCAACATCAATGTTGTTGCCTTCTTCATCATTGACACTCAAAGAGTGGGGGGCCTCTATGCTCTCACGTCCTTCTTCCTCATTGTCAGCATTGTTAGGAAAAAACAAATTGTCATCGGAAACAGAATCATCGTCATCCTCTATGTTTGTTAATTCCTGACCAATCAAGGCACGCCCAATCGGTTTGACAGAAGGGTCATACATAACTTGATTGTCAAGCACCTCTGGTAATGCGTCATCACTACTCTGCGGACCGTTACGGGTGTTCGTTAGACCTAATTGTTGAGTAGCATCCTCAAGCTTCTTCTTCAATTTTCTAATGAATAACGAAGATGCAAAATCATCTACCCCCAAACACCAGTAGTAATAAGAATAACATGTACCCGGATTACATGAAATATGGTCCGGAAGACCAGGAGAAACAACTACTCCCGTTTTCTTTCTTAGTCGCACTGTAAACAAGGGGGGTTTCTTCTTCTTGGTAACCTTCTTCTTTCCCCTACTTATAGTGATCAGAGGAGAGTCCCGGTAGCAACGTACACAATAAACCTGATATTTAGGTGTCGTCACCATCATTAGTACGATAGCCAGTAATAACAATAAAAAAGAGGAAACAATTGAGATTGAAAAATTGCAACCATGCGCTGTTTGTTTCAGGCATAAAATTCAGTAACATGCCACTAATTCGGAAACAGATGCCAGTGGGGTAGGAAAATGCAATGTGCATCAAAATATTATGAGTTCGACATTAATTTCAATAAATAGGGTGAAATTACAAAGGGGGACCAGTGGAGTTTGACCCAAATATGCGCGTGATTCCGAAATAACCCTGAATCTCGTTTGTCTGACGTAGCTGCTCTTGCTGTTGCCAAAATCACTATTGCTCTCGTTGATTTGGTAGTGCTGGCAATTCGTTCCGGTACCACCGTCAACAGGGCGTTGTTGTTGCCACGTTGTCGTTGTGTTCTGTTTTGCCCAATTTGTTGTTACTCTCTGCTCCCACATACCTCTTTTTGCAGTGATAAAAAGGAATGTCAGCGGCAGATTCTTCGTTGCCGTTTACTGATTATTCGTACCGTTTACCGATGATTCGTTGTTGCCGATCGATGCACCAGGGAAGAAATTGTTGTTGTTGCTGCTGCTGCTGCCGTAGATTGAATAAATCTTACTCCTATGTTACAAAAAACTGGATCTTGTTCCTGTTGATATAGATACGCAAGGGATGCAGATTTTGTACTTTCAAGACGTCTATGTTTGGGTAGCTAATCCGAACAATATCTTTCCTGCAACTAATCACTCATACGATGCTCTCTATTGTCCTGCAGTACAAGGCAGTTACTTCGCACTAAAATATCTCAAGCCTGAATCAGCCTGCCTAATGCTCAATGTCAGTTCGGTGGGATTCCGCGTTCTCGGATGGAGTGCCTACCATACAATAAAGTAACTCTGCTTAAAATAAGTCAGGTAAGATTATGAATGGAAAGAGTATTTTTTTAAAATCACTTTTCACACAGTGTGAGTGATTTGCACAGTGTGAGTGATTTTACAGTGTAAAATTGCACTGTAAAATTGCACTGTAAGATCTTTTCATCAGCAGATTATTCCAGCAGCGGGTGATTCTGTGACAGATTGTTAAAGCAGCAGCCGGTGATTTGTGCAAACCTCTAGTGTATTGAGCAGATTATTACAGCAGCCGGTGTTTCTCGCGAACCTTTAGTACCGGTAGTGTACGCGCGAACCTCTAGTGTATTGAGCAGATTATTAGTACAGCAGCCGGTGATTCTCACGAACCTCTAGTACTGGTAGTGTACGCGCGGACCACTAGTGTATTGAGCAGATTATTACAGCAGCCGGTGATTCTCGCGAACCTCTAGTACCAGTAGTGTACGCGCGAACCTCTAAGTATTTTTTTGCCCGCGACAACAAAAGAAAATCACAAGTGAGTACACAGTGAAACGCGGGAAGAAAATCTATCTCCCACAGTGTGTCACGACAAGAAAATCACACAGTTAAAAATACTTCAAGATACCGTAGAAGTGACGTGATAACAGTGACGTTGCCGTTCTTACGTCACCAAATCATATGAATATAAGAGAGAGGGGCATAGTAAAAAATTGAACGGAAAATAAAGAACAGATGGTCTGGTAGTACAAAAAACGGGCAATATCGTAATTATGAGAGAGGCGTAGTAAAAAAATCAAACAGAAAATAAAGCACACAGGGTTTGGTACAAGAAACGGGCAAAAGCGTTATTATGATACAAATCATATGAATATAAGAGAGAGGGGCAGCATAGTAGAAAAAAAATGAATGGAAAATAAAGCACACACGGTTTGGTACAAGAAACAGGCAAAAGCGTAGTGATGATACAAATCATATTAATATAAGAGATCGGGGCATATTAAAAAAAGTCCAACGGAAAATAAAGCACACACGGTTTGGTACCGGTACAAGAAACGGGCAAAAGAGAGAAAAAGAAAAAACAATGTGAGGTTGTTGCCGGGCTGTTGCCATGTAAGAGTCAGAGTGGGAACGTACAATGAAGTCGACACCAAAATAAAAGAATGAAGGGATAATACTGTAAGAGCACGGAGGACAAATAGCTCAAACAAATATTAAAACAAGAAAGAAACCAGAATGCTACAATAATAGTAGTGTGTTGAAACCAACCAAAAAACGGAAAATATAGTAACGGTAACATTGATTCATTTGGCGAAGAAAAAGTAATATGACGAAACTCCAACAATTGATTGGGAAGCAAATTGACAGACTGTATTTACACCAGAAACCATGTATTAGTGCAGGACAGATCAAATAGAATATAAACTGTTTGACAAACAGGGTGAAGCAAATATTACTCTTGCAGAAGTACTTTGATAACGCAAAACAACTAGGCAGAAGAATAGTGAAATAGAAGAAACATCGAACAAAATGACTAAGCAAGAAAAACAAAACAAAAAGCCGTTGGATGATTTTCAAACAGTTGCCATGATATGCAAAGCATTAAAGAAATGAAGGATCAAGAGAAGCAAAAGACTATAACCAACATTATAGACTATATTTCAGCAAAGAGATATATACCACGAACAAACGGAGCGGAATGTATCTTCGAAGTGATCGACACTTCTTGCCACTTCTTGAGATTGACGCATCAGTATCAACTACCGACGAAAATTTGGATGAAGATCACAGTAACAGTTTTTTTTCAAACATTAAAGACCAGAAGAAAATGAATGGCATACATCAGATTTGGATGATGATGGATAAGTTAAATAAGGGCTTTTACGACTTGGCTGAGGAGGTCGAAAGATGGATTGATTTCAAACAGCATTGGAATACTCGTTTGAGGAGATTGTACCAGGCGGTACCGTTGGAAGAATTGGAAGATGCCACGGAGAATAGGAAGGATAGTTGCCGACAGGCAAGGAGACATAAGAGAGCCAAAAAAGGGGACGAGTCAGTTATTGCAAGGTCTGAGACATATATGGATACCAAACCCCATGAAAACTACATGACAAAATTACAGGATGGAGAGAAAAAGCAAAAGATTGAAGATGTGCCAAACAACATTTCAAAGATAACTTTTACTCCAAGCGGTAACTCTAGAGGTGGGAAGAAATACTTCAAACAATTGGAAGATGTATGGTCGAAAGGTGCATCGGATTGTTGTTATGAAATACCACAAGCGGTCAAAATGGAGAAAGCAATACAAGGGTTTTTTAAGTTGAATCTGCAGAAAGAAGATCTCTATAAAGCATATGCGGAGTGGATGGAAATTGCCGGAACTCTAGAAAAGGATATGGTGGGGAGATATTTTAGTGTTCATTGGACATGTCGACTAGAGGGTATGTTTGAAAGGGTAGACCAGACAGCCCAAAACGAAAGAGAATTTAGAGCAAGTAATTGGAAGCAAGAGCTGAAAAAGTATTTTGAAAAATTGGACACGTATGATGGGATTCAAAAAGTGACCGATCCAGTGAAGAAGGATTCAATCAAGAGTGCATTGGAATACATAGAAAACTACAAATATACACCAATGCGTAATGGAGCAGAACATTACTTCAAATTCATGGAGAACCTATTCGAGACCCTGAAGCAGACAAATGGATACAATATGCCAATTGAGTTAAGGATGAAAGTTGCAGCAACACAGTTTTGTAACTGCGAGAATGAAGGAATTCTTATGTATATGATACATAAGAATTGGGTAGAAGAGCACATTTCTGACAATCATAGGATGATGGAACAAGACTAGATAGATTTTAAACAGCATTGGAGTGAGAGTCTACGAGACATGTATCATTAAAACAAAAGGCTTAAAGTAAAGGCAGAAGCCGGTGATAAGTCAGCAAAACAGATGGCTGAGGAATATATGACTACAGAACAGCACACAATTAACCTGATTAAAATGAAGGACAAAGGGAAAAAGAGAGAGCTAGAAGGAATGGTGGATAACATTTGGAAACTAAAGTTCTGTCCGAAGAAGAGTTCAGAGTGTTACTTCAGAGAATTTGATTCTCTATGGGAACAAACTCATACAACGTGTGATTATGACGTACCAATAGTGATTTGTATGCAGAAAGCAACGTGAACAATTCTGATAGCCAAACTACCATGGAACGTGACTCATAAAGCCAATTTGGAATGGTGGAACAGGATGGGTTTTATAGAGAGAGAAGATGTGTGGGATGCTTTCAAATGTTATTGGACTTGTTGTCTAGAACAGATCAAGGTGGAGAATAACACAAAAGATTTGACCGGCGACGTGGTCGGGGATAAAAGGGGAGACAAGAATGAAGATGAGACCAATCCATTTTTCCCTGATAATTAGGATGCTTCCGACATTAACAATAATGAAAACGTTAATGATGGAAGGGATGAAATAAAAGCTCTGCACGGATGGAATAAAGCGTGTAAGAGATGTGCTGATAAAAAGGCAAAAAGGAAGTGTCGTTACTGTGAGAGCACATGCAGTAAATGGATGGGGAAATCGTGTACCTTGTGCTGCACAAAAGATGAAATTTGTGTAAGGGTACCGGCAAAAAAGAGAGGAAGGCCTTCAGGGTCAAAAAACAGTAATCAGAGGATTAGTCCAAACAAGAAGAAATTAAAGAAAGCAGAAGAGGCAAGTAAGGAGGAAAATAAGAGTGGTAATCAACAGAAAGGGGACCCTACGAGCAAATGGTTATATTCCACCAGCAAGGAGGCGTTAGAAATCCTATTGGAAAAGATGGGGGGGGGGGGAAGAAAACCCGATTGAGATCAATTTGGAGGATGAAACACCGGAACAATCTCTAGAAAGAATTGCCGCCTTTCATAATACGACAGTTGAAGAGTTGCTAAAAGAAAAAAGATGTTGAAGGATGACAACCCAGAAACTCTTCCTTAGATTAAGATAGAAAGGAAAGGTAGAAAAGCAGGCAGTTACAAAGAAGTGAGTTCCGATGACAATTCAAATGAAAATGGAAAAGCAGAGGAAGATACAGTGAAGGTTGAAGAGGGAGATGAATCGCAGGAGGAAAGAAATACTCATAGGGAGGAAGAGGATATAGAAAACAAAGAGGGAGCGGACCCAATTGCAGTTGCAATGGATCCAGCATTACAAAAGGGCAATACGGAGAATATAGAAGAGAAAGTGGCAAACGCAACGGAAACATCTGAAAAGAATGAAAGGGAAGAAAAACAGAAAACATGGAAAGATTATTTACCAATGTTGCCATCGTGGTGGTAAAAATGAATGGTGAATGTGAGGGAACAAAAAGGAAGTGGTAAATTATACAGCGCAAATTGCAGTTTCAATGAATGCAATATTACAAGAGGGTGATACAGACAAAAACCAAGAGACAGCGGCAAATGATACGGACCCAATTGCAGTTGCAGCAGATTGTGACTTACAAGAGTACGGTACAGAGAATATGGAAGAGTAAGCGGCAAATGATAAGGACCCAATTGCAGTTGCAGCGGATCTTGCCTAACAAGAGGACAGTATAGAGAATATGGAAGAGTAAGTGGCACATTAAATGAAAACAATAGAAGACAAAGAATGGGAAGAAAACAAGACAACATGGATAGATTATTTACCAACATTGGCATAATGGTTGGTGAAATGAATGATGAATGTGAGAACAAATGTAAATTGTATGGTTAATCAACCAGAGATTAAATGAAAACAAAGAAAAAGAATAATGGATAATAATATGACTTCTGTCGTATAATCCGTATAAGATAGACAACGATTGTCAGAAACAGTAAAGTAATGAATTATAATTTTAATTTGATACATGAAACCCAAAAATTAGATACAGTTCTTCTCAGATAATGTCCAAAAGACAGTAGTTACGGGAAGTCGAGGTGGAAGGTGAGGGGGGAATAATGTGCGTGTTGGAGCTGGATACTGCAACAGGAATATTGTTAGAGGAGGAAGCGGAGAATTGAGGCGTATCATTTGTGGCAATAGTTTGTTGAGGTTGAGGTAGATAATGGGTGGGTAGAAATCCATTTCTACTAAGGACAGAAGAAAAATTGCAATATTGACCAACAGACTCAGAAACATATGGTAACCATTTTGATTTACATTGAGGACATGTATTGACGTCATGGTATTTGTGAGAATGATGAGAAACAGAGTAACAAATGTTACAGATAATCAGACGACAATGAAGCGTTGATTGTTGACAGTGTACGCAATGTTGCCGCATAAGGACAAGGCAAAGGTTGATAGTGTAATAGTCAAGCGATGACTCATAGGAACTTAAGCAGAGTTTAAGAATTGGTATCCTGCAGGCCTGTAGAAACAGGGATTTTTAGTTCGGCAAGTGAAAACAATATGTGTTTGCATACTGGATGGATATCAGGACACGAACAGATAATAGTTTTGCTAGAAGCAACTATGATGTAGACATTGCCGGAAGAACCGGAGACGAAAAGTGAGAAGGAGGGTGATGCTTTGGAGCGGTGTCGGAGAGTATAAAAAGATTCTGAAACTGAACGACGTAAACACTTTTTGTTGACAAACAGCCAAACTGTGCAGAGAAGGTTTAGGAGAAAATGAGGGTATCGCTACTATGTTGGCGGGCAAGATCGGAGAAAGTGTAAATGTAATCAATAATGAACGGAAAATATAACAAGGAAGCACGTACTGGAGCCATTGTGTTTCAAAGAAGACATGGCCAAACGGAAAGAAAGGGGAAGGTTGGGGTAAAGACAGAAGCGCTGAAACACAAAGTAGACGTAATGAAGCGATCGTAAGGGTAAGTGTTCGTTGTCATGAAGTATCAGGTGTACATTGAGTGCCGGTAAATATTTCGGGGGATAAAGGAAAACAAGATAAGAAAAATAAATGGCAGAATGACAATCGGAGCGTTATTTTCGAAGAAGATAAACGACTGCCAAAGATACGGGGAATATAAAGTATTGGTGTATGTATGGAATTGAATATAGATATAACGATCAATTAAAGACAGTTATGTTTACATAGGAGAGGAACCGATCACGAGGCTCCTCAAACCGATCACGAGGCTCATCCAAATGTAAGTAGATAGAAAATAGCCGATAACAAGGCCCAGCAGCAATAATGGCCAAATTTTTGACAGGCATCGAGGCTGATACAAATTTTAGAAACCTATTTTGATGCTCTAGCCCAACACACAACACGTCCTCCTGGCGCTTTTCTAGAATTATGCGGGAATTTTCATCGGTTTTTCAAAAAACATCGGTCTACTGTACCGGTACGTACGAGTAATTACCGGTATCTTACTCGTAACGGTAACTTGGATCACTTCTTCTTCATTTTGACATGAGACAGGCATCGTCCTTCCTAACTAAAGTTGTCTTGTTCACGAATGTTGTCGAAGAAATCAAAATAATCCTTCAATCAACTTGGAAAACAAATCGGAATCAACAAGAGATGATACAAAAGCAGGCAACGCAATCCAACCATGCAGAGAATACAGAAAGATGATGCGCTTTTGCCTGGAAGAAGAGAGACTCTTCCCGTGGGAAAGAAAGACACGGTGTGGAACAAAGCATCAAAATCAAATACCAAATTGGAGAAACATCATATTTGGTTGGGGAACCTTTGCTGCCTAGCCATGGTTTCTGTTTTCGTCTGTTCGAGTCTCGACTACATATTCGCATCGAATGAGTGGTATGGCAGTGAAAACTACGAAGAAAAAACATGTCGACACTTCAAACCCGTCGATCCAAATCCTGATTTGTCGAAACTCTCATCCAAAAGGAAGGCAAGATTTCAAGCAGTGCAACTTGCCATTGACCATGCATGGAAAGGCTACACTAATATCGCTCTTCTCGATTCGTTTTGGAGTGAAGAAGGTGGGTTCATCCCGCACGACGATTTGTCTCCAGTGTCAAAGAAGGGTCTCTCTTGGCTGAATTATGCCGCTACACTTCATGATTCAATCGATACATTATACCTGGCCAACATGACCCAAGAATATGAACAAGCCGTAGACTGGTTGACGAATTACGACATACAAACAACTTCACCACAAGCTACAAAAACTTTTGAATATTCTTTACGTGTCCTCGGTGGTCTTCTGGGATCTTACAGTATTTCCGGAGATACCCGACTCTTTGCAGCAGCACGCAATGCAGCAGATGCAATTCTGGAGGGACCATTCCAAGCGTCACCTACAATCATACCAAGGCCATTCAATGTCTTGGCTCCCTCTGCTTCGTTGAATAGCTCGTCTTGGTTATGGGACTGGAAGGCTGCCATCCAGCGACTATATATGACCATCTACAGCACTGCGCGGAATCGGTTTACAAAAGAACATCAAACTAATTCGTTGGCAGGATTCGGCTCGTTCGGATTGGAATTTTCATTCTTGTCCACCGTCACTGGAGATCGCAAATATCGTCGGGTTTGCGATGAAATTTTTCACCATGTCAATGCTTATGAACGGAACGGTATCATTCCCGCCTTTTGGAATGTCCTAACGGGTACACCTATTGGCTTTGGTGGATCTCTAGGGAGTGGTTCGGACTCCTTTTATGAATACTTGATTAAGATTCCTGTGCTGAATAGGTGTTATTACGATGCTGGGATGGAAATGTACACGTATCCTTGTTCAGATACTGACAAGGATTACTTGAAATTGTACGAAAAAATGGTGAAAGAGGCACTCACTCCGTCTCATGCGAAGAAGCAATCGATTGGTGTCGACGTCAATAACATACCATTACAACATGTCTTTCCCATCGAATATGGTAGGCGCTACGATCACTTACTCTGTTTTCTCCCTGCTATGCTGTCGCTGGGTGCATCGACGAAGTATCCAATGGGCTCAAAAAGTATTCACGATGACACGGACCATCGCCTCGCCCGACAACTTTTGGATGGATGCGCAACGATCTACAAAAGTACTGAAACCAATATATCTCCCGACACCGGATTTATCGATCCTGGCAGATTCACTACTGACGACTCGTCCTACTATCTTCGCCCTGAGTATGTGGAGAGCCTGTTTGTCATTTATCGCCTCACGAAAGACGAAGATCTGCAAGAGTTGGCGTGGGATGTGTTTCAAAGCCTGGAAAAATATTGTAAAATTCCCAGTGGTGGGTATGCAGGACTGAAAGATGTGAATGATCCATCGAAAGGCCATATTGACGACATGCCTTCGTATTTTTTGGCAGAAACTCTCAAGTATTTGCTCTTGATATTTGGTCCTGATGAATATGTTCCCTTGGACGAATTCGTTTTTACTACCGAAGCGCACCCCTTGCGCAAATTGAAGAACTTGGAACCGGATGACGAGGATGAAATACCTTTCTGTGTCCTCACAAGTCGGCCACCGACGCCTGTACCATGGGCATTGTTGCTAATTACAACGGCAATCAGTATGGTGTACGTAGGGACGTTTCTTGCCACATGGAACTTTGCCCGAAAGATAGTTATTGCATTCGTCGACCGTAAGACGAAAACCTCATAATCTACAGTATGACGGGAAGTCTGGTTTATTCTAGGACTAAATGTATTCTACGTTTGCGTTCACCAAAATCAGAACGGCGTCTAAATACTATCTTGTTTTGTAGGTTCCGATCCAGTTGACATCAGTATCTGATTGATCTAATTTCCAGTGCCATCGCCCCTCGAATGGTGGTTTCGTGATCACCATTCCTTTCGCGTCTACTTCTTCAAGTCCAGCTCGACCCATCAGTATCTCCACTTCCTGAGGCGATCGAAACTCATTCCAGTCGTGAGTACCTGGTGGGAGATACCCCATAATATATTCGGCACCAATGATGGCAACTAGATGGCTCTTAACTGTTCGATTCATAGTGGAAAGAAATAGTCGCCCGGTGGTTGGTTTCAAAAGGGATTTCGCTGCGGTAAGTATTGAATCAACATCTGTAACGTGTTCAACTACTTCCAAAAGGCAAATGGCATCGTAGCAAGGATCCGAGGTTTCCTCTGCTAGTTGTTCTATAGTATACCCTCCCCGATAGTCAATTTTACGAGTTTTGGGGTCAAGCTCAGCGTGTCTTTTAGCGTGCTCGACGAGAGTGAGAGATGGATCCACTGCAGTAACATCGGCTCCAAGCCTGGCCAGTGACTCGGATAGAAGCCCACCACCGCAACCCACATCAAGAGCTTTTAAGCCTGTCAACGGAGGCGTCGATTTCTCGTTGGTTTTGTCGCTGGTAACCATCGATGCTTTCTCTAGCTCATTGATAATGTACTGCACACGGATCGAATTCATTCCAATCAACGGATTTTTTTGTGGGTCCCACCAAGTTTCGGAGAATCCGGAAAATTTAGACACCTCCTCCTCTGAGACAGACGAAAAATAGCGAGCTTGACGACTCCGTCTCGTCGCTTCATAATTCTTCAATTCGATACATCCAAAAGCGGAGAAACTTCTAGGGAGCATGTCGCCATTGCTGTAGAGTCTCAGTCGATTTTTCCCAGCCCAACGAGGAAGACTGTATTTTCCGATGCATCGGAGCGTTCCTTTATTTACTCCACTCATGACGAAAGTTAGAACGGCTCAATGTGTTGCCAACAATGGTCACAGTTTAGTAACCACCGACTGCTTACTGCCCCAACTGCCAAAGTCAAGTACTTCTGCCGGTATGATACCGTCAATCGATAGTTTGCATGTAAGTTACGGGAACTACCGGTACGTACGGTACTATGATCGTACGGTATGAGCTGCGGAAGAACACATCACAAGAGAAGAAAACGTGCACGTTGCTTACTGTACCCGTAGTAATACGAGTAGTGATGTGGGAGCGTTCCTTGACGTACAAAAAAGTGTACTCTACTTTACGACTCATCAAGTCGTGGACGATGAAAAGCGTGCCGGCGATTTTCAAAATGTTTTGAAAGTCGTTTTCAAAACGTTCAAAACTGCATTAGAGCTCATCGACATCTCGTAGAGAGCAGTGAGCACCGAAGGTCGAAGATCCCTCCCTTGCAAAATCCATTTGCGTCAATCAATTAAAGTTTTTGAGTAAACCATACAACAACATACTCGTACAGCACTCATAACTACCGCATGCTCTGGCAACATCGCGGAAGATGAAGGCTGTTCTAGTCGCCCCTGCTCCGCAGAGTCATAAGGACGATTTCGATTTGACAAAGAATGACGTGAGCCAATCTATTGTCAACAGTATAACAAACGATGAAGATGACTCGGACGGCCCAAGAAAAAACAGTGAACATTCCATCGTCAATAGCGTCACGAACGACGAAGACGACTGGATCGAATCTAGGACCACGAGTAACGGTGCAGCGATATCAATCCTTCCTCGTCCAAGCAACTACCGATCTGCATTTTTGACCTCTTCAAGAAAAACGAACCGCTACATGGACCAAAAAGGAGACTTGATGGTTAAGGAGCAAAAGAAAGCAGCCGAATCTTCATTATCAATCTTTGATCTAAGATCGTCTCCTGAACGTGCTTTCAACCAACAATCTTTCTTAAGTCGTTACGAGCAAATGATGAACCGACAGGAAATAGAGCACAGCAGTACTCTGTCTCACATACAGTCTTTGTTAGCAGTCCTCGAGGAAATTCAATTTCCGGAACATTACAACGAAAATAAAAGTCATCAAGAGTTTGACGGAAGCAACAAACTGCTCAAGGAGTTCTCGTTCGACGAACTGAAACAGATAAGGGAAAAACTTAAGAACTTGGATGAATACGACATTATCAAAATAGACAAGCAGTTTCTAATGGTGTTAGACGTTCTGTGTGAGGAGAAGGGAGATTGTCCAACCATGGCCAATAACGCGGAAAAACAAGAGAAAATCTCCGGGGCCGAAATCATCCAATGCTACAGAAATTGTGTTCTAGGTATGCAAACACTTGAGATAATTGGGCCTCACGCCATCATTCGAAAGCGCGCAAAGGAACGAATTCTTGCAACGCTTTCTCTTTATCGGAAATCTTCTTTTGCCGAATATAAAAATCAAATGCCTATGCCATCTAGGGATTCCAATGTGGCTTTCTCGAAGACTATGTCGGACGATCACGCTGCCATCTCGCCCAAAGAATGTCAGCCAAGATATCAGGGTAATAAACCAAGTTCGTCATTGAGTCACACGTTTGGCTCATTTGTAGTAGGAATGATGGTTGCATCATTTATTCTCTACGGCAATTCCCCCACAAGAGATGTAATGGTGGCTCATCAAGAAACTTCCCAGCTGAACATAACGGAAAACATAAAATGTCCAGTAATCGTAAGTGAATCTGTTTCTTCAGAAGGGGAACAATCTGAAACCCAAATAACAGAGAATACGATTGAGCTATCGCGGGACAACCTGGTACCATTTATGAACGAAGTTAGCACACTAAAAAAAGAAACACCACATTTCTCCATCAATGGTGGCGTCGCTCCAAGTGCAGGCGTACGAACAGCTAATGGCATAGCCCTTCTCCCATCTGACTTTTCTCAAAAGGTGAGAGATTTTGATCATGAAGTGGAAAGTAAGGCCGAAGGTAATGACGACGATCACAACCAAAAACACACAATCATTCCATCAAATAATCTGAAAGTGGCTTCTATCGCGGGCGGGGCGGCTACAGTCTTTTACGTTCTTTCGTCGACAAGTGCTCCTGTTACAGCAACTTTCAGCTGGCTACCAATGGGAATGACAGTTCTCATCGCTACACTTGCAGCTCATGGTATTCGTGATGGAATATCCAGCATATGGAGGAACTTGCGACGTAAGAAGAAGAAGAAACGCAGCAACGTATTAGCTTAGAGTATAAACTCCCTAGTCTATGTAATCATTACGATTGATGATGTGTGGGTAGGAGCAGAAGCCGATGAGAAATAAACATTGATGCACAGTTTATGACGCAACAATGATATGGTGAAAGAACGATGGGGCGCCATTGCATGATCAGGGTATCTACGTGAATGAACTCCAATCGGAAACTTGTTTCATCCGAAGTTTGTACAAACGGCTGTACATTAAAGTCAGATGAACAAGAGGTGTTTTTTCAAACCAGTAAGCCAGTATTTGAATACAGCTCCCAAACAATGAAAAGATAAGTTCGTCTTATTTCAAAAATATAATAATACAAGTTTACTCTTATTTGTTGGCAAAACTATCGGCCAATACATAGCATGTAATACCGGTTGTGGCTTTCACTTTTCACGCCATTGATTGTTTTGTTCTTTTGCCGCCTTCTTTTCGAGGAAGCGTTGGCGTTTCGCTTTCCGTTTTTCGGGATCTTTGTCCTCTCGCAACGCTTGTGAAACTTTGCGGCGTGCGACCACATCTTCGATGATGTACCAACCAATGTCATCTTTTTCTAAAAAATTCCCACCGTTTCCTTGAACAGTAGACACCAATTCTCCACTAATCCTTGCCTTCTCGTCTTTGTCATCGGTTGCCTTGTATCGTCCCTGGAACTTGTCTATTTCAGCTCTGTATCGCACATTTCCAGGATGGTGGTTCGACTTTCCTCCTCGTCCCATCAAAACATCACTGTCTGTTGGCTCTGCGTACTTCTTGTTTTCGGGGATTATTTTCTTTCGTGGAGCTCTGTTTCTCTTCTTTTTGGTTTTCTTGGAGTTTGTTGCGGAGCCCGTTTTTGTGTCTTCTGTTGATTCGACTGGTGTTTTCTTTCGTCCGAACATCATCGAGGACGTGCTGAAATCTGTTCTGATTGCAGTTGCGGGCGGAGCAAAAATCCCCGTCGAAATAGGAACATCGACATGTTGTCCG
The DNA here is from genome assembly GCA_037355745.1 of Pseudo-nitzschia multiseries. Lineage (NCBI taxonomy): Eukaryota > Bacillariophyta > Bacillariophyceae > Bacillariales > Bacillariaceae > Pseudo-nitzschia > Pseudo-nitzschia multiseries. The sequence goes on from CM074783.1 coordinate 12,182,483, forward strand.
AGAGTATTGAGTGTCATCCAATCTTGACTGTGATATCTAGAAGGGGCAGCAGCAGCAGCAGCAGCAGCAGTAGTATTTGTCGGGTAAGCATTGATGGTAGCCTTTGGTTTTTGGTCACCAGAGTCTTTGCTCAAAGACTTTCCCGTACGCGATTCTATGCTTTTCGATAGTGAAAAATCAATCGCCTCCTTGCTCTTGAAAAGGGATGCAAATCCATTGGGCGAGTCTTTCCATTGCGGCAGATTATTCTGGAGGAACGCATTGAAGTCCTTGCTATCAAGCGATCCATTACGGTTCTTAGAGCCTTCATTCTTATTCATTTTTCCAGCGAGCATGCTAGATGCATTCTGACCTTCCTTCGACTGCATGATAAATTTCATGAAATCGGTGCTCTGATTGTTGCGGCCATCAAAATGAGCCAGTAAATTCCGTTGGTCTTGGCTTTGGAAGACGGCGCTGCTGTTTGTGTTTGTACTATCCGTCGTGTTCATCATGCCTGGAAAGCCTTGTCTACGCTCGGCAGCGCTTTTCTTGTGTTCAAATGGTCGCTTAAATGACATTCTGAATAGCTGTAACTTAACTATTCCTTGCTTTGCTTTGAATTGTTACCTTCGGTATGTATCTGTTATTCCGGGTTGCACAGAGGTATGTTGGCAAGATTAAATAGGTCGTTTGTTATGTTGTACCAGTATGTACCGTACTCGTAAGAATCGAGTAAGTCTTGCTGTTGACAGGCTGTACTGTATGTGCCGTACCGGTACTCGTAGGTAGTAAAAGCATATGGAATTGAGAACGCAGGGTTACAGTATTCGCAGTGATTTACTTCGTAGCTTGCTATGGTATTGTATGATGAGATACTAGTACGGTACGTACGGTATGGCGAAGATTGAAACATGCGGCGGCATTGCATATGTGGCATATTTCTTTGAAAGTTTAGGTCGTGGAGTCGTGGAGAACAACAACGAAGTTCCATAGTAATGGATATCCTGAACGCTAATACGAAATAGTAACTGATACAGTAATCAGTCGGACGAATAGTACTCGTAACTTACTCGTACGTACGAGTAGTACCCTGTGCCTCAATGCGTACGAGTACTCTATTTCTTAGGCGCACCATAACGAAAACGAAAATATTTTCATTTTCGTAATTTTTTTCACACCCTAAAATAAGGAAAAGCTGTTTTCACTAAAAAGAAAACAAATCTGATGCTCAAACCGCCAGCAAATTTGGTTTTAATTTTGTGCTTTTATGCACGTTTTGATGCGTGTTGTAATCTTAGCCAATCCTAAATTTGATTTCATTTTTTTCTTTCTTTTTACGCGAAAATGGATTCCATTTTCATTGAGAAATTTAAAAAAATGAAAATAAATCACCTGTCAGATTAAAGATTTAAGGCCATTAGTAGCCAATCATAATCGTCCCTCATTTTCATTCTTGTTTTCATTCTTCTCTGTATAGGGTGTGCCTTAGGTACACCATAGAGAACGAAAGCGAAAACAAAAATATTTTGTTTTCCTTGACAAATTCACTCCATACAGCCATTTAACTGTTTTTACTAAAAATAAAACATATAATCCTCGTGACTGACCCATTGAATTGTGAGAAAGGCCCGTGGTGTGCAGTATGCACAAAAACTTAACTGACAGATTGACACGTGAGATCAGCCCATGTGGTATTCAGCCCCGTAGGACTGAATCCCACGATTCATAAACATCTGAAATCTGATGTCAGCAACAAATTCCACACCAGCTGGCCTTCAATATTGAAAATCTGGATGATATACACATCGCAATTCCTCTATGTGCAAAGGATTCAGTTCAATGCCAATCCAATGCTTAGCAATGTAAAGACAATCTCAACACTCCCTCAGAATAGTTTACAGAGCTTGCTCACAATCTTAGTTTTAGTTAAATTTCAACACGTACATACAAGTATGTGTGTTAATGACGAAGAGACAAAGTAGGCCTAGTATGTAGAATTTGTACCAGCCCCAAATGTTCAATATAACACTCATGATCTAAATTGGTCTAATGACTGATTCAAACCTTTTTCAGACAACTTTTTTCTCTTAACCGTACAAATGAACCTCTATTGCTTTCAAACCTCTATTGATTGCATTACGATGTCACTTCTTTGCTTCCTACTCCATCTAATTGCAACTACTTTAACAGCGCTGAATAACAAATAAAGAACATAAAACTAATTGAATTACACTGTAGCGTCGCTTATTGTTGCCCCGTGCATGCAGGGAGGGGGGTCCTTCCACGGCGTCCAAGGGCAAAAACGTCGATTCGTGTCATCACTCGCCGATCGTGTTGCTGTTGTTAAAACTCTTTTTTTCGTCTAAACCGCTAGGCCAATCGATTCGCAACTTGTGGATCTTGTTGTTCTTGGTGTAAGGAAGGGAATGCCAAGAAGTAGCGGGTCAATTTAATGCTCTGGTTAAGGAATGGTTTGGTTGGGACCACCTGGTATTGTGATGGGTGTGGTAATGGAGTTTTTTCAATTTTTCATTATTTTCTCGACCGCATGAATCATAAAGTTGGAAGGGGTTCCGCACGTGCAACCCCTGCAAATGGGGTATCTATGGATAGCTCTTCTTGACCTTGTCAATTCTGGCGCGGTGATTACTTTGGTCAAGAAGTTCCAGCTGGAGAGCAAGATCAATAAGACTAACAGAACCGGAATTTGGGGCCCTTCAGGATCTTGTTGATGTGGGTTTCCCATAGCCGACCAGATTCTGGATGGCCTTGGAGTGCTCATAGAACTGGGAGCACCATCCTTCTGTCTATATCTTTGCCATGTTTGTACCTGTACCAGTCTGCATACGCATCATCTATAGTCATGAAGGTTGGAATTTCAGGTCCAGGACTGTTTCCGAAGGCATCTTGGGCATCTGCACCATACACTTTGAGGTTGAGGCTGGCTGCAATGGCAAAGAATAATCTTTGGATGGGATGCTCAACACATGATGAGTATGACATTGCAATGGCATGCAGGGTTGGAGCTGCATATTTGCTTCCATTGCAACACTGTCTTGCTCAACTGACACCATTCCTTTTGACACTGTATTGCCAATGAGGTCTGAGAATAATGGCATCTGGATCCTTGGGATATGGAATTGGTGATCCAAACATTTCTAAGTCTTCGAACTGATCAAGTTGTTTTCGCTCTCCAGCTTCCCATTCATTCCATGTGGATAATGACTTGAGGTTCCTTCGAGTGAAATGACCTAGTGCTTGTTCTTCAGGTGTGGTTTCTTTTGAATTGATGGCCTTGATTAAGAGTTCAATTTGTTCAGTTGGTACTAGTGAGTCTGCATCTAGTGGTAATGTATGATTCTCTGCCTTATGAAGCTTGGTGATGGCTGGAAGGGATGCAATATCAATAGTGGGAATGGTAACATCCATGTCATCTTCAGTTGGTGCCAAGTGTTTTTGGATGGAGGCATGAAGTGTTTCAGTGCTGTCAACCTGGTTGATTCTTGATTGGATGATTTGCTTGTATTTGGTGCCAATGCGCTTGATAGTTTGGATGGATGAAATCCGGTTCATGAATGGTGGATCTTCTTCATCAGTGGGTTCCTTCCAGGATGTATTAGGAGCAAACAGACCATATTCATTTGAGTGTTTCCTGACTTCTTTCATAGATAATTTCTCTTCAGTGCAAAGTTTATGGGTGTATCTATGGAATCCCTCACCCCTCGATCGTATGATTCATGCAGGGCTGTGGTGACATCAGCAGCAGTGAACACAAGATTGTGATTGATAGATACAATATAAGCGCCTCGTACTAGCTTGGAAAGAAACTTCTTATGAGAGGAGTAGAGCTTGGAGGCAGGGCTTTTGGAAAGGATGTCAGTAACATAGGCTCTGCCAAGGAGCGAGTCATTGGCATACCTGAGACCAAAGGCGTGATCAGTACAGGAACTGGATGCAGTGAGCCTGAGATTGGTGAGATCCGCAAATGATGTAATGGAGAATTGGAAATCACTGGATGACACCTGAGTGGGTTCCGGGGGGGAAAGGCAAATTGTCATCAGTCCTGAGGAGGTGCTTGACGTTGGTGGGTAGGTCAGCAAGTGGCAAGTCATTCATACCTTCATCAAACCGGACATGGGTGGCAATTTTGACACGATGGGTTTCTGTATCATACCAAAGAATGTTTCTGGTAGTGTAGGGGACAAAACCCAAAAATATTCCTTTCCTTGGATTGGGTTTGAGCTTGACTGGTCTCTTGCCTGGAGGCCTAACCCAAACGCGACAACCAAAGGTTCTGAAGTCAGTGAGATTTTCCTTGTGACCAGTTGCCAATTCCAAGTGTGAATGATGTTGGTTACCTTCAGGGAAGGCATTTGACAAGCGCAGTGCATGGTAGAAGGCAAAAGGCCAGAATTTGACTGGTAGATTGGCGCCACTGAGTATAGTTCTCATTGAGTTAGCTAGAGTCCGGTGTACTCTTTCAACTGTGCCATTTTGATGTGAAGCATCAGCCCCTGTGGGGAAAATGGAGTATCCAAAAGCAGAGAAGAGGTTTCTGATGTCTGGATTGTGATATAGCTCGCCACCTTGGTCAACTGTGACATACTTGTTGGAGCAAGTTGGGTTGTGCTGAGAGAAAACATGTTCTAGCCAGTGGAGAGGTGCAGCTTTTGAAATCCTGGTATCACCATATTTCATACCTGTGTAATGATCTGTGATCAGGATCCACGCGGTCTCCCCGTGGATACCTTCATAGTTGCGCCGGCATTTGGAGTTGGATGATTTTGTCCCTGAAAAAGCAAAGTCAATAGACAAACCTTGAAACGGCTGAGTGGCCTTCCTTGTAGAGTGGGAGCCAGCAGTAGCCTTAGTTTGCTTGCATTGGATGCATGTTGGGCATTGATCAAGAATACTCATTTGGCGCTTGAACTTTGGTACACCAAGAATGTGCTTATGCGCTTGATATAGGAAGTCATCACATGGATGTCCAAGTATTTGATGCCAGAGGAGCTTGGAAGTCTTTGCTTTGATTGCTTGAATAGGGATATGTTTGTCAGCAATCTTGGTAAAAAACAATTTTGCATCAAACCATGGTGTGTTGCTGGTATCAGGCTGCGCTCTGGCAGCTTCAGTGCATTTTTGGAGTGTCACAAGGTTTGTGTAGATGTCATACCTGAAATTGTTGATTGCTTCCTTGGAGGCTAGATCACAAGCTTGTTTGAACTCCATGTCAGTTGCTAAGGCATATGCTGAGGAGGTAGCACAAATGGCATATGGTGATTCCAGATCTATATCAGGGATCAATACTGGATGGGTATAACACTGTCCATCAATGATGGCTCCATGGAGGACGATGCTTTTAGCAGTGCTGTGTTTGTGATGACAAATAATGGTGAGGTTCCCATTCTGTTGAATGGACAAGTCATGGGTGTCAGTGAAGGCTTTGTGTATGGACTGTCCACTGAATTGTGCTCTCATGCGTGATGTCATGCCACAGAGATCATTCTCACTCAGCAATGTTGTTGAAAGCAATGGAGAATAGTAGAAGAAGATTCTAATATACCCCCTGTGATTGGGGGCTGGTATGTGCACATACCCTGATCCTTCAGGGATGCAGCTGGCTGCCTTGCCTCCAATTGCCGCTGTTAGCCGGACTGGACATTTTCTCAGCTTGGTGTAAGGTTTGTAATAATGGAGTATATGCTGTAGGTTTGTGCAAGAAACTTTAGCACCTGTATCAATTTGTGCTCGTTGGCCTTGTTGAAAATGTGATGCAGCTGCTATTGGATCTGCTGGTACAAGATTCTGGACATTGTTGGTGTCAACTAGGATGGGATTGTCACGGTCAAAGTTGGGATCCCAATTGGTCTCCAAATGTGATTCCAATGCAGGGGCTGTAACCTCAAGTGTTTCCATATCACAATAGACCTCAGTTGGAATGGATGGTTGAAGGTTATCCCCAGGGATCAGATTGACTGCGCCAATTTGGACGGAGTCATAAGAACTGGCACTGCTGGAGTCCAATGAGGGGCATGAGCCTTCCATTGGTGATTCTGGCGCATTGTCAAATCCTTGAGAATCATCTGGAGGTGACGTGGTCTGGCAGCAGGAAAGTTGATTTATTCCTGGTCTTGACAAAAAATTTGGTCTCCTAGAGCATCCTCTGTTGATTCCTCATCTTGGTCCCCATCTTCAATATTGATTTTGGAGATGTGTTGAGTAGAATCCAAGAGCTGTTGGGTTTCTCTATTGCATTTGCTTAGAAAAATAGCTGTCGTAATATGATGTTTCCTGAGGGACTCAACATCTTGTAAGGCAGGACAATTATCAAAGCTATGACCAGATATATGACAAACAATGCATTTTCTGGATGTGTCAAAGAGACTGGGTTGTTTATCAAATGCAGAGATGGCATTGCAGTAGGCTTGATGGAGGAATGGGTTGTTGGATGCTTCATCCATTTCGGGGTATCCAAGTGATTCAATCAGACTGATTGAGGGAGAAGTTAGGGTGGATGAAGTTTTGGTAGTGTTGTTGCTGCCTGCCCAGTTTTTGAATCAATCATTTTGATGAGAGCCTGGTCTGGTTCCAGTTACGAATGCCGGTTTGGGTAGGCTGGATTTGGAGACTTTATCCTTGTACTTCATTTCTGCCTTGATTTCTTGCTCATATGTTTGAAGAGTTTGGAGGAGCCTGCCTGCCTTATATTTATCTTGCTTGAATTGATCATCTGACTCGCATTCATCTTCTGTTTTCTTGCGCAATTCATAAGAGAGGGTCGCTCCTTCAATAATGTTGCTTACCTCTTCCATTGAGCTGATTGAGCTGGATTGGTTGTGTAGAAATACCCGGAGCCTGAGATAATCCTTGTACATAAAAAAATATTCTTCGAGTGACTCATCTGGTTCTTGGTTTGGTGGGCTTCTCGCCATCTTTCCTTTGTAGGATGGTCTCTCTGAGTTGGGATGTGTTTTGGCAATCACACTATAGAGAGATTCATATCCCTGTCCACCTTCAAAACTCTGAATTGCAGCTTTCACGCTCTTGCATGATTCAGGGATGACTTTATCTGTTCTGAGGGCAGTGTAGATTAGGTTCCCCCATTCATGGATGGCTAATTCATATCTTGCGGGGAGGCCGTCCACATAGGTGTCCCCAATGGTGAACCCTCTGAGATGATCAGCTTTGCGTCTGTAGAGGTAATATGGATGCACATAGATATGGTGTTGCTGTGCATGAGCAGTGACTTCCCTGTACCACTTGCGAACCTGATGAGCTGTAGAGTTCTTTAGTTGTGGAAAGCCTGTGAGAAATAATTTGTCTCGCGCTGCCTCTTTGGATTTATCTGAAGCTCTGGTTAGATCAAAGCAATCACCACTTCTTGTGACTAAGCGTTGATCATTTCGGCCACTGCCTAGGTTATGCAGGTAGTAGTTTTGTCTGACAGTCACTTCATCTCCTGCTGCATCTGTAGAGGTGATTTCAAAATATTTCATTTCATCGCTGGTAAGGAGCTCTTCTCTTTTGTTGTATCTTTCCTGGACCATAGGAGGTAAGGTTCCTGGATTCCATGGAAGGTCTAGTGCCGCTTGGTGACTGGTGCCATTGTTCGGGGCTCTGTTTTGGATAGCAGTCTCAGAGAGTTTTTCTAAGAGAGTGTGTTGGCCTTCAAGGAGTTCCATCATCTTCGCATCATAGATTCCGGCTTGGGGTGTGTTTTCAGTAGTGGGTGTGTCTGTGTCGTCATTTGTTTCAGGGAAATTGTAGATGTTGGCATCACAGACCTCATCAAAGTGTACTGCATCCCAATCTGGTTTGAAACCCCAGTGTGTTGCTCTGATTTCTATGAGAAGGGTGTCTTGTCCATGTTGGATGACTAGCGCTCCTGCCTTGTCAATTGAGTGCTTGTTTCTGAGCCTCTTTGTCTTTTTGTTTGGAGCGACATACCAGAAAGTGGTGTCCGCAAAAAGGGTGGGTATGTGTCCTTTGTTGACTTCAGTTTGTTCCTTAGAGGGGATGATATCCATGATTGCATTGACAATGATTTCCTTGAGCATGGTAACCGGATCTGGAGCCAGCGTCTTGGGTCCTTTGGCATCGGCATCGTCTGTGAGGAACAGACCGACGGTGTCTTCTAGATCATGGGAGAATGATTGGTTGAGTTCTTCATGTTTGCGGGCATTCCCCTTGGTATTGAATGGTCCAAATTGAATTGCAATGTCCTGGATCTGATTCCAGTCAAATTCAGTTGCCGGCATGGTAGCGTTGTAAATCGGCGGTTGCACTGTTGTCGGTGTTCGTCAAAACGTTGATGTTGTCCGTAAATATTGCTAGGTGTTTAAATCGTCCGATGATTTGATGCGGGGCGAGGAATCGTTCGATCGTAGTGGAAACAATTTAATTAACCTTGGGAACAAGCGCCGGAGAAACAATTGCTGGTGATATTCGATTCGATTAACCAGTGCTGTCGAAGAGTCAATCACGTCGGTGTTATTCAATAAATCGGTGCTGTTGAGACGTCGATGTGTATTACAGAAGGAGATTCTTGGTAGAATGTTCTGTAGATACACCCCTTGATACGTATGCTTGGTCGTGTATTACAGAAGAAGATTCTTGGTAGAATGATCTGTATACACCCCTTGATACGCAAGAAGGAAGGAGGAGAAGAAAGGAAGAAATAGACGGGGAGGAGGTCTATTAATACAGCCTGGCGTGCGAGTCCCGTACTAAGTATACTCTGGCTGTAACGGACAGTGGAGGTGCTGTACGGGGCGGACATAGGTAGCTTAAGGTATACACTTGTTAGTGTAAGTTATAAGGGCTCTATAACCTGTTGTTACTCTAAAAATCGACTGAAAGGTATAGGATAATTGAAATTTAAAGAGATGTGAGCTCAGAGAGACGCTCTTATATTTACTGTGTATTTTGTACTGTATCGGGGCTCTCTGCTGTATTTTTTACATGGTAGAGATCTTCCCCGGTTATCTGTTACTATCTTCTTTATCGCTGTACCGATACTGTCGCTGCTGTTTCTGTGTTAGTGTCGTGTGCCGGTCTTACTGTATCGGTCATTTGATAGCATTGGTCATTTACAAGGTTAAGTGATTTACTCGATGGTGGGGCGTATGCTTGTTTGTGGTATGTATGCTAGATGAGGCCCATCTGGTATCGGTATTGATTTTCATGATTCCAATAACAAGTAATTTCCTCACGGGATATCAAGTATATTCGTTGGAATGTACTTAAGGGTTCCAAGTGTTCACTTATTGGTCAGGTCTTTGGAGATGTCTTGTTTCTAACCGATTCTCCTTTTTTGTTTGTAGTCCTAAGTGATATCATTTTACCACTTAGAGATTTTTGAGTAGTGGAGGTGCGTTTGATTTTAAGGCTCAATCATCGGAATATTCGTATCTCGTATTCCGACCAAGGTCCGTATTTTTCGCCGACAACACACTAAGGAGGGGGAGGGGGGGAAAGTTGTCTCAAAATGGTCGCCCTACTTTACGCACTTACTCGTACCTACACATTGTATTGCGTCACATAAACGATGCTCATGCTTTCGTCATATTCCTGCGATGTTTTTAAAAATTCCGAAACATTTTGTTGCGCGCACAATAAATAATTCTCTACCTATTTTTGCACGCAACAATTTCAAGTAGGTCTATTTTCGCCACCGTTTTTTTCAGCCCTCGTACCATGCTTGCTTCAGAATCTTTCTATTCTACAATTTTGTTTCATGCTTACCCCGGTAATATTTATTCGCCATTCAATTTTTGTTTTTTCCACACAAAACTCCTCATGTTTTGTAAAAATATCCTCTATGTACACTGATATTGTTGTAGCGTTGATACAAATTTCTTAACAAATATACAAGCTTCTTGATAACCAGCAATGTATTCTGTTATGTTGCTTTCACAATACTCACACTACATTTATCGAATATCAAAAGCCAACAACCATATTTTTGTACTCATAAGAAAGTATTTTATCCGCATTTGCAATAATCTCCGACATTTCACAATATTCACGCTACGCATATCAAATACCAAAATACAACAAACATATTTTGTAACGAATATGAAAGTATTTTATCAGCTTTTGCAAATACCTCGTTTATTGTATTATATTCGAACAGAAGACCCGGAACAATATTGTGCAAACCATAAAATAATAATGAACTAGCCGTGCTACTCTAATGATGTTGTTATCACCAATTACTCTGGTTCATTTTTCATGTATTCGAGGTATAATTTGTATTCCTCGGTATCCTCGCCGAGAATCTGAAGCAAGCTACGTTTTCTCTTCCGTCTGTTTCCCTTTTTACTTTCTTCATCCTCCTCCTTATCTTGTTGTTTACGATTGCCATTTTGTTTTTGGTACATTTTAAGTAGTTCCGTCTCTAATTCTTTTGACTGTTGTTCCTCCCTTTGTTCTTCTAATTCACTTCCTAGGTATTCGTAAAGATCTTGTCCCTCGTTACTCCATCCCTCCTTATTTCCTGACTTACCGTCAGTGAATTTTTTTCTCAACCTCGTGCCCTTTGTTGTGTTTAGCCACGAGTCATAGTCGTTGTAAAGGAAAAGCAATGCAAAAGCTTCATCGCTTGGGGTGAAAATGTTACTGACTGTCATTCTGACTGATTTTCTTTTGAAGTCTGTCTGTTTTGGTGACACCGCTCCAAGAATTCTTTTCATGAAGTATTTGAATTCCGGTGAACTTTTCCGCCGATAGTCTTCGTGCAATTGGTACCTATTTTCTGAGTTAACGTCTTGGGTGTCCGTGATTAGAACCATTCCTGGGAAACTATCTGGTATCTGGTTGTTCCTTTTATCGTCTACATGTCAGTGTTAATATGACCAAAATGTTAGAAAGGATTATGAAAGAGTGCATGCCGGCAATCATTTTATTGTTGGTTGCTTACCTTTGTAGTTTTTCCTGGCAAGAGTTTGAGCATTGTGTCTACATGTAGTGACTGCTCGGCAATAAATTCCACTCCACTTTTGTTCCTTTATAGCAATCGTATTTGGTATTTCATTGTTATTCGTTAGTTTTGCAATGTTGAATATCGTTGCCTTCACAAATGTATTCTCTGGCGGGAATTTAAATTTCCTGAACGCTGTTTCTTTGACGTGTTTGACAATGCTGTTTTCCAAGTTATTGTTATCGTAGTCTTTTGTTGTCTGTAGAATATTTCTGTTGCTACTGTCTTTGATTTTATATGTTTGGCTACCGTTTGTGTTTGTTTGGTCACTTCCCGATACACTGCTGTGCGGGCTGTTTGTGTTATTGGTAACAATGGTTTTACCTGTCACCGGACTGCTGCAACTACTCAGTTCTACCATTATTTTTTTGTTAAATCGTGCACCTCAACTTACCGTTTTTTCCTTTGATTGATTTGGCGCGCTATTTTTATGATAATAATGTTGTTTGAAGGAAGCGTTTGGCATGTTTTTTTCATTCATACTGTACGCGCTGTAAGTGCTTGATTTACTGCCTCCCGGGAAGTGCTGTATTACTATTAATTGTACTACCTGTGAGTGTTGTTTTACTGGTGCCTGCCTATCTTTTGTTTGCGCGTGCCGTGATATTCTGCAATGTGGTGTCCTGAAAATTTTGGCGCGAACCACAATCCGTAGGTTCCACTGAGGGTAATTGTACGTAGCCCAAGCATTGATTCTCGTACCTATTGTCTTTTCATTTTCTGCAATGGTGTTGCAGGAAAAGCCCTTTTTGTTGTTTTGTTATTTTCTATGGAGTACATTTTTCGAATGCACCGACGACTTTTTGTACTAGTCCATCAAAAACAGACTAACTTTAAGTAGTGTAACTTTCCTCGTCAGGGTATGATTATTTCTTGATATAGATGTTAACGTGTCCAGTGGATCGATTCCTCCGTAGAGATGTGGTGTACAAAGGGTAGTCTACGTAATTTTTGTTTATTATTTTTTGATTTTTGTCTGAACAAGTAACCAAAATAGTGTTTCTCAGTTACTTTTTGAGTGCAAAAGTGTGTTATTTTCTGAAATGTTTGGATGAATATTGCTCATACTATGGATTGGGGAGACTATGAAACAATATTGACAAGTCTCAGGCTGATACTTTAGTCATTATGAATTTTAGAATAATGTTTGTCCCTGGACATGCATGTACCAAAATAGTGATTCCTACTCAGTTTTAGAGTGCAAATGTGTGGCATTGACTGCAATTTCAGGATGAATAGTGTTCATACTATGGATGGGGTAGACTATGAAACAAACTGGACAAGAAACAGGCTGATACTTTAGTCAGTATGAATTTTAGAATAATGTTTGTCCCTGGACATGCATGTACCAAAATAGTGAGTCCTAGTCGGTTTTAGAGTGCAAATGTGTGGCATTGACTGCAATTTCAGGATGAATATTGCTCATACTATGGATGGGGTAGACTATGAAACAAACTGGACAAGAAACAGGCTGATACTTTAGTCAGTATGAATTTTAGAATAATGTTTGTCCCTTGACATGCATGTACCAAAATAGTGATTCCTAGTCAGTTTTGAGTGCAAATGTGTGCCATTGACTGCAATTTCAGGATGAGTATTGCTCATACTATGGATGGGGTAGACTATGAAACAAACTGGACAAGAAACATGAAAAGAATTCACCGTGTAAAGGCATATTCGTTCGTACGAAGAGTCACGAAGGCAAATAACCTTATTCGTAAGGTTATTTAACCTGAGTGAATAATCGTCGGTGATTATCCATGTGGATTGCCTCTTAGGGAAATTCTCCCCATCAGCTCACTCTTCGAAGAATTAACAACTCTAAAACACTATCATGCCCTAAAATTTATGTACAACCTAGTACTAATTCTACGTAATAAGGTACAAATACTGTGATAATCCAATGAGAATATCACGGTGAATTATACGGTAACAAAGAAAGACCGATCAAAGATGGTTTGCGTGTGTTTTGTGTCTTAAGAATTACATGTGTTTCTTGTACGATGGAAATTACACGATGACGACGGTAATTTGACGATGATTAATTAACCTGTCGATCGGCATCGACAAGGCCGAATGAACTGTAACAATGATTACTCTTGCTCACTAAATCAATCGATCGTAAGATCGTTTGCGTTTGTTTGTTACGACACACTTTCTTTAGTTTATCAGACCCACAGCACTCTACGAGCTGTGGAGGACCGATTGGCGTTTCCCAACGAAACGCAGTTGAGCTCGAAGACTAATCCGGATTAGCCTGATCAGCTACCGGCATCAACCCTCAAGGATGTAAAAGAGGCAGTTGCCTGTGGAGCCCTGGAACAGACCAACACCAGGGCGGTCTCCCTGAAAGAAGAGACCAAAGAATCGAACCAAGGTGGTGGCTCCACCGGGTTTCGAGATCCAGCAAAACAAGCAAGGGAAAAGAAACTGGACGATTCAGCTGAACGAATCGCCCAGGTTGGCATCAGTTGAAAGGAATCAATATCCGAGAACACTGATCTTTCACTGAAAACAAGAATGACGTGAGCCAGAAGATTGAGCCTCAAGTATTCTGTGGTGAAACAGATTGGAAGGAACAGATTGCAAAGAGCATCTGCCCGCAAGAAGGATCAGATTGCGAAGAGCATCTGCCCGCACGAAAAACGAAAATCGAAAGATATAGAAATGAGAACACCAAATCTCGAAGATCGAAAGATCTCAAGGATCCAAAAGGAAAAAGAGAACACTAAATTCTCAGGAAACAATCTTACACCACAGAAATACAGAATGAGCAAATCCCAAGAAAGGATAGGAAAGCTCACAATCTTGATTTGCAACAAAAGCAAAAGCTCACACAATACAAACCGGAACAAAAATACGATTCGGATATAAATACAGAACTGATAAGCAAATCACACGACAGTCACCAACGATTAATATACATCTCTCACATCCAATCCTTCGATTTGATTATACCCTCTTCCACCACATACCACCTTCGATCACATATTCGATTGCACCTTCCATCGAATACCATCCAACGAATCGAATGCCCATACTCCAAAACGATCATTTGAAATCCATCCACCACCATGGTACGAACTAGAGCGGACGAAGACATGGAAGAAACAAAAATGGAAGTGGATGACGATGACGATTCAGACGATGACGATTCACAGAATTCCAATGAAAACAATGGAAGAGGTATGCAAGAAAAGGAAGATTTGGAAGATAAAATCATGGAAGTCATGGAAAGGGCCTTTGAGGACCCAGAATCAAACTCAACCATGAAGAGAATCATCGACCAAGAAATAAAGAAAAGAGTCAGGGCAATGAGAGATGCAGAAAGAAAGGGTGTGAATCCAGATGACGCGGATAGCGAAAATGAGGATGAAGGAAACGATGCCGACCAAAATGCAGAGAACGCAAGAGCTGAACGGCTGGGAAGAAGGTCATCCCAACCCAGGATAAAAATCAGGGGATTCAACAATGGTAGATTTCTGAACCCAGAACAGCTTGCTTTCAGGAGCAGCCTAATGGATTTCGGTATCAACTATGAATCAGCCGAAGAAATTATGAGGGGAGGGATGTCTAATATTCGCGAAATCACAGACCTCAATAAGGAAAGCATTAAATCGTTCATGCACGGATTGAAATCTATCAGTCCGGACTGTCCTAATCCAAAAAGTATCCACTATGGTAACAGGCTATCATCGAGGCTCCTAACTTGGGCAAATTGGGCCCGGTATCAACCATTGATTGGAGTCAAGCCAAGGGCTATCGACTGGAACGCAAACCCAAACAACCTGGAACTGCAGCAATTCAGAATCAAGATGATGGAATCAAGTGTGAAATCACAGGAAAAGGCAACTCCACCCGAGCTGAAGGATCTCACAAAATTCAGGGAATGGGAGGAAGGCTTCCGACAAAACCTGAGATACAGATTCAACTCTGAGGGATTCCCAATCTTGTATGTCATAAGACCCCAAGAAAAGGAAGAAGTTACGGATGAAGCCAGGGCTGGAACAGTTGGGCAAAGTACAACAGACACTTATCCAACTTGGAGTGATTACAATGAAAGATGTGGCGTCCTGTCAGGTCCCCAGTATGATGAGGACAACAATGTTGTCTGGAGGTTGCTGTGTGATGCAACAAGAAAGGGTCCTGGGTGGGAATATGTGGCACATTTCCAAAACACTGCACTGAATTCTGGTAATGCCAGAAACGCTTTCATTTCCCTCATGCAACATGCTTACACTGATACCAATATCACTATGGTTCTGAATAAGACATATCAGGATATGAAAGATTCACACTACACTGGAGATTCCAAGGGTTATGACTGGAACAAGCACAAGCGAAATTGGACTGCTTTTCATGGAACAATTCTGAGATTTGAAAAGAATCATAATGAAAGAAGATTTGTCTGGGATTTTATCAATTCGATCAGTGATGAGCGACTTGATGCTGCAAAAGCAGATGCAATTGATGAGAGCAAAGACTATCGTGACAACTTCAATGAATGTTTGATTCTGTTCACCAACCGTCTTGGATTGAAAAAGCTTGCAACAGGGAAAAGTAAAAGAGGTTCCAGAAGTTTGTATTCTATGGGCACAACCAGCAACAAAAAGCAAAAGACAACTGGAACTTTTACAGGAAAAGTTGAGTGCAAGCCTTACCCAACAAGTGTTTATAAAACAATGTCAAAAGAACAGCGCCAGGAGCTTTACCAGATGAGACAGGCTAAAAAGAAACGAAATCTCAAGGCTGCTGAGACTAAAAAGAAAGAAACAAATGAAGGCGCTGGTGACAGTTTTGGATCAAAATCTAAGAAATGACATAATAACCGGACACTATCACTAGAACACAAATTGTTAAAAATGGTGAGCCGGTCATTATACCAGATGAATGTCCCTGTAGGTTTTGATGATGGGGAAAATGAAGAAGGATATTGTGAGTTAGACTCACATGCAGATACTACCGCAGCAGGAAGCAATATGGTATTGCTGAATCCTGACCAAATCACAACACACGTTGATGTTGCACCTTTTTCTGAAGAATACAAGCCCATCAAGAAAATCCCCATTGGAAGCTGTGCGACTGCATGGACGAGTCCAACATCAGGCCAAGTATATATCATAGTGTTCCATCAAGCACTGTACTTTGGGGACAAATTGAAACACAGCTTGATATGCCCAAATCAAGTGAGGGACTGCAATTTCAACTCTGTTCAAGAGACACCTCGCCAATTTGATCCAAGATCCAAGCATGGAATTACAATTCAAACTCCACTGGAGGATGATGATCCGAAGAAAGTTTTTATCAAACTGAGTATGAGGAATGTGATCTCATATTTCCCCACAAGAAAGCCCACAAGAATGGAACTTGATGAATGTCAACATTTGATCGCAACAAACGATACCCCCTGGGATCCACATTCACTGAAGTTCAGGATGGCCGAGCTAGCCATTGACAATGGAGATCCAATTTCAGGGGACCAATTCAGCCTTCAAGCTATGTCAACCGACGAGGACCAAGCAATGGAGGAAAGTTCTGTTGTAACAGAACCTGCTAGTAATGTTACAAATAACCTCCCCAAGACCAGCTTAGGAAAAGAACGGCATCCAAGTGTCATGCAGCAATGCAAACTGATGAGGGTCCATCAAGTATCCACAAGGAGAATGCTAACTGAATGCCAGATTGCAACAGATGGAAATATTGCTCATCGGATTTCTTCAGTAAGGACTATTTCAAGCGCGCGAAGGGTAGACCAATTTTTGTTTGATGATACAGAATTTGACTTTATGGAAGCTCCTAAAGCAGAATCAAAACAGGCCCCTAGCTTGCAAGAAATTGACAATACACTTGAAAGAAGGTCTCTTGACAGAAGAAATCAATGGGGGCCATCAGTGATAACAATTGAAGGTCCAAACAAAGTTGACTGTGAACGCCTAGCCAAAACTTGGAATATTAGTTTCAAGAAAGCTGAGCAGACATTGAAAGTCACAACACAGAAGGCACTCAGGAATTTGCAATCACCATTGATGAAGCGGCTGCCTACTCAGCGCTTCAGGAACAAGAGAGTCGCACAAGGAACCTGGTACACTGATACCTGGCATGCAAGAACCACGAGTATTATGAGGCAAGAAAAATGTGCACAGATCTTTACAAATGGAAATGGGTTTGAAGTATTTATACCAATACAGGACAAATCACAAGCCCACCAAGGATTGAAGACATTTATTCATGAAATTGGAATTCCAGAGCATTTGATTTCTGATGGTGCGCCAGAACAAGGATCCCCAAGAACCTACAAAACACACTGGAATTCAATTGTAAAGCGCAACCATATCCATCAGACATTCATCCAGCCACATTGCCCATTCCAAAATCGAGCAGAACAAGCAATTGGTCATCTTGGTAGCGCAATCACAACCAAGTCTGCAAAGAAGAAGTCACCGAGACGATTATGGTCATTTTGTGGTGAACTATGTGCAAACATAAGGCAGAGAACAGCATCAAACAACCCTTCTTCAATGGGGCGAACTCCATTTGAATTGGTCCATGGATATAGGCCCGATATTACATTATACACTTCATCAGAATGGTATGATTTTGTGTTTTATTATGATAAAGGCGATTCTTCCACCCGAGGCGTCGAAAGGTTGGCGCGATGGTTGGGTCCCTGTGGGAATAGGGTAGGTGGGGGGGATTGTTTTTGGCTCCTGACCGAATCAGCAATACCAATATCTACAAATTCAATAAGACCCGTCAAGGAATATAAATGGCGGGACAGAGATATCCTCAGAAGAATGGAAGCAATTGACAAATCAATTGAATCCAAGATTGGAGATGAAGTCAAGGACAGCGCATCATTCTTCCAGGAAAACTACCCAGAGCCCCAAATAGAGCTATTTGAGAATCAACCAGTACAAACACCGGATATGAAACTTGAAATGGCTGAGCCAGAAGCATCGGTAGAAGATGTTGATGAACCAGATGAATATCTGGGAAATGAAGTGATCATTGAAAGAGGTGATGAAAGACTCAGGTGCGTTGTCAAGGACAGGGTTCGCGACTTGCAAAACAGACCAATAGGAATCAGAAATGAGAATCCCATACTAGACACGAGGCTGTATAAATTGCAACTACCTGATGGCACCATGGAGGAATACACGGCAAATATTGTTGCAGAAAGCCTATACAGCTCTGTTGATGATGACGGGAGGATGTTCACTCTACTAGATGAGCTCATTGACCATGAATGCGACAACACTGCACTAACTGATGATGAAGCCACGACCATAGGAAAAAATGGCAGGAAAACCCATAAGCCGACAACTAGGGGTTGGAGAATTCTTGCCAGTTGGAAAGATGGCACTGAATCGTGGTGCAAGTTAAGTGATGTGAAAGAATCATTTCCAGTGCAATTAGCCGAGTATGCAGTTAACAATAACCTTGAAAAATCACCAGCTTTCAGATGGTGGGTGCACAAAATTTTGAGAAGGAAGGATCGAATCCTTAAAGCGGCCAAAACAGCAAAGTATTGGTTGAAGACTCACAAATATGGAGTTGAATTGCCACATTCAATCAAACAAGCGCTGGCTATTGATAAGAAAACAGGGACTGACCACTGGGAAAGAGCAATTCATAAGGAAATGACAAATAATATGGCAGCGTTTGAATTTTCTGATGATGATGTTATTCCAGTTGGCCATAAACAGATAACAACCCACATGATTTTTGACATCAAGCTTGGGTCCCTAACAAGGAAGGCCAGATTGGTAGGGGACGGTCACAAAGTCCCTGCAGTGGCCAAAGAAAATACTTATTCATCGGTTCCCAGTCGAGACTCAGTAAGAATATTCTTTCTGCTGGCAGCGCTGAATGATTTGAAGGTTCTCTCAGCTGATATTCAAAATGCATATTTGACAGCCCCGATTAAAGAGAAATACTTCCTAAAAGCGAGAGAAGAAGATGGTTTTCCACCTCACCTTGCAGGAAGACCTTGTAAGATTGTCCGCGCATTGTATGGACTGCCGGTTGCTGGTGCATCTTTCAGGTCATACCTCACCCAGCATTTGAGAGATCTTGGATATTCACCGTGCAAGGCAGATCCGGATGTGCACTTAAGAATTGAAACCAGGAAAGATGGATCCAGATACTGGGCAATGCTCATTGCATATGTAGATGATATCCTATGTTCTGGCGAAGATCCAAAGTTCCAGCTTGAAAACATTGAACGAAAGTTCAAATTGAAGGATGATACAATTGAAGAGCCAACTCTATATTTGGGAGCTGATATTGGGAAATTCTACTTTGAAGGTGATTCAAAGCCAAGATGGTCATTATCAAGCATTAAGTACACAGCGAAAGCTGTTGCAGCAGTCGAACAAGAGTTAGGAACTGAAAAATATGGCTACAAGTATCTACCAAAATCAGCATCTAGTCCACTATCACATGATTACCGACCGGAAATTGATATATCAGAAGAATTGAACCCTGAATTGCAAAATTACTATCAAGGTTTAATTGGGGTTCTCAGGTGGATTTGTGAACTAGGAAGACTTGACATAGTAATGCCAGTATCACTGATGTCAAGGTATTTGGCACAGGCAAGGATCGGGCATTTGAATCAGTTGTTTCATATATTTGCATATTTGAAAAAGTACAACAGGTCAAAACTGGTTTTTGATGATACTGTACCAAGTGTTGATGAAAGTAAATTTCAAAAATGTGACTGGTCTGAATTTTATCCTGGTGCCACTGAAGTCATACCAACAGATATGCCTGAAGCTTTGGGAAAACATGTGACGATGAGCTGTTTTGTCGATGCTGATCATGCCGGATGCAAGGCAACAAGGAGATCTCATACTGGTGTTATTATCTTCATTAATAATGCACCGATCATTTGGTTTTCCAAAAGACAAACGACAGTTGAGACATCAACTTTTGGATCTGAAATCATTGCTTTGAAAATTGCAATCGAATTGGTTGAAGGTCTAAGGTACAAGTTGAGAATGATGGGTGTTCCAATTGATGGGAGCACGAATATGTATTGTGATAATGATTCGGTTGTCACAAATGTTACACGACCTGAAAGCCCATGTAAGAAGAAGCACAACAGCATTGCATACCACAAAGCGCGTGAATCTATTGCAGCAGGAATTATCAGAGTTGCAAAGGAACCAGGTTCAACAAATATTGCTGATTTGTTTACGAAGCTAATGAGTGGCGCTGTTTTCAGAGAACATTGTTCTCGATGCATGTGGTAAGAAAATAAAAATCAATCGTTCGATGGAATGTTCGATCAATCGTTCGACCGAAGCAACAAGTTGATTTACGTTCGATCTGCAACGAGCATTTCGAAATGGATAATTTGATCCATGAATACAATATATCAAACCGGCAAGGATCAGAGCAAAATGCCATGATACAAGCCAGAATGAAAGGCAAAACGCCGCCCCATTTTTCTTTTGATAGGGCCTCTGATGGTAGACTGGATACAGTTTGGTATTCAACACGACAATGACTCACGATGAATAGGTTAAGTCATAGAATCCAGCCGCTTAACGGTTGGAGGATTTACGACTGAAGGGGACTGAAAAGAATTCACCGTGTAAAGGCATATTCGTTCGTACGAAGAGTCACGAAGGCAAATAACCTTATTCGTAAGGTTATTTAACCTGAGTGAATAATCGTCGGTGATTATCCATGTGGATTGCCTCTTAGGGAAATTCTCCCCATCAGCTCACTCTTCGAAGAATTAACAACTCTAAAACACTATCATGCCCTAAAATTTATGTACAACCTAGTACTAATTCTACGTAATAAGGTACAAATACTGTGATAATCCAATGAGAATATCACGGTGAATTATACGGTAACAAAGAAAGACCGATCAAAGATGGTTTGCGTGTGTTTTGTGTCTTAAGAATTACATGTGTTTCTTGTACGATGGAAATTACACGATGACGACGGTAATTTGACGATGATTAATTAACCTGTCGATCGGCATCGACAAGGCCGAATGAACTGTAACAATGATTACTCTTGCTCACTAAATCAATCGATCGTAAGATCGTTTGCGTTTGTTTGTTACGACACACTTTCTTTAAACAGGCTGATACTTTAGTCAGTATGAATTTTAGAATAATTTTTGTCCCCCCTGGACATGCATGTACCAAAATAGTGATTCCTAGTCAGTTTTAGAGTGCAAATGTGTGGCATTGACTGCAATTTCAGGATGAATATTGCTCATACTATGGATGGGGTAGACTATGAAACAAACTGGACAAGAAACAGGCTGATACTTTAGTCATTATGATTTTTAGAATAATGTTTGTCCCTGGACATGCATGTACCAAAATAGAGATTCCTAGTCAGTTTTTGAGTGCAAATGTGTGGCATTGGCTGCAATTTCAGGGTGAATATTGCTCATACTATGGATTGGGGAGACTATGAAACAAACTGGACAAGAAACAGGCTGATACTTTAGTCAGTATGAATTTTAGAATAATGTTTGTCCCTGGACATGCATGTACCAAAATAGTGAGTCCTAGTCGGTTTTGAGTGCAAATGTGTGCCATTGACTGCAATTTCAGGATGAATAGTGTTCATACTATGGATGGGGTAGACTATGAAACAAACTGGACAAGAAGCAGGCTGATACTTTAGTCAGTATGATTTTTAGAATAATGTTTGTCCCTGGACATGCATGTACCAAAATAGAGATTCCTAGTCAGTTTTTGAGTGCAAATGTGTGACATTGGCTGCAATTTCAGGATGAATATTGCTCATACTATGGATGGGGTAGACTATGAAACAAACTGGACAAGAAACAGGCTGATACTTTAGTCAGTATGATTTTTAGAATAATGTTTGTCCCTGGACATGCATGTACCAAAATAGTGAGTCCTAGTTGGTTTTGAGTGCAAATGTGTGCCATTGACTGCAATTTCAGGATGAATATTGCTCATACGTCACACAAACGAGATTCAGGGTTATTTCAGAATCACGCGCATATTTGGGTCGAACTCCACTGGTCCCCCTTTGTAATTTCACCCTATTTATTAAAATTAATGTCGAACTCATAATATTTTTATGCACATTTCATTTTCCTACCCCACTGGCATCTGTTTCCGAATTAGTGGCATGTTACTGAATTTTATGCCTGAAACAAACAGTGCATGGTCGCAATTTTTCAATCTCAATCGTTTCCCCATTTTTATTGTTATTACCGGCTAGTGTACGACTTCAGTAGTAACAATGGTCCGCACTCCCAAATATCAGGTATATTGTGTACGTTGCTACCGGGACTCTCCTTTGATCACTATAGGTAGGGGAAAGAAAAAGGTTATCAAGAAGAAGAGGCCCCCCTTGTTTACAGCGCGACTAAGAAAGAAAACAGGAGTAATTGTTTCTCCCGGTCTTCTGTCCCATATTGCACATAATCCGGGTACATGTTATTCTTATTACAACCGGTGTTTGGGGGTAGATGATTTTGCATCTTCGTTATTTATTAGAAAATCGAAGAAGAAGCTTGAGGATGTTAGTCAACAATTAGGTCTAACGAACACCTGTAACGGTCCGCAGAGTAGTGATTTCGCATTACCAGAGGTTCTCGACAATCAAGTTATGTATGACCCTTCTGTCGAACCGATTGGGCGTGCCTTGATCGGTCAGGAATTAACCAACATAGAGGATGACAATGAATCTGTCTCCGATGACAATTTTTTCTTTCCTAACGATGACGATGAGGAAGAAGGTAGTGAGAGCATAGAGGCCCCCCACTCTTCGATTGTCAATGATGAAGAAGGCATCAACATTGATGTTGACGATTCCCATCGTGCTTCAAACACGCTATTAATTACGACACCCAATGTAGGGAGGAACATATCTGACGAATTGAAGGTCAAGATCAAGTTAATGAAAATCATGCGGAATCATAGCATACCATTAGTTGCCGAGAAGGAATTGTATGAATGGGCTATTGAATCCGAGCGGCTTAATTTATTTTCATGGACTAAAGGCAATCTCATAAAGACCAGGGCAAGTGTCATGAAGGAGATTTCTGCAACTGTGCCTGAAATAAAAGGCGATGGGTTTGAACCTCATCTTATTGACTGGTGTTCTAAGAAATCACAGAATGCTGATGTTTCCAGTCGCAAACAAATCTACGTCCGGTCGTTCCAAAAAGCACTTCATTCCCTATTAACAAATGTGACTTTGGTGAAGGAAGATAATCTGTCATTCCCCCATGCTGAAGACCCCACCTTACCAGTCCGTTATCCAGAACTTCAAGGGAATATTGATATTGACGAACTGCATCACGGTGAATGGTGGATCAACACTTGGGAGAAGAGATGCAAATCTGGATCGAATGAAATTCTGGTTCCTATTATTCTCTACATGGATGGAATTGCAATTGACAATAGTTGTCAAACCACTCTTACCCCACTGAACATGACTCTTGGCATATTCAACACCCTAACTCGAAACTCCCGGCCGGATGCGTGGGAGGCTATATACTATCACCCAACATGTCCCGGTGATAAAGGTGCCGAATCAATTGACAATGTGAACAATCTTCACTCTGGCCTTCGTTTGGCTCTTTCATCTTTGAAAGATGCCTGCAACCTAACGGATGGTATTGAATGGTCTAATTTGCCGTGGAACAAGAAGAAATGGTCGGTTCGAATGAAATTTGCGGTTGCTTATTTCATAGGTGATACTCCCCAGCACGACCAACTTTGTGGTCATTATCAAACGTCGAATTCAAAGATGATCTGTAGGCATTGCAATTGTCCCAGAGCACTTGGTATTAACGCTCGTGTGAATGTTTTGAAGGTTCCTGTTTCACTTAAAAGTGGTAACATGCAAGTGTCTAAGCACCAAAATGGGGATGAGTACCAATCCATTCGGCTCTGGAATAAATCTGATTTTACTGCTCCAATGGTTGGCGAAGGAGTGAATGTTGAACAGTATTTCAAAAACATTTCTCACCATGGTGTACATAACGGCAATGCTTTTTATGATCTTGATTTTGGGGAAAACCCACATAATATTCATCTAGCGTCTCCCGGAGAGAGACTGCATATGCACCAACTTGGTTGCGCAAAGCGTGCAGCAGAGACGTTCCGTGAGGACTTTTTAGGCAATAACCAGCGGCTTCTTGGTGAGATGGAAAGGTTAGCCAGTTACTACGGTGGTGCTGTCCAGAGGCAATCCGATCGTGACTTCCCACGAACCAATTTTTCTGAATCAATACATACAGCGAAGAAGGAGGGTAACCAGTACATTGGAATGCTTTATATTCAGATGCTGTCACTTCTGTCTGCTGGAGGTCGTCAATTGTTGTTGTCTCGAAAGACTCCTTCCAATCTCGAGAACAAGAGCAGAAAGTGTGAAGAGGAAATTGACCGACGTATTTACGCCATTGAGTTGTTGTTGGGTATGGAAGAGTTCCTAAAGTATGCTGGAACGTTCGACGAGGTTTTCAAACAAGACAAGAAATGTGTTTTGAATGTGGACAAAATGGTTGTTCTTTTCATTAACTGTATAAATAACAATCTTCAACGAAGTAAGGGAGAGGGTAACAATCTTGTGAAGAATCACATGTATTTTCATTTATCACAGTACATGAGATTATTTGGTCCTCCAACTGGGTGGGACTCTGCCGCGAGTGAGAGCAATCATAAAACTGAAGTGAAGGCTCCTGCTAAGAGAACTCAACGAAACAAGTCCACACTTATCAAGCAAACTTGCAACCGAGTGATGGAGTATCGAACTATTGATCGACTTGACCGTGAATTTGATTTGTTCGAACATAGACCCGTAACCGGACCAAATCATCCTAAGGAGGGTGGTTGGTCAGGTGGGTCTTCGTTTTGGATTGGTGTGATGAATGGTCTCCCTTACATGAAGTGGGATGAAAAAAAAAAACTCAAGTTTACCCTGGTTTCCATCTGATGTTCTCAAATTTTGTTGTGACGTGGTCCTACCGGCTGTGGGCAGCAGCAAGGTTTTTGGAACCACGGAGCACAAGAGGTATGACCAATCTCGCGAGATGAAATTATTGTTTCGTGCCCACCCATCGTTTAAGTCTGATTCTGGACAATTGTCCAATGTATGGTACGATTGGGCTAATTTTCAACTCGACCTCCTTGATGGACGTGGACTGAAAGTTTATCCATGTCAGATTCTGTGCCTGCTTTACCTCGAAGGTCCTTTCCCCGTGGGT
The DNA here is from genome assembly GCA_037355745.1 of Pseudo-nitzschia multiseries. Classification (NCBI taxonomy): domain Eukaryota; phylum Bacillariophyta; class Bacillariophyceae; order Bacillariales; family Bacillariaceae; genus Pseudo-nitzschia; species Pseudo-nitzschia multiseries. Next base: position 12,207,670 of record CM074783.1, read on the forward strand.
AGCTCCGTTAGTGGTTTCGAATTAGTGCACGATGGTTATTATGCCGTCGCTCGTTGCTTTGTTTCTGCAGACCCCATACCGAGCAAGAGGGACAAAGGAAAAAAACACCATCATGCGTTGGTAAAGCTAGGTGAGCTTCGGAACAAATTGTATTTGTTCGACTGCAACGCCATTGAGTCCGAAGCTGCCGTTGTTAGAAACCATGGTAGTCCTGACCAATATTTTGTGCTGGGTAATCGTGAACAATGGTTGTTTAATTTCCGCGAGACAATGGCTTCACTGGAAAAGAAGGATTTACAATCAATAGTACGAGATGGTGAAAACAGCACATGACTTCAATGAACAAGTTTATTATCTTTTCCCGTGTTTTGGATTGTATACTAGTATGGTACAATCATACCCCCCTTCTCATGTTTATTTAGCGTTTTTCTATATTCTGCAACTGCGTTGCACAAAATGCCCTTTTCCCGTTTTTTGGATTGTATACTAGTATGGTACAATCATACCCCCCTTCTCATGTTTATTTAGCGTTTTTCTATATTCTGCAACGGCGTTGCACAAAATGCCCTTTTCCCGTTTTTTGGATTGTATACTAGTATGGTACAATCATACCCCCCTTCTCATGTTTATTTAGCGTTTTTCTATATTCTGCAACGGCGTTGCACAAAATGCCCTTTTCCCGTTTTTTGGATTGTATACTAGTATGGTACAATCATACCCCCCTTCTCATGTTTATTTAGCGTTTTTCTATATTCTGCAACGGCGTTGCACAAAATGCCCTTTTCCCGTTTTTTGGATTGTATACTAGTATGGTACAATCATACCCCCCTTCTCATGTTTATTTAGCGTTTTTCTATATTCTGCAACGGCGTTGCACAAAATGCCCTTTTCCCGTTTTTTGGATTGTATACTAGTATGGTACAATCATACCCCCCTTCTCATGTTTATTTAGCGTTTTTCTATATTCTGCAACGGCGTTGCACAAAATGCCCTTTTCCTGTATTTTCGACGGTATAGTACTAGTACGGTACAGTCATAAATTTTTTGTCATGAGTATCAAGTTATTATTATAATGGATTACTTCTTAGTATAGTTTTGCGCGATACATAGGCGCTCATAATATAACACCCTTCGTATTTGGGATTCGAACAGCTATGAAACACTAACGGATTAAAGAGCAGAGTATCCCCAGAACGCAACGGCACTTTGATGCGGTACGTTGGGAAGACAAAATAATAAATCACTTCGTCAGCATGCACTCCCGACGGAGCTATGACTGTTAAACGAGTATAATACATGTCATCATCAACATGGCATCGAGAATGGTAATTTCGACCAATCGAAAAAGCTAATGCCTGTTTCCCAATGTCATTGAGCTGCGTACGAGTCAGAATCTGAGACAACACATCCATTTCATCCTCAACAAATGGTTCGATGTGTGTTAAACTATGATGCATATGCTTCACAATTCTCACTGTCGTGTGTTCCAGCTCCAGTTTCATGTTTGGTTTCACATGACTTTTGAACACGTACTCACCATTGTTGGAAGACAATCTTTCTGGTCTAACTCCAATGATAGCATAATCATCGTTGATACTGCCGCGCTTCTGACCTCTGGCAACTGTCGGTTTGGATCCAACAATTTCCGGAGCAAACTTTCTTAACAGTTTGATATTATTCTTCGTAGCAAGGTGTCGCTTGGCAAATTTTCTGGAAACTTTTGCGAAAATGCGCAACGACGGATTATTCTCGTCAAACGCAACAATATGCTCGTCGTTCCTACTATCCAATCTATCGAATTTATCTATCAACAAAGCCTGTTCCGGTTGATACTTTTTCTTTCCTCCTATTTTGCCACCCCAGTTTGTCTCCATGTATTTTCCTTTGACCACAGTTGTTCTGTCTTTGTTTTTCAACGCTATTGTACTGACACAATCTTTGCAAGCACTACGCCTATTTGTCCTTTCGTTCTTCATCGGTTTTATGTCGGACAACTTTGTATAAGTTTTATGGCTCGTTGACACCGGTGCTGCAATCCTAAGAAAGTTCGATGACATTCTCTGCTTTCTTCTTTTCTCATGTTTCCTATCTCTTTTTTGCTTCATAGCCCGGTCCGAGAACTGATTTCTTGTCATGGTTGGAGTACGTGTAGCAATTCGAAGCCAATGATTCGCCGCTGCCGCTGCCGCTGTGGCTGTCGCTGCCGCTTGCCGCTGTTGCTCTCGCTGCTGCTTGGAGCTGCCGCTGCCACTGTGGCTGCCGATTGCCGCTCTCGCTGCTGCTTGGCGCTGTGGCTGTCGCTGCCGCTTGCCGCTGTTGCTCTCGCTGCTGCTTGGCGCTGCCGCTGCCACTGTGGCTGCCGATTGCCGCTCTGTTGCTCTCGCTGCTGCTTGGCGCTGTGGCTGTCGCTGCCGATTGCTTGCCGCTGCCGCTGTGTCTGTCGCTGCCAATTGCCGCTGTTGCTCTCGCTGCCGATTGCTTGCCGCTGCCGCTGTGTCTGTCGCTGCCGATTGCCGCTGTTGCTCTTGGCTGTCGCTGCCGATTGCTTGGCGCTGCCGCTGTGGCTGTTGCTGCCGATTGCCGCTGTTGCTCTCGCTGCCGATTGCTTGCCGCTGCCGCTGTGTCTGTCGCTGCCGATTGCCGCTGTGTCTGTCGCTGCTGCTTGGCGCTGCCGCTGCCGCTGTGGCTGCCGATTGTCGCTGTTGCTCTTGCTGCTGCCAATTGCCAACGAGTTGTTGACGTAGTCAAAGATTATATTCGAATATTTGGTATGATAATTGAACAGAATGGGTGAGTATCTATTGATGTAGCTATTGATGTAGTACAGTAAATAATAACAACAGAATAATATAATCTACATGCTACCAACGTACACCTTTTGCTTCCTTTTGTTGTTGTTGTTGATTGGTGGTGTTGCTGTGTTGTTGCCGTCGTTGTTTCCTTCGATTAGGTGTTTACTTCGATTCTGTGTCGCGGTCGATTCGTTGTATCCTTTTTTTTGGTGTTGCCAATCCCTTGTTTCCAATCCGTTGCTCCGATACGGTCCTATGACAACGAGAAGAAAAAGAGAAGTAAGGAAATACATTATCATGAATGAAGGAGGAAGTATTATCATTGTTGTTGATCTCTCTCATTCGTACCATTACGTGTTCCGATTTGTTTTACCGATACCACCGATACCTTGCAATTGATGCAGATTTTGTGCTTTCAAGATTGCCAATCCCTTGTTTCCAATTCGTTGCTCCGATACTGTCCTATGATAATGAGAAGAAAAAGAGAAGTAAGGAAATACATTATCAGCCATGAAGGAGGAAGTATTATCATTGTTGTTGATCTCTCTCATTCGTACCGTTGCGTGTTCTGATTTGTTTTACCAATGCCACCGATACCTTGTTGCCGGCTTTGTTCTTTCTGCTGCTGTTGATTTGCAGACTTGTAGTAATTCCTATGTCACGAAAAACAGGGACTTGTTCCTGTTGATATATAGGCAATTGATGCAGATTTTGTGCTTTCAAGATGTTTATGTAAGGCGGCCGTCCAAACAAGAATATCTTTCCAGCAACTAATCCCTAATCGAATGCTTTCTACTTCTTTTGCAGTACAAGGCTGTTATATCGGACTGAAATATCTGAGAACGGATCGTTGTGCTCGTGACATCGTCGCCCTAAGGCATGTGACGAAGAGGGTCGGATCCCACGTTCTCGGACGGAGTGTTGTTGGAAAGAAACAACACTCTACTCAGATAAGTTGGAAATTGATGTTTGTCGGAAAGTGAAAAAAAGTGACCGAAGTTAGTGAGCAACATACTTTCATTGTAAGCTAACTACTACTCCGTACAAAGTAGTTGTATCAAACTTCGAACGTAAGGACGACATCGGTTCGTGTGATAGATCAAGTATCAACATTCGAACGTAAGAATGACACCACCAGTTCCATACATTTTCTGCTAAGTAAACAACTTCGAACGTAAGAATGATATTGGTCCGTTAAGTATTATGTTCTTTTTTTTTTTTGCAACGGCGTTGCAACAAATGGTCTTTTTGGTATTTAGCGTGATATGGATCATACTACAACAGTACAACAAACTTCGAACGTCAGAATGATATTGGTTCGTTAAGTATTATGTTCTTTTTTTTTTTTGCAACGGCGTTGCAACAAATGGTCTTTTTGGTATTTAGCAAGATATGGATCATACAACAGTACAACAAACTTCGAACGTAAGAATGATATTGGTTCGTTAAGTATTATGTTTTTTTTTTTTTTGCAACGGCGTTGCAACAAATGGTCTTTTTGGTATTTAGCGTGATATGGATCATACAACAGTACAACAAACTTCGAACGTCAGAATTACATTGGTCCGTTAAGTATTTTACTTTTTGTTTTTTTTGCAACGGCGTTGCAACAAATGGTATTTTTGTTATTTAGCGTGATATGGTTCATACGTAGTTAGCGTCATGGTTCATACGATAGTAGTAATGGTCATACCAAAGTACCTTTGTACCCCACAAAATGCACCAAATCATCGATCGGACCATTTTTTTTTTTTTGACAACGGCGTTGCAACAAAAGCCCTTTTTAGTATTTAGCGTGAAAAGTTTCATACGACTGTACGTTTCTACACAAATTGCACCAATTCAGCGATCGGATCATTTGTTTTTTGGCAACGGAGTTACACCAACCAATGCCCTTTTCCCTATTTAGCGCTACTAGGTGTTCATACGACTGTACTTTTGTACACACAATGATACAATTCAGCGATGGGGCCATTTTCCAAATTGGAAAATGTTCCTTTTTATCTTTTCTTCTTCTCACCTTTCATTCCACCCAAAAAACCCTTTTTTCCGTTTTTCGGGAACGGCGGTTCCAGTTACAAACAATGGTTTTTTGATCCCAACGGATTCACAGACAAATCCCCGCCCTTGCATTCGTCGTTGCAGGTTTTATTTGTCCAATTATTGTGACGATATTGTTTAACTATTTCTCAGGTTAGTGGTAGAACGTCTTTACGAGAACAAGGACACGTTTACGGGTACCTTCTACATAATCGATTTTTTGAGAAATGGTTTTTGAGACATGATTACCACCGTCGCGTCGCTACGTGAGTGGTGATATCTGGTGAAAGAAGTTTCAAGTTGTACTACTATCCTTCTTTCATTCAATGTTTGCTCGTAACTCAGATAAACTAGATTCACACAACAGTGCGACAATTTTGCCCATACTTTCAGATTTCCGGCCTGAAAGAAACCAATCCTCGACGCATTAAAAAAGTATCGGATTTAGTAAAATGTTTCAGCAAGGATGTTGGGATTCGTGACACGACGGATGGAAGTGAGGAGGTATCCGATTCATCTTCTGACACAACCACAACCGTGTCAGAGTACATTCAGATTTCCGGCCTGAAAGAAACCAATCCTCGACGCATTAAAAAAGTATCGGATTTAGTAAAATGTTTCAGCAAGGATGTTGGGATTCGTGACACGACGGATGGAAGTGAGGAGGTATCCGATTCATCTAGTGAGGAGGTATCCGATTCATCTTCTGACACAACCACAACCGTGTCAGAGTACAGCACCAGTTCCACCAAATCATCCAAGATTGGATGAGTGAGGCATACTATGTTACACCAAATGCAAGCATCCGTTTGTAACTTATCCATTATCCTTCATAGTTCTTTATTCAATCAATATTATGCGAAATATTGATCATGAAATTGCAGCCTAATTCGCAAAATCATAAACATACTAACTAATATTACTAGGACTAATAAATTTTAAAACTGACTCAAGTATAAGTAGAAGATTTCTGGTCAATTCTGTTTCATGCAGCCAATGCCACACATTTGCACTCGAAAACTGCCTAGGAATCACTATTTGGGTACATGCAGCATTACCAGAGGGGACTAAAATTGTTCTAAATCTCATACTGACTAAAGTATCAGCCTGTTTCTTGTCCAGTTTGTTTCATAGTCAACCCCATCCATAGTATGAGCAATATTCATCCTGAAATTGCAGTCAATGCCACTCATTTGCACTCTAAAACTGACTAGGACTCAATATTTTGGTACATGCATGTCCAGGGACAAACATTATTCTAAAATTCACACTGACTAGAGTATCAACCTGTTTCTTGTCCAGTTTGTTTCATAGTCTCCCCAATCCATAGTATGAGCAATATTGATCCTGAAATTGCAGTCAATGCCACACATTTGCACTCAAAACTGACTAGGACTCAGTATTTTGGTACATGCATGTCCAGGGACAAACATTATTCTAAAATTCATACTGACAAAAGTATCAGCCTGTTTCTTGTCCGGTTTGTTTCATAGTCTCCCCAATCCATAGTATGAGCAATATTCATCCTGAAATTGCAGTCAATGCCACACATTTGCACTCAAAACTGACTAGGACTCAGTATTTTGGTACATGCATGTCCAGGGACAACATTATTCTAAAATTCACACTGACTAAAGTATCAACCTGTTTCTTGTCCAGTTTGTTTCATAGTCTACCCCATCCATAGTATGAGCAATATTCATCCTGAAATAGCAGTCAATGCCAGTCATTTGCACTCTAAACTGACTAGCATAGGACTCACTATTTTGGTACATGCATGTCCAGGGACAACCATTATTCTAAAATTCATACTGACTAAAGTATCAGCCTGGTTCTTGTCCAGTTTGTTTCATAGTCTACCCCATCCATAGTATGAACACTATTCATCCTGAAATTGCAGTCAATGCCACTCATTTGCACTCTAAACTGACTAGCCTAGGACTCACTATTTTGGTACATGCATGTCCAGGGACAAACATTATTCTAAAATTCATACTGACTAAAGTATCAGCCTGTTTCTTGTCCAGTTTGTTTCATAGTCTCCCCAATCCATAGTATGAGCAATATTCATCCTGAAATTGCAGTCAATGCCACTCATTTGCACTCAAAACTGACTAGGACTCAGTATTTTGGTACATGCATGTCCTGTGACAAACATTATTCTAAAATTCATACTGACAAAAGTATCAGCCTGTTTCTTGTCCGGTTTGTTTCATAGTCTCCCCAATCCATAGTATGAGCAATACTCATCCTGAAATTGCAGTCAATGCCACACATTTTCACTCAAAACTGACTAGGACTCAGTATTTTGGTACATGCATGTCCAGGGACAACATTATTCTAAAATTCACACTGACTAAAGTATCAACCTGTTTCTTGTCCAGTTTGTTTCATAGTCTACCCCATCCATAGTATGAGCAATATTCATCCTGAAATAGCAGTCAATGCCAGTCATTTGCACTCTAAACTGACTAGCCTAGGACTCACTATTTTGGTACATGCATGTCCAGGGACAACCATTATTCTAAAATTCATACTGACTAAAGTATCAGCCAGTTTCTTGTCCAGTTTGTTTCATAGTCTACCCCATCCATAGTATGAGCAATATTCATCCTGAAATTGCAGTCAATGCCACTCATTTGCACTCTAAAACTGACTAGGACTCAATATTTTGGTACATGCATGTCCAGGGACAAACATTATTCTAAAATTCACACTGACTAGAGTATCAACCTGTTTCTTTTCCAGTTTGTTTCATAGTCTCCCCAATCCATAGTATGAGCAATATTCATCCTGAAATTGCAGTCAATGACACACATTTGCACTCAAAACTGACTAGGACTCAGTATTTTGGTACATGCATGTCCAGGGACAAACATTATTCTAAAATTCATACTGACTAAAGTATCAGCCTGTTTCTTGTCCGGTTTGTTTCATAGTCTCCCCAATCCATAGTACGAGCAATATTCATCCTGAAATTGCAGTCAATGCCACACATTTGCACTCAAAACTGACTAGGACTCAGTATTTTGGTACATGCATGTCCAGGGACAAAAATTATTCTAAAATTCATACTGACTAAAGTATCAGGCTGTTTCTTGTCCGGTTTGTTTCATAGTCTCCCCAATCCATAGTATGAGCAATATTCATCCTGAAATTGAAGTCAATGACACACATTTGCACTCAAAACTGACTAGGACTCAGTATTTTGGTACATGCATGTCCAGGGCCAAACATTATTCTAAAATTCATACTGACTAAAGTATCAGCCTGTTTCTTGTCCGGTTTGTTTCATAGTCTCCCCAATCCATAGTATGAGCAATATTCATCCTGAAATTGCAGTCAATGCCACACATTTGCACTCAAAACTGACTAGGACTCAGTATTTTGGTACATGCATGTCCAGGGACAAGAACATTATTCTAAAATTCACACTGACTAAAGTATCAACCTGTTTCTTGTCCAGTTTGTTTCATAGTCTACCCCATCCATAGTATGAGCAATATTCATCCTGAAATTGCAGTCAATGCCACTCATTTGCACTCTAAAACTGACTAGGACTCAATATTTTGGTACATGCATGTCCAGGGACAAACATTATTGGAAAATTCATACTGACTAAAGTATCAGCCTGTTTCTTGTCCAGTTTGTTTCATAGTCTACCCCATCCATAGTATGAGCAATATTAATCCTGAAATTACAGTCAATGCTACACATTTACACTCAAAACTGACTAGGACTCAGTATTTTGGTACATGCATGTCCAGGGACAAACATTATTCGAAAATTCATACTGACTAAAGTATCAGCCTGCTTCATGGCCAGTTTGTTTCAGCACAGTGTACCCCATCCATAGTATGAACACTATTCATCCTGAAATTGCAGTCAATGCAACACATTTCCACTCTAAAACTAAGTACTAGGACTCAGTATTTTGGTACATGCATGTCCAGGGACAAACATTATTAGAAAATTCATAATGACTAAAATATAAGGCTGTGACTTCTCAATATGGTTTCATAGTCTCCCCAATCCATAGTATGGGCAATATTCATCCAAACATTTCAGAAAATAACACAATTTGACACTCAAAAAGTAAATGAGAAACACTAATTTGGTTACTTGTTCATACAAAAATCAAAAAACTAATAACCAAAATTTACGGAGACTCCCCTTGGTACACCAGATCTCAACGGAGGAATCGATCCACTGGACACGTTCACCACTATATCAACAACAAATTATACGTGATCGGGAAAAGTTACACTACATAAAGCTAGTCAGTTTTTGAACCACATAATTGGTGTGCACCGTCCCAATATCTACAATAATAAAAAATTTATACAAAAGTAATACGTAGGACACACTTCGGACATATGTCTACGGGGGAATCGATCCAATGGACACGTTCACCTCTACCGGTATATCAAGAACCAATCTTATCCAAAGGGGAAAAGTTACACTACTTAAGGCTAGTCTGTTTATGAGTCAGACAATTTATGTGCGTCGTACCAATACCATATTAAAAAAATAGTACCAAGGAAGTACGAAGAATACATCTTGTACACATCTCTATGGAGGTATCGATCCACCGGACACGTTCATCTCAACGATATATCAAGAACCAATCGCATGCAGATGAGGAAAGTTACATTACTTAAAGAAGCTTGTCTGTTTTTGAATCAGACTATTTGCGTGCACCGTCGTAGTGTTGGTACGGGTACGTAAAAATAGTAAGAATTATGCGTGAACGGGAAAAAGCAGCCACAACCAAAAACTGCAAGTTACAACGCCTGGAGAAAACAACAAATACCAACTTTATGATGCGGCGTGGGAGTACGAACGTTAGGTGTACTGTGGTACAAATAGGTGCATGACTGCATTACAAATGGGAAATAACAGGAAAATGAAAAGCAAAACACCGAAACCGACACACAGAACAACAGTTGTGCCAACCCGGGGTACTGTCTTCTCCAAGGATTACAACAAACAGATGCACGAGCTAAACCACGATGATGTAAACAACGACGGAAACCCGTTTCTATATCATTTCGAAACAGGATTTGATGCCTTGTGTGCCAAAAACGGACACTTGGTTAACACAATCCTTAGTGGATGCCAGAAGATAGAAGAAGTGCGACAAAGACTCAACAGCAAAAAAGGACATTTCGAGGAGGACGAAGCTTTGAACATTTGGGAACAATGCTTCAAGTACATAACCGAGGAAGTATTTCCCGACTACAAAGAAGGGAACACTGACGGGATGGACCATGTATGGGCAATGGGAGTCATTCTTGCATACATTACATGTGGTTATCCCGCATTGAAAACATCGGAAGACATTAAGTGCTACGACAACGTGGGTATTGGACCGGAAGTAAAATCAATAGAACGAGAGAGAATGATACAAGACGGTCGTACTTTCCCGGCAAAAAAATGGAGTAATCTGACACCGGAGGCAAGAGAACACATAAAAGAATGTATACATTACCACCCTGGGAACCGTCCTTGTATGACGTACATTTGGTTCAACAACTGGCGCAAAATGACGAATGAGGCAATCATCGAAACTGACAGATTGGAATGGTATTGCAGATCAAAAGACGATAACGAGTGGTACTCAACACAAGAAATATTGCCGCCAATTAAAGAAGAGAACATAAATAACAAAAACACGGAAAAAAAATGTACCAAACATAAGTGGGATTCGTTCATGAACAAAGCAAGAAAACAGTCAAAAAAGAAAAAACGGAAGGTAAAAGAAGTGACAAACAGGGGGGGAAAGAGCGAACAAGACGAAAACGAGTGGAAAATTGAGAAATGGCTAAGTCTTTACGAAAAACGTTGGAATTCGCCGGAAGATTTAGAGGAATATAACAACTATCCCGTTCCTTGTGGAGCATGGGGACGCGTGAAACACTAACTCTGCAACTCTGTAAGGATTCCATTCCAACAAAAAAACCAGGACAATATCAAAGGTATCACCGGTACAAATTAAGTGCAAAAATTAGAACGGAAATTATGTAAAATATCACCTTAAAAAGTCGATACATTAAAAAAAAAATACTCATCAGAAAGCAACAAAACAACAACAACAAAATTCCCTCCGTTGAACCTACAAATTGTGATCCAATCCATAATTGATTCAGGGGGGAGTGTCAACCACCCAAAATATAGAATTTACTGCAACGCCGTTGCAGAAAATTGAAAAACAATAAGTAAATAAATAAATACAGAATGATACGGTACCGTAGGGTAAGTACGGTAGGGTAGGGAAGATAAAAAAGTTCGGGTCCGCGCCAAAATTTTGAGGACTCCACATTCCAGAATATCACGGCACGCTCGAAAATAAGATAGGCAGGCGACAGTACAACAACAACACTCACAGATAGTACAATTAGTTGAAATGCAACAATTCCTTGGAGACAGTATATCAAGAGATTACAGTGTGTACAGTAGGAATGAAAAAAACATGCCAAACGATTCCTACAAACAACATTATTATCATAAAAATAGCGCGCCAAATCAATCAAAGGAAAAAACGGTAAGTTGAGGTGCACGAGTTAACAAAAAAATAATGGTAGAACTGAGTACTAGTTGCAGTCCGGTGACAGGTAGAACCATTGTTACCAATAACACAAACAGCCCAAACAGCAGTGTATCGGGAAGTGACCGAACAAACACAAACGATAGCCAAACATATAGAACAACCAACAGTAGCAACAGAAATATTCTACAGACAACAAAAGAATCCGATAACGATAACTTGGAAAACAACATTGTCAAACACGTCAAAGAAAAAGCATTCAGGAAATTTAAATTCCCGCCAGAGATTACATTCGTGAAGGCGACGATATTCAAAATTGTAAAACAAGCAAATAACAATGAAATACCAAATACGATCGATATAAAAGACCAAAAGTGGAGTGGAATTTATTGCCGTGCAGTGACTGCGTGTAGGCACAATGCTCAAACTCTTGCCAGGAAAAACTACAAAGGTACGCAACCAACAAGAAAATGTTTGCCGGCATGCAATCGTTCATAAGCCATTCTAACATTTTGGTCGTATGAACACTGACACGTAGACGATAAAAGAAACAACCTGATACCAGATAGTTTCCCAGGAACGGTTCTAATCACAGACACACAAGACGTTAACTCAGAAAATAGGTACCAATTGCACGAAGACTATCGGCGGAAAAATTCACCAGAATTCAAATACTTCATGAAAAGAATTCTGGGAGCGGTGTCACCAAAACAGACAGACTTCAAAAGAAAATCAGTCAGAATGACAATCAGTAACATTTTCACCCCAAGCGATGAAGCTTTTGCATTGCTTTTCCTTTACAACGACTACGACTCGTGGATAAACACAACAAAGGGCACGAGGTTGAGAAAAAAATTCACTGACGGTAAGTCTGGAAATAAGGAGGGGTGGAGTAACGAGGGACAAGATCTTTACGAATACCTAGTAAGTGAATTAGAAGAACGAAGGAAGGAACAACAATCAAAAGAATTAGAGACGGAAATACTTAAAATGTACCAAAAGCAAAATGGCAATCGTAAACAAGAAGATAAGGAGGAGAACAAAGAGGGAAAAACACGGAAGCGAAAACGTACCTTGGTTGAGATTCTAGGCGAAGATGATGAGGACTACAAATTTTTCATGGAATATAATAAAAACGAACAAGAGTAATTGATGATATCAACAGCAATAGTAGAACGGCTAGTTCATTATTATTTTATGGTTTGCACAATATTGTTCCGGGTCTTCTGTTCGAATATAATACAATAAACAAGATAATTTCAAAAGGCTGATAAAATACTTTCGTATTTGTTACAAAATATGTTTGTTGTATTTCCGTATTTGATAAGCGTAGCGTGAATATTGTAAAATGTCGGAGAGTATTGCAAATGCGGATAAAATACTTTCTTATGAGTACAAAAATATGGTTGTTGGATTTTGATATTCGATAAATGTAGTGTGAGTATTGTGAAAGCAACGTAATAGAATACATTGCTGGTTATCAAGAAGCTTGTATATTTGGTAAGAAATTTGTATCAACGCTACAACAATATCAGTGTACATAGAGGATATTATTACAAAATATGAGGAGTTTCGTGTGGAAAAAACAAAAATTGAATGGCGAATAAATATTATCGGGGTAAGCATGAAACAAAATTGTAGAATAAAAAGATTCTTAAGCAAGCATGAAAAGGGGCTGGAAAAAACGGTGGCGAAAATAGACCTACTTGAAATTGTTGCGTGCAAAAATAGGTAGAGAATTATTTATTGTGCGCGCAACAAAATGTTTCGGAATATTTTAAAACATCGCACGAATATTACGAAAGCATGAGCATCGTTTATGTGACGTACTATGGATGGGGTAGACTATGAAACAAACTGGACAAGAAACAGGCTGATACTTTAGTCAGTATGAATTTTAGAATAATTGTAGTCATTACCCAATAAGTTAGTTTGTGCCCTGGAATTGCACAAAAAATACCCGAGGAAAGCTACTGTCGTAGAATGCTACGCAAACTCAATACCAGAAATTCTCTAGGACAAAAAGCATTTAGAAAGCTACTGTAGTAGAATGCTACGCAAATTCAATACCAGTAATTATCTTGTACTAAAATTGTGTAGAAATCTACTCTTGTAGAAACCTACACGAATTGAATACCAGGAATTATCTAGTATGAAAAGTGTGTATAAAGCTACTGGAGTAGAAACCTACGTAAATTCAATACCAGTAATTATCTTGTACGAAAATCGTGTAGAAATCTACGCTCGTAGAATCCTACACAAATTCAATACCAGAAATTTCCTAGTACAAAAAGCGTGTAGAAATCTACTTAAGTACGTACGAAGAGAAAAAAATTCGAAGTACGTATGAAGAAAGAAAAAAATTCCAAGTATGTAGGAAGAAAGAAAAAAATTCGAAGCGGAAGAAAGAAAAAAATTGTACGTACCAAGAAAGAAAAAAATTCGAAGTACGTACGAAGAAAGAAAAAAATTCGTAGGTACCAAGAAAGAAAAAAATTCGAAGTACGTACGGTACGAAGAAAGAAAACAATTTGTACGTACCAAGAAAGAAAAAAATTCGAAGTACGAAGAAAGAAAAAAATTCATAGGTACCAAGAAAGAAAAAAATTCGAAGTACGTACCGTACGGTACGAGATTTTTTTTTCTTAGCGAACGTTGTAGAGATTTTTGACATCTTGATGGCAGGGTGTCAAGGTGTCACGAAAGAAACACAGCGAAAAGTAAAAAAAACTCACACACACACACACACAGTGTGATTAATTTTACAGTGTGATTTTCTTTTCCCTTCATAATCTTCTTACCCCGACTTATCAAAAGCAGAGTTGCTTTACCGTACTTGTACGATTGGCACTCCGTCCGAGAACGTGGAATCCCTCCGAAGTGCTAGTAATAGCATTAGGCCGGCTGATTCAGGCTTGAGATATTTTAGTGCGAAGTAACTGCCTTGTACTGCAAGACAATAGAGTGCATCGGACGAGTGATTAGTTGCTGGAAAGATATTCTTGTTCGGATTCGCGACCCAAACATAGACGTCTTGAAAGCACAAAATCTGCATCCCTTGCATATCTATATCATCAGGAACAAGATCCAGTTTTTCGTTACATAGGAGTAAGATTTCTTCAAATCAACGGCACGATTGTCTGAACAACGTATTGGCAACAACGTAATGGCAACAACATATCGGAATCGGCACCAACAATTCAAATCAAAGGCAACGCCGAGTGGAAGGCAACAACGTGAGATAGATAGACATTGGTGCTCGCCTGTTGCATTGCTGATGATGCTATATTTCCTCACTTCTATTTTTTTTTCTTATTTTCATAGGGAGGGATCGTAACAACGGATTGAGGAGGTGTGGCAAATCTTTCGTAGTGTCGCTAGAGGTGCGTCGCCGTCTTCCTTGGAGGCTGCAACATCCGACCGGAACACAAATCGGAACAATACTAGAGGTGTGGCGAATCTTTCCTTGAGGTGGAACAACGGATTGGAACAACAAATTGTCAGCATCGAATCGATTGAACGCCAACAGTGTAGGTTAGTGGCATGTAGATTATATTATTCTGTTGTTATTATTTACTCTACTAGTACTACATCAATAGATACTCACCCATTTTGTTCAATTATTATATAGTGTTATAGATCTGCAACAGCAACAACGATCAAAACGAAGCCACAGGATGAATCAACGGCAACAAATCAACAACAGCAATCCACCCGCAGAGCCGCTCAAAACACCGTCTGCTGCTCGCTTCCTGCTTCTCCGCTCCAAATGCCGATGCTTGCTGCTGGCTTCCTCCTGCTCCTCCAAAACGCCACTCCGCTAGTCGTTGTTATTGTTGCTCGCGCTAGTCGCTGTTGCTGTTGCTCTCGCTATTCGCTGTTATTGTTGCTCTCGCTAGACCCTATCGCCACTGGTCGCTGCTGGCTTCCTGCTACTTCAGCTCACTGCTGGCTTCCTGCTGGCTTCCTGCTGGTCCATAACGCCGCTGGAAACACCGCTGCTTGCTGCTGGCTTCCTGCTGATATTTTGAAACGCAATTGCACCATTTTGAAGAAAACTGGAATTGAATGACTGTACCTTTGAAAATACGGAAAAAGGCCATTCCGTGCAACGCCGTTGCAGAAAATGGAAAAACGCAAAATACACATAAAAAGGGGGGTACATCAAAAACCATAAATACACAACTTTACAAAGAACAATTTACAAGTACTCCTCCAAAACAAAAACAAAAAATTGTGCAACGGCATTGTAGAATAGTGGAATAATGAATAATACGTAAATCAATTTAAGTACAAATATCACTGATAATAAACTTGTTCGTTCAAGTCGTGTGCTGTCTTCACCATCTCGTACTATTGATTCTAAATTCTTCTTTTCCAATGCAGCCATTGTCTCACGGAAATTAAACAACCATAGCTCACAATTTCCCAGCACAAAATATTGGTCAGGACTACCATGGTTTCTAAAAACGGCAGCTTCGGACTCAATGGCGTTGCAGTCAAACAAATACAATTTGTTTCGCAACTCACCTTGCTTTACCAACGCATGATGGTGTTTTTTTCCTTTATCCCTCTTGCTCGGTATGGGGTCTGCAGAAACAAAGCAACAAGCAACGGCATAATAACCATCGTGCACTAATTCGAAACCACTAATGGAGCTACCCACGGGGAAAGGACCTTCGAGGTAAAGCAGGCACAGAATCTGACATGGATAAACTTGCAGTCCACGCCCATCAAGGAGGTCGAGTTGAAAATTAGCCCAGTCATACCATACATTGGACAATTGTCCAGAATCAGACTTAAACGATGGATGGGCACGAAATAGTAATTTCATCTCACGATATTTGTCATACCTCTTGTGCTCTGTGGTTCCAAAAACCTTGCTGGTGCCCACAGCTGGAAGGACCACGTCGCAACAAAATTTGAGAACATCCGATGGAAACCAGGGTACACTTGCGTTCTTTTTTTCATCCCACTTCATGTAAGGGAGACCATTCATCACACCAATCCAAAATGAAGACCCAGCTGACCAACCACCCTCCTTAGGATGATTTGGTCCAGTTATGGGTCTATGTTCGAACAAATCAAATTCACGGTCAAGTCGATCAATAGTTCGATACTCCATCACTCGGTTGCAAGTTTGCTTGATTAGTGTGGACTTGTTTTGTTGAGTTCTCTTAGCAGGAGCCTTCACTTCAGTTTTATGATTGCTCTCACTCGCAGCAGAGTCCCATCCAGTTAGAGGACCAAATAATCTCATGTACTGTGATAAATGAAAATACATGTGATTCTTCACCAGATTGTTACCCTCTCCCTTACTTCGTTGCAGATTGTTATTTATACAGTTGATGAAAAGAACAACCATTTTGTCAACATTCAAAACACCTTTCTTGTCTTTTTTGAAAACCTCTTCAAACGTTCCAGCGTATTTTAGGAACTCTTCCATACCCAACAACAACTCAATGGCGTAAATACGTCGGTCAATCTCCTCTTCACACTTTCTGCTCTTGTTCTCAAGATTGGATGGCGTCTTTCGAGACAACAACAATTGACAACCTCCAACAGACAGAAGTGACAGCATCTGAATATAAAGCATTCCAATGTACTGGTTACCCTCCTTCTTCGCTGTATGTATTGATTCTGAAAAATTGGTTCGTGGGAAGTCACGATCGGATTGCCTCTGAACAGCACCACCGTAGTAACTGGCTAACCTTTCCATCTCACCAAGAAGCCGCTGGTTATTGCCTAAAAAGTCCTCACGGAACGTCTCTGCTGCACGCTTTGCACAACCAAGTTGGTGCATATGGAGTCTCTCTCCGGGCGACGCTAGATGAATATTATGTGGGTTTTCTCCAAAATCAAGATCATAAAAAGCGTTGCCGTTATGTACACTGTGGTGAGAGATGTTTTTGAAATACTGTTCAACATTCACTCCTTCGTCAACCGTTGGAGCAGTAAAATCAGATATATTCCAGAGCCGAATGGATTTGTACTCATCCCCATTTTGGTGCTTAGACACTTGCATGTTACCACTTTTAAGTGAAACGGGAACCTTCAAAACATTCACACGAGCATTAATACCAAGTGCTCTGGGACAATTGCAATGCCTACAGATCATCTTTGAGTTCGATGTTTGATAATGTCCACAAAGTTGGTCGTGCTGGGGAGTATCACCTATGAAATAAGCAACCGCAAATTTCATTCGAACCAACCATTTCTTCTTGTTCCACGGCAAATTAGACCATTCAATACCATCCGTTTGGTTGCAGGCATCTTTCAAAGAAGAAAGAGCCAAACGAAGGCCAGAGTGAAGATTATTCACATTGTCAATTGATTCGGCACCTTTATCACGTGAACCCGTTGGATGAAAATATATAGCCTCCCAGGCATCTGGCCGGGAGTTTCGAGTTAGGGTGTTGAATATGCCAAGAGTCATGTTCAGTGGGGTAAGAGTGGTTTGACCACTATTATCAATTGCAATTCCATCCATGTAGAGAATGATAGGAACCAGAATTTCATTGGATTTGGATTTGCATCTCTTCTCCCAAGTGTTGATCCACCATTCACCGTGATGGAGTTCATCAATATCAATATTGCCTTGAAGTTCTGGATAATGGACTGGTAAGGTTGGGTCTTCAGCATGCGGGAATGACAGATTGGCTTCCTTCACCAAAGTCACATTCGTTAATAGGGAATGAAGTGCTTTTTGGAACGACCGGACATAGATTTGTTTGCGACTGGAAACGTCAGCACTCTGTGATTTCTTAGAACACCAGTCAATAAGATGAGGTTCAAACCCATTGCCTTTTATTTCAGGCACAGTTGCAGAAATCTCCTTCATGACACTTGCCCTGGTCTTTATGAGATTGCCTTTAGTCCATGAAAATAAATTAAGCTGCTCCGATTCTATAGCCCATTCATACAATTCCTTCTCTGCAACTAATGGTATGCTATGATTCCGCATGATTTTCATTAACTTGATCTTGACCTTCAGTTCGTCAGATATGTTTCTTCCTACATTGGGTGTTGTAATTGTCGTGTTTGAATCACAATGGGAATCGTCAACATCAATGTTGTTCTTGTCTTCTTCGTCATCATTGACACTCAAAGAGTGGGGGGCCTCTATGCTCTCACTTCCTTCTTCCTCATCGTCATCGTTAGGAAAGAAAAAATTGTCATCGGAAACAGAATCATCGTCATCCTCTATGCTTGTTAATTCCTGACCAATCAAGGCACGCCCAATCGGTTCGACAGAAGGGTCGTACAGAACTTGATTGTCAAGCACCTCTGGCAATGCGCCGTCACTACTCTGTGGACCATTACGGGTGTTCGTTAGACCTAATTGTTGAGTAGCATCCTCGAGCTTCTTCGATTTTCTAATGAATATGCAAGATGCAAAATCTACTAGCCCCGAAGATTGCTTGAAATAAGAATAGCATGATGCGTCATTCAAAATATGGTCCCGAAGACCGGGAGAAACAGCTACTCCCGTTTTCTTTCTTAGTCGCGCTGTAAACAAGGGGGGTTTCTGCTTCTTGGTAACCTTCTTCTTTCCCCTACCTATAGTGATCAGAGGAGAGTCCCGGTAGCAACGTACACAATAAACCTGATATTTAGGTGTCGTCACCATCGTTAGTACCATAGCCAGTAATAACAATAGAAATGAGGAAACGATTGAGATTGAAAAATTGCGACCATGCACTGTTTGTTTCAGGCATAAAATTCAGTAACATGCCACTACTTCGGAAACAGATGCCAGTGGGGTAGGAAAATGCAATGTGCATAAAAAATATTATGAGTTCGACATTAATTTCAATAAATAGGGTGAAATTACAAAGGGGGACCAGTGGAGTTCGACCCAAATATGCGCGTGATTCCAAAAGAACCCCGAATCTCGTTTGTGTGACGTACTATGTTACCTTCAATTAGAGGGATATGACAGCCCGTGCACAGCATGCAGGAAAAGTGCGCATATGTGTGCGTTCTGGTGCAGAATGATTAACGAATCAAAAATATTCGATTGTACCTACCGGTACGAGTTTAAGTGTTAATCGGAGCAGTCAATTTGAGACAGCTTTTTTTTGTTCCCCCTCCTTAGAAGCATCGATTTTGGTCTTGTTAGTCTTATCGATCTTTCTCTCCAGCTGGAACTTCTCTACCAAAGTAATCACCGCGCCAGAATTGGCAAGAGCAAGAGCTCTCCATAGATACCCAATTTGCAGGGGTTGCGCGCGCCGGAACCCCTTCCGACTTTATGATTCTTCCGGTCAAGAAAATCACAAAAAGTTGAAAAAAAACTCCATTTACACAACCTCATCATACCAAGCTGTCTCAACCCAACCATTCCTTAACCATACCACCTCGGCCGCTCGCTACTCAGGGTTACCTTCCTTATACCAAGATCAACAAGACCTGCAAGTTTCGGATCGATTGGACGCGTCCTACAGGAGAAAAGAGCTTTAACAACAGCAACACCGAGTCGACGAGGCAGGGCAAAAAACTGTGAAAACTCCCAAAGTCCTCCCATAGCAGCAACAAGGATTCCTCTGCTCGCGCCGACAACAAGCAAGCCCCACTACAGGGTAAATCGATACTTATCAAGGAGAAGCAGACCCCCAAGTTGCGACTCGATCCTCCCAGTCGATTTTAAAAAAACAGCCACAGCCACAGTGACATCCCCAAGGGGCCAAAAACAACGTCGAAAATCCCCCCATAGCAGCAACAAGGATTCCTCTGCTCGCGCCGACAACAAGCAAGCCCCACTACAGGGTAAATCGATACTTATCAAGGAGAAGCAGACCCCCAAGTTGCTACTCGATCCTCCCAGTCGATTTTAAAAAAACAGCCACAGCCACACTGACACCCCCAAGGGCCCAAAAAACAACGTCGAAAATCCCCCCATAGCAGCAACAAGGATCCCCCTGCTCGCGGCATCAACCAGCAAGCGCCAGTACAGGATAAATCGATACTTATCAAGTAGAAGATGCCCCCCAAGTTGCAGATCGATCCTCCCGGTCGTTTCGAAAAAAACAACTCCAGCAACAACAACACCCCCCAGGGCCAAAAAACTCCCCCTACAGCAGCAACAACAACACACACAGTTGGCGCTGTGGCAAACGGCGCTGCCCTTCCCCCTTGCAAGTTAACAAATAACGCGGCTGTTATTCTAAACCATTCCCACACTGGTACTATCACTACAGCAACTGCTATGTTAATTGCGGGATTTACAAAGGAAGAGAGCAAGAATCGCTCCCTACAGAAGAGAGTATTGCGGAAGAAGGCAAAACTCCTGGAAGAACAACAAAACAAGAAGGCTGCCCCCATTCCCCCCCCACCGCCGCCGCCGCCGCCACCACCCCCTGCTGTTGTTGTTGGTGGATCAAATGGTACCAGCGTTTTGACTGTAACCAATCCAAGTGGACTGTTGGATCCCCCTACCCAAAAAAAAAGACGAATGACAACAACAACAAAAGAGCCCATACGGCCTCAAGCAACAGCAATGGAAGCACATCCTCGACGACGACGCCGCCAGCGCCGGCAACAGGAGCAGCGCCAGCAGGAAGCACAGCAGGAAGCACAGCAGGAAGCACAACAGTGTCTACAGCAGCGTTTTTGGAAAAGGAAAACTCCCCCCCCCCACCTTGCAAAAGGAAGAAACTAACTCCAACTCCATTGTCTTTGAAAAAAACAAGAAGGACTCCCCACCAAGCCCTATGTTCTAAAGCAAATGAGCAAGCTATCAGGATTCGATTTAATCATGCCTGGAGGGTAGCAGAGGAAAAGTTGGAGCAGCAGCAGTTGGTGGAGCTCCCCAAGGGAGTAGAACGGGTGCCATCAACAGTTATCTGTGACAAGGTAAATACGACGTATGGTACAAACATCAACCCAGTCACATTGCGGAATCGTCTTCGTCAAGGACTCAAGGGTCCACCACGGAGGGGCCGGCAGCCAGTACTTCCAGACGCGGTGGAGGATGCTCTTGGCGAAGCAATTGAAACTTATGTTACATTGACGGCGGCTCGGATGAAGGACAAACCAAATCGTCAGATGGTCATTCACAAGCTGACGGCATGCATCACTACCGGTTTTATTCCAGCACCGCTTACCGACTCTGTTTCTTTATTCAAGCGCTTGGAACCTAAGTTTGCAAATGCGGTGGAAGTGTCAAACCAGAATTCGCAGATGGAGGAACGCCGGGCAACGTATGCAACGCGTAAAAATATTAACCAATGGTTTACAACTCTAAAAACTTTTTTTCTCGAAATGGGCTTTGCACGGTTGCCAACGGCAGAGGAGACGGCTGCAGGACACAAAGGAGAGCTCTATTTCCCACCTGAACAACTTTGAAGGATACTCAACGTGGATGAAACGGGCCTGTCACTCGATACGACCACGAGTAAGTCCGGCGGTCGACCCGTGACACACTATGGACCAAGCAGCAAACATCTACCTGTTGGTGCAAACCAGGCTAACAAGAGTAGTCACCGCATAACTCTTATCTGTGGGAGTTGCGCTTCGGGCGATCCCATCCCCCCGCATTTTCAGTTGAAAAGTATGGCTAAAGATGATGGAAACAAGAGGATTCAGGATTCGTTTTTGGAAGAGCTCGAGCACAATACGGTAACCGGAACATGGGGGTTCAACGAACCAACCGAACGGTGGAGTACTGTGAACTGTAACGCCAGTGCTGGAATGGATGGTACGGAGTTTACAAAGGTAGTGAAGGATGCATATATGCCGTTGTATCCAGACCTTGCCCCCATTCCTGGAAAGCGAGTAGTGATGCTGGTAGATTCGGGTCCGGGACGCGAAGATGATGACCTACAGATTGTTACAGCAGCAGAAGGACTATACATACTCACCGGAGTTCCAAATACGACTCATATTTGGCAACCAACAGATATGAACTACGGACCATTCAAAACTTTTTTTCGCAAGAACAAGACAAAATTGAACAACTCGCGGCTTGCAAGAAAACTCACAATGTGATCAGACGATATTCCGAGGCTCGTATTTGGAGGACAGGAGACACCAACTTGCACGTTGACAAGCGCATACTACAAGGCTTTTTCTGTGGAAAAATCGAAGGCTATCTGGCGCCACATCGGCATCGTCCCTTTTACACGCAAATGTCTAGAGAATCGCAATGTAGCTCGTGAGGTGACGACCTTACTGGATGGTTCTGTAGACCATACAGCGGATCCAATGACGGCAAAGTTGCTTGACCTCGAACTTCGCAACAGCAGCGCAGTAAACTATCTAACTGAGTATGGTTTGAAAGGTGAAAACATTTGCTGCAAAAGCACCGCAAAACAACGGGAAAGACAAGATTGCGTCTACAAAACCGGGTTCGAAGGAACGAATATTGAAAATTGCAACGGCAAAGACAGCAGGACAGAAATTTCGAATCACGGGCGGGTTCGTGACTAACTCATACGACGTTTGGAAAGCGAAGGTATTGAAGGAACGCTTGAACAAAATCACCATACTGAAGACTATAAAGGCGCGCGCCGCTGCTTTTGCAACAAAGAAGGGAGCAGCTGAGGCCTTAGTTGCAAAGTGTGGGGGCGAATTCGCTAGGCTAGGATTGCAATCATTGAAGGTAGTGTATGAATGGAAGATTGGAAAGAAGGTTGCTGCTGGAATGAAAAAAGAACATGTTGTTGCTGCTCTAGTTAAAGCCAAGGATGATCTGCCGGTCGGCGAGGTCGAGTGGAGTGAGGAGCGCGATGGCGCTGAATTGGAGCGGCTGGAGAAAGATGAGATCAAAATGAAAGAAACAGAATTGGGGAAGGCTATGGCAGAGAAATTAGAGAAGTGTGTTCAAACAATTAAGGAGGTGACTCCAGAGATGCTGGAGATAGCAGCCCTGGATGATGGGAAGATTGAATACATTAAAAGGATGCAAGCAACAAGGGGCGTGGAAGTGACGCGCGATTTGGAGCTTAGAGCAGTGTAATGGGCGTCAACAACGTCGTCGTCGTCGTCGTCGTTTTTTGCCCTTTCTTCTTGTTGTTCTTTCGCCCCTTCTTCGACGACGACGGCGCAATGGTTGAATCGCGCCCCCCCCCCCCCCCCAGTGTGGTGCAATTGAATTACTTTGTTAATTAGTATATGTTGTTTGTTTGTTATTCAGTTGCAATTAGATGGATTAGGAAGGAAAGAAGTGAGAGGAGTTTCAAGATTTTTGCAATAGAGGTGCGTCTCGGAAATTTCGAACAAATCGGTCCGAAATTGGTTCGAAATGAGTCATGAGACAAATTTAAATCATGAGTGTTAATTTAGGGTTTTGCTTACAGTACAAATTCTACAGAGGCCTACTCTGTCTCTTCGTCATTCGCACCTAAACTCGTACGGTACGGTAGGTTTCTTTTTCTTTGAGGAGATTTCTTTTTAGTTTAGGTTTGTTTTTACGTGAAAATGGATTCCAGTTGCGTTGGGAATTTAAGAAAAGCAAAAATGAATCACCTGTAAGATTAAAGATTTAAGAACATTAGCCAATCACAATCCTCCCTCGTTTTCGTTTTCCTTTTCGTTTTCAATAGCGTGTGCCTTAACCCAATCAAAAAAATTACTGTAAACAATCATAATGGGTCATTCCCAAAAACCCACAAACCCAAATTCTGGGTCAAAATTTGGGTTTCTGGTTACAAAAGTTCCCAGATAGTGGAAGCCCCCCCCCTGCCTTGATTTCCATTTTCTGGGTTTTTGGGCCGGAATCTATGATTAAGTTTTTTTAGTCATGTGCCAGCAATTTCAGGATACATGGTGGCGCCAAAAATTGATATGAACAACCTCTGCCGCACAAACAATACGGAGAAGTGAAGTGCAAGAACAACAAGAACACTCATGCATTAGAACAACCTCGAGCTTGCTCCAACAGCATTGCAAGGGGGAGGAGTAGAAGCAAGAACTTCTTCTCCTTTGAAAGGACAAGGAACAACACTTACTACTATACTATGGACAAAGCTACCCCTATGAAAAGAGATCATTGTTGATCTGAGGTCCTGTCAGTTTCGGAAATATTTTTTGTCATGGCACCGGTACTATCAAAACCACCACCGGCCCCCACAAATGAGGGATGCAAGAATGGCGCTAGTAAGTACACCAAGGCTGTAGTCATGAACATGCTCAACTGTATGAGAACAGTTCTTCCTATTGGGCCTGACCAACAATGGGAACATGTTGCTCAACTCCATGCTGAAAACTACGTCCGAGAACTGTTTCTCAACCCCCCATGGGGTATTATGCGGTGCTTTCAAGACTCCCTACCTTATTTTCAAAACTCTCTGCCTTCTGAGCCCGTATGTTTGTGAAAAACCTTGCGTGTTGCGCGCTTCCCCTTTCCAGACAATATCTCGTCGATCTCTATCTGGATCATCACCTAAAACTCACTCTCAACTTTGTGGAATAAAAATAATCAATTAAATAACAATTTCAGGGTTAGGGATATCATAAAGTTGCCGTGATGAACAATATTTTGTGTCAAACTTATGCACAAATGATTTTCTCTCATCTTCGTAACATGCTGTTAACTGTACTTAGTAGCACACTGTGTACATTCTAAAAATACCACAATAAATACACCATACAAAAACCATGTACCGGTACAAGTCTACGGGTAATGAACATGTGTGTGCTCTGTACACTGAAATCTCTTCAAAAAAAGAACAAGTGAAAAATACCTGCAAACACAGCAGAAAACCCCTCAAAAACATGATATACTTTTTATAGGAATTCCGATAATCAAAATCTCCAATGTCATTAATTTCCATTTTCATGACCCTGCAACAACCTTTTTGCTTGACCTTTGATAGAATAGACCATGGAGGTTCACTACGGTACAAATAGTACAGAATGACACCAGCTCAAATACCTACACGTTACTCTACTTTGTTTTTGATTGGGAAGTGAATAAGACAAATCTGAATGACGTACAAAAAAATGATGTACAAAAAAAGAGCTTACAACAATGACGCGCCCTACTCTGACCCATCTCTTTCCCCTTGGATAGAGGAGAGAATGGAGGCAGACATGTACCAACCCTACCAGTGTTGAATGTCAGTATGTTACTCTACTGATTTGTTGACCAGGAATGACAATCAAACGGCTATCTGATGGCGAATCACAAACATGGCAACCCATCTCTTTCCCCTTGGACAGAGGAGAAAATGGAGGCAGACATGTACAAACCCTACCAGGTTTGAACGCCAGCATGTTACTCTACTGATTTGCTGACCGGGAATGGCAATGGAATGGCTATCAGACGGCAAATTACAAACACGGGGACCTTTCTGTTTCTCCTTGGATAGAACAGACCATGAAGGTACGCCACTGTACAAATGGTGCAACATGTCACCAGCTCAAATACCTACTACCCTCACTCTGAAAGGGACATGGATTCCATCCAAAGGAAGTACCAGAAGCTTCACTGGAAATCCATTCTTACAGGAGATCCAAATATCTCAGATGACATAGCCTTGGCAAAGGAGATCAAGTATTTGATTGGTCAAAAGGCAGACCTTAGTGACGGAGAGGAAGGGTTTGATTTGGAACAAGGATACACAGTTGATGAGGATACTGGCTGCAACAGCAACAACTACACCCCCATTTGGGAACGCAACAACAACAATGGCACAATTCCTCCCCTTGGTCAGCCTTCCCAACTCACCTCTTCCTCCTCAGTCGAACCCTCCACCCTCATCGGTGAATCACTAATTGCAGAAGATCCTCTTTTTCTTTCCTCTGCCAAGTCAAAGAAGGCAAAGAAGAAGAGATCTTACAAGAGGAAGGCCACCTCAGATGATGTCCTTGCAGCCTTCCAATTGAGTTTTGAGCAAGAACAGGAGAGGAATGTTGTGAGAGCCAGGCAAGAACAGCAGGAAACAATGAACTCCATTCAAAAACAACAACAGTGGCAACAATAGCAACGCCAAATGTACCCGTGATGAATCAAAGAATCCCATGGTGAAGTGATGTGTTTAGTGATTAGTATGCTTATGGATTAGCGATGTAAACTTATTAGTGATTAGTATGTTTACAGATTAGCGACAAAATAATAAAAGTGTCTTCCATGTAACAACACCATGTTATTCCTAGCTTTTCTGTAGCATGATTAATTTGGTCAGTTGGATATTTCATATGTCTGTTGGTTGCATGATTGATTTGGTCAGTTGAGCAATCAATATCCCATGTGATTGGTTGGTTGCATAATCCGTTGGATTTTTTCCCATGTGATCGGTTCTTTGGATTTGATTTGCTCTGTCTTAATATGGATTTATTGGAGACAACACGAAGAAAATCTTGGATAACACAAGATAACACGGACTTTAATTTAATTTAATTCCTCCGCAAAAATACATTTCTTTCATTATTTCCATCTGCAAAAAGCAAAAAACAGCATGCAATCAATTCAAGAAGTAATCAATTCAACAATCCTCCACCATGGCGTCCACATCACCGTCCTCTTTCATGATGCTGTTCTCCACCATGGCATAGAACACATTGTTTGCATCCTCCACCAGCTCATGCGCATGGGTGAAGAATCCATGGAATTCTCCTACCTTTCTTTCCATAAAGACCTCCAGGATCTGGTTGATATCAACAGTGCTAGCCTGTAAATTGTACAGAAAGATTACAAGGTTCATGATGATCTTCCGGTCTCCAAATTCCTCCAGGGCAAGCTTGTCTTTCAACCTTGGAAAGGCTCCTTGAATAGTCCTCATTTCCCATTCTGACAGCTGTGGAAGCGCTATTGTCCCTGTTCAATGAAATGCCATTGGTAGTATCTGGGTCCAATTGGAAGCTACGAATGAGAGATTTCTTGCCTGCCAACTTGAATGCCAAGTTGACAACAACCTTTGCGCCGTACTTCTTGTACATGCTCTCCAGCTTCTGATAGACACCATAATCTGACATGGTACTGTCATGCCAGCTCCATTGACAGTACAGGATGCAAATCTGAATCCTCCCGTCAGAGGCAAACACAAAGACACTGTTGATGAATGTGGATGCTTTCCATCCATATAATGCAGATTATGTTTTGACCGGTTCCCAGATTGCTGCAATTCCACTTTGAGTCCATTGGCCGCAACCCAGACACGTTCTTCATGTAGGAGAGGGTATTTGTCTTCAACGGCTTCAATGTAACCCTCCACTTCATCTCTGGTTGGAACAGCGACCATGGCACTTAGATGCTTCTGTAGCACATACAGAAGAATTTTCCAGGAGAACTTTAACCACTTGTACATTACTGTTGAGGTAAATCCAAACACCAAAGAGGCAGCTCTGGCAACAGATCCTCGAGTTCTATACCAAAAGAGCACTAACCCAAGACAGTATGTTGAGTTATGCTCGCCTTTCCTTCCCCTTCCTTTAGGTTTGCCGGAGTGAGTGAGTACCTGCTTCCAGATCTCGTTGGTTTTCTTTGTCTACAGTATACTCATTGAATACTGGTTCAAAGAGCTCAAGAAGCTGCAAGAATACTTTTATGTCAACACCACAACAATTGAGAATACCCTGGTCATTGCTAGAGTGAAGAACATACAGGAAGGAGGCATGTACAAATCATCAGATTGATATCCGTGGTGTTCTTCTGTCTTGCCAGTGTCTCTCCTCAAGTCTCATACTCTAGTCTTCCTCTTGCTCCTCTTCCGCAAGAGCCCACCACAAGAGAAGTTGCTCTCTGTGCTGCTGTACTGCCTGATCCTGCTCGTCCTGTTCCAGCAAATCCCAGCAAAAGATAAGTTGCTCAAGTATCATCAATGTGCCCCCTTTTATGTTGTCTGGAAGAAAGTATGGGCAAAAAGAGAGGGAGGAGAAGGTTTATCAACTCCAGAAAGTTTGAAAGTTCCCGCCAAAATATTAAATTCCTTTCATGTCCGGCATAGCAATATGTAACAATGGTACAATGGTATCTCATTCTTTCAGACGCGCGCGGCCTCTTTACTTGCACGCATCCAGTTTGGTTGCATACGAATCATAATGTTTAACATTATGGACCAAATGGCTCAATTTGGTGAGCTAAGTATCTCATTTTTGACCAAATGGCTCGATCTTGTGAGCCAAGCATCTCATTATTGACCAAATGGCTCAATCTTGCGAGCCAAGTGATCGTCACTCGTACGATCGAAATATTCGATACTTAGAGATCAAAGAAAGAACACATGCCAGATACTAGCATCTGCTACTGTCTTCTGTTAAGTGTTCTGTTTTCAAGAAAAGACAGCAGAGGTTCGGACGCTTGCTCACGAACTTGTTTCCTGCTGTACAAAATACGTGTTGTATTCGCGATACACTGTATTTTACCGTATAAAATACTCGTATCGATACACGGTATTTTACCGTATAAGATATTCGTATCGATATCATGCTGTATTAGCGGCAGCGTGATCTTTAAAGCGGTCGCTTGCTCTCTAGCAAGCAGATGCGCTTATACTTTTAGATTATTTGATTATTCAACCTTAAACCTTGCATCGGACGTTCTTGCGCCCCACTGTAGAACTACAAGCCTAAGATCTAACTGACTGAGCCCACCGGTAGTCAGAATAGATCTGGTTGAACGCCGAGCCTTCAATCGTAGTGGATATCAGAGAAATATTAGATTACAACAGACCGGCACCTCAACTGGCCTGCAGCTACAGATTGTGTTGCCCTTCTTCGCCTTTGGACGAATCAGCTCAACAGCCAGTTTCAAAAGGAAATTAACAGATTAACAGTCGCAAGCTTGTTGAAGCTTGCAGAAGAAGACAACAAAAGACAGTCCGACACAGATCATCGAACGAACGGCTACGGCGGCGATCGATGCTTCTCTGATCCGATTACCTGTCAAGGATACAACGACGATCAACCATTCTCTGATCTAAAAACAAACGCTACAAACGTATGAGCAATCCTCGAGGAGGAAGGACAAGAAGCAAGACCACCGGACGCTTTCTCTCCCTCCGTCCTGGTAGCGCGGCAACCCGATCACCTTTAACACCACCTGCAACCATGCCCACCGGTCAACAGGATGATACACGTCAACAAGGTGAGGAGGACAACGTCTCCATCTCGGACCTCTTCCCTTCATTCGACCAAGAACTAGCCACCTTCCTACATGATTCCTTCGACGTCCCAAAGGAATCCAACAGCACCCTATGTGACGCACTCATTTCTGGCCAATATACCACATGGTCGAATTTCCTATTCATAGAGGAGATCAACGACCTAACATATCAAGATAGAGGAGCAAGAGTATCCCTTACCCGACATGTCCAGATAAAACTACAGCGATTTGTTGATTTTGGACGACTCCTCACTGAACAAGGCTTAGACTGGGAAAATCGAGTCCATTACACCAAGGAGGCCTTCAAGGAATACTGGAGTGGAATGGTTAGGGCTAGACGCGACTCCACGGCCGATAGAGTGGTAACGGAAGACCGCAGATCAGATGATGGCGCAACTAACCGATCAGCAAAGCCAATGGATCAGTTAAGATACAAATCTTGGATCAGAAAATCTCGGGATGAAACCACTTTCCCTATTCTGCAGAATGACGCAAGGTTCGAACATTGGCTTGTAAAATTTAAGGCCAAACTGGAAACAGCAGCAGACATTGATATTGCTACGTTCCTTGATCCCAATTGGCCTGACCCCTCCCTCACAGGATACACTAAGGCACTTCATGACTAGCAATGCGCGTTCTTCTGGACCCTTGTCCTTCATGTGTTCCAGAGTGACCTCTCCTCCTCATGCATGCTAAGCCATACGGGCACAAGGGACGGACGGCAAGCCTTCTTTGATTTTGTATCTCTACACGACAAATCAAAGTCCAAGGTATATGACACCTCTCTTGTCATGCAGAAGCTACTGGATATCGATTTGAGGTCATGGAAGGAATCCAAAGTGAAATTTATCACTCAATGGTTTGCACAGTTAGAGCATCTCAACAAACTTCGGGACCCGCAGCGCCCACTTGACTATGATACTGTCAAAACTCACCTATGCAAAGCATGCAGCAGCAGCTTTCAACTCAGTGAGCAATTCTGTAAGGTTAGCGATCCGCCTGAGTCACATGATATGATCCGGTTCCGACAACATGAAGCTATTGCTATCAGCGACCTTAAGAACACCCTTCTTCTAGAGGCAACCCGGTTGGATTCCCAGGCATCACTCACACAGCCAAGCAGTCGAGCCTCTGTCAAGGCACATACGCATGACCTTTCATCTATGACACATTCCACATATTCCGGCATTACAGACAATATATCCCCCTGTTTGCCCCCTATTGAATTTTATGGTGATTATCAAGATTATGCTGTGTACAAAGCTGGAAGAACACCAGACCCAAGCACCAGGTTACCATCTCCAGTTTGGTCTGTACTCTCCAAGCATGGTATGAAACATTGGCTTGGTTTCACCACAGACGACAAGAAGAAACTGGTCGCAAGCCTACGAACAGAACTCTTAGATACAGCACCTGCTCTAGATCCCAATTCCAGCAAACCCATCACTCGGCGAGCTTATGAACACCATACTGCCGAGCAAGAACTTACATCTACAGAGGAAGCCTCAGCCAGGACTGCATTCCATGAATCCCTCGGAGTTTTCAAGGCATCTTCTCAAGCTGATAACCGACCACTAAAGTCGTCTGTTTCCCCTGCACACCCAGCTTGATTCCTTGCTGATAACCCTGATGTACTTTACCAGAAAGAAGGCAATATCTATGTTCCTGTTGGTCAGTCATCTCTATCTGCCAATTTTCATCATTGGTCTCCACCAGACTGTGAGTCTCCTGCTTTGCCAGCAACCCCACTTGATGTATATCACTCTAGCAAAACCAATGTCTCCACGCCTGGTTACGCTATGGTTGACAGAGGTGCGAATGGTTGTATCATAGGACATGATGCATGTCTCATCTCTAAGGATATTCCTCCTCAATTTGTCAATGTTACTGGAATCAACAACCATCAGATCCAGAACATCCCCATTGCAACATGTGGCGCCTACTCTGTGTCCAACCGAGGACCGGTCATCATCATCTTTCATGAATGTGCCTACACAGGACAACATCCATCCATCTTATCTTCCCCACAGATGGAAGCCTATTTTTCGATTGTTGATGACACATCCATCAAAGCGGGAGGAATGCAGGTCATCACCACCACAGATGGACACGTGTTTCCACTTAGTATCCGACATGGGTTACCATACCTGGCAATGCGCAAGTATACCAGTGAAGAATACGCGCGGCTTCCACATGTGGTCATGACAAGTGACCAACATTGGAACCCATCTGTACTTGATGGCACCTATACCCCTCAAGATGACACCTTCATTCAGAAATATCCACCTCTTGCCTCTATGCTCCCGTATTGAGATTCTGATGAATTTGGTGCACTTCGAGATGTCAACCTTGGCACCTCCTCTACAATTGCATCATTCCTGTCCAACAGTACCACCCCAGTCCTCCAGCCATTGGATGCTTCTGACACCTCCTTTTGGCTCAGCCCTACTGACTATATCCATCAGGAAGTCCTCAGCCGGTGTTCTCTACGATCCCCCTCTCATTGGATCACTGCTGCATCACATGTCCAATCACCCACTGATATGGATTACCTGTCATTGAAGCCCTTCTTTGGATGGATCTCCCTTGATCGTATCAAAGCTACCTTCGACAATTCCACGCAGTATGGCTCCTTATCTATTAGTCCGGATGGTAACATCTTCAAAAGGTTTCAATCACCACAGCCTGCCATGAATGTCCGACCTTTCAATGATGATGTTCTCTCTGATGTCATCTATTCCGATACCCCTGCCATCAATGGTGGCTGCAAAATTGCTCAAGTTTTCTTTGGCCGGAAATCTCATATCATTCATGTTGAAGAAATGAGGACTACTGCCGATTTCCTCCCTTGTCTACAAAATTTTGTTCGTCAATGGGGCAGACCACTCAGACTGCTTTGTGACCATGGATCCTACCAGTCCAGCAAGTCTGTTCTTGACTACCTCAAGATGATGTGGATTGGTCTATGGCAAAGTGAACCTTACCATCAGCACCAAAACCTCTTCGAGCGCCGATACCAGACCTTCAAACGCATTGTTAACAGGATAATGGACCGCACAGGAACCCCGCCTCATCTCTGGCTCTTGTGTATGACCTACGTTGGCCGTCTACTTAATCACCTGTCTGATCCCACTCTTTCTGACAAACAGCCATTCTTCATTGCCACTGGTACCCTCGGTGATATCAGCCCCTACCTCAGTTTCTTTTGGTTTGAGCCTGTCTATTACAAAACCCCTGACACCCAGTTTGGCTCTCAACCCACTGAATGCCTTGGTCATTTTGTTGGCATCGCTGAGCATGTTGGCAATAGTCTATGTTTTACAGTCTGGGATCCAATCACCAATAAGCTCCTTGATTGCTCTGGTGTACGCACTGCTTTAAGTCCTGAGCACCGCAATAAGCGTGCTGGCTTATTCACTGATGATGGCTTCATTGCATGGCACAACGCTAAAGATGCTTCCTCTACTCCTCAATCCTTTGGTGACAGTCCCTCACATCGCTCTCCTCCCACGGCAGATCCAGCTCCCACCTCACCATCGTCTATCCCTCTTCCACAGCCATCTTTGCCTACCTTTCTCTATTCCAAAGTTCCTAATACACGAAGCTATGTACCTTCTCCTCTCCCTAACAACTATGGGGAGATTCTTGATGGTCCTCCAACACTCCACATCTTCAGCAAAACCCCTGCCGGTGTCCCTGTCACTGAAGATGATTTTGGTCCCCCCGAGCTAGCATATTTTGATGTTAGTGACGCCATACCTCCAACCACCAATCCGGCTATCCCGTCTGTAGGCCCATCTGAGGTAGTTGTTACTGATGAAGAAGGCAACGCCCAATTTGACGCTAATGGCAAACCCATCACCATCCCTGCTATCCCTGTTGCTGACTTGCAAGGTTGATCTTTTCTAATGGCCCTTCCTGATGGCACACAGAAACGAATGACAGTTGTAGACGTTGAAAACAGTATTGAGCAAAACAAGGACTTCATCAAGTTCAAGTGCAAGCATACAGATGATGAACTTGAAGATATCATCGCCTACAATGATGTCATGAATTATATCCACAGAGATGCCACTCAAGAAGATGGCAAACTTTGGTCATTTTGCCGCATACTTGGCCATCAAGGTCCACTTGACAGCAAGCATCCTCAATACAAAGGTTCCAAATACAACCTATGGATTGAATGGGAAAACATGGAGCGTACCTATGAACCCCTCTCCAATGTAGCCGCCGACGACCCTGTTACTGTAGCCAAATATGCAAAGGACAACAACATGCTTGATCAACCTGGTTGGAAACATCTCAAACGCATTGTTTCCCTTGCCCGAAGAACCAAGAAGCTAGACAGGCTAATCCACCAAGCTAAACTTCGCTCCTTTCGAACTGCTCCACAGTACCAGTATGGATTCAAAGTACCTCGCACTCATGAAGAAGCCATCCAGTTTGATACCGCAAATGGCAACACCAAATGGCAAGATGCCATAGCTCTGGAGATGTCGCAGCTTCAAGAATATGACACCTTTATTGACAAAGGTATCTACAAGGCTAGCAATATACTCATTGGTTTCCAACAAATCAAGGTCCACATGATTTATGCAGTCAAGCATGATGGTCGACACAAAGCACGGCTAGTTGCAAATGGCAATCTCACTGAAGCTCCTGTCCACAGTGTATATGCAGGAGTTGTTTCCCTTCGGGGCCTGCGCATGTGCCTATTCCTTGCTGAACTGAATAGCTTAGAAGCATGGGGAACTGACATTGGTAATGCATACCTCGAAGCTGTTACCTGTGAGAAAGTATGCATCAAGGCTGGCGCTGAATTTGGACCACTAGAAGGCCACCTCCTATTGATTTACAAGGCCCAATCTGTTAATTTCCTTTTGAAACTGGCTGTTGAGCTGATTCGTCCAAAGGCGAAGAAGGGCAACGCGATCTGTAGCTGCAGACCGGTTGAGGTGCCGGTCTGTTGTAATCTAATATTTCTCTGATAGTAAGAAATTATTAAATTACTCCGTATTAAATTATTCTGTACACAAGTGGAATTCCTTATTCAAAAAATGGTGTCTTGCGCCATAAATGCAGGACACCAAAATTTCATTCCTGAAAACCCATGGCCCAAATCTGGGTTTAGGTTTCTGGGTTTTTGGGAATGACCCAATGAAGGGTTGAATATTGATGGAGTTGATATTGAAAGTTGGGTAGTTTAACTAGTGTTTACGTGTAAAAATAAAAATAGTTTTTTAGGTGCAGGTTTTGCTATTTGTGCCAACCATGGGTACACTTTTTCCGCGCAGTGGCACACCCCTTTCTAAATTACAACCTCTGATGATTTGTCTCCTCATTTTATTTTCTAAAAAGCTGGCTTAAAACAGGAGCAGAGATCTTCTTATCCCAGGAAGCATAGAGCACAATCTTGCTACAAGTATGTCACAATAGAGCGGCGTTGAATGAGGTTGTAGTGATGTTTGCTGGCAGCCAAAGAGTTTGATATTTGTGCAATATGACACAAATAAATTACATTTTCCACCTGAGAATGTCTTTGATCA
The DNA here is from genome assembly GCA_037355745.1 of Pseudo-nitzschia multiseries. NCBI lineage: Eukaryota > Bacillariophyta > Bacillariophyceae > Bacillariales > Bacillariaceae > Pseudo-nitzschia > Pseudo-nitzschia multiseries. The sequence continues at coordinate 12,242,641 of CM074783.1, forward strand.
CTAGTGACTACCGTCAAAATCTAAGGGGCGAATGGGATTATCAGTTATCAATACCTTATGAGTTACAACAATAGCTCTGTGGCACAATCTGCTGAAGAGACATTTTTGGAACCCTTTTGAACTCATGCAATTATCTCTAATCCACCATGAAGTTGACTTCCTTAGCAATTAGTGCATTGGCATACGTTGGATCAGTACTTTCTTTTGGTACTGATAAAAAGAATGATGTTTCAGGAAGGAAGTTCCTCAAAGAGGAGAGTTGGTAAGTGATTTCTGTTCCTTCATCTTGGCATCTTTTGTTGTCGGTGGCGCTGGTGCCGGCCTTTTGTTCCCTTTGTCAGTATTGAATGTTGCTAATTACAAAGATGGAAAAAAGTTGATAAATTTGGAAGACCAATTCCACTGTATGAATCCCTCTCTCCAGAATCGAAAGCAAAAATGGATGTGAGCTACACAAAATACATTACAAACTTGAAGGAACAAGAAGCAAAAGAATACTCCGTATCAAGAACGGATTGAAGCAGAAAAGAAGCACCTTGAAGAAGAGAGATTTTGAATGGAACAAGAGCCCCCTCAAGTTCCAGGTGTATTAGCAGTGTATTGAACCTCAGTGGAACTGACACTGTTGGCAAGCAAATAAGAAGATCCAAGCTGAAGGAGCAAGGGTTCTTTGTTTTGGCAACTTCTTGCAACGCAAGGGAGAATGCGACTGAAATCAAAATAACAAAATGCTATGGAAAAATCAAAGAAAAGGTATAGGAACTTGCTCTCAAGAATAGGTGCACTATTATTGTATCTCTGATTGACACGGTCAATTCAGTCAATGGCAGCATTATCAATAGAGCCACAGGATAAGTTGCAGTGGGGGCGAGGAGCAAGGCTATGACTGTGCACAACTTCATTACAATCAAGGCCTCATAACTGCAAACATCACAAACGGTCTTAAGAAGTATGAGAAAACCAAACAGCTAAGTCCAGATGCTGTGACAAGCTTGTTGAAGGAAGACTTGGCAAAATACTGCATGTCATACACCATCACCGATCCCAGTGCTATTGGGAAATCAAAGAATTATGGTTCTGTTCCATCTACTAGTATCCCACTGGAAACAATCATGAATGCAGTGGTAGTCAGCAATACAGTGTTCTGCCTGGTCGAGACCTCAAATCCTCACAAAGTTATATTGAGATATTATGGCCAGATGTGGAAAAACCAGACACAAGACCTGTTGGCTGACAGAGGACCTTAAGCTCACCATACTTGTAAATAACTCTAACTTAACTCTGAGACAACAGCGCAAAACTGAGGTGGGATTTCAATAACGATCAGGTCAATGAAATCAATAACAACAAGGTCTCAAATATTCCAAGAGCCAAAGAGCTTTAAAAGTGTTCAAGAATTTCTTAATAGGAAACAGGATATGTTGTCATGCTGATTCCATGATATTAATGCATTGATCAGCATTTTTATGCTTCCAGAATGCTTTAATGCTTAGGACTACTGCTGGCTTTAGCCTCCATTTGATGCCGATGGATATGATAGCTTCCATACAACCAGTTACTTGACATCATCTAGACAATAAACTTCTTGACATTGAGATGGGATATGACCCTAGGAGAAATATGTATTTTAGGTACCGGTAATACTGCAAACGATCATAACTCTTTTCACGCTTGACGCATTTTGTTTGAAAAATAATTTCCCGTCGACCCCCTTTTCAAAACTTTTTGTTTCAACCCACCGGTTTTTACCGATTTCATGTCTCGTGCTTTGTTCATTTTCGTCTCGGCAAGCAACTCATAGGTCAACGTTTCATTGAAACTAGGTTCATGGATTAATGTTCGCGTTGCTCGTTGTTCATTCGTAATACCGTACGTACGTGCTGTTCGTCAATCCCAAAGACAATAAGAAAATAACAACTTCCGATATCTAGTTGAGAATAATGTCAGGCGGTGTAACTTGGGGGAGCAATACGGTGCACACGATCGGGGGGACTCCCGCTCCGGCGCCGTCCGGATTTTCCTTCGGGTCTCCGGCTCCATCTGCGTTTGGCGCTCCCGCCCCCTCTGCTTTCGGGGCGCCAGCTCCTTCTGCTTTCGGAGCTCCAGCTCCGTCTGCATTCGGGGCTCCAGCTTCATCTGCGTTCGGGGCGCCCTCGCCAGCGCCCGCCACCGGAGGTTTTGGCTTTGGGAGCACGACAAGCGCTCCAGCTGCTGGAGTTAGCTTGTTTGGAACCCCGGCTCCCGCGCCTGGCGCTTTTGGCACTACTGGTTCTTTTGGCTCCTTTGGCCAACCGCAACAACAGCAGGTACCACAACATTACATTCCTGCTCAAGCTGCGATGGAGGTAAGTTCTGGGTTGACTTTGTCGTGAGTCAAGTTCTTTTTTTAGGTCTCCTGTGCGTCGTTTGCGTTCGCAGTGTCACATCACACAAACCTTACAATTCGTATTTTTGGGAATCGATTTCGTCTTGCAACAATGATCCATAATTCTTTTAGGCAAAGATCACCGCTGAAAGAGTAGTAGAGGCCGAAAGAATTCGAACGAAGATTGAAAAACTGCACCGGGAATATTCTGGGATGAGCGTCGTTCCCGAAGACGGTGAGGAATCCGCCAAGTTTGTGGCCATAGTTTACAATGAAATCACCCCCGAAGAGAGACAATTGCGAATGATCCATGGAATGGCGACGGGTCAACCGCAAGAACAGGGAGCATACGCGCAGCACTTCCAAAACACACAACAGCAACAGCCGATCTTTGCTCCTCAGCGTCCCCCACAAATCAACAGCCGCGACTGGAAAATGGCAGTAGTAAATAACCCAGACCCAAACAACTATGTACCAACGCCAATCATCGGTGCTGTCGCTCTACAGGGTCGAGTGTCGAACCAGCAGGCGCGGGCCAAGGGGTATGCAGATAACGCTATCGCAATCCAGAAAAACTTGGAATTCATTCGTCAACGCGAGGGAATTGCCCGACAAGACTTAGTGGAAAAGGACCGAAAGTATACTGCATTGCGTCGTCGGTTGTTGGAGTTGATGAAGAGGGTAGAAGTTGCTCGATGCCTCAACAAGCCATTTCAGCCTGATGAATATCGTGTCATGGAACGCTTGACGAAACTTTTGAATGAAGTTGAAAAGCTACGAGGCGCTTTCTTCGCATTGAACGACCACGCGAAAACACAGAGTATCAGTGGTAATCGTTGCGGTACATCGATCAATTCTCATATTGCTGACAACAATGGGAATCTACTAGGAGTCAACAAAGAAGAATTATTGGGGATTTTGACAGAACAGAGACGAAAACTGGAGAAACTTCACGAAACTGCGAAAAACGACCTTCGCGATGTGGGATTGGTCGGACGTCGTGTCGTGGCATCAGTTCCAGCTTCTATTCCGCGATGAGAAAGGGAAGCTCACGGTTTTCGATGCAACAAGTTGTAACCAAAATGAAATATCCGAGATCACAATTATCACCTTCTACGTTGAAGAGAACGAGGAACATGAAGACCAAACCAATGCCAACTTGTTGTTCCGCGTAACGGCATATCATGATACGAACTGACGTCTGTATAGACAACAAACATGGTCCAAACTGTAGTCTACTTGCGAAGCGGGGAAGAAGAAAAATATTCTGTAAAATAGGTCACATGAGAGCAATTGGAAAAGCAACGGTACACTATGTGTCGTTCATAGAATTATTATAGCCATCACTTTTTTAATTGATTTAAGTCTCAGCAATGTGATGCTTCATAGATATCGACAGGTTCGCACATCGCGATCGAAGTAAAATTCTGAGTTATGTCTCTACATTCCCCCCTGTCTAATTCCAACTGGGACTCCCTGAAATACTCCCAGACCTGGTCGAAAACCTCTAGCCAAACCCCCGAGTGGAGGTGGTTTAATAGCTGATTCCGGCACATCTGAAAAAGGATAGTAGAGACACACTGTTTTAGTTTCTAAACTCATGTTGCGGCATCAAACACACACACACACACACACACACGCACGCATACACAACCTTGAGACAGCTTACCTCGTACGTAAGTTACCAGACGAGATTCTGGATCGAGTTCGTAAAAGCTCATGCCCTTGATCGAATCTTCCTGGCCGTCCAAGCAAACATCCCACGTAAAGCATGTACTGAATACCCCATCATCGAATCGTTCGGGCTTGAATTCAATCCCGGGGAACGAAAAATCCTCAATGAATTTTCGAACCTCTGCTTTGCCACGAAGGACTTCATCATAGTTAAAATCACGGTAAATTATGTTATCAGAAAAAAGTCTCATGGACTCGTCGACGTCGCCACCCTGGACTTCGCAAAACAAATACTTCGCAATTTCATTTGCTGATTGGGGAGTTTTCGATTCGTATGATGGGGGTGGCTTCGGCACAGCATCCTTGGTAACGGCCTTGAGAAGTTCTAGTGTCAAGTCACCTGGTTTGTACAGCGGCTCAGGGATCTCCCGGATGTACTGGATTTCACCATTCTCGTTAAGCTCTACGAATGTTGTTCCACGTAGACCCTCTTCTTTTCCATCCGCTGTGATCCAAGTCCAGGCGAAACCACAAGCCGAACTACCGTCACTGATTTTATCTATGCGGACATCTCCCTTTCCCTTCCTTTGGCCAACTTTGGAAAGCACGTGAGCAGTTACCGCCTGAAAAAATACGGTACAACGAGTAGAAGTTGTTGCTGTAGCGTGAGAAGAGCAGTGGTACTCATCTAACATCGTGTGTAAACGATGACTCTTGAGCTAGCTTACCCGTTTCCCAACGAAAGGCTGGGGTTCGAAACAATCTTCGTAGATACAATTTGCGGCACAAACCTCCCCGAAAGCCAATGCACCGGATTCCTTCGAAAAACATTTGTCTTCCTCTACCAATGACCGAACTAGTTCCCGCGCCTTGCAAAACCGGTCGATGCCCTGTCTCTGGGTGGTGGACATCAACGATAACGACTCCCGGGAAAGCGCAACATGTTCTCGTGTCGTAAATCCATAGGCGAATGCCACCAGAAGGTGCAAGATGGTAGTTCTGCAAATAGTATTCATGGCAATGATAGGTTTGGGTTCCTTCGCAGCCCTTTGTTGTCGTAAAGTTGTCAAGTAATATTCGGCAATCCGGCCAATACCGCAGAGTGCGACGTGAAAGGCTCTTCGTCGTTGTTGTTGTTGTCGTTGTTGTCGTTGTTGTCGTTGTTTCCTTATTCAAGTGACTACGTACCGGTAATCTATCGGTAAGTTACGGTGCGAGGAAAAAATCTCAAATAAGCTTATCAAAATTGACTGACGTTCTCGTATCGAGTACCGGATCTGGTAAGTGTGGTACGGTACGTATGCACGAGTACAGGAGTCATAATTTTAGAGGGGTGCGACACACGCCGTCTATCTGTCCGTTTTCACTGCATGATACCGCACATACAGTCGGAGAAGGAAAAATTGAAAAAATGAGGGTCCTTGAAACCATGATGGGAGGATTTTTGTTAAAAACTTCCCAGCAAATTTTTTTGAAGTCTGTTTTTATTCCATAATGCTAGTAAAACTACTACACTTTCAAATGATAGAAACTCAATAAAAAATCAATATTAAAAATTCGTTACACTGTTCATTCTATACCAGTTTTTTATGAGGAAGCTGAATATTTAACTCGTTTGGGCTGATTATGCACAGAATTGTATTTATTAACGATTCAAAATTAGACCATTTTTCTTGCACATTTCAACCTACTAGTTTAAGAATATTATCTTTTTTTTTTACATCCTTATTGAGGATGAATTGCCATAATATGAAACTTGAGTCAGAGAGTAGTTGTTGTTTCTTTTAATGATATTTTAATAACGTCAACACTTAAATAATCTAACTACATGTATGTTATTCTTCCTTCCTTTCCTCAATGCTCCTGCCAGCATCACTGTTGCTGCTAACTCTCTTCTTTCTTGAACCTATAACATCAATCTCCTCTCTCATTGTAAGATTTTTTCCCATATACTTGGTCCCTCTTGCAGTATGCTCCTTTCTATATGCTCTGATCTCCTCACTGAATCTGGCATTGATCACCTTGTCAACCAAGTAAGTTAATCATGTGGTGTAAAGAGAGAGACAGCACAAGATATTGTTAGAAAAAAGAAGCAAAAACGGATGACGGACAGAATTTTTGTGGGTTTGGAATAATTTTTGGTGGGACTGACCAGCAAAAATGGATGATGGACAGACTGTTTGTGGGTTTGGAATAATTTTTGGTGAGACTGACCAGCAAAAATGGATGACGGACAGATCATTGAACCATTTTTTGGTGGTCACCCCATATGTGCTTGTCAAGAACGCCAATTCCAGACTACAGATGAACAATACAGCCAAATGCCACTTACTGCATGACTCTCAAGAGTATAAGGAGGAAGGTGTGTATGCAATATGAAGGTCAGAAAGTGATCGGAAGTACCTTTGGGAATCAGGTGTTTCACAGTCACTTTTACTAGTGAAATGCAGTAAAAATGGTGATGAAAAAAACTGGCTGGGGAAGTTTTTTCCAAAATCCTCCCATCATGGTTTCAGCTGCGCACTGATCATGCCATGCCCCTCTAAAATTATGAGCCATAGTAAATACTGTACCTATCTTTTGAGCGCACCACATGGCCAAAAAATCTCCTGTGCGATTGGAATTTCAGCAAACGCATTGTGTACGATATTTGGTTTCGAATTTGTGCAAACTATGTACGGTACTGCTTCTCTTGTGTTTTGGATGTGATGAGGGACAGTGTTCATTGGATGAGAATCTTGCAAAGATATCTCACCAAGCCTAAAAGAATTTCAAGATTAACTCTATTGACTAGATCAATTAAAAAGAGTGAGATGATGCTTGAATCATCTCAAATCTACTATTTGTCCTTGATTGTCTCATAATTGTCATCTTCAAGTCGCAGAAGATGATGTTTCAGTGACATGGCATTGGTCGCATATGTCATTATGTGCATCTGTTTACTTGTTCCTTGATCTTTCTCACAACATGATTCAACATGTATGCATCCATACCCACAATGGTATGGACATACCCATCATTTGTTGCTGATTATATTTTCCGCACACACGACACTCTCCAACACACTCCTACAGCATCCAGTGGTCTGCTTCATCAATGTATCAATGGAAGCATGTGCTGTCTTGGCATTATAGTAGGACTGCTTGTAACGTGAATAGTCTGCCTCGGTAATGCCTAGGATGGTGTTTCTGAATTTCCAGAATAGTGCTCCTTGCAGAGGTTTTGTGTAGTAATCTGCAATCATGTCCTTGGTTAGACAGTATACAATTGTGACTTCCCCCGTGGCAACCCTATCAGTGACAAAGAAGTATTGAATATTAATGTGCCAGGTCTGCTTGGTGCTTGATGCTTTTCCGTTATTTTCCAGACAAATGGAACTTTCATTGTCCTGATACAAGATGATGTTGTCTGGAAATGAATTCCCATGATTGAATACCATGCTTTCAATACAATATCACCCTGTGCTTGGAGGAAATACCTCACCCAGCATATGAGCCCCATGTTGTCGTCCACTCCTATAATCTCAGCTTCAGTGGAGTTCTTTGTATTCAATTTTTGTTTGGTGGACATTGATATGACAGCTCCTTGTCCAAGAGTCATGGACCCTCCTGAGTGGCTCCTCATATCGTTGTGGACAGCGAATGCTACATCCACGTACCAGTAGATCCCCCCAGTTCCATCTGATCCCAGTACAAGTGGGAGAAAACTTGTCTCTTTGAGGTAGCTTAGCGTGCGGTTGAGCTTCTTCTGGTTGTCAACATCAGACGCCTTCACTTTGGTGCATAGTAAGGCTATGGCTGTCTGTATGTCTGGACGTGCCCTCTTGGTCACAAACAATAACTCAGCCACATATCAGTGGAATGTGTCTGCATCCATCTCATTCAACTTTGTTGCTTCTGGATTAGCTTTGAACAGGTGATCACCAGCAGGGGTGATGGCCTCACATCCGTTGAGGTCCTTTGGCAAATCCTTGAGGATGTCTTTGATGTAGTTGAACATGGTGAATTTAACTTTTCCTTCTTCTGTGTAGTCAATGGTCATTCATACATAGTCTTGTATGTTTCTTCTTGTCTCAGTCAGTGGTGATGATTGCCCGAATTCCTCATTGAGATCCTTGATAATTCCAGTTACCACTCTGGGGTCAACATGTGATATCTTTAAGTCATCAACATGTCACGTGATGGTACACTGTTTCCCATTGATGGTCTTGTTTATAGTACACATGTTGTAGGGTTTCGTTTTGAAGCCCCATGAGAATAGCTTGCTGGATAGCTTTTCCCAAAATAAGAGGGCTGCACACATGGTGCTGTATATGGCCTTCATTGCTTTCCCATACAGTATCTTCTTTCCATTGATGTTGCAAATACTGGGCCACTATAGCTTGGGATCCACTCTGCAGAGTAGCTCAGCCATGCTTCTGTTGAGCTTGATGTAGACATCTTCCCCTTTGAGCATGTTTGTCTACCCCCCTTTGAGCATGTTTGTCTACAGGAATGCCCCTGGAATGTCTACTGTAGAAACATCACGGCCCCTGACGGCATCAATAAGACATGACAAGACAAGATCATATATGGATACTGTTGGCGAAGTTGAATCTTCCTTGGAGATGAATTCATATTGTGGTCATCCATCAGCGCAACCTCAACCTTTAACTTTTCCTGTTCTCTTTCATTTGAGGAACATGAGGTACTGCAGTGCCTGACCCATTAACTCCTTGGTGATCTCTTTGGGTTTCATCACCTGGATGACCCCCCGCTCATGGAGTTGTTTTAGCTCTTTCAGCACTGACTCCACTCCTTCTTTTCGGAACATTTTGATGCCTTAGTTCACTCCGTACTGTTTTGTCATTTGTGATGTCTCAAGGTTGTTGTAGTTTTCAATTGCTTGTGCAACAAGCATAACTGTTTCATGTTTGTTTGATAAGGTTGCCACCGCATTGTGGTATCCATCAGTGAACAGGTTTCTTTCATGGTATGATGGTTGATATCCTTCAGTGCTTCCGTATTTGTTGTATGTCTGTGATGCTTGAGGCTGTAGGGTAGGGGGTACATATTCCTTGTGTGGTGAAGACTCCACTTGTTCTTCTTCTTGTTCTTCTTCTTCCTCTTCTGGTACTGCGCCTTCTTCTTCCTCTTCTGGTACTGCTGCATTGTCAGTGGTGTTCTCATCAGGTATGGTGACTTCATCATCTAGATTGTTGTTGTCTTCTTCCACATCAAGATTATTGTTGTCTTCCCCATGTCGACCTTGTTTGTATGGTTGTTGTCCATTGTGTTTGCCTCATTGGGGTAGGCAGCAACATCTTCTGATTCGATGATGGCCTGCTGCTCATCAACAAGGCCATCAATTTCTTCAGCATCGAAGTGTGGATCATCTTCATGTTATGACTGATCAGATGCATCATCATCATTATCATTGATTTCATCACTATCTATATCAAGGATAGTGGTGTGTCCTGCAAAGTTCCCAAATATCAGCCCAGTAGGATGAGGTGATCCATGTGGAGCGTGTGTTGTTTGCAGGTAGGCTCATGAGGTTTCTTGCATGCCAAGCTTTGAATATAGGCATGCATGATTTCTCGTGCGTCACTTGCATCACAGTAGTGTTCTTGGATGAAATTGGTGAATGCCTCCAAATAGTCTTTGATATTGTTCTTGTGGTTTAATTGCTGATGGTTGTCCTGGGTTGTTTCGCGCCATTTGCGTTGTTGGGGTTCAGGGCATAGTGCTTTGATGACTCCACTGATGTATCCGTCTTCTGGAAGGGGCAGTGTCTGTGCTCTGACGAGGAAAGCTTCTTCACAGTACAAGACTTATTCCAGGCCTCCTTCTTCTGTGAAGATTGGGAGCTTCCATTCCTGTGAGTTGTTGTTCTCGTCGTCATAGATTTTAAGAGTTGAAAGTTTGTTCTTAGTCTGGTCAAAGCTGGATTCATATGTAATCGGTGGTTCGCGAGGCAATCTGTTTCACATGGTTGATTTTACTTGCCTTATTTATTTTTCATCGGTATTTTCTGTTTCATTGGTGGTGATTTGTGCTTTCACTTGATTAACAATGATGTTGAATGTTGTCTTTGTATGATGTCTCAAATTCGGTTAGATGTTTTGTTGATCGTTTAGTTGTTTCAACACTTGTTCTTGCGTTTGAAAATTCGTTACGTTCAAAAACCGTTATTCGATTTTTTGTAGCGTAGGTAGGTTAGTTGTTCGAAACCGTTATTCCGCAGTAGCTGTAGTAGCATTAATTACTGTGTAACACACTAGGGGCAGAATTTGAGTAGGAGTGAGGATAATTATGATGGATTAGTAATACTTTACGTAAATGGATTGAAACTTAACAGATAAAATAATGAGCGATCAAACATGCTCATTTCCATCACACATGAATATTTGAATATGGCACATGAATAATACTTCGGTAGTATTCCTGCGCCCGGTCAATATCTGTATACCAGCATATCATACAGATATGATGTTTCCATACTTAATGATTCCTAGAGTACTATTTGGGGTCTCATTATTTTGATTGTATGTATATTTTGTTGGTATCTTGGATAGTACAACTTGTACCGTAGATCTATACGTAGCTCAGCATGTATGTAGCTTCTTTACGTTACAGGCATTTCCTGACTGTCTGTGGCTTGCTCTAGCAGATCAATGACTGCTTGTGCTGGTGTGGGGAGTGCTGTGCCCAGCTGTCTGTGAATTTTCTGGCCAGTGTGAACATCGTATGCATAGAATCCTCCAGTCAGTTGTCCTGTTGGTTGCAGATATACTGCATCTGTTGTCCTTGGATTCATTGAGCTGTCGGTTTGTTCTTGATGCACTTGGATGTATTGTAGGAACTGGTGCTTCCCCTCAGTGTTGATGTCAAGTGTTATTCCTGTCATAAGTTCCCGTGCTGACTATATATTTCCCACTCCCATGGTTCTGGAGTTGAGTCAGAATGTGGCAGCATAGACTAGATCAATAAGGCACCATCTTGGCAGTTTGGATGTGGGAATGTGGTTGAAGATACATCTCACGGTCTTTTTGAGTGTCCTGTTGCTGCATTCAATGGCTGGTTCGTGTGGCCCGGCAGGTACGCAGTGGGTGGCGATTGCTGGTGTCTCCATGAGGAGGAGGTAATTGGTGAGGCATGAAAATTGGTTGTCTGCATGTAGTTGTACCGCTCAGAACACCCGTGTAGCGTATTGCCCTGCAATGGTTTTGATACACTTCAGTAGTGTGTGTTGTTACATGTTAATGATTGTAATTTCCAATCGAAACCATATGTGTCTGGAGATAGTGACTAGGAATGTGATGACGTTGATTGTTATTACATCTGCAAAGAGGGTGATGTCCTTGTATCAGGAGAGGATGTCTGGTGGCACTGGTGGGTTAATATCTTCCCTGATGTGTGGTGCATGTCAGCGGACACTGGTTCCTTTCAGGATGCTGGTATGTTTGCCATAGATGTCCTCCATTAGATTGATATCACATCTAGTGATGGGAGAATTCTTGATCACATTGTTTTCAATGATCTTGATGAGCTGTTCCTAACGGGGGATCAAATTGTATCTTGCAACACTCTTGCTTTCTTGGCCCACTGACCGTCAAGTGCAGAGTATGTTTGTTCTTTGCTGTGTACTGCGTCCATAGCAAGGATGTTCCCATTATGTTCTCTCATGTCACAGTAATAGGTTTGATTTGGAGCATCGATTGAACTTGCAAGTCCATCCATCACAGTGCACATACAAGGCATTGTTGGTTGCTGTGTCCATGGTGATCCAGTATTTATTGGTCATCAATGCCATTGATAGGACGTTGTGACGTTGGCTATTCCTTTGGGGTAGAACCATACTGTTCCGAACCCAACTATCTGATTGGTATATGCCTTTCCAGAGTTACAGTTAATTGTCATGTATTTCCCATTAGGGGCTTCATTAGTGTTCTCTACCATGTTCAGGTTGGTGATCAAGTTGATTGATAACTCACTGTCTAATAAGATCAAATTGGGGTCAATACCAGACTTGTTCTGTTGTGGCATTAGGTGCTATATGGTAGTGGTGTTGCATGGTGCTACGTCTGACATGGCATCGTTGATTATCCAATCATCATCATGCTCAATTTCTGTTTCGGTAGTTGTCCACGAATTATTTGCACATGACTCATAGCCATTGCTGTCCCCATAGGTACTATTGTCTACTCTCGTGCAAGGGATTAGTGGTGGTGGCTTAAGCATGGATACCAACCATGCATCACCATCTGAATGGTGCTCGTGATCTGTTTACTCGATTCCATTGGTTATGAAGAGGTATCCACCGGGGTCAACATCATTGCATCCAGCCAGTTCAACATCATCAGATTCGATACCAAGTTGTACAAACTGGTGGCATTTTCCCTCCAAAGTCTTCTCCTCCTTCCACAGCATGGATGAGCAGCTGGTGGTTAGTTTCATCAGATGCAAATTGAGTTGTTTTGGTGCCTTCTGTACCTGTTGTAGTGAATGGTGTAGTTTTGATTGTGGTTTTGGAAGTGCTTTGGCCCCCTTGTTGGCCGGTCTTAGGCAGCTGGTTGTTTGGGCTGGTTGAAGTGGTATTGGTATTTCCTTTACCTTTACTTTGCTTTGTTGATGTGAACGTGTTGAGCATGTCCAGTGATGTTGCGGTTGTGGATGGGTATTGGTCATTGAGCAGGGAGTAGTTATTTGCAAGGATCTGCTTCTTCAGATGACTGGTATCCTTGTCAGATCCTTTGACAATGATGGTTGCCAGGAATCTTTGTTCAATTGCCTTGTTGATTGCCTTCCAGAGTAGTGACGGGGTGTTCTGATAGTCCTCGTAGTTGGAGTGCGTGGCTGCATATTTGATGTTTTCCTTTATCTCATACTTCACAAGACTCTTACACAAGATACTTCCTCGAAGTGATTTTAGCACCTCATGATGTTCCTTGATGGTCTAAACATATGACGCCGCATCCATTCCCTGCTGTTGGGTGCACACAAGCTTGCACATGGCCCTGAGCACATTGGTTGGTGGATGTACCTTGGTTTGATTGGATTGGAAACAAACTTGGCAAAGAAGTTTGATGAGTTTGATGACACACTTCTCTTCTGTGATACTCTTCCACTCATTGGTTCCTTTGAGCTTGGTTTTCATTCCATCGTCCACCTGTCCAAGGGTGACTTGATACATCTTCTCCATGTTGCATTGGTATTTGATCCATACCTTGGCTTTGATCTTCAGCTCTTCTTGGTACATGTCCTCAAGGGTGGATCGAATCTCTGGATCATTCTCAGTTGTCTCTGTTCCATCTTCTGCTGTCACTGTCATAGTGTGGTCTTCTGGTTTGATCTTGGCTGGAGCAAAGTCCTTTCTTCTGAATCATTTGAGGGTTTCGATTGATGTGGCCACCGTGGTCACACATTTCTTTCCCCCCATTGTTTCCAATTGCTTCCAGAGTTTGATGAAGTGTTTTGGGGTTGTGTTCTCAGTGATCAGGATTCCCTTTAGTTCTTCTTGGTTGTGTCCAGTGAACTTGCCATTGTCGGGTTTCTTGGTGTTAGCATTTGGCTGGTTGGTTTTCTTGCCTGGAGGATTGGTGGGGGGGTTGGTATCAAGCTTACCTGAGGTGTTTGGCTCGCTGTTGCTGAAGTTGGTCTTCTTTGAGTCCATTTTAGATATCTTTGATCTAGTAGTACTAGTAGTATGTGTGTAGTACAGTGCCTTTTGTCTGTAGACGTATAGCTCTTTTTAATTAATGTTGATTGGATGAGAATCTCGCGGAGATATCTCACCAAGCCTAAAAGAATTTCAAGATTAACTCTATTGACTAGATCAATTAAAAAGAGTGAGATGATGCTTGAATCATCTCAAATCTACTATTTGTCCTTGATTGTCTCATGATTGTCATCTTCAAGTCGCAGAAAATGATGTCACAGTGACATGGCATTGGTCACATATGTCATCATGTGCATCTGTTTACTTGTTCTTTGATCTTTCTCACAACAAAATTCAACACATATGCATCCATACCCATAATAGTATGGACATACCCATAATTATTTTTTGTTGCTGATTATATTTTCCGCACACGCGACATTCTCCAACAGACAGCCTCGCAATGCCATGTTCACGTTAGCGTATTATGACAAATAAGCGATAAACGCGAACAATATTGATATGTCAAATATAGTAAAAAGGAATCATGGACAGATCAACTGGAAACTGCACGAGGTCTTCAACACAGCTTTAGTTTATTTGTGCAAAGTATTTAATCACCCCGCACCCCGCAGCTACCACCAAACTAAACTAAACTATTTTGGAAAACTTCATGGCATATCGGTATTGTACATGTTATTCAACACTTTCAGTCTGCTTATGATAACTAAACCTCAACCTTGGTGTTGTTTTCGGACTCGTCTACTGGAAAGGTGTTTGCAGTTACCCCAGTGGTTGTAGGTATGGGATAGACGGTATTGTTTGCGCTACCACTGACACCAACAAGTGGTATACCACTGTTCGTATGGCTCGCAGTATTTGCAGCAACGAGCAGTAGCGTATTATTAGTAACATTTGCGCTGTTTTCTTGAACCGTTTGAGCCATTTGTACTTGAGCCATTGGTGGTACCCGTTCTGCACCTTCTTGAAATATTGGTTCGTCTTTGACGATTGGTTCTCGTACTGCAACTTCTGGAAATGTTGGTACTGGTTCATCGATTCCATTCTCACCAACATCCAAGTTATTCTTCTTGTTGTTGAGTTTTCCCTGGTACTTTGCGCGTTTGGCGGCCCTTGCTTCCTCGGTATTATTTTCTCGTAGCGCTTGACCTACTTTTCTTCTCGCAACAACATTGGGCACTAGGAACCAACGTTTCTCATCCCTGTCCAATTCCAAAAAGCGCCCTCCAACTTCGTTCTGGATATGGTCAACAATTGCCTGTGCGACCTTGGTCTTTTCGTTTTTGTCACAACCGCGGTAGTGTTTTTGCTGGTTCGTGACAATGTCTCTATAGGTCTTATTCCCTGGATGATCTAAAGAAGGCAACAATAGGAACAACAGTGAAGCAGGGGTTAGAAAAATGTGTTTCTAATCATGGTTCTGATTTTCAAATTGAAAAAGCACTTACGATTGCTACGGCCCCCCCTACCAAAGAGAACATCTTTCTGGGTAAATTCAACGTAAACTTTGACATCAGGAATTATTTTTCGCGATTTGCGTTTCGCGGACTTTTTCTTCAAGAGATCCCTCGGAAGAACTTCCCCCGTGGCTATCGACGACGCAACTTGAGTTCCAGAACTGTTGGGAACACCTTGTGGAACTGGTACGTGTTCCCGTTGTACAACGGTCGCGGCATCTGCCAGTGCGGTCATTGGATTCCAACTGTTGTCGGGTGCTCCCTCGTCTTGTTTAATCGCAGCTCGTTTCTTCGGTGGCAAAGCACTGCTCCCACTTGTTTTGTGGGCGTTCCCATTTGAAATCGAAGGTATATCTGAGGCCCCAATGCTGGAATATGTAACAGCAACGTGCTTATTTCGATAATTGATGGCCCACTGTTGGGAATCATAGCCTTGCACAGGGGGCGCTGGTAGTTTGGGTGCTGAAGCGGGTTTCTCCGCTCCCATCATGGCCATGGTGGTCGCAATGTCTCTCGTCGGTGACGTCAACGCGCCCTTTTCGTCCTTTCCATCAACACTGTCCTTTGTTTGATCGGAAGGCCCGCCCCATGAGTTATTGTTCGAGACTCCGTTGCTGGTATCCTTCGATGGATCCGAAGAACTGGATGGTGCTGTTGTTACAGTCTCGCCAATCCCATGTTCGAAGGTAGCACTGATACGCCTACCATCGTTAGTTTCTACCGTCATGTTAGCAATATTGGGCTCCGCTGCCAAGTACGTGATGAAATCTTCGACCTTCATGCTACTAATGCTAGCACGACTCATCGCGCAGGTGTTACCATTGGCATCTGAGGAAGGGGTGTTCTTCGCAGTCCGATCACTGCTACCATTGCCAAAGCTACACGTCCCGCTGTTATTAGCTGGTGGTGTGCCCATTGTAGTGTTCGAAGTTTTCGAGATATCAAGTTTCAAAGCCAAGATACAACACTAAACCAACACATACAGTTGAGATGCTTAATCCAAAATACTAGAAGTAAATACTGTACACAATAGCAAGTCGATACAGAGGTATGTCTGGAGTGGTGGTGTGTACGACTGCGAAAGAAAGCATGCCTGTTTGAATGCGTTCGTGCAGCAGTAGCGGTAGTGGCAGTAAGAGCAAGATACTACTCGTGAGACTTACTGGTACCAGGTACACATTGTAATCTTACTTGGAAACAGAAATATGAAGTACCGGTATGAGTACGAACTTGTACTCGTACCGGTAGTACTCCGTAATACACTATGTTTTTCTCTGTTGGCCCCAACTGAGCATGGTTACTATTATTTGCGATCGAACGTTCGGCGTGCAGTGATCACATTCACCACGATTGAGATTGCGACAGACATTCAACCCCGCACCGGAAGAAGCGTGTTGATGACCGTCCGTTCATCAACCGAATAGTGTAACGAACATGGTAGGAACGTAGTTTGTCGTAGGAAGTTGTACCAGTTCGGCACCTCGTAGATGTGGTCATTTCGTCATTTCAATCGTCAAAAAAATGTTGGCCCGGTTGCCGGAATACCGTACGGTACGTATTTGAAACGCGTGCCCTAGTTACCAGTTCCATGACCCTACACGTAAGAGTATCGTGCTCGTACGTTACGATACTGTAAGGAAGATCTTACCGGAAATCAGAATAAACGGCGTGAACGAATAATTTGTTTGCATTATTTTGACGTTGTACGAATAGTATCTTACCGTTTTTGGTGCAAACTGCACATTTTTTTAAAATAATACCGTGAGGGTGCACTCTTTTAATACAACCCAAAATACAACAGTACAAAAACCATGTAGAACTCTACGTGTGTAGATTAAGCGCGCGCAAATATTCAGCGAGAGAAGCTACACATCAGCGAGGCACAAACTCCGCTGAATTCTGCATCAAAAAAACTTCCAAGTCCGATCACTGCAAATAACACGTGAAAATACAGAAACAGAAATAATTTCGATTCATATCATGACAGAGATTGTTCATCGATGAAAGATTGGATCATCGATCGATCGATCGCCAATCCGATCGATTGCTTGATCGATCGATCATCATTCCCTCGAGGCACAAAGCCCGCTGGCATGTGCATCAAAGAAAATTCCAAGTCAGATCACTGCAAATAACACGCCAACATACAGAAACAGAAATAATTTCGATTCATATCACGACAGAGATTGTTCATCGATGATCGATCCGATCAGCAGCCATCCGATCAATCTGATCATCCGATTGATCGATTGAATCGAAGCACAAAGCCCGCTGGCATGTGTATCAAAGAAAATTCCAAGTCAGGTCACTGCAAATAACACGCCAACATACAGAAACAGAAATAATTTTGATTCATATCACGACAGAGATTGTCCATCGAGGACATTGATTACATGTAACGTCTAATCCCTAATACAGTTAGAGACCAATACAATCGATTGATCAATCGATCGATCGTATCCTACACTCGGTACATGAAAACTTGAACTACGAAACACCCTGCTATCAGCAACAACAGGGGGGGATCCCCTATCCAATAGCAACACACTCCACTCCTCCACTTGACAATCGCCGCCGCCCTCAACGAAGCTGGAAATTTCCTCCCTGCCTCTCATCTGGGCGCATCTT
Source organism: Pseudo-nitzschia multiseries (assembly GCA_037355745.1). NCBI lineage: Eukaryota > Bacillariophyta > Bacillariophyceae > Bacillariales > Bacillariaceae > Pseudo-nitzschia > Pseudo-nitzschia multiseries. Next base: position 12,260,425 of record CM074783.1, read on the forward strand.
CCGAATCAGCTGAGTCATAGTACAGTCTCCATAGCACCTCTTGATCTTGGCAATGGCTGTGTTCACATCATTCCCCCGGTCTAGGAGGCGCTCCATACATCCCCAAAGAACCTTCCGATTGCAATACTTGTACTTCACTCGGCCTCGTTCCACGGCAGTGAACTCCCTTGCCGGCTTCCTCCCTCCAATGCCATTCTGATACTCATCCCACAAGGCTTGGATGGTCTGTGGTCTATCAAACAGGAGCGCTGGTCTTTCTACCACCGGAGCCCCTTGACGCGGATTTGCAGATGGTCTGCTGCTTGCTCCGAACCCTCCAACTCTCATCCGCGCTGCTGGTGCTAGTGTCAACCCGCGAACCATCTGACTAACAATCTTAATCTCCCTTCGAAGCTCAGCAAGCTCTGAGATCTGATGGTTCCTAATCTCTGCTACATTGGTTTGAGTGGTGGATAGCTTGGCATAGATAGCATTCCTCCATTGCTGCCCACCTCTACCAAACGCGCCTCCACCATCTCCTTCTTCACCCTCAGGGATCTCATCCAGCCACACAATGCCATCGATATTGGAAGCAACAACTTCAGCTCTACGAATAGGATTCACCCCATCCTCAAGTCTCCCTTGCAACAGCTCATATCGCCGTACAATCTGTTGCTTCAGTCCAAGGGGGATATAATCTGCAACAGCAGGATCAAAGCAAGCCCAAAGCAAGGGCTTTGCTAGGATAGCAGCGACGTCATCCCCAAAGGCTCCTCGAATCGCAGGAGCTACTGAAGCACAAAGCCAGTCATCTGTTAGGCCACTGTCATCCTTCTCCTTGTACAAGCAAATCCCACGATGGGAAAGCTTGCTACCAGCATTGATATCTGGCCAGTCCAACTGCACATCCAAGTACCAATCTTGCATACTCCTAGTCTTCCATCTAGCTCTGTAGTTAACATCATCACGAGTCGCGCCTCCTCTCCTAGCCATAGTTGTAGCCCACTTCTTAACTGAATGAGTCCCTAGCCTTTGCTGCCTTCCAAGGGGCCTAAACTGATCACCTTCTATGATAGCCTTCAGAGCCTTTTGATAGGCCGTCTTGCACTTGTCGGCTTCCTTGTTCTGGGCTTTCAGTGGGGACCTGGAGTCTGTGTCTCCCTCAGCAAACAGCCATTGACTCAACCGGCCCGCGCCACTACCAAGCCATGCCTCCAGGTAGATAGCAAGGCCAATTAGTACACAGTACCTGTGATCCATAGCGCCCATCAGCAGCTGTAATGGACAATCTCCCTCATCATGGACATTCTTCGACCACCTCAACTGAATCGTAAGATAGCCAGCGTATGTACTACTAACCTGCAAGTTTGCCTTCTTCATGTGTGAGGTGTCATCCCCTCTTGCAATCAAGTGCAGCTGGACTCGGAGCATTGCCATGTGCCGGAGACTTTGGAGGCTGTCTCCAATGGCTGTGAGGTCAAGCATTTGAGCAAACTCTTCATGTGTGAAAGCCCTATCAGCTGACGTTTCGACGCCAAGCTGCCGGGTTTCCTTCTTAGCCACAGCTTTGATCAGTCGATTGATCTTGATAGATCTAGTAGGATTGCCTGTCTCGTTTGTTTCATCCCAAGCTGCAGTGTTAGTCATGAAGTAGGAGATAGCTTTTTTCCAATACCTCAAAGTGCTAGATCGCCCACCAACTGGATTATCATCTATTCCTGGATCCTCCATCCCATACACCTTCAAACACATCCATTTGTAGATGTGATCTGGCTTAACAGTGTTGAGCTCTTCCTGGTTGAACACCCGGTCGGTGGCATATTCATGCCCTCCAGCAATATGGGACATCAACTCCAACAAGATTCGGTGGTATCTTAAGAGCTGAGTGGGGGCATTCACATCATTGGGTAGAATTGGATCCGGTCCCCTTCGGGCCGGTCCTCTTGTTCGCCGGGGAATCACTCTTCCTCTTCCTCTTGTTGTTATTGTTGTTGTTGCTGGGGGGGGTGGCGTCGCTGGAGGAGCCATCAGCACGTCACCATCGTCGTCGTCATCTAGGACTTCATCCTCATCATCAGAAGCTAAGGCTAAGGCAGCTAGCTCACCTAGGCCATTATCTTCAGCTTCATCCTCATAGTCCTCTTCATCCTCATAGTCCTCCTCGTCCTCGTCGTCATCGTCGTCCTCCTCCTCTTCCTCTGGAGGCTCCAGTGTGTCGTCGTCTGAGTCACCAGCATCTTTTGCTGCTGCAGCTGCTTCAGCTCTTTGCATGACAGCTCGCGCACGCCGGATCGCTGCAAGGTCTTTAGCTTGCTGTACAACCCTTGCCTCCTCCCTTGGTGTTCTTGTTGCAGGATCCATGTCAGCTAAAGCTGCTGCTGCTTGGGCTCTAGCACGGCGTTCGCGTGCTCGTTCCCTTGCCCGAATGTTCTTTGGATCCATGCTCAGCTGACGCGGCATCGTGTTGTTGTTGTTCCTTGCTTCTTGTTGCTTGGTGTTGCTTGTTTTGCTTCGATCGATTTGCAATTAGATCAACGATCAAAAAAAGTGAGCTAATCGATCGAAATCAAGTGATCTAATCTAATCGGAGTGCAATCGTCGATTTGCATGTGGATGAGAATTAAGAGAGCAAAATTGGAGTGCAATCGTCGATTTGCATGTGGATGAGAATTAAGAGAGCAAAAGGACATAAAATTATTTCCTTGTGACTCGCTATTCGGGAGTTGCATATAAGCGAGTCACTTGCTATCCGTGAGTTGCATAAGTTGCACACCTCCGTGGGAAAATGCAGGGCTACAAATCAACCAGTAGTGCAACTATGCTAAAATTGAAAATGCAACCCGTACTCTACTCTTAGTAGTACAAAAAAATTTGTGTACCCCACCACATGGTGGGGTACCAAACATAATACTAGTGCCTACATAGAATCGTGTAGCGGGTTGTACTAGCCCAGGTTAAATGCAACCCGGGTTGCATTGGTGCGACATCGTAGAAGTACGAATTACGAAGTAATTACTCGTAAGATACCGGTACGTACCGTAGTTCGTACGTCGTAATCATTCATGATAACGGTTGATTGACTGACTTTAACCGATTTACTTCGACTAGTGCGCAATTTAATTACTTCGGGGTATGTCCGAGAGACGTGCAGAGGCTGCCTGCCCTCTCGCAGTTACTCCGTATTGTTATGATTACTTCGTACGGTACTCCTACCATACTTCGTACGGAGTACGAGTACTTCGCATTATTTTTTCGTTCAAGCTTTCTCAACAAAAAGTTAGGAACAATGAAAGTACTTGTACCGTATGAGTTTCGTACGGTACTCGTACTCGTACCGGTACGTACCGTATTTTCGTAATCTTAACTCATCTGATTCTAAGGCGTTTGATTGATTGATTCATTTCTGTACGTTTCAGATCCCGAGTACTAGTACAGGGTGCTCTCGTACGTACTCGTAACCGTAAATAACCGTATATTGTAACGTTCGTAAAGTACCGGTATTATTTTTTAAATACGATCCAAAACATAACGACAAGCGATTCATTTCATTTTATTTTTTCTCTCGCTTCGTTCGATACCTGATGCAAGGTAATAGCTTGTCCCCCCGGCTAAGTCAAAGCTTTTGATGAATTCTTCCTGGGTCCTTTACGGTACGAAAGCCACTCCATCAACTTCAATCAACCAAGCAAACAGACAAAGAACAGATAATATTGAAGTGGAGCGAACAGGAAAGGAGACGAAGGTGGAATTATTGGCAAAGAAGAAAGAAAGAGAGGGAGGGAGAGATAGCCTCTCGAAGGAGCAATGTTTGCTTACTCAACTTACTACAAATATTTCAGCGCGGAGGATGACGATGCGAAAGACTTTTGGGCTAATTTGACCAACGTATACGCTGCCCAGGATGATTTTACTTCCGGCTACGAGGCTGTATCAGACATAACGGTGGATACTGTGTTGACATCAATCTACTTGAATGGTTTTCTCTTCGTTGTAATCATGTTAATGTATGAGTGGTTGAGAAGAATGCTTCCGAGTGTATATTCTTCTGACATGAAACGGCAATTTAAGATGGGCGGGGGTTGGAAAATGTATGAGGAATCGAAATCTCCGTCACGGGAAGAATCCTTTGCTTCTAAGTCGAAAAACGATGATCTCGAGACCACCTTGGATGACGATTGTTACTTGGAACCGAATTCTGCGAGAAGCAGGTCTTCGGGTATCAGCAGAGATTCAGCATTCGATGAATCATTCATGGCAATTCCCAAAAGCGGTTCTCATTCATTGCCTGAAGTTATTTCATTCAACTGGGTTTCTAATGTGTTGGATGTGCCCTGGGACACGGTTCGAAAATATGCTGGTCTCGACGGATATTTCTTTTTGCGATATATACGAATGAATCTCAGGATATGTTCCGTGACCTGTATCTGGGCGTTTATTACTCTGTGTCCAATTTATGCTACTGGTTATCATAATGATCAAGAAGGCTGGTATCACATGAGTGTTGCAAATTTAAGGGATAAGAGTTGGCGCTTGTGGATCCCAACAATGTTTGCTTATCTCTTCAGCGGTTTCGTTTTGTTTGTCATGAAACAAGAATATAGACACTTCCTTGAATTACGAATGGATTTCCTTGCACGTGGTACTACCTTCATCAATCCGCAACATCATTATTCTCTGATGGTGGAGAACATCCCCCTTGAACTTCGAAGTGAAAAGGCCCTTCAGGACTATTTTGAATCACTCTTTCCTGGTAAGGTCCACAGTACTAGCATGGTACTCAACCTGCCAGATTTAGAAACTGTTGCCACACGATGCATGCGAATTTGTCGAAGGCTAGAAAAAAGTATTGCCTACTACCATGCAACGGGGAAACGAGCAACCCACAATGTTGGTAGTCCCCGGATGACAATTCTGGGTATTGACATGGCACCCTTCGATGGATTCTGTTTGGGTTCTGCCCCCAATGTTGCATACATAGACAACAGGAACATGACTGAAAAACCACCAAAAGGGACCCACGTGGATTCCATTTCATATTACACTTGTGACCTCGTGGAGATGAATGAAGAAATGTGTAATTTGCAAAGAAGAAAAGCAGAAATCGCCCTTGAAGGAACGAACCATCAAGAAGCCAATAACTGGTTCACGAAACTAGTTGTAAGCGCTTATGAAATGGCAGACGAGATCATGCTTGACTCTGCCGAAGACAATGCACTTCGCACGGCCTACACTTCTGTGGATGAGACTGGAGTTCCAATCCCACAGGCCGAACTAATGGGCGACAGGACTATATACGGAACACTTCAAGGTGTGAGCGGTTCAAGAGCTACCCAATCCAGCCCTCACATCAGTCAACAATCTCTAGAAAAGTCGGGAAGTAATTCGAGTTTAATACCAAATGTAGATGATGCCACCTGTGGCAGCAATGGTAGCATGAGGTCCAGGAAACAAGAAGAGGCCCTTGTAAGTTCCATTAGTTTGGCTGATTTGAGTCCTTTTTACACTATTCAGCTATTGATGTCCTTAAATTGTTGAAACTGTTTGTCTTTTCTCGAAGGATAAAGCTAGATCCAGGCGCCAGAGCAAGCTGACAACGCCGGGAGAGAAAAAAGGTATTCTGCGAAGATGGGCTGGGCGACTCGGTCTGGACTTTGTGGTATCTGGCATCAAGTTTGCAAATCGTCAAATCGGTGAGTAGTTGTGAAAGCCGACTTGTATATTAAAAAAACTCGTAAATGCACTCATTTATTCTCTTTCCATTTCAGATCATGCTATGGATGGTGTTCTTATTGGGTCAAGCATGTCTTCAACGGGTTTTGTCACATTTCTTGATCTCACTTCGCTCACTACAGCAGCCAGCACTCCGTTGACATCCAAGCCCGAGGTCCTGGATGTATGTGTAGCACCAGAGCCGAAAGACATTATTTGGAGAAATGCACATATCTCTTTGAAATCTCAGACTCGAAGAGAGAATAACACAAATGTATTCCTTGGAATAACTGGGCTCCTGTGGATTTTGTAAGGCATCAAATGAGTTCGGTGGTACAACTGGACGAGCTTTCGAAATGCTATGAAATTTGACTTTACCTCATCAATAGTTTTTCCTTTTCATCGACCCAGTCCGTTAGCAACTATACAAGCATTCGCAAAGGCTGATTATATTGCTAAGATCCCGGGCATGGAATGGATTCTCACTGCTGGGGGTGGTAGTGTATCTCAATTTGTAAACGGGTATCTGCCCGTTGCTGCGTTGCTGGCCTTGACACTGATCCTTCCTGTTATTTTCGAATTTCTTGCTAGAAACTATGAGAGACGGAAACGTTTGTCTGATGTGCAAAATTCAATGCTTGGGCGCTATTTCTATTTTCAGGTACTGAATCTTTATGTTTCTGTAACTGCGGGTAGTGTATGGAAGTCATTGGCTGATATAATTGACCATCCAACAAGCATACTTACCCTTCTTGGAGAATCAATGCCATTTATGGTCGGATACTTTGTTTCGCTGTTAGTTACGAAAGTTCTCGTGGGACTTCCTACGGTCTTTTTGCGATTTGGCGCGCTGACAAAGATGTGTCTACGAAGAATGCTTTCGTCGCCTGATAAGCTTACACAACGCGAGCTTGACGAGATGTATTCCCCAGAGAATGTTCTCGTAAGTTTTCAATGGAATAAGTTTGCAGTATCTATTGCATTTTGATGTAATGACCAATCTCATTTTGTGCCTCTGTTTCATAAAGTATGGATGGGAATTTCCAGCACAGATTTTTGTTATCATGATCATCTTTACTTATGCGGTCATATGCCCAATGATTCTTCCTTTTGGGACGCTGTACTTTGGATTTTCTCTTGTTGTGTACAAAAAGCAAATATTATACGTATACCAGCCCGTGCACGAAAGTGGGGGTGCGATGTTCCCTGGAGTTCTTCAAAAGACTGTGTTCTCGTTGGCGTTGGGTCAGCTTACTTTTATCGGCTATCTTTTCACTCGAAAGGCCATATACCAGGGTCTTTTTCTTCTCCCTTTACCTTTTGGTACTATTTGGATAATGCACTACTTTGACCGACACTATGGTAGTAAGTTCCGCAACTGAGCAGTCTCTTGTTTTGTTCTATTTTTTGGTTCGAGGCCAATATTTTTCTCACCTCGTCTTTTGTTCAGAATCATCATCTAAGTTAAGTCTAGAACGTGCGCGAGAGTATGATCGTGTCAGTGAGTGGCTGGCTGCAAACAAAAGTCCAAGAAGCAAAGCAAGGGATGCGGAATGTTCCAGTTTCGACACAGGTCGGCATCCAAAAGAAGAGCATCTGTACGGAATCGAAGGTCGGCAGCAGCAATTTCAGAAAGATTCGTATCGCCAGCCAGTTCTTACGAGACGTCCAATGATTCCGAAGCACTATCGTAGAGGGCAGCCAGATTCGGAAGCCGAGCTTTGTACAAAACGGGTACGAGGACAACGATATGGCATCAAGCCGTCTGGAATTCACTCTTTCAATGAAGACTCTATTGGTTTAGAACGAGATTCCGACCATGCCCAAAATAGAGAGATCTCAGAGCTCGTATACGGCAATGGTCATCTAAGTATAGTGTAAAGAGAGAACTTTTTCACTAAAAGCATGGTTGAAGTCGATTCTCCAAATTGCTTCTGCAATCGACATGTTATTATTATTATTTGTACACCTTCATGTCTCAAGGATTTAATTTGGGTCATATTTAGATACGGAATTTCAATGAGGTACATTTCTTGGATACAACTCTTGTCGATTGACAGAAGAATGTTACGAAACAAGAGGCCTACGAGCTGTTAAAAGGCAATGACACTCTAATTAGAATCATCGTTTAGGTACGGAATTTCTGTAAGGTTCATTTCTTGGATACAACTCTAATCAACCGACACAACAATTTCACTATTATGATTATAAAGCTTTCTGGCTAGACTTAATGGCGAGTTTCGTTTGCAGATTGTTCCGAAGGACCTACGATATTCATTCTTTTAAAATCTGAAACAATTTGTAGCTTGAACCTGGTACACATAGCAATGAAACACGTTCGAGAACGTCGCTAGAAAATGCCAAAATCAACACAAAACATGAGACACCTATCGCTCATTTGGATTTCGTTGGATTCATATGGAGATAATTCGATGAATTGTATCCTTGAGAGTGTTTCGCTGTGGTTCATTTGATCCTTGCGAAGGTTCGGCCTTCCGCAACTGGCAGAGGGCAGAAGCATCTAAGATATGACACAGCATCCCGATTCTCCACCCGAAACTAGGGATGTGTGGAACTTGTTGGGCACACTGCCTTCTGTTGCTAGAAACGAATCATTTGCCTGTGCCGAAGCAACTGAAGTGGCGATACGCGAGCATGCCGTCGACATGTCTTCAGCCTTTTCCACTTTTTCCAATTTTGCTGTGAGAAGCTTTACTTCTGACTCCATTTCCTGGACCTCTGTGAGTCCGACAACCTCCAACATTTTGACTTAATTTTGTTCGGTAGAGGAATTATCTGTCTTCTTCCTTCTTCGACGAGTAGACTAGTCGCAAAAACAGAGATCTCTCTTCTACCGTATCGGACTGTGATGATCCTGGTCTATGTCGTTATCGGCAATAATCTTCTTACTCGTACTACGAAGTACGAATATATGTTCTTGCACTAATAGTATCACGCAATTTTATCATAAACTTGTGCTGCAATACTGGTACAATTTACCGTACGAGTACACAATGCACCTTATCCATCGGACTTTTGTTTTGCTCAACCACCGAGAAAGTAAACTGAAAATTGTTATCATCATACTCCTAAGAGTACTCGTACTCGTACTACGAGTACGAGTACGAGTATCTTACCGTACGGTACGGTACGGTAATAAATTACTGTATTAATGGGTCATTCCCGAAAACGCACATTTCCTGTGTCAAAATGCATAGATCTATGGGTTTTGGGGAATGAAGACCAACAGAAACAAATTTCTGTGAGCTATACACTTCCCACCTTTTTGTCCATTTTTGGAATAAGGAATTTGGCCACACATGTGATTTAAAAAACAAAAAAATGGTATCTCCCTCTTCATACAATAAGAAAATGGTGGTTGGCAAAACGAGTTGTGAAGTACTTTGTAAAAACAAGATATAGCCCATATGTGCCCTTAAATATAAAGAAGTAAGAAACAGATGGGCATAATGCCAAAAGAAGTACAGAGTACTAACAATGACATGCAGCAAAAGAGGCGCTTAAAGAAAACAATGATAACAAGTGTGAATGAACAACATGAAAGAGGCATAAGAAAGATAAATGAGATGTCATTATTGAGATATTATGTCCAGACCGGACACAATGAAACCTGTGGCTGAACAGAGTCCAGCACTGCCACCAGGAACTCAACCAAATGCCAGTTTCGCTGGTCAGAGGACCACCGGCAAGTGTAAAACTAGTGAATGAAAGCACAAAGGCAGGTGCGACAAGGAAAGACAGAGGACTTTAGGCTCATACATGATAATAACTCTACTTTGACTTCGAGATGCAAACCAGCACAAATCCAGCTGGGACTTTAATAGATAAAGGGTTTATCACAGAAAACAACTGATGGTCACAAAGGAAGAATAATGAGTCGCAAACAAATGAAAATATCATTGACAAAGAAATCATGACACAGAAAAGTATAAATTGACAAATTAGAGGCTTAGGATCTGATACTGGGAATACCAATGACACATGCAACAATATCAATGACACCGTTAAGTAGATGTAAAACAGAAAATAGATTAATGAGCTCATAATCTGGGAATGAAAAACATGCAGTCTTGGATTCCAAATGCTCCTCACAGGATTAACACATATTTTGGTTATCGTGGGGGCATGATAACCAAATGTGAGCCAAATCTGTGACAAATATGCGATGCTTGTCACAGATTTGTCTGACCCAATAACAATCTGCTTTTGCCAACTTTATTTTCAAGCCTTCATACGGTATTACTTCTATCAGGAAGATGCAGGATAATGAAGGAGAATGGGACAAAGTGGTATTTTTCTGGAGAAACAACTTCCAACTGGGAGTAAACTGGGAACTTCCTGTAGGTATATCTTCCAAACTCATGTACAATTATTCATCAGGTTGTATTGTTAGTACTGGTGTACAATAAGTTGATTCTTGTATCTTGGTGGAGAATAGAGAACCACCACACACCACCAGTTGTACATTTGAATTATTTTTATACTGCATGTGCTGGAAGATTCTTCTAAATTGGAAGAGTAACAAGAATTGATTTAAGAGTTATTGTTGTTGATTTGGAAGCACAAATTATATGTTGTTGTGTATGTAGTAGAGCTATTTTGTTTTTTGATGGGGAAAGTTTTTGTGCGTTTTAGAGCCATAGAAAATTCCAATGATGTGTAGTTGGTGTTGAGAGAGTTTCATCAACATATAATTTTTCTGGTTTGGCAAATATCTTTAGTATGTAAGTTGATGTGTAAGTGCCTTGGGTTTGCAAGAAACTCTCAATGGATATTTTACACTGCATGGAACAAATTTGTGGTGACTATGTTTTTGATGAGAAACTTCTTGCAATAATAGCACTTTCGCAAGTTGTGCTGAGCCAGAAGTTAAAATTGATGATTTGTCTCTGTAATCTGCAATGGCCTGTTATTATCACATTTTTTCAAAATGCAAAATGCATTGTGTTGCATTGTTGTTCTGAATCATGTGGAGGCAATGTGGGTAATTGTGCCTTATAACATTAATTTTTTTTTTGATGCATGGAAATTGACATCTGCCAGTGCAATATGCAGAATCACAACTTCCTACTTCAAAAGTGCATAGTACACACGTGACTCAGACTTGCGCAAAGGGGAGCTTTACTAGCTTGTATTCTGGTACAGATGTTTGAAAGATGTCATCCAGGGTGTGGTTCCTCTTTCATTTTTTTTAGCTTGATTTATTTGCTGAAATTTTTATTCCTCTTCTAGCTTATTGTTTTTGCTGAAATAATTTTAGAATTTTTGCACTTTCCTGAAATAAATATATTCAGGATAGTTAAGAATTCCAGGTAGGACATCAAATTTTGGAAAATGTTTGGAAACAATTTAAGTAACCATTAATTTTTGGAAACAATTTTAAATAACCATTGATTCAAAATAAGGAAGGACTGTTGAAAATGAAACAAATAGAACTTATAGGAAATTTTGTAAAGTTTCATAAACAATCCCAATCGCCAATGCATGACACAACCTTGAAACACCAAACCAAGTTCGAATTCTCATTGTACCCTGACTCTGATACTTTAATCACGTTCACAACTCTTGTTGTCAGCCCAAAATACATTTGCTTTTTGTACCACAGAATGACATTAGATGTCTTAGTCCCCTAGCGTAAAAGCATATATGGAAAATTCAGTCACCTCCAGCACATGTCAAAAATTTTGGAAAAATCTTGAAGAGATACCTGCACAATCCAATCAAACCAGTGTAGATCCCCCTTAAAAAAAATAGAGAACCAAGAAGGCGGCCCTAGAGCCCAACAAAATGCAACAGACTGATCAGCCAAGATGAACAAAGCTTTTGATAGATTTTCAAGGCGTGATGGTTCTGATTACTCTCATAGTTTTTCAAATCTGAAAATAATTATGAACATAAATAGTACATGTAGAGTGAACTGACTGTACAATGTTGCGAGGGATCCACAATTCTTCCAACAATTCTCAGGATACTGTTATAGAATAGCAGTAATGACAAGTGAATCAATGACAAAAGACAGCAACACAGATCTGTGTGCCAATTTAGTTCCGGCAACCAATAGAGGAGGTGTAACAAAGTGCAGAACTTGTGTAAAAAAGAATTCTTTTGAAAGATGAATCAAAGCTAAGCAGTCAATAATGGGTGAAGGCCCAGATCCAGTGAACAATGGCGGGGAAATACTTCCAAAAAATCTACAAGCACTTCCTTCTTCCTCATAATCATCGTTAGGAAAGAAAAAATTGTCATCGGAAACAGAATCATCGTCATCCTCTATGTTTGTTAATTCCCTACCAATCAAGGCACGCCCAATCGGTTTGACAGAAGGGTCGTACATAACTTGATTGTTGAGCACCTCTGGTAATGCGCCGTCACTACTCTGTGGACCGTTACGGGTATTCGTTAGACCTAATTGTTGAGTAGCATCCTCAAGCTTCTTGGATTTTCTAATGAATACGCAAGATGCAAAATCTACTAGCCCCGAAGATTGCTTGAAATAAGAATAGCATGATGTGTCATTCAAAATATGAGCCCAAAGACCGGGAGAAACAACTACACCCGTTTTCTTTCTTAGTCGCACTGTAAACAAGGGGGGTTTCTGCTTCTTGGTAACCTTCTTCTTTCCCCTACCTATAGTGATCAGAGGAGAGTCCCGGTAGCAACGTACACAATTAACCTGATATTTAGGTGTCATCACCATGGTTAGTACGATAGCCAGTAAGAACAATAAAAATGAGGAAACAATTGAGATTGAAAAATTGCGACCATGCACTAATTGTTTTACGCATAAAATTCAGTAACATGCCACTAATTCGAAAACAGATGCCAGTGGGGTAGGAAAATGCAATGTGCATCAAAATATTATGAGTTTGACATTAATTTCAATAAATAGGATGAAATTACAAAGGGGGACCAGTGGAGTTCGGCCCAAATATGCGCGTGATTCCGAAAGAACCCCAAATCTCATTTGTGTGACAAATTACGTTCAGATTTTTGTTAGATAAAGCCTTCCCTGCAGCTACACATACATGATACAAAGAAGGGTTCAAACAATCACAACTTGCTCAGAGGTGTCATTGTCTGAAGTAGCAAAGGCAACAACCCAAATACTTAGTAGGATTTAGATATGTATGACCACATAATAAAGTATCTGGTACACCACAGTGGTTGAAAATCTATTCAACTACTGATTTCCTCTGCCCAAGAAGTAATTGGTTCTCAATCCAGAATACACTTTGAAAATCACCCATCAAGATGCCAGGACTTGTGCATACTGAATTTTTGAGTTTGGTGCCACAGAAGCCATAACTTCTTTTTCAAAATTCACACCATATCTTTCTAGCTAGCACCTTAACCATAGCCCAAAATGCAACAAAGATATGGCAATGTGGTTGATTCCAAATATTTTAATTGACGAGTCCTTCTATGAGTACCAATTGATGGTACACAATTTTGTGGCGTTAGCATGTTTTGTTTACAAAACAAGACACAAGATCAAGCATTAACGGAAAATTTTAATTTAGAAAGAACATTTCAATTTAACCAACTATCATATGGATGTACACACTCGGTTTCATCTAGGCTCTGCACTCATCGGAGCAGAGACGAGACATCAGATCGGAATCCGTGTAGCCATCAAACTTGGTTCCGATACGATCCTTGTACCATTGCGGAGCAGGGAAGGCAAATTTCCCATTGCTACCTCGAGAAGTCGTATTGTCTTTATCATCAAAAGCAACAATTTGTGATTTTTTGTTGATTTTGAAGATCCTTCTTAGATTCATGCCTATCGCATGGTATGATTGCATGTCCATGAAGTTGTTTCCAAAACCCGCAACGAAGAACGGCGACATTGGATCATTGTTGGTCGCCTTTCGAAAGGGTTGAACCACGTGTTCCCACAATTTTGTTGCCTTAAATCTCTGGGTGCTCTTGGTTACCAATTCCATCATGAATAGCTGCGGCAATTTCCCTCCGAAGCCAAGCAACGGGCCACTTGGCAGCGTCTCATTCCCCTGTTTCAGGTTTTTGAGGAAGTGTCGCGTTTGATTCGCTAGGCCTATAGGTCTCGATGTCACATATACCACTTGCGAAGACAATGCCAGTGTAGATAAGATGTGGCAAATACCCACATGGCAAACTTTGTCGTATTGTTTCGTCATCACGGTGCCGAGGACGCCGCGTGCATTTGATTTTGTAATGGTTCCGTCGATATCGCTGACGACTATGGAATCACTGTGTTTCCACAAAAAGATATGCGCATGAGCAACCCCCACGACTTGCTGATCGTCCAGCAGCAAGTATCGTATGGGATTTCTTCCGGGTTTCAAAAATGCTTTCAAAGTAGACGACGGGTCGTCGTTGCTTTCGATTACCCCATCCTTAAATTTGGAAAGCATACCTGGTTTAGCGCTACCCGCAGACGGGTGACAGCACCCCCAAAAGCGTTCTTCATCAAAGGTGTTACTTTCTTTGTCGTCATCGGTTTCGGAATCGTCATCCTGGTTTTGGTTGGGCGACTGCCGAATGATCGGAAACCACGCCTTTGTTCCGGCATGGTGATCTACTTCCATTACTATCTTGTGAGCGTCATCGTAATCGACTTCGTTTTTCCCTTTAAAGCTCACCAAGAAGTCAGAGTTCTGATGGACTTTTCCGTCGACATCCTCAACGACGATCACGTCGAAAGCAGACCCTTCGAGTACTTCTCGTCCGGCTTCGTGATTGAACGCATGGAGACAGCACAAGTTCCCGAGAATATTCGACGACCACGATTGATGCGTGCTCATCAATTCGTAATCATGATCGTCGTCGTAGTGATCTGTCGATTTGTTGCTCGTATTCGTGACTGCCATTGTGAAATGCGATCCAAAAACGATGGCGGAACAAACAGCAATATATACAGCGGCGACTGACTTCGTCGCTCTTTTGTTCCGAATGCTTCCACGATTCATTCGTGTATTGTATTGAGTAGACCCAAGGCAAGAAAAGGAAAAAATATCAGGGCAACGAACGATTCGTTACATTGCTAGTCCCGACTATTGACTCCCTTCCCCTCGATCTCTCTGCTACAACCTAGTATTGTTGATCGATGGTACACGTTCTCTCCAAGAACAAACTGATAGTATTATCCACGGTCCACCAAATTGTTTATTTTTTGACGGTGATGAAGAATGAATGAACGAATGTTCAGCGATGATGATGTTTTTACTGGTATTTATCATCTGGTACGAACTACGAACTTGTACCTACCGTACGGTACCGGTATGATGGAGGCCCCTGACGAGAAACCAACGCAGTAGTACCGGTTACGTACACGTAGTACCGGCATATTCTGATCCTATGATCTTCCCGGATGAAGGGGCTTTTCATCGGATCACAACTAGATTGGGCAATACTTTCGAGTACGTACCAGTACGAATCTCTCTAGCTGTCGTATCCCGTCACTCTGTCATCCATTACACATGTTCGTCCATTATGATTGACCCATTAAATCGGAATCGGAATTTCAATCACATGATCCAATTCCGAGAACACATCACTTTTGTAGATGAGAAGCTTCTCCCAATCCAAATAAAATTGAATACAAAAGTATCCAAAATATATTTCCTCTCTTATGATTTACTATCTCACAATCCTAAACATTTACTAGTTCAAATTACAATACACATTATCTCTTTTTAGAGACATATGACACTGTTTAAACAGTTGAATAAACACTTCTATTCAATATTCACCTTTTCCTCAAATATTATTCAACGCTTCACTTCACTTTTTAACTTATCAAACTCTCCTTACCCTTACTAACTTCAAGATTGTCCACAATGACTAACTATTCTATCATCCCCTTCAAGTTCAACTTCGAACCCAATACCATCGAAAAGATTGAGTACAAACACTCATGAGTTGTCAATGATATCATTGAAACTACCAAAATGAAACTCACTGTGATTACAGCCTCATCTACTCATATGCAAATCCTGCACTCTATCCATGAATTCAACAAGAAAGCCAGACAAATCCTCAATTGGGATACTGGACCTAAACTCTTCAACACATTTCCAGACATACTACTCCATGATTATTCTGATCGAGCCTACTTCAATGAGAAATTGAAGATATTGAGGATACTGAAGATAACTTTGGCATCGCCCTCAACAAATTCATTCAACGCAAGTTCTCCAATAGCTTTGATTACTATCACAATCACAAGTGATTCGTCCTCAATATCAAGAAAACATCCAACATGACTGTCCACAAGTTTGTCTCAATGGTATCCTACCACAACAACACCATTCTTCCTCTGCTTCCTGGTGCTCCTGCTGAAGCAGCACTTGCCATTATCAGTGGTGAAGATTTCAAGAGTCTAATCTATGAATCCATGCCAACTGAATGGAAGGACACCTATGAAGATGCCAATTCTCCCTATGACGATGACCTCGCCCTAAGTAGCATTAACCGCCGAAGGTGGATCTAGACCACTCAGTCTGCATCCAGACTTTAACATCGCCTCAATCAAAGAGAGTTTAAGCCCCAAGTTGTAGAACAACAAATTTGTCAAACAAATTGTGAAAGCAAGCAGGGAGGGTACAAAGAACAAACAGATGACGAATGATGCCCTAAGCAGAAGCCTAACAGGAGGCAGCTGCCTACAATCATACAGTAGGAAGGGTGTACACATAGGAGGAGCAGCGCCGCATGACTCCACAGCAGGTGGGCTGGTCCTATGGTATGTGGGATGGAAGCCCCTAAGTTGAATTCAGTTAGTGGGGGCACAGGGGCCATGGTCTTGGAGGAAGAAGAACAAGGCGGGCTGTACACTGGAGGGATCTTATGTAGGATGGGGAACCATAAAAGAACAACACTTAGGGGGCACAGGGGCCATGGTCTTGGAGGAAGAAAAACAAGGCAGACTGTGCACTGGAGGAGTCCTATGTAGGCTGGAGAACCATGAAAGAACAACACTTAATGGGGACAGGGGCAATGGTCTTGGAGGAAGCAGAACATATCAGGCGGTACACCGGATGGGTCCTATGTAGAAACGGGCTCTAATCTAAACCACTTAGGAGCCAAGGGGCTGTAGGTGTGAAAACAGATGCCAGCTGTAGGGCATACCTGATGGTATATGGAGAAAGTAGGGCCTTAAGCAAAAACACTTAGGGACCAGGGGCTATAAGTGAATTCACACTTATAGGTCAGGGGAGGAACATAGGGGAACTTGAAGTTCAACCTGTGAGACCTCTCTTATCTCGCAAGAGATTTGAAGAACCGGGTGGTACACAGGAAGGAGGGCCCTATGTAGAAACACGCTCTAATTGAAACCACTTAGGAGCCACGGGGCTGTAGGTGTGAAAACAGATGCCAGCTGTAGGGCACACCTGATGGTATATGTAGGAAGTAGGGCCTTATGCAAAAAAACTTAAGTACCAGGGGCTATAAGTGAATTCACACTTATAGGTCAAGGGAGGAACATAGGAGAACTTGAAGTTTAACCTGTGAGACCTCTCTTATCTTGCAGGGAAAGAGACTTGAAGAACTAGGCGGAACACTGGAAGGGTCCTATGTTGAAACGGGCTCTAATTGAAACCACTTAGGACCCACAAGGCTGTAGGTGTGAAAATAGATGCCAGCTGTAGGACACGCCTGAAAGGTATATGTAGGAAGTAGGGCCTTATGCAAAAACACTTAGGGAGCAGGGGCTATAAGTGAATTTGCACTTAAAGGTCAGGGGAGGAACGTAGAGGAGCTTGAAGTTCAACCTGTGAGACCTCTCTTATCTCGTAGGGAAAGAGACTTGAAGAACCAGAGGATTATATAAAGTATAGTGCAACCTCAACTTGCAAATACTTAAGGGTCAGGACTTAGGAACCTTCTCGAAGGGAGGGTTATGTGTATGTTTGGCAACTTCAACTTGAAAAGACTTAAGGGAACCAAAAACATTGAGTGAAAATCACTTAAGGGGCTTGGAAACAGTTCAAAAGAACATTGTGGAATGAATAACGTTGAGTGTAACAGGATAGAGCTTTAAGTAAAGATACTTAAGAGCCTTGGGGGAGAAGCTTGGGAACAGATCGAAGTGTTAGCGCTTTGCAAAAACAGACCAAAGAAGTAGCTTTGTGGGTTTAGTAATGGTCTACTGTATTCAGTGTAGGTAGAATTAGTACTGGATGCAAGGAAATTAGTGTTGTTTTTCATGCTCAACGCCCAACAAGACGGCGATCAAGGACGGCGGCCGACCGACAATGGTGAATAGGAGACCAAAGGGACCAAGGAAGGCAACAAGAGACTGAGCTGATAGCAAAATTGAAAAGGTCAGGTCTTGGTTAGTACGTGTAGGTCCTGGTGCCGTTTGTGGCGGTGTAGAAGGGAGCAAGATATGGCAGGGGCAATTTTTGTAGAAATCTACGCAGTTTAGTACTGGAACATTGGAACGTCGGGCAAAGTTGCGCGAGGCAAAATTGTAGGAACAATAGCAGCTACAACAATGGCAATTGAAACAATAATCTGAACAACAACAGCCCTTGCAACAACAATTCGAACAAAAATTGCCGCAATAACAACAGCAATCAAAACAATAAGTTGAACAACAACAATAATTGTTGCAACAACAATAACAATAACAATAACAACAACAACAACGCAAACAACAACAACAACAACAACAACAACAAAACCACCAACTGGATCCAAGACATGGATTCTTGTCCAATTCATCCCAATACAAATCACAAGTGGGGAAAATGTTTCCACAACGCAAACAATCCCAACAGAAACAACCGCAACAACAATAATAATCGCAACAACAATGACTCCTACTATGTCAATGACCGTTCCAACATCAATACAAACAATTCGGCTCCTACTCAACCATCTGACCCAGAACAACACATGTGCGTTCTTATTGACAACCTCTCCGAGTCCCCAAAAGAAATTTGGCATGATCTCTTTCATGTTGATACTGAAGTCAACTCAGAATACTACAATAATGACCTTCAATGGTTCCTGTCATACAGTACTACTATCGACTCCTTTGTTGAGATCCCAACTGAAGAAATTACCCGCATTGACAACAAACCCAATAAAGATATGTGCAATGACTCTTATGTCATTTCTCCAAGCCTGCCTGCCAGTTTCACCAAAAAGTTCACAGCTCTCACCAAGCCAAAAGAACCTCAAGATCTTGCTCCTACTACAATTTAACAAAGTTAATGAGCACAAAGGAAAATTCTATTTTAAAACCCTATTTGACTCTGGATTGACTGATAATCTCATTCTCCAATCCTCAATTCCTCCAACAGTCACTCGTCATGATCTTGAAACTCCTGTCAACATGATCGCCGCCAATGGCAAGGCTACCTGTTCCAAGTATGTAATGCTGTACAACCTCATGCTTCCAGAACTATCTTTCTCTCTCATGAAAAATCACATCAAATGCTTTGTGGTCAATGCCAAAATGAACTACCATTTTATCCTTGGTCAAAAGACCATGAAAGAGATTGGTATCAAAATGGACTTCAAACACTCAACCGTAACTTGGTTTGAGAAAACAATGCTGTTCCATCCCCAAGGTTACTTTCACAACAAGCCCATCATTCAAAGAGTCACATCTAATGAATCATACATTGTCGCTGAATGGTACATGAACCAAGCTAATCAACAAGCATACATTGATGGCGCAACAAAGTATAAAAAAGACTGCTCTACCCAAGCTAGTCTCTGAACAAACCCATCTCTCTTCAGATGAACAAGCTTGACTTCTCACAACCCTTTTTCCTCACAAGAAACCATTCAAAGACCTCACTAAATATGAACTTGGAATCTTCGCCAACAAGGAATTCCATATTGATCTTCAACCCAATGCTACCCCTTATCATATCAAGCAACCATATTCCATTTCCATCCATCAGCAACAAGCAGTCAAAACTGAACTCCTTCGACAAGTTAATCTGGGCATCCTCAAATGCTACTGTGCCATCGAATGGGGAATGTCTACCTTGTAGTACCAAAACCAGATGGGTCCTTTTGCCTTAGTAGCAACTGTTGCGAACTCAACAAGGTCACCAAGAAACTTCACTATCCACTACCAAAGATCCAAGACATCTTTCATTGATGCCACGGTTTCAAATACCTCATGTTCATTGGTGTCAGTATGCAGTTCCACACTTTCAAACTTGATGAAGAATCCAGTTGGAAGTGTATCCTTGTCACTCCTTCTGGAAAATTTTGTCTGCTTCATCTGCGCATGGATTTCCTTAACTCTCCATGTTGGGCCCAAGGTTGTATGGAACAAATGTTCCTTCACCTCAATCAAGTCAAAGTTTACATCAATGACATCGGTATCTTTTCCAATGAACTTGATTCCCATTGCAAAATAGTCAATGAAGTTCTTTATCTACTAACGGCTCATAACTTCTCAGTCAAACCAGCCAAATGTCACTGGTTTCAAAGTTCTGCACCCTGGCTAGGATATATCATATCCTCAGACGGTGTCAGACCAAATCCTATCAAGATTGATCCCATTCTAAAGCTTATCTTTCCCAAGACAATTACCCAACTATGATCCTTCATTGGTATGGTTAACTTCTTTTGCAACTTCTGGCCCAGACGTGCAGAAATGCTTGCTTCACTCACAGCTCTCTCTGGCCAACCCAATAGCAAGCTTGAGCCCAAGCAAGAACTTGTTGCAGCTTTTAATACTGCAAAAGCTATGATAGCTGATAGCCAAAGATATCCTCCTCAGCTATCCTGATCCTGATAAGCCATTCCATGTCTACACTGATGCTTCTGATTATCAGTTGGGTGCTGTAATTGTCCAAGACAATTGCATCATAGTACTATGTTTCTCCCAAAAACTGACCAAGGCTCAAGTCAAGTACCGGTATCCTACAATTGATAAAGAAATGCTCTGCATCATAAAGGTCTTCAAAGAATTTCAACCTTTCCTCTGGGGCGCAGAAATCATTGTATGGGCTGATCACATCAACCTCACTTGCCAAACCATCACTTCTAATTGAATCATGACCTGGTACATGCTCTTTGAAGAATTCTCTCCTGTCTTCAAGTATATCAAAGGCAAAGACAATGTCATTGCAGATACACTCGTTTGTCTCCCTATCTAAGATAAAGACATTGATCCAACTGACACAGTCCCTGAAAACCCAAACTCTATTACCGATCCTCCTGCTCTCAGAGTATCTGACCTCTTCATCAACCATCCTGAAGCAATTCCCTATTATCCAGTATTCTTTCCTCAACTAGCGCTCACACAACTTGCTGATGAAAGTATTACCCAAAACGAAAAGTATACAACTAAAAATTTCAATGGAATTTATCTCACGGTATTTACTGACCACAATAACCAAACCAAAATTGTTCTTCCCAATAACCTCTTACCTGATACCATCAAATGGTATCACCAAGTCCTCAGACACGTTGGAGCTGAACATCTCACTAGCACCATTGGCCGGCTCATCTGTGCTCCTGGCCTCAAAGATGCAGTTCTTCAATTTTGCTGAACCTGCAATTCTTGTCAACAATACAAAACCGCTTACCATCACTTTGGACATCTAGTCACTCACCAAGAAACCCATGTCCCTCGGGATACCATCACCATTGATTCAATTGACCCATGGTACATCAAACTCCCTGATCACCCTCAACCTGTCCAATTCAACAGTTTCATCATCATGGACATGTCTATCAACCTCCTTGAAATCATTTGATCTCCACAAGTCAACCCTTCAAGTCTAATGGCTGTCCATGGCCTTGACAATGCCTGGCCATCTTGTTATCCTCGACCCAATTATTGCCAATACAATAGGGGTCCTTGCTTCACAGGCAATGGCTTCCAATTCCATTTCAACTATCTAGGAATCAAGTCCAAGATCTCAACAGTCAAGAACCCACAGTCAAACATTGTTCTTGAATGAGCCCATGACACCATCAAAATAGCCATGCACATTGAACTCAATACCAATCCTCCTCAAGATCTACAACAAGCAAGTGATCTCATTGACAATATCTTCTCATCTGCTCAATTTGCAATGCACTGTACTGTCCACAAAACATTTGGCATGACCCCTGGTGCTCTTGCATTCCATCAAGGTATGTTTCTCTTTATCCTGATCATCACTGATATCAATATCATCCATAACAAATGCCGACATGTTATCAACAAAGATGAGCTCCTTGAAAACTCTCATAAAAAACAACCCAACTATGCTGTCAATGACCAAATCATGATCACTAAACCAAACGCAGATGCTCTTGTTGCCAAAAACATTGGCCCCTTCACCATTGATCAAGTATTCACCTATGGCGCTATTTCCTACTGGAAAATGGCACATCTCATTGAAAGAATCAACATTTGTCACATCAAGCCTTATCATCCTACTCTCTGACTCCTTTTATGAGAAGGAGAAGAGTGCTGTATCCCATCACTCTGCCATCCTTTACATGTCTATCCATTGTCTGTTATACAATTGAATTGGAATTGGAATTTCAACCACATGATCCAATTCCGAGAACACGTCACTTTTGTCTATGAGAAGCTTCTCCCAATCCAAAAAAAAGGATTGAATACAAAAGTATCCAAAAACATGTTTCCTCTCTTATGATTTATTATCTCACAATCCTAAACATTTACTAGTTCAAATTACCATACGCATTATCTTTTTTTAGAGGCATATGACACTAGCCGCAAATACAAATGGGTAAATCAAATGAATCAAAATTGATTGGAAGGGACAAATCCCAATTTCAACCACACGTGAAATGATGAACATACCATTTGTATGGTACGAGGTGCTACGCGTCGAATAACAATTGAGAATCGCGAGCACCAACATAAATTAACACAAATTAACAGAAAATAACACAAATTAACAGACATGATTTGCAACGTAATCCACGAGTACGACCAATTTTCCATGTAATTTGGCCAACTGGATTACTAAACTATTACACGAAAATTCGAGGAGCTCGTACTAAGAAACATTAGTTAATTTTTAATCAATTCATTAGCACCTCACCGGATTACCTAAAAAAAAGTAATCCAATGTTGTAATCCACCGAGCTCGGTACTAAGACAGTAGAAGTCAACGCTTCTCATCTACTTAAGAGCTCGCTAAAAAAAGTAATCCAATTTTGTAATCCAGCGAGCTTGGTACTAAGACAGTAGAAAATGACAGTTTGCACCTTCACCAGATTACATAAGGGCACCCTAAAAACAAAAGTAATATTTTGGTCACAATTAGATCTCTTGCTTGCTTCTTTTTTCCACTCTTACTCGTACCCGTAATGGAAAAAGAAGCATATTTTTCCACTCTTACTCGGACCCGTAATGGAAAAAGAAGCAAGCAAACAAATCAACAACAATGAGACCAACAAGAATGGTGACAGTAAAAAATTGATATCTCCCTGAATATTGGGAGCTAGGGGACCAAACTGGTACCAAAATGTCCGCAATGACAACAAGGCGGTATCGATTATGTCAAACGGCCTTGAGTTCATAGCTTAGGGGATCAAAGAAAATTAATTTCAGTCGCCGTTGTCATTGTCGTCGTCATCGTCAATGAAACCAAGAATGGTGACAGTAAAAATTGATATCTCCCTGAATATTGGGAGCTAGGGGACCAAACTGGTACCAAAATGTCCACAATGATAAGGCGATATTGATTTTTTTGAACGGCTTTGCGTTGGTAGCTTAGGGGAGAAACGAGAATTAATTTCGCCGCCATCATTGCCATCGTCATCGTCATTGCCATTGCCATTGCCATTGCCATTGCCATTGCCATTGCCATTGCCATTGCCATTGCCATTGCCATTGCCATTGCCATCGCCATCGCCATCGCCATCGCCATCGTCAGCCCCAAGGACGCCGCAGTAAGAGTACAACATTCCCCTAGATCGTAGCAGTGCAGTGCTTGTAGTTCAGACGCCGGACCTAGAATACAAAGTTAGCTGCATCATAGCAGCAGACAATGCTTGTAGTTTGGAATTGATAAAAGAAGCCACAGCCTCAACAAGAAGCAACACTTCCAAGCTTGTTAGAAAATCTTCCAAGCCAGACGCCGCAAGAATACACCATTCCCTAGATTGTAGCAGGCAGTGCTTGTATTTCGGTTGCTGTGAGCGAGCTTCTCTGGTTTTGGTGTAATAATTCAGCAATCCAGTTGGCCAAATTACATGGAAAAATTGGTCAAACTCGTGGATTACATAAATAATCTACGAGTGTGCTCTTGCCTTTGCTGAATTAGTAACACTCCTTCGGTCTCAGCCTCGTTGCACTCAGCTTCAGCCTCAGTAGTGTTACTAACTGTGTTCCACCTCGGTCTCAGTATCAGCCTTCGGCTTCGACCTCGACCTCGGTGGAACACAGGTGTAATAAACTAGTAATCCAAAATTGGATTACAACAGTAATCATGTAATCCATTTTATTCCAGTAGAACTCAGTACTGGAAAACAATTATGGGAACTCGAGCTCGTTGCACTCACTCTCTTGCCCATAATTGTTTTCCAGTACTGAGTTCTACTGGAATAAAATGGATTACATGATTACTGTTGTAATCCAATTTTGGATTACTAGTTTATTACACCGTGCGGCCGAGCAACTCGTAGATTATATTATTACATAATTTCCCGTGATACCTTTTCCATGGATACATACGGTACAATACAACCAATCATTTGGGTTTTCAGTAATCTCGTTGTAGTAAGTCATTTTTTTCTTCGCGTTGCAAATTGTGTCCTCAATCCCAGACTGAGAGACAGAAGAACACACCGTAGAATTTGTACCATTGGTACATTCTCAATTGTTATCCGACGCCTAGTACTATCGGGTAAGTTACGAGTAATGGGTGATTCCCGAAATACTTTTATGTACTAGTACATAAACCGGAAATTTTCTACTTAACCAGTCGTAAAGTTACAAATCATAGTCGACGTGAGCTCACGTCGACTATGATTTGTAACGTTACAAATTTTTATAACGGAACTCCTGACTGAATTTTTGTCAGTCCCCCAACGGACTAATCACACATCCAACGGATCAGATCGCCAATTTTGGCTCATTACAGTACGAGTAGTATTAGTACGAGTACTAGTACAAAATATTGTCCAACGCACCACAACAACCAAACCGAATTTCTAATAAAAGGTTTATCTGCTGTTGTTGCTGTATCTGCTGTTGTTGCTGCTATGTGACAACGACGGAGGAAGAGATACATATTCTTCAGCTCCGGACATAATTTTTATATCGTAATAAAGCAGCGATCATGGTGAAGACAGCAGCAGGAAAAAGGACCGGGAAAAGAAACTACAGCAGAAGAGAAGTCATGGAACTTCTATACACCCTCAAAGAAATCCTTCCTGTTGGTCCTGAGGATTGGGCGCAAGTCGGCCTAATCCATAATGACAACTTCCCTGATACCAATCGAAGTGTTGAGAACCTCCGTAGGAAATACAACGGTCTATATCGGAAACAAATTCCTACCGGGGATCCAAATTGCCCCAAGGACGTGAAGTTGGCAAAGAGGGTTAAGTATTTGATTAAGTGCAAGGAAGGAGTTGGTGATGGACAAGAGCCATATGGAATGGAAGAAGGATACCAGACCAACACGGAAGACGAAGAATACATAAGTAGTGGTGAGGAGGAGGATGACGACTCTGACGATGATAACATTCCTCCGATACCACCACTTGGTCAACCTTCGCAAACAATGACTCAGCCAACCCAACAGTCAACCCAACAGTCAACAGAGCCAACCCAGCCAACACAACCGCCCCTTCGTCAACCTTCCCAACCAACCCAAGAAGAACCAGAACTCAATACACGACCAACTGCCATAAACAATACACCAACGACTCCCATAAACGTACCACCAGCAAGAATTGTTGTTCCGCGCTCTCGGTCTCGGTCAGCTTCCTCTTCTTCTTCATCTCAACGGTTTCCTGCCACGCGTGCTTCCCCTTCTCCCACCAGTACTCCGCGATCAAAGAGACAGTACCGCAGGAACGCCACCAACATCAGCACGACCACCACCGACAGCAACAGCACCAACGGACGCCAGGAAATTCTTGATTTCTTGAGAGAGAATTCCGAGCGCGAGAGGGAACAAAGAATAGAGTATCAACGGCTTGAAAGGGAACAAAGAGAGGCTGCCTTGGAATCGCTGAAGGCCGCCATAGTAGATGTTGCCACCATACTCCTAAACGGGCTTCGTTCCAGCAACTCAAATTCCAACTCCAACTCAAATCCCCCCCAGCCCGGCAATCCCAACAACTCCAACTCAAATCCCCCCCGGCCGACTCCACTTAAGAGTCTTGTTCCTGTTTAATAGCAGGAACATCCGGCGTAGGTTGAGCAGGAGGTTGAGCAGGAGGAGGATCCGGAAAAATAGCAGGAACATCCGGCGTAGGTTCAGAAAAATCGGAATCAGAGTCGGAATCAGAGTCGGAATCGGAATCTGATGAATGAAAGAGTCGTTGATTGGTTCGGCCTTCGAGAGTCCGGTGCAAAAGATCCTGTTGAATCTGTTGCCGGTTTTTATCAATCTGTAGCTGGTGTTTAACAATCAGTTTTTTGTATATAGCAATCTGTCGTTCATCTTGAACAATCTGTCGTAAGAGTCGTTGTTCGTGTTGTCGTTCAAATTTGGCTCTAAGAGCCTTAAGAAGTCTTTGTTCATGTTCTTGTTTGGAAGCTACCACCATGATGTTGCTTTTGGCTTTGGAAGTTAAGTTGCTTTTGACTTTGGAAGAAATCAAATTATGAGCTTTGCAACTTGCCAAGAAAATGAAATAATGAATTACTAGTAAAAAGAATGAATTACTAGCAACTACTAGCAACTACTAGTAATATCTCATACAATCGTAAAGTTGGCAGTACATGAAAGTCTCAAATCAGTCGGAATCAAATCGATAGGAGTCAACGATTCCCACGTCGATTCCCATTTCGATTCCCATTTCCATGTATGGAAGAACTGATGGGATTAACCCGTCCGGCGCTGTGTTGAACCCCTCTTAAGGAGTTGAACCTCTCTTGAGGAGTCGTGCGGTTTTTACGAACCCGAACACCAAAAGCGAAACTACTCCATCTTCCATCTTGAACGAAACTACTCCCCGTATTACTCGTATTACTTGTAACTCGAGAAGCTCATAATTCCAAAAGTTACCAAACAGCGAAAGCTATGTCCAAATCTACTAGTACTAATTTGTAAATTATTAATCATTATCTACTACACTTAGGATCCTCAACCATGGAGAGAATCGATACTACTTGACCATGGTGGAGAACCGACAATCCACTTTGGACCGATCGACCGATCAACCGATCAACCGATCAACCGATCAACCATATCGACCATGGTCTCACTCAACAAGTCCAACAATCTACTCGGAATCGACAATCGACAATTTACTCAACCACGCAAAGCGAAATTCGAATTCGAATGCGAACTGCGAATGCGAACTGCTCAACGGCTCAACGGTCGAAGAGGCCGGTGGCGTCTTCCGGTAGGTTGTCTTCGTAAGAGAAGTATCCGTCCTTCTTATGCATGAAAACATTCAGTATCTGGTTGTGACCAATGGTACTTGTTTGGTAATTGTACAGAAGCATCATTAAGTTCAAAATGACCTTCCTATCGCCAAACGTCTCCAATAGGAGCCTGTCTTTCAATCGTGGAAACTGCCCCTGGATCATTCGCATCCCCCACTCTGATAACTGTCGAAGGGACGTTGCTTCTCTGTTCAACAGAATAGCCTCTAGGGTATCCGGATCGTGCTGTGAACTTTGGACAAGGCATTGGTGTCTACCTGTGGCAACCCTAAATGCAGAGTCGACACAAACCATAGCTTGGAACTTGACGAACAGTTCTTCTATTTTATCATAAACACCATGATCGGCGATTGTGCTGTCATGCCAGGTACCAGGGCAGTTGTAACAGCAAATACGAATTCTCCCATCGGCAGCAAAGACAAAGACACTGTTGACATAAGTGTCGCACACCCAGCTGTTGTAATACCGGCTCTGAATCAACCAATTGGAAGACTGCTGAATTTTGACTTTGAGTCCATCGGCGGCACCCCAGACACGGCGTTCTTTTAGTCTTGGGTATTTGGCACCAATCGCGCTGATGTATTCCTCCAATTCTTCTTCAGTTGGAGGTCTAATCATTGCCTTTGGGTGATACTGCAATACGAACAAAAGAACCTTTCTGGAGAACTTCAACCATTTGTACATAACAGTAGAGGTGAGTCCAAATGCCATCGACACAGATCTTGCAACGGATCCTCGTGTTCTAAACCAATGAAGTACTAAACCAAGACAGCAAGTCGCGTTTGCTTCGCGCTTTCTTCCACACCATACTCCATTAGCGTTAACCTTTCTCTTCCGAACAGCATCGGTGTATCTATCAACCGTGTAACTATCGAATGTGGGTTCAAATAGACCAAGAAGCTCTCGAAAGACTGTGTGGTCGACACCACAGCAGTTGAGAAGAGCCTGATCGTTGCCAGAGTTGAATAGATAAAGAAAGGGTGACTCGGAATGGCGCCGAAGGGCTATCCTTGGTGTTCTCCTATCTCTTCGACGCCTTTCTTCTGCAGCGTCATCGTCATCGTCATCCTCCTCATCTTCTAGAAGATACAAGCAAACAAGCAACTCGAGTGACATATTCAACGGATGGGCAAGAACTATTTGTTATGTTGGCGGTTGAGTAGCAGTACCTATCGTCGGTTGAGTACCTAGCATCGGTTGAGTCGCTGAAATGGTTAGTAGGTGAAAATGAAAAATTTGATCGTGAAGTCGCTGAAAAATCTGAACGTCACTGAAAAATCTGAACGGATCAAACCCACATGTTTAATCGTATGAAGAAGACAAATTTGGCTAATATTATTGTCCATGTCATGAGATTCCAGATTCCAAAATGAGATTTATGCACTTTCCCGCCAAAAAATTTATGTACGAAATTTTCATTCCCGAAATACTAAAAACAGAAGTTTATGTACGTTATAAAAAAGTATTTCGGGAATCACCCAATTACCGTCTACCGTCTACAATACCGGTACCCGGTATTACGAGTTCGTACATACAAATACGTACCGTATGGTAAGATTAGCAATCCCCCACAATCGTATCCGGAACTTGTACGAAGTAAGCTTACTGATCCAGTTCATCCGAGTACAGTGGGCGAGTTGGGAGTTGTTCATACTCGTACCTACGGTACGTATCGAGTAAGATTCCTACAAGTAATCACCGTACCGTACGGTACGGTACGAAAACCAGGAATTATCTCACTTCCAGAAAACAAAACTGATCAAGGCGTCGTTTGTGTTTGCCCATCCAATTGCATTGGAATCATTACTCACTCCTACCTACGAAGTACGAGTATAGACACACAACAACTGGTCGAAAATAGTAATAGTAACCTCAACGATGAGTGGCCGTAAGATGACCCCGAAGGGCCAGATGTCACGAGGGAACACACAGCCAGGTACGTCGGGCAGGTTGTGCTATCGAGAGCTCTGGCCATCATGGGCTTCGCTGTAGCATCTCGGGCAGTATCGATTCCGAAGCCACTCGTCTCAACTGAATCCTTCGGTTTGTCTTTGTTCTGTTCTCCTGTCCTTGTTCCTTGATTATTATGTCCGTTCGCTTGTTTCGACGCGTTCTGTGCGTTGTGTTGTCTTGTGTTGTTCTCTTCGTTTCTTTCGGCCAGCCGTGATGATGATGCCACCCCACATTCGAGCTACGTTCATGCCAAATCCACCAATCCGACAGCTTCCACCGGTCAAAAGTAAACGCAGGAAGAAGCCAACAGAAGGTGTCTTTCAACTCATGGACAAGTTTGAAAAAAAACCTGCACCCAAACGGATCGTCCAACCGACGCCGAAAATGATGAAAAAAGCCAAAATGGAAGCCCGAACGAAACAGCTCGCCGAGCAGCGCAAATCGATGATCGAAGAGTACCGAAAATTCCAGAGGGATTGTGGTGGTGAATACGAGGGAATGAATTGCTACAATACGCTGTTCGTTGGCCGGTTGGCGTACGAGGTGACGGAAAGAAAGTTGCTGAGAGAAATGGAGGTATTCGGACCCGTCAAAGACATCAAACTTGTTACTGACAAGGAGGGAAAATCCCGTGGCATTGGTTTTGTGGAGTACGAGAACGAAGAAGACATGAAGAGAGCCTACCGGGGTGCTGACCGGATGAAAATCGAAGGGAGAGAAATTGTCGTGGACGTGGAACGGGGCCACACGGTGCCTACCTGGTTGCCCCGGAGGCTCGGGGGAGGACTGGGTGGAACCCGGTTGGGTGGAAAAGACAAAAACGTCACGGCTCCGGGTCGGTTCGATCCGAGTCGGATGATGGATCCGTCGCGACCACCACCCGGAATGATGGGCGACGATTACGGACCACCCATGGGTGGGATGGGCCGAGGGC
The DNA here is from genome assembly GCA_037355745.1 of Pseudo-nitzschia multiseries. Lineage (NCBI taxonomy): Eukaryota > Bacillariophyta > Bacillariophyceae > Bacillariales > Bacillariaceae > Pseudo-nitzschia > Pseudo-nitzschia multiseries. The sequence goes on from CM074783.1 coordinate 12,290,574, forward strand.
AGGGGCCACCGCCCGGAGGTGGATACTACGACGGACCACCGCCAGGAAGCAACTACGGCGGCGGATACGGAGATCATTCGAGAGGTGGGGGTGATCGAGATCGTCGCAGACGACGATCGCGAAGTCGGAGTCCGGATCGCGGGAGATACGCACCCCGGCCGCGGTACTAGTATTTCGGAGAAATTTCGGCATCTGCAGCCTGAAAATCACTCCCTTGGATCGGCAAGTTGTGGAGTTGCGGTCCTTTTCTTGTCTGGAGCGAAAGTTATGGTTTCACTGAGGATGGAAACAGACCAGGAACGATTCCAGTATTGAGGTCTGTCCATGCTCGATTGCTCAATACCTTCATGTAAAGACAATTCGATAGATCAATCAATTTTAATTTCTTCTTTCAAGTAGTATGATATCATTTTCATTGTAGTGAAATATCGGAATACTATTACTTGTATTGTTGTATGATCCATGCTTTTTACTTCGTAATTGAGGACTCTTACCTCTAGCTAGGAGTCATTCCAAACCAAAACCAAACACTGAACTTAGAGAATACCAAGAGAACTCCTACGGTACCTAAGGTACCGGTATCATACGTACTGGTACGATGACAATTTCTTGATATCCACCGGTACGTGGACTTGTGCGAACTACGAGTTCTGTACCGGTACGCAAGACAATGCTGGTTACTAGGCTACAAGAAGATCTCCTGATACGGGAGTCATTATCTTTGTCAGTTATGTTCCTATTCATTTGGGTATCCACGAGATGTCGAGATAGCTAGTAGAAGTAGCATATACCCACCACTGATGAGATCCCAGCCCTTCAACCCGAAATAATTGTTCTTATTTGTTTTTCATCCAAATGAGACCTTGAGGCATGGTGACATCATATTGATAGTAGAAACACATTTGCATACCGGTGTCACAATGGCTCCTCCTCTAGTACGTCACACTACTAGCTGTTTGTCAACAAGAAAACTATCAGCACAAGACCAGCAGTCAAACAAACCCTTGCAAGAAGAAGAAGGATATTGATGTTGATTGTCGTAAGGCTAGTCTAGGGAAGCAGTGATTGTTGGAAGTTGGTGTAATTCCTTTGCTGAAGAAAGATTCAGGGGACACAAACAATCATGCTGATTCATTCACCAAAGCTTATCAATCACAAGGAAAGCCAAGTACCAATGGAGCAGTCATTCACGCTGGTCTTTACAATGTGACTTTGCTAAGAATTGCAAAGAAGACAGAATATAATCTTACTTCTGAGTTGATGTTTGCTTTGCTTCCTCTGTTGGTGTGGGCTTTCAAGTTTGAGTTGTTTCTTTCACAAAGGCATCTCCCCCATATTGTAGTTGCGACAAGTCCGATACTGGAAAAGACATAATCTCAGAAGTGGAATCCCGCATTTTGACCCACACAGGAGGAATGAACAACACTGGAGCAGTAGCACTAATGTAAGAATATATTTTCCTAGCAAATCTTATTTAGATGTTGCAAAAATTAATTGTGAACAGGTCTCTCACAAGTTTAGTGAAGTCAATCCAACAAATTGTCACAGGTGTCAAACCTTCCAAAAAGTTGATCTATAGCAGTTCCACTGCAGGGTCTGAGTATGCCTCCTCCTATGTTGATATTGATATGATGGTGAAAGCTGGTTTCACTACCAAGTCCCAAAACTTGATCAAGACAGTGAAGATCACTTCTGCCAAGAATAATATCTTGGAAAAAAGTATGCAATAATGCTAATGGACAGTTTCTCTTATGTGCTTTTGGAAGACCTGTAGATTCCGCCTACATGGTGGGAGACCAATTTGGAATCTGTGTTCACCCTACACAAAAAAATGCATTGATCAGACCTACTAGTATGTCAATGATTTCAAGCAGGTTGGCTGTGTGTTGAAAAACTGGCCTGACCCAAGCCTTGTTCAAAGATTCTGTTTTGAATGGATTGACTTCCACCCTTCTGGTGGACAATGTCTCTCACACCAAGGACAAGAATGGAAGAGTTGTTGTTGGATCTTCAGCTGCTGGGTTTGCAAGCACGATTGCTGCCACTACTACTACTACTACTACTACTACTACTACATTGGACATAGTAGTAACAACTAATATTTCTGTAAGGGCTAAAGCATCTTTTCCTGCAGTGGTAAGGTGACTCTGGCTCATACCCCATCTGGTTGATGTTTGGATCAGCGTTTCATTTTTTCAGGAGCCCAATGTGGGATGTCTTTGCAGCGCCAGTTCCTTTGCTTTGACTGTGGTCATGAGGTAAGATTACGAGTCAATTGAAGCATCTTAGGTCATTTAGAAACATGACAGTAATAATTAGTTCCCACAAAGAAAAAATCATAAACCTAAATCTGATAAGGGCCTAAAAAGGTCATTATTTAGGCTGTCTTGAACCTAAATCCTGGTTCTTGATGACCATGGAGATCCAACATTTAGGTTTCAGACCTAAATTTTGTAGCGATTTTTGTTTCACCAGCGTTGAATCTTTGTTATTGCTTATTGTTATTAATTTCTTATCCCTTGATATTATTTTAAATACCGTTATGTATGGACAAATTACTTATTCAAAAAATTAGACTTTAGGCACTGACCTGCCAAAAAAATGATTTCCAAAATGTGAATTTAGGTTTTCAAGACCTAAATTAGATCTAGGATTTATGAAATTTTAGAAATCACCCAACAATATTCTTTTTTCATATTGTGAGTGTACACAATAAAAATACCACAATAAATACCCAGTACCAAAACCATGTACATGTGTATGCCCCGTACACTGAAGTCTCTTCAAAAAATACAAAGTCAAAAAGACCCTGAAAACACAGCCAAATGACAGCTTTATTATGGGAAGTCCACTCATCCAAATCACCAATGTCATTTATTTCCATTTTCACAACCCTGCAACGACCCTTCTATTTCTCTTTCCATAGAACAAACCATGAAGGTTTGCCACTGTACAAATAGCACAAAATGACACCAACTCAAATGCCTACACATTACTATACTTCAATTTGGAGCAGGAAGGGCATTCTAACCACAATTCTACTGCAAATAACACAAGACAACGAGACAAAAAATGTACGGCCCTCCTTCCACCCATCTGTTTCCCCTCCAATAGAAGGGAGGATGAGGGTGAACATGTACAAGTACTATCCAATTTGAGCACCAGTATGTTACTCTACTGATTTGTCAACCGGGAATGGCAATCAAACGGTTATTAGATGGCTATTTGGATGGCAATTTATAAAGATATGGGGGACACCATTTCCATCTTGACGACCATTCTATTTCTCTTTCAATAGAACAGACCATGAAGGTTTGCCACTGTACAAATAGTACAAAATGATACCAACTCACTACGTCCAAGAACTGTTTCGTGGGGTTTGGATTATTTTATTGCGTGCATATTTTGTTCGTGGTTTTAACATGGCAAAATTTCTCAACACCCTGAAATCCTGGAGTTCATTGCAACCAACTGGCAGGCTATTTTGAAACTCGGCACTATTTCTGTGCGCGTGATGCACATTACTCTAATCATGATTAAAAATAATTTACATCAGTCACTAGCAGAATCAAGTTATTATTCATGTACCCACAACAATTAATTCTATTTGTGAATAAAAAATAATTGTTAACTCAGTGTTAATTCCAAATTATTATGCTACAGAATAACAATTAGATTCTGCTCTCCTAATTGTGAAGTCTTTTTCTGGACTCCGATATTCCTTTTTTAATTGTAAATTCTATTATGTTTGATTAAATCCTATAGCAATGGGTTATTATCCCTCCAATATTTCTAATATTCTCATTATTTAGTTCTCAATTACTAGTAGGTTTTGCATTATGAATGCGATGTTATTTCCTAAATTAATTCAAGTGATAAATTGGCATTCATCGAGGCTGCTATTGCCAGATCAATATAACCCTTTTCTTTTTCTTTCTGGGTCCACCACAACTACTGGAGCTAATAGTAGTAGTACCTGCTTCACCACGCTTATTGGTGTATTGTGTCAAACTTTTGTTCCTAAATCTCTCCCTCATTATTTCCTCCAATTCCCTTTTTGTATCTGGCTGATTGCATAGCTTGACAACTTTGTTTCACAAATCATTGAACAACTCTTGTCCTTCCTCCATCCACCCATTTCTGCTTCCACTGTCTGAATTGCAGTATTTTTTCCCTCTTGCAGAATGGTGGCATCACTCTTTTGCTGCTGCTGGCTCACCCATACATGATGCTCATTGTAGATCACTATTAATACAAATACTTTATCTGCTACAGAAAAGATATCACTCAGCAAGTCCCTCTCCTTCTGTTGTTTGAAATTGGAGTTCATCAGATTGACTACTGACATGATTCTTGTAACAAAATAATAAAAATCTTCATTTTCAGCGTCGTTGTATTTCCTGTATTGAGAATTTAAAATACCTGAATCCTCGTTTTCTGTGTCTTCGATCACTCCAACAGTATCAGGGAAGGTGACAGGGACTCTACCTTTGCTGCTATTGGCTGTACGGAAGTATCAGCAGTATCAATGGGCAGCATGTTAGTGGTGTCAGACCAAAAATAGGTTCCAAAATGACCAATTTCAATAACAAATCCATTAGTATGTATTTACCTATCCAATTTTTCCGGCCAAGGTTTGTGAGTTGTGCCTCGCTGCAGTCAGCACTGTCACTACTCTCTTCCTATAAAAGCAACAGCATGTTGCCTTAGGGATATTTCATGGCACCATAACCGCTTGTGTTGCAACTGCCATTTTTGTTCTGTGTGCCGTGATCTTGTCATTGATTGGGAACTTCATGGTATGGTACTACTCCCACTGTTGGAGTTGTATCATTCAAAACCTTAAAATCTTTTCTTATTAGATGCAGAGCTCCACCGGTAATTGTATTCATTTTTTCTGGTGTGTTGCCGGCATTCCAATTCCCATCTCCCTGCATGATTGCCTTGGTATGTTGATGTACCAATACTACCTTTCCCACACCCATATGCTGTTCCCTCTGCTGCTCTTGTAACTTTTTGGTCACTTCCTCCTGTGCCAATATGTCATATGGGATTTGTTTCATGACAGGGCTCACAACATCCTCAATATTGCAGCACTCTCCGTTGGATGTTTTCTCTACCACTTTGGTTGTTGTCCCTTCTTTCTGTTTGTTTGTTACTGTAGTGGTGAGTGTTTTGGTAATGCTCAGTGTTGCTTCATTACTCTGGTTGATGGTAGTGTGCTCTTCCATGTTAAGAGTAGTAGTAGTGTTGTCAGTATCCTTTTTTACTGCTGCCATTTGCTTCAGTTGTAGTTGTGGTATCACTGCCACACATTCTGTTAGTAATCTCTGTCATTGTTTTCACTCTTCTTTTCTTACCGTTGTTGTCCCCTGTAGTTTGATGAGCACCGGGACAGATGGTTTTGTTGTTTTGAAGGGTTTTCCCCTCTAATTTCTTGCTTCGTTGTGTCTGTTGGAGAACATTCATATTTTGTGATTTTTGCTTTTATAAATACTGTGCCGACCAAGAAGCATGTGTTTCTTTTTGTGTGGTTTTGTGTGTGTACAGTTTTTTTTTTTTTGTGTGTGTGTGTGTGTGTGTGTACATTGTTTCATGTGTGTACAGTGTTTTGTGTGTGTACAGTTTTCCATGTGTTCACCCTAACGTCTTCTATGTGCTGTCTGGCTTGTGCACATCCTTTTTTTCATATAAGTAAAGCACTTACATGTGCAAGCTACCCCTCATGCGCCATAATTTTTTCAAAGTGGAAATTATGACAACACAAAGGAGATTATATTTTTATATCCCCACGTCATCTGTAGAATCTGGTAGCCTGCACCCAAAATACTATCTTGTGTGCCATTTGGAGAGACAAACCACAACATTTTCTGCAATTGTGTGTGGCAGTGTTGTTCCCAATATGCATTAGATGAGTCATGAAAAAAGATGCATGGTCTTGACCTGATACTTTGGAAGTCATTACTTAATGATTAGTTAATAGTTTGTGCCCTGGATTTGACCCAAAAATACTTTCTTGTGCGCCATTTGGAGAGACAAACCACAAAAATTTCTGCATTGTGAGTGCAAATTTTGTCCCTAATATGTATCAGATGAGTCATGAAAAAATTATTCTTGGTCTTGACCTGGTAATACTTTGGGAGTCATATCCAAATAAGTCATTTTGTGCCCTGGATTTGCACCAAAAATACTCTCTTGTGTGGCATTTGGAGAGACAAACCACAACATTTTCTGTATTGTGTGTGGCAGTGTTGTTTCCAATATGCATTGGATGAGTCATGAAAAAACATGCATGATCTCGGCCTGATACCTTGGGTGCCATAACCCATTCAGTTTTTTTTTGGGGCACTGGATTCACACCAAAAATACTATCTTGTGTGCCATTTGGATTGATGAACCACAACGTTTTCTGCACTGTGAGTGGCAATGTTGTTCCAAGTTGTTCCCAATATGCATCAGATGAGTCACGCAAAAATTATTCATGGTCTTGACCTGATACTTTTGGAGTCATTACCCAATCAGTTAGTTTGTGCACTTGATTTGCACCAAACTAATCTCTTGTCTGGCATTTGGAAAGACAAACCACAACATCTTCTATATTGTGAGTGGCAATGTTGTTCCCAATATGCATCAGATGAGTCATGAAAAAATGATGCATGGTGTTGACTTGATACTATGGATGTCATTACCTAATCAGTCAGTGTGTGCCCTGGATTTGCACCAAAAATACTCTCTTGTGTGCCATTTGGAGAGACAAACCACAACATTTTCTGCATTCTGGGTGGCAATGATGTTCACATGTTGCATCAGATGAGTCATGAAAAAATTATTCATGGTCTTGACCTGATACTTTGGGAGCCATTACGTAATTAGTCAGTTTTTATTAGTGGCACTAGTACCATGCATCTTATTGGTACCTATGTTTGTAATGTATTAAATTACAATAGTAAGAAAATGCAGTACGTACTAAAATTCAGTACGGAAATACAGTACGTACTAAAATTCAGTACGAACGAAAATAGAGTTCAAAAATACAGTAAAAAAAAGACAGTACAAAAATACAGTACAAAAACACAGAACAAAAATTACAGCTTAAGTATTGTTTAATTAACGTTCTGAAGTAGCTGCTTAATTATTCATTAATTAAGCTTCTGAATTTGAGTATCAGACACTATTAGGAAGGAATTAACATCTGGGAGAAGAACACAGAAGACTTCTTCAGCATCAAAATAAAAATACATTAAAAACATTTTTAGTATCAATTTTCATTAAAAAAGCTAGTGCCCTTAAAAGCGCTATTAAACCATGATTCAATGAAAGATTGAAATTAATTAGAAGGATCTAATGCCCTTAAAAACGCTGTTAAATCATTATTTAGTTAAGGATTGGAATTAATTAGAAATATATACTAGTGTCTTTAAAAACACTATTTTGTTTTATCTTATTTTATTAAGTATTCAATTTAATTAAGAGATCTCATTCATTAAGTATTGAATTTAATTAACAGATCTGATTTTTTTGTACTGTATTTTTGCTCTGTATTTTCATACTGTATTTTACTAGTAGCAAAGATACTCTATTTTCTCGGGAGCATTACAGGAGTGATTTTATAGTGTGATTTTCACTGTGCAAAAATACAGAGTGATTTTACAGTTTGATTTTACAGTGTGGTTTTCACTTGTTGTGGGCCAAAAAAAATACAATTTTCATTCATAAATTAGAAAGAAAGAAATCAAAATTATTCCTACTATTGGTTGTATCACACCAAGCCTTATCTGAGTAGAATGCTTGTATTCCGTCCGAGAACATGGGATCTAACCTTCTTGGTCCCTCGATCAGTTAGCTCAAAGAACCATGCTCAAATAGAGAAGTCAAAAGAGTAGCCTTGTACAAGAGGAACAAAGTATAGCATTGTGACAAGAGATTTGTTGCTTAAAGGAGACGTCTCAAAGGCACAAATCTGCATCCCTTGCATCTTTATCGATGGGCACAAGATCCTGTTCAAGTGACATAGGAGTAAGAAGGCTTTCATTTGAACATCAAATTGACGGCAGCAGCAGCAACAACAGCAGCAGCAACAACAGCAACAAATTGGCAGCAGCAGCAGCAGCAACATGAAAAAAGAAAGGACACTGTCAAAAGGACAATTGAAAGGACAAGAGGACAAAATGTCCAAGGGCAAAACGTCAAAAGGAAGGAAGAAACAATGGAAATAGGAAACAACAGAATGGTGCCAAGTGAGCGACAATAATCACAATTTGTTGTAGATTGCGTTTGTATCTCACCCTTATTTCTTTTATTGAACAAAAAGAGAGCAACAACAGAACATCAGAATTGATCCATAAAGACAACAAAGGCAAGGACAATGGTGAGAGAGATAGAAAATTATGCCTGCCTGCTGCGCTGATGATGATGTATTTTCTCATTTCTGTTTTTCTTTGTATTTCAAGCAAACAGTGAGGAGCAACAGCAAGCGGCAAAAGCTAGAGTAATACTCCTTCATATGATTTTACACACTTTTCCATACTGTATGGAAACATATGCTGGGTTCTTGTTGTCGTTGCCATCGTCATTGTCATCATCATCGTTGTCTTGTTTTTTGGATCTCCGTCACTCATGTTCTTCACAGTAGAATTGCCATTTGAATACCCTTCCTGATCAAAAACAAAGTAGAGTAGGATGTAGGTATTTGAGCTAGTGTCATTATTTTGAACCATTTGTACATTGGTGACCCTCCATGATGGTCTGTTCTATCAAAGGAGAAACATAATGGTTGTCAAAATGGAAATGGTGCTTGTATCTTCGCAATTCGCCGTTTCATTGCCCTTTGATTGCCATTCAAAGGAGAAACAGAAGGGTTGTTGTGTTCATAATTTGCCATCCAATTGCCATTTAACTGCCATTCCCGGTCAGCAGATCAGTAGAGTAACATGCTGGTGTTTGAATGTGGTAGTATTTGTACATGTGCACCCTCATCCTCCCTTCTATTGAAAGGAAAGAGATGGATTAAAGGAGGATTGCTGCTGTCGTCTTGTTTTTTTTATCTTTGTAAATCACTATTAAATTGCCACTTGAATACCCTTTCAGAACAAAATCAAAGTAGAGTAATGTGTAGGTATTTGAGTTGGTGTCATTTTGTACTTTTTGTATGGTGGCGAGCCTTCATGGTCTGTTCTATGGAAACCCTGATGAAGGTAAATACTCGTACGTACCGGTACTGTATCACTGCATGCAATTCTTACAATATGGTATGCAGGAGTCATAATTTTAGAGGGGCGTGACACACAGTCTGTCTGTCATCCATTTTCACTGCATGATACAAGAAAAAAATGAAGGTCCATGAAACCATGATGGTCAGATTTTGGAAAAAACCTCACTAGCTATTTTTTTCATCTCCATTTTCACTGGATTTTACTAGTAAAAGTGACTGCGAAATACTATATTCCAAAAGCTACTTCCAATCAATATGAAACATTGACATTAGATTGACTTATTGATTACACACTTGGTAGTAGTGTGCTAGCCAGTGTTTCTGTGAATTTTTGATTTTGGTGGTCTCTCTATTAATTAGAAGTAGGTTTGCAAGGTAGTAAGGGGGAAAACCCCAAATTTGTGTGCATGACTGGATCTTTGTGCTTGTTTCGAACAAAAATCATCTACTACAGATACATATCATAGGTAAGTTCAAAAAAATATTGCAATTTTTAATCCGTCAGATTTGAGTCCTTTTTCTTACTACTAATAGAGAGGCCAAAATCAAAAATTCTCAGAAACACTGGCTAGCACACTACTATCAAGTGTGTAATCAATAAGTGAATCTAATGAATCTAATGTCAATGATTCATATTGATTGGAAGTAGCTTTTGGAATAAGGTATTTCACAGTCACTTTCAATAGTAAAATGCAGTGAAAATGGAGATCATGAAAAAAAATACCGTACGTACTCGTACCGTAGCTGGGGGAAGTTTTTTTCCAAAACCCAACCATCATGGTTTCAGCCCAAACTCGTTGTGTCGCACCCCCCTAAAATTATGATCCCTGACGGTACTCGTACCGGTACGTACGTATGAGTACAGGTACGTTCTGTACCGTACAATATGGACTTGCGTTCAGATTAGTTCTGCTACCGGTAGAAGAAACGAAAAGAGTCCGGAATTCGTCCTTGGACACAAACGCAAATTTTTAGTGTTACCCTATTTTTTCACGTTTCATCAACAACTGTTTCAATCAGGGCTTGGTCATCCCAGCCCGACACTATACATGATAATCTCACGAACGGAGCATCATTCATTCTAAAACACTTAAATCAAACAGCCAACGATAACAATGACTTCTGCAGAGGCTGCCGCAGAACTGAAACGGAAGCGCCTCGAAGCATGGAGGAAGAGGGCAGCGGCATCGAATACTTCGTCTGCTGCTGCCTCCGCCTCCGCTCCGGCGCCCGCTCCGATTCCTACCATCAAGATCTCGATGTCCCTGAATTCCAAGGCGAAAAAGAAACTGAAATCAGACAGGATCAAGAAGAAAATCCCCGGAATCATTGGCAAATCCGCCCCCATTCCGTCCTCCCGACCGTCCAACCCCTTTGGCGCGGTGGACGATGACGAGGACGGAGATTTCGACGGCGACGATTCGGACGACGACGAGGAACGCAAGAAACGAAGAAAGAAGATGGGACTCGGATTCATGACCTTTACGGAAAGCGACACCGACGTCGGTGCCGAAAGGACTCCGAACGAAGGACAGGAATCCACCGATCCTCCTCCCAAGCGACGCCGTAAGGGTCGATGGGACTCGTCCGGGGCAAAATGGGAGCCGTCGTCCTCGCCACACAAGGAAGGAACGACTACCAAGGAGGAAGAAAAAGCGGTGGGAGATGCCCTCGACAAGTTCATGGACAAACTCGAGGCGGGAGCCCTGGGAAGTGTTTCGACCCAGGTCCGAGCCAGCGCGGATGGAACGGGAACGGAAACGGAAATGCTCTCGATAGACGTTGGGGGAAGCATGATGCGGGTTCCCAAGCTCTTCCACGGCAGCAAATATCCACAACCATCTCCGGTTTCCGGTGGAATCATCACGCCCGAGCAGATTGCCAAATTGTCCACGTCCACGGGAAAATCGAATGCTACCAAAACGACCAAGCTATCCAAAGCCAAGCAGGCCAATCCCGAAGCCCTGTACACACCCAGTGATTGGGAAAGCGGAGCGGGAACCGCGGACGAAGCGGACGAGACGGACGACGAGAAAAGCACTACAACCACCGATACGGCAGGCCTGAATGACGAAGAAAAGGCTCGAAGAGCTTTTATCGAGGCACTGAAATCCGCTACTGGACAGGCAGACGATTCCAACGAAACCGAAGACGACAAGGAGAGACAACCGGTTTTGGCTGCAGAGGTTAAGGGCGAAAAATCACGGAGAGAACAACGATTCAAAGATCTGGAACGAGAGGCAGAAACCGCACGCAGCATGGCCGAGAAAGCGGGAGCTCCCGAGATTGGGCGTCTCTACAACGACGTGGAAGGTGGTGTGATGGAAGAGGCCGAACGATATCTAGACGCCGCCATGGCAGCACCGGACGCACTCCAGGTACTAGCGGAACTCAACAAGAAGAAGGAACTCAAGAGCGTGGATCATTCGACAGTGGATTACATACCCTTCAAGAAGAATTTGTACATTGTTCCCCGTGCCCTGGCAAAGCTGAACAGCGATGAGGTAGCCAACCTGCGGGGGAAACTCAAGGTGAAGGTTCGAGGTCGCGGCGCACCGGCTCCTGTCTCGTCATTCGAACAATGCGGTATGTCCGAGCGGATCATGAAAGTTATGGAAAAGCAAGGCATCCGAAAACCGTTCCCGGTTCAGGCACAGTGCCTTCCATGCGTCATGGCCGGAAGAGATGTGATTGGGGTTGCCAAGACCGGGAGCGGCAAGACACTCTCCTATTTATTACCAATGCTTCGACACATTACTGGTACGTGTTCATGGCTTGTTTCCTCTTTGAGGTCGAGGAATCTTTGTTGTTGTAACTTTGTGCTCATCTACTTACACCTTTACTCTCTTTCTTCTCGTTTAGATCAACCCCCGCTCGAACCTTATGAATCCGGACCTATCGGACTGGTACTCGCTCCTGCGAGAGAATTGGCCTACCAAATTCATTTAGTCTGCAAGTCGTTCACAAAACCTCTCGGATTAAAGTAAGTACCCCACACAAATATTGTATGATGACGATATAGATTATATCATGTCGACACGTTGTCGATTCGATTCTCTCGGCGCTAACGTTGGCCCGTTTCTATCAGAATGCTTTACTAGAAAGGCTTCCAGCGTCTTGGTTCTGATAGATACTGGTAGTCATGACCCAACAATCAATTAGTGAATGGTGGAGGCAACTCCGGCAAAAAGCTTGTCTTGTTTGTTTGAATGCGTTCGCAGTCATTTTGAACCCAAAGCCGATGCGCGTTTTCTTATTTCTCTCTATCTTGTTCACTAATCGATTCTTCCTCTTCCCCATTTTTTGTTGCGCGTGTTTAGGTCGGCCGCCGTGTACGGTGGTGCAAGTGTGGCCGAGCAAATCGGAGATCTCAAGCGGGGAGCGCACATTGTTGTAGCTACTCCCGGGCGACTCATTGATATATTGACCATGCAATCGGGCAAACTTCTCTCGCTGCAACGTGTTACTTACGTAGTCATGGACGAAGGTGATCGAATGTACGACATGGGATTTGCTCCCCAAATATCCGCCATCTTAGCTGCAGTTCGACCCGATCGACAAACAGTTCTATTCTCTGCCACCTTTCCGAAAACAGTCGAAAATCTTGCTCGAAAATCACTCAAGTACCCACTCGAAATCGTAGTTGGGGGACGATCCGTTGCATCAGACAGTGTGAAGCAATACGCTGAGCTGGTCGAAGAAGACGATAAGTTTTTTAGGTTACTGCAGCTTCTCGGAGAGAATGTCGACGAAGAGAAGAAGGCAATTGTATTTGTCGATACGCAAATCAGGGCCGACAATTTATTCGAACAGCTCCTTCGAAATGGATATGTGTCTCTGAGTCTTCACGGGGGGAAAGAGCAGGAAGACCGAGACTCAACGATTTCCGACTTCAAGCGCAAGGACGGGCCGGGTGTACTCGTAGCAACGGGAGTTGCGGGCCGCGGACTGGACGTCCCGACGTGTCGGTGTGTCATCAACTATTCGTGCCCAAACCACCTAGAAGCATATGTTCATCAAGTCGGGCGCACAGGCCGTGCCAACAAGAAAGGAGTTGCGTACACCTTCGTGAACTCGACAGACGAAGCAAAGTACGCTCCTAACGTTGTTCGAGCGTTATCGGAGGCTGGCCAGTCAGAAAACATCTCACCCGAGCTGAAGACCTTGTCTGATTCGTTCAAAGAAAAAGTTGCTAAAGGAGAGGCGAAGTACGCGGGATCTGGATTCAAAGGGAGGGGTTACACCTACGATAAGTCAGAGATGTCCGAGGCACAGAAGGTCGCACAAAGTGAAAAGAGACAAGCACTCATCGAAGCAGGCCTCTTGGATCCCGATGACGAGGATCCTCTAATGGAGAAGGCGAACGACACAGGCAACTCGCACAGCAACGAAAATGCTGAAGGAAAGGCATCGGAATCTGCGGACGCCGAGAAAGCCTTGGAACTTCATGCAAAACTGACTCCCGAGTTGCTGGCTCTTCCTGGAATGAAGGATGCTATTTTGCGAAGAGCAGGAATTGTAAAAGACACCGAGGAGGCCGATCCATCATTGGGAAGACCGGTGCAAATGGGCAAGAACCATTTTCTACAAGAGTTTGAAATCAATGACTACCCGCGAGAAGCTCGTTGGAAAGTTACGCAGAAGGAGACAACCACTCGCCTACAAGACGAATTCCAGACTGCAGTAACATTGAAAGGTGTTTACTTTGGACCTGGTCAAACGCCCGAAGACGGACAACGGCGTCTCTATCTGCATCTCGAGGCTACAAGCGAAAGGGTTCTACAAAATTGTGTTGTTGAAATCAAACGACTGCTAAACGAAGAAACGTTGCGGGTTGGTGCGAAGGCATCCTCTGGTACGAGTAGCCATAAATACAGTGTACTGGGAAAATAGATGGCGAAGGGGAGGACTCCTCTCTCTGAAGACTACTTTACTTTTAATACTCTTCTGCGAACTGGAACATAGAGGTCTACCATTCAGTTTGAGTTGGGTGTACACAAATATCGAATACCATACATAATATTGGCCAATACCTGTAAATTAAAATTAGAAGAAGAACCTCTTTCCTTACTTCAGAATAGATATCAATTGCAGTCGTAATCTCTGGAATGTGCTTTCGAGTCGCTCTCATCCGACGTTTGGTTTTCTTAGTTCAAAACAACCAACAACATATTGCGTCAATCTCTCTAATCGATTGGCAAAAGTGCCTGTCTTATGAACGATGAACGTCATGCGGTATGAATGATTCTATCAATACGTTCGTTTTTGGTACAATTTTTCGCGACTTTTTCTCTTATTTTTAAGGTATCATGTTATGAATGATACGTTTCTGAGGAGACTGATTTTCGTACCGGTACAAAAAATTATGAAACCGGAAAAGCAGCTCATCATCGGTGTTGACTTGTTCATTGTGTCATACCGGTAGACTGTTTGAAATTGAACACACTGGGCTTGTTTCAAATCAACGGTTCATTGTGTCATTTACGTGTGACCTCACCGGACCTGTTTCAAATCTTCGAAGTAACTAATCACTCCCAAGGTCGACGTCCAACGCTGTCTATTGCCACCGTCCGAACAATTTCCAGGACTTTTAGGTGTACTCAAGTCAAACAAGAACGAATAGAGTATTCTATGCCGCGATGCCCGGCTTAAACGATGGCAACGGTGGCGATGGGCCTCCTAGCGAAAACCCGATCCTAGCTGCCTACGAGAACTTCCAAAGAGAGACACCGATGATCACGAGAACAGTCATGATGACTCAAATAGTTGCATATGTCGTGAACATCTTTTTCGATTTGAACCTTGGACTAGGAAATATCCCAGTCTTCACTGTGTACAAGTTCGAAATTTACAGAATATTCACTAGCTTCTTGGTTTGCACGGGTTTCTTTTCGTTGATCTTCTCCTACCTCAGCTTCGTGCCAGTGGGGAAACGCCTTGAATACTCTATGGGTTCCACAGAATTTGTATGCCTTTTCTTAACGATCGGTGTGATGACCAATTTGGCGTATATTGGCTTGGCTTTTCTTTTAGACACGTTGGTCGGCAGTCAGCATTGGCTCGTTATACCCTCGTCTGGACTGTGGAATGTATTGTTTGGTGTGATTTCTCTGGAGTGCACAAAGGCTCCGCCAGGATCCGAAAGGAAGATATTTCTCTTCACGGTCCCGACGCTTTATTACCCCATAGCGCTTTGGTTTTTGTTTTCCTTCCTTGGCGAATTTTCCATAGCGCACTTGATATCGGTCGGTATTGGTTATAGTTTTGGGTATGGATATTTAGATAGTTTCAGAATCAGTGCATCGAGGTGCAAAGCATTGGAGGAAAGGTATTTACAGAGTTTCATAAGTCAAGAAAGGAGTTGGATAGTATCTAGTACAGCAATGGGATCTGGAGCGTGGAGTGAAGAAGTGATGGTGACACAGAACGCTAGTGGGCAAAATAGTCTGGGTGGACTCTTTTCTAGATTGACTTCGGCCACACAGCGGCAACAGCAACAGTTTCAAGGGACATCTGACGTGGCGATGGGATCGGACGATGCTCAAACTCCCGGAGCTCCCAGACCCGGACGGGTGATCAAACCGTCTCCAGCAGCCAACTACAAAATGAATTCCAATGGGCCGACTTCTCTTCTACCCAAGTCTGGCGGACAGCAACTCGGTGGTTCGTCACGGATACAGAATATGGATCCTCGGCAAGCGCGACTGCTAGCTTTAGAACGAAGAACCGGAAATAGTACCGGGGAAAGTAGATAATTATTCACTCTTTTAAAACAAATTTATACTAATAATACGAATTCATCACAATTAATATTACTTCTTGATTTACTGCATAACTAGAACTTTTCGATCTGACCTCCCAGCCCATTTGAGTGCCATTGCGTTGTTTGTCATCGAGGAATTGAAAATGAAAGGAATTATAATGCACCAGCATCTTTTTTCTTGATACAATAGGAGAGATACAAGTATCGTTTGCTCGCACTCATGGAAAATCGATTTTAAAACCAGCAGCATTGCACAAGTTTAAACATTGGACGCCTGACAAGAAATAATTCTATTGTGTCTGTAGTGCAATGTTCGAATGTTGTGAGATATTTTTCACCGAAGGGATACTGTAACGTACTCCTGGTCTGTAGTTTTGCAATTGGATTGCCACGAATCTTCATAATTTTTCTCATTTGCTTGGGTCATCATTGGCCATTCATTATATCATCGGTATTTGCGACCTGTAGACTTTTTGGGTTTTCGTTTAGAACTGCTTGAAAGAATTCCGGCAAGAATATCATCATCGCCGTCATCTTTCAAGAAATCCTTCAAAGAATTGGTGATGCGACTTTTTCTTTTCTGCTTTTGTTCTCGTTTGAACTTTTCCTCTTCGGGTTTCTTAAAGGCAATGGTTCCCGCTTTCGTAAGGACAAAAGGGGAGAGCTCCGTACCATATTTGCGATTTTTTGCCTTCCTTTCTCGTTGCCTTTTCGGCGCAGGCGAATTCGAATTTTTGCTGCCGTTTTCATCGGTTGCGGAGCTTTCGCTCTTGTCTATGAGATATTCTTCCGAGATCAAACTAATGCTGTCGTGCAGTGCGAATGACTCTTGCGACGAACCGACGCCGTCTGGAGACAAAAGTGGTTCAGATGCTTCAGGTAGTTCAGGCGGTTCGGGCGATGGTTTCTTGATCTTTTTCTTATTGATCTTTACCTTGGGCGTTTTAGCGTTGTCTGGTTTTGAATTATGTTTGGCGGCTCTTTCCTGGTAGATTGGGCATTGGAACAAATCGTCCCAGGTTTTGTATCCTTCCAGTTCGTCCTGGAGCCCTATCTCGTGCGCCTCTTGCAGCAATGGCTTTCCGTATTCGGCATACAGTACGGCAATCACATCCGGATCGTCTTTTCCTTCGTCCCATTGTTCTTCTTGCGCGTCCAAGACGGCGTCGATGGAGCTGATCATTTTTTGTGCTCGGAAATCCGCCAATTCTTCTTGGACGATGTGTTCCAGTCCGCGCAGGCACAATTCTTCACCGTTGAGAGTCGTCTGCCCGCTTTCGACGAGCGCCGCAATGTCCGAAACCTCGTCGGACATGGCATTGAAATCATCCTTGTGGTACCACCCATCTCGTATCTCTTGGTCCGTAAATTCGTTGACGTGCGGGATCTTTTTGAACTGTACGCGGCCGTGGAATTTGATTCGTCTGCCCCCCGCCTTCATGTTGCAAAATAATAATAATAAAAAGTAGTCTCTAGCGACGACTTGCCTAAGACTATACTATCGTTGTGACGCTTGCTGCTTGGAAACCGCTGTCTAGAAACTAGTCGGCGACGACAAGAAATGGACGAATCGACTGGTGGCAAATAATGGTGTTGTCGAGTGGTTTGTATGTGTTCACCACTGTACACGAGTAGGAAATGGCCGTCTGTAAGTACTATATCTGTATCTCCGAGTATCAGTATCTTTGTACTTTGTAGTACGAGTAACGTACGAACCTGTCACTTACGAATAGATCGGTTGTTAAAATAAATGAAAAAGTACGATTACGCAATGGATTGATCGTGCAACAAGGATGGGTTATTAATGAACTGAATAGCAATAATGATAAGTGCGCAAACCTCCTATTTATTTTTTTGTTATTACTACTTGCTTAGGATTGAATCTACCAGAACACAATAGCGGTACAACATGGAGGTCGAGGATCTTTCCGCACGACAGTTGGCAGGTGCTCAGCATGCCTCTTTCCTGCCTCAGATATAACGAGTACTAATTAACTTCATAAACATTCAGAACGGCGCTATTACCCATACAAGTAATAGAGTACTACGGAGTATATATAAGTTCGGGTAGTACGTA
The DNA here is from genome assembly GCA_037355745.1 of Pseudo-nitzschia multiseries. NCBI lineage: Eukaryota > Bacillariophyta > Bacillariophyceae > Bacillariales > Bacillariaceae > Pseudo-nitzschia > Pseudo-nitzschia multiseries. The sequence goes on from CM074783.1 coordinate 12,308,625, forward strand.
CGTACGACCCTAGTACGCTTAGTAAGGATTTTTATAGGTTTTCTTTATGACATTGAAAGCAATTTTTGTTTATCCCGCTGTCATATCTGTATCAGTGATATCGAACTACTAATATCTAAGCAATTGTTTACGTGACCTCTGCGCGATCACCATTTAAGCAAACTGTGTCAGCAAGATTTGTGCGAGAGAACCTTTCGGAAATTTTGAAGGCACAATTCCTAATCGTGGCTGTTATACCCGTGCGGTACACGTGAACGCGCACCCGGCGAATGAATCGTCGCGGGGACGACTTGGTTGTAGCGAAAGTTTTCGACTCACTCGACCGATCTTCGTCTACGGCCAATGCATTCTGCTACCGACACGGTACCGTACCGTACGTACCGGTAGGAAAGGTGGAGCAGTAAATTTGTGTTGTACCGTACCAGAGTGACTCTTACGAAATGCGATGTTTTTGGCTATTGGACCAAATTGTCGGAGTGCGAGTCTTGCGAGGTGTTGCGCTCCAGTCCCACCACGATTGCAGATAGGCGCATTTTTCTACATACCACCGCACCGACGCGCAAGATTGTGGGAGTCGGATAGCATAGAAGGGTGAATATGTTCGTTGGGTAGATTTTTCCAATGATGAACCGCAGGATTGAATGTACCGGTAATGACATGTAACATGTAACGAGCTCGTGACATGGGATATTTCGAGTCGCATGTATCGCACCGTAATTATCATGTTATCTATCATGCATGGAAACCTGGTACAAGTACGGTGCGAGTACTATGAGTACGAGTATCTTACCGTACGGTACCGTGCGGTACGAGTATGTGCCCGGGTACGAGTAGAAATTCTTACTGGCACCTGGTACGCCGGAGTGCGCCTCGACCCTCGACGGAACAGGAACACCGAAAACAAAAGCAAAACTGAACAGCAATAGCGACAGAAATAGCGGGAGCAACAGCAATAGTCGCACTCGCAATAACAAACGAATTGTATGAAGTAACAATTATTACATCGATTCCAATCGATACGAGGGCAAGCCCCGGAGACTTCCTCAAGAATTGCAGTCAGCAACTCAATTTCAACGTCGTTCACAGACACCACAACCACAACTCGGCCGTGAAGAGTTACACGACAGGCAACAATTGAGTGCATCGTCATCGTCATCGTCAGCGTCATCGTTATCTCATCTCATTCGAGTGGTAATACGGGGCCATGTCTACCGCTGGCGGCAACAGCAATAACAGCATGGGGCCTCCCCCCAATCAGCAACCACGGCAACTGCCGCCCGGGGCCAATGCACACCGGAAATCGATCTCTCTCACTCGGGGTTGGTTCGGAGAAAAAAGGGATACAATTGGGCAAGGAAGACCCGTCACTCCTTCTCAACACCAAACACTTCGACCGTCGTCGAGCGCTCCCAACTCGCCCGCCCGTGGAATAGGGCTAGGGTCATTGTTTGGATCCGGTCGAAACAGTCCCCACTATCATTTTCCGCCCCAAATCGACCGCACGAACAGTGGTGGCAGCTTTGGAGGAGGAAGCATCAATATTCCGGTTTTTAACATCACCCGGCTGCCGTCACAGGATTCCCTGGATCGGTCCATTCACAACGAATCGGGACACGGGAAATCGACCGCCCAGGTCATTCAAAATCTCAAGAATTCAAACTCTAATCTCAGTTCCAACATGGCCTCTATGGAAAAGAACCACATGAACGCGTTAGCAGAAGCCGAAAAGACAAAGAAGAGTTTGGAGAAAAGAATTGAGAAACAAAATGTAAAGCTGATGCAGTACGACAAATACAAAGTCGCAGCCGAATTGAAAATGAAGGAACAAGACGCGGAGCTGACAAAGGTCAAAGAGGAGTCGGCCTTCCAGAGGCACACCATTAGTGATCTAAAAAATCAACTCTATCAGTTGCAAGAGGAATTGGACGAGCGAGACGAAGAAGACGAAAGCAGGCAAAGGCGTGGCAACGAAGATGACGGCGACGACGGCAACGACAACGGCGGTGACGACGACGACGACGACGACGACGACGTGGAAGAAGAAGACGACGATGATGATCGCGATTTACGACGACCTCATTCCGGTGATGGACGCAATCTACCGCTTCATCCGAGTCATACCCGAAGCAACAGTAACAGTGGACTCCTTATTGCTCCCACCAGTAGTAGTATGTCCACCGAGGATCTGCAGCAAATGGCCTTGGACAACGAAGAACTCGTCAAGGAAATACAAGAATTGCAAGATCAACTCATGGAATACCAGGGATACGACAAGAAGCTCAAAGATTTGCAACGCCAATTGGAAGCTGCCCAGCGAAACACCAACGACATGGGAATTCCTCCCCGTCCGATAACACCGACGCATCCGCTCCACAAAAGCCAACCCGAACGCGAGCGACCACCGTTAGCACCGTCCAAATCACGAGATCAGGACGAGACACAACAGCTGCAGGATGCAAGAGGAGAACTGGAAGCGCACAAACAAAAATTGTTGCAACGGGAATCCAGCGTGCGAGACTTGGAGAAAGAGAAACAAGCCTTGGTCGAAGCCCACGAACAACGCGTTCGAGAACTAGAGGATCGATACCTGGATTTGGAAGACGAATGGAAAGAATTGAAAGAACAAGAAACATCGCTGAGGGAGCAGATAGCATCGCGTCCGCAAGAAAGTACCGAGGAAATAGAGGCACGCGTGCGGGTGGAACAACAAAAACAGATTGTTAAGCTAGAAGAAGAAGTCGAACAATACGCAGACAAATTGACCCAGGTCGTTGCGACTCTTGCCGAAACACGGCAGCAATACAAGAACCAGGACGATTATCGGAGAGGAGAGGCGGAAGATTTGCGAGTTATCTCGGACAATCACGAGGAGGAAGCCAAAAAATTTCGAGAAGAACTCGACGAGGCAAGAAAAGAACTGGAACTCCGCGACGAAGAGTACGAAGAAATCAAGCAAAAATACGCGTCTTTGTTGCAGCAACAAGAAAAGGAAGACGAAAAGAAGATAGAAGAAACCGAAACGAAGGCATTGTTGACGAGCGCAGATGGTCTCGAAGTCAAGCAGTCAACTGATTCGAATGCAAAATTGATTTCGAAATTGGAAGAGGAACTCATCAATTCCTCGAACACGGTCAATACTTTGAGGATGACGGTCGATAATTTAGAGCTGCAGCTGGAAGAAATGCGAAAAGAACGAGAACAATTAAAGAGCCATGTAGGTGCCACAGGCATCGAGAAAAACCTAGATTTAGAAACGGCTGACCTTCATAAGTTGTGGGAAGAGAAAACAAGAAAAACGAAGGAAGTAGAGAGCCTTAAGGACGAGATTGAAAACATGAGGCATCGAGTGCAAGAGAGCACAGAAACTGCGAGACTAGCAGAGCAGAAAGTACAGGATTTGCAGAAGCAGTTGGAAGATCATCAATCGGATGCAACAGCTAAAGATTCTGATACGATCGAATTGTCTGAAAAATTGAAATTAGCACAAAGTCAAGTTGTTGACTCGAACAAAGAGATCGCGTCATTAACGGAAAAAATAGAGGAATTGCGTTCTCTTTCGTCCGAGAACGAAAATATGCAGGAAGATTTACGAGAGGCTCAGATTGCGCTTGTTTCTTTGGATGACGAAAAGCAAGCTCTATACCAAGAACTCACGGAGCTGAAACTATCTCTCGAAAATGAAAGACAGAAGATTCAGAATGAAGTGAAGGCTCAATTGGAAATGAAGGAGAGGGAATTGGCCGAGTTGCAGAATGTAAAGGATCTCATTGGGCCTTTAGAAGCCGAAAAAATCCGTCTCGAAGAGGAGGTCAAAACATTGAAGGAGGGCAAGAATGATGATTCCGACCCTATTGCACCGATTATCTCCTCTAGATCAATGCCTGATCGCATCGAAAATATCCGAAAGGATCTTGAGCGACAAATTGAAGAGCTCAAAGAAGAAAAGAGTCTGGTCAACTCGAAATTGAAAGACCGAGACACAACCATCGCAACTTTGCTACGTTCATCCATGATTCTCGAGAAAAAGATCGAGGCACTTGAAACAGAGCTAAGGGAATCAAAAGAAAACCACGAGAGGGCTGTCGGAGAGCTTAAGGAATTGCGAAGTGCTGTCAATAGTAACAACGAAGACTTCTCGAAGTTTGGGGAGGAAATGAAGTATCTGAAAAGGCAACTGAAGATAGCAAAAGCTGACGCAAAACGTTGGAAGCGTGCTCTGCAAGATGACGGGACAACGAGCGGCGAGTATCGTTATCAAATCTCTATGCTACAAAAGGCCAACGAAGATTTTGCGGACACCGTTCAAGAGCGCGACCAAGCGATTCAAAATCTTGTCAACCAATCGATGGGACAAGAAAAGCACATCCGAGATTTGAAGATAAGGATATCATCCCTCATGAAAGAAGTCGAGTCTGTGCGAATGAACAAAGGAAGAAACGATGATAATGCTTTAAGGGCTGAAATAGATCGTCTACAAGAGGAAAGTGAAATATTCGCGGGGCAAATCATTGAACAAGATGAAGAATACAAAAGAATGCAAAGAGTCCTGCAAAATCGCGACGAACAAATAAGGGTGATGAAAACCAAGATTGGAGGAATGCAAGAAAGTGGCATCCCTAACGACTCCGTTCTTCAAGAGAAAAACCGTCAAATATCAAATCTTCGGGAAAAGATCAAGTCCCTCGAGAGTCAAGAAGCTACGAAAGCCGGCGTCTTTGACCAAACGGAATTTAAAAATTTGCAAGCGGAACTTGACGAAATGCGGGACGCAGCAGAGTCTAATCGGGTCGAGCTACGAGATCTTCGTCAACAGCTTTGGGAAGCGAAGGAAGCTGCAGGTTCTGCTAACGATCTTCGAGTGCAGCTTGAGCAAGCGAAGTGGGAGTTTGATGAGTATAAGCGTAAGAATTCATCAGAAAAATTATCGAAAAACGACAATGCATTACAGACTGATCTTGATGAATCTCTCTCGCGAATCAAGGAGTTGGAAGAACTTCTAGCAGGAAATCCACAGATGGAAACCAAATTGAATAATCTCGAGACCGAACTGCAAGCCCGTGAGACGGTAATCAAAGAATTAAGAGAACAACTGTCTACTGCATGTGCTGATCCTGGACCTTCAAACCGTGATTTCGACAACAAGGACGAGACTGAACTCCAATCAAAGATCGAGGAAGTCGGAAGTTTGAACCAAAAGCTGAATGCTTCCCAAACTGAACTTGATGATGTCCGTAAACTTTTGCAGTCGAAGACAAATATGGTGACGGAGCTAAATGACCAAGTTAAGGGGTTAAAAGAAGAGATTTCTGGAATTCGAGAGCAGATCCATGAAAGCACATCAACAGCTACAGATCTCGCTGTTCAAACCAAGGCTTCACAAGAGGAGGCCGATTCCCTTCGTGAAGTTATTGTAGCCAAAACTGAAACTATCAATTCACTAACCGAACAAGTCAGTGAATTGCAAAATGAAACATCATCTTTGCGAACCACACTAGAAGAAAAAACTGGCAGAATCGGGCAGCTAGAAGAGGCACTTAATGTCTTGACACATGACATCAACAAGCATCAAACGCAGCTAAATCAGAAGATCGACACCATCAACGATCTTGACGAACGCCTCAGAGCAAATGAAGCGGAGCTGAAGGAATCCAAAGATCTAAAACTAAAGCTTGGAAGCGATCTAGCAGATAGTCAAGCAAGACTTGGGGCTCTCGAAAAGGAGCTCTCAAACGCAATCACAGAGACCTCTAGTAGCGAAGAGATAGCAAGGAAAAATCAATCTCTCGTACAAGAGAATGCCTCTCTTGCCCAGAAGAACAAATCGCTTGTCGAAGAGAACGCGACGTTGGAAAACGCCAACGAAAATCTTGTGGAAGAAAGTCAAACTTTGACGAATGATAATCAGATTTTATGTCATGAGCTCCAAACATTGGGCGAGCAAAATAATGCTCTCAGCGAATCCAAACAAAGTCTCGAACGAGACATCAAATCGTTGATGACCGATATCCAAACACTCGAGAACCATAACACAACGATAACTCGCGAAAACGAAGAACTCGGTGCAAAGATCGCATCTCTCAGTGACAGTATAAGAAAAGGCTCGGAACAGTTGGATACTCATTCACAGGCAAACAATTCGCTGGCGGAAGAGAATAGAGCTCTTATCGAGAAAAACAATGCTCTAAGTGAAACTATTGAAAGTCTCAAGGAAAAGAATAAGTCTCTCGTAGATAAAGCGGTGGAAATGGAAAAAGAAATGGAACTTTTGACCGGTGATATGGATACTCTGTCGAAAGAGTCTTCTAAAGTTCAAGAGTTGAAGTCCCAACTCGACCGAACACAAAGGCAAAGAGAAGAAACGGAAAAAGCTATTATTGAAAACTACGAAAAACAGATGGCATCGTTGTCATCAAGCAAGGACATGGAGATAGATAAACTCAGAAACAGCCTGGTCGATGCAAGGGAAGGTAACTCGGAAGCCATAGGGGAGATGATGGCACAACTCAAGATCATGGAACAGGAAAACAAGGGTTTGAGAGTAGAATTTGAATTGGAAATGCAGGCTAAGAACCAGCAGGTGTTTGCACTCGAGCAGACTCTCCACGCGCAAGAGCAACTGGTTGAGACAATGAGATCCGAAATGGATCAAATACAGAGTGGAATGCAGCATGCTACCCAGGCCCGGCGAGGTGAAGTGGAAGAGATGCAGCAAGAAGTAATGCAAATGGAAGAAAAAGCAATAAAACAAGAGCGCGAAATTGTCGCACTCAAGATGCAATTAGAAGAGAGAAAACTAGAACACAAGGCGGATGTTGTGAAGCTGAAGGATGCGTTGGCAAAAGCGATGGAGGCAGATTCCCCTCTGAAAAAGACTCTGAACGATTTACAAAACAATGATCGTATGCTAGAAGTCAGAGAACGGCTAGAACAACTTAAGAAAAGAAATACGGATCTGCAGGAAGAAAACCTCAACCTTGGAGGCCGTCTTGAACGCGCAGCCATTCAAATTAATTCATTTGAACTTGAGAAACAGCAAGCTGAGGAGATTGAAGAAGATAACATTAAACTCCGAAAGCAATTGAAGGAATATGAGCAATTACTAAGTCAGTCGGCGAAGTCATCGAGAAGTGTAGCTTCTTCAAAAACTAAAGTTTTCGAGACGGAAACGACCACGAAAACAAAAGACAAGAAGAAGAAGAAGTTTGGTATTTTCAAGCGAAGAGGGGTTGATGGATCTATATCGGAAGTGAAGGAAGAAGAGGAATCTTTAAATTAAATTTTCAATGTTATTAATATGTCTGTACCGGTATTCGATTAGATTCTCCTTAGAATCCACACATGTTGCAAGACAGTATGTACCACTTCAAGAAACAAGAGAGGCTACTACTGATTTATTCCCCGCGTGATTGCTCGTAATCCTGGATCTTGTCCATCAGACCCTTTGCTCCATCCACAAACATACACTGCGCAACACCACAGAGAACTCCAAAATTTCTTTCTCGCCAATACATATAATCCTCTGAGTTCAACGCAAGAGTGCCTACGGCAATGGTGTTGCCTTTCTTAGCTTGTTTTTCGTTGAATCTTTGGACTTTTTGACCCGCCTCTTCTATTCTGCACAAGACCTCGGGGTGACGAATCTGTCCATGTATACCCATGTTAGCACTTAAATCTGTTGGTGCGAAGAAGATCATGTCCAACTCGGGTACAGTCATGATCTCATCGAGAGCATCCAGGCCTTTTTGATTTTCTATTAAAACCCCAACGATGCTATTTTTATTCGCCAATTCAACACATTCTGACAAAGGCAAATAATTTGTAGATTTAGGATCGCATGCTCCAGTAGCCGTCGCTAGTCCCCAGGAGTTCCAGCGCTCCCCTGCCAAACCTCTTTGACCTAGTGGAGGGAATTTGACTGCCTGGATTATTCGTTCGACATCCTCCCGTGATTCGCACTGGGGAAGCAAAATTCCCTGTGCGCCGGCTACAAGGTATTTTTGGACGTGTCCAATGATGTTTTGATAGCCATAACCGATTCTCACGAGCGTAGGTAGTCCTCGTCGTTCCGCAGCAAGAATCATAGCCGCAATCTGATCCGGGCTACCACTCGAGTGTTCTGCATCAGCCCATAGAAAATCATAACCTAGCAACCCTAGCATTTCCACGTGATCCGTATCCCTATACTGTCCCGACACGACTCCCGTGAGATGCAAACCATTGCGCAGTCGGTACTTTAACCGGTTATCCTGGAAAGAATGTGAATTCGGATAATACACAGAACGCTCTTCTTTTGGTCTTCGATTCGAATCATCATCGCCGTCTAGATCCTCCTTCCCTTGGTCAGACACAATATTTGAATAAAAACGGCAAATATTGTTCGATACTGATCTCCTCGAGTTAATGAGAGCAGCTTGACACGAGGAAAACGCCACAACTCTCGTCACGAAACTCATCGCAATTATACTGAAGACTATCATGGCGTTATTGTCTCGACAATGAGGGATATGTTACACTCTGTACCGGTACCGGTACCGGTATGTGTATGTAAGTTTTAAATGTTATTTCCAGGAGGTGATTATTATTTTTTGATTGGAACCAAAAGATTGCTTCGGCATCGAGGAAGATTTTTCGGTCTCGAGATTTCGGGCATCGAACTTCGGACAATTATGGTGTGGGTAAGGTACGAGTATCTTACTGTAATCCTATGGCTTCGGCGGACGAGCACGTGTACTCACTCTTAAGTACCAAGAAAAATGAGGGTTTAAAACTCCCTCAACGGGTGGAAGGAGGGAGTGGTACTCCGGTAACACCATGGCTCGTACGGGAGAGCACGTGCACTCGCAAAATCGACGCCTAAGTAAGAAAAAATAAAAGGGACTCACGGGGTTAAAACAGACTCAATGGGCGCGAAAAAGGTGCAGAGGAGGGGGTGTTACTTTTGTAACTTTGGTGGTACTTTAGTAATTTCCAAAATATGCCGTAGAATTGCTACACGATTTCTAGTAGTGTTTTCTGCTCTGACAATGGCATGATACTAAAGTAATTTCGAAAATTTGTCGTAGAATTGCTACACGATTTCTAGTAGTGTTTTCTGCTCTGACAATGGGTGGATACTTTGGTAATTTCCGAAATACTCCGTATGAGTGGTACATAATTAAGAATATGAGTAGAAGTGGTACGTGATTTTCTAGTAGTGTTACTCGTTGCCTAGTAGAAAAGGTAGAAGTGATACGTGATTTTCTAGTAGTAGTGTTACTCAGTGCCTCTGTAGCTACCGTACGGTAGTAGAATTTTCTGTCGTATTCTGAGCACTTTTCACCTACTACTACCGGTACTGTAGCACTCTTTCCAGAACAGACTGATACACTGCAGAGTAGGGACCAGAGTATATGCCAAAAAAGGAGCTAGAATTACTAGTCTGTAGACCTATCCCTTGCTAGAGAGCAAGTCACGATGAATATTGAGAGGAGGGGGGAGGCCGCGTCTTGCTGTATTGCAGCTCGTCGTATCGCGGTTGACTTCAATCCTCGTATTGCTGCTCATAATTCAAACGCCATGGATACACCAGTTCCCCATATTGGAGCAGCGCAGTAGTACTACTTGTAGTTCGGATGCCGCGGCGAGTGTAGCAGTGACAGCACATGGTTCAGATGTCTGTAGACCTATTTCTTGCTAGAGAGCAAGTTGTAATAAATATGGAGGCTGTTGGGGTCAAAAGACGCCGCTTGCCGAGGAATTCACCATTCTTGTAGGGACTCGGCTCCTTGTATCAACGCCGCTCATAGGGACAGAGCAAGAATTACGGTCGCGAGAATACACTGTTCCAAGCTGGAGCAGCCTTGCTTGCTCTTTCAGGGTGAATTAGTTCAAACCATGCTGGTTGCTGGAAGGGGCTATTCCCATGGTCAAAAGCAAAAAGAAGAGGAGTGTCGTGAGATAGGAGTAAACAAATGAATCGAAACACCATCTTCCCCCCCAAGCAACCCCCAGCAAAAAAAGAACCGACAGTCACTTACAGTGGTGCTTGTTGTTGCTATTCCCATGGTCAAACAAGCGAAAAGAAGAAGCAGCGTCGTGAGTGGATGACAACGACGATGAATCGAATCAAATCAAATCAAAACACCATGTCCCCCCCCCAAACAAAGAACGGACCGGCAATGACTTACAGTGTAATAGAGGAATGGGTTGCTTGTTGTTGTTGTTGTTGTAATAGGAAAGGAACCAGTGAGAGTGTCTATTCCCATGGTGGGGGGAGGGGGGGGGGGGGTTCGAATTTGCTTTTGCAAAGTGGCTGATTTTGAAATAATGAATTACAACCGGGGAAAAACAGCAATAAATCAAGGTTGTAGTAGGAATTCTACTTGATCCTACACAATATGAAGGAATCAAATAGTCGAAATCCCTGTTGCTGCTGCTGTTGCCCCTGTTGCTGATCCCGCGAGTTAGCTCCCTCTTTGCGATATATATTGCTCAACAACACCCGGAGTTGGTCTGTGACAAAAGCTTAAAAATACTAAGTTACTTAAGACAAAACACTAAAAATACTTTTGAACGGTATTAACGGCTGAAAATATATGCGTGATTAAGTTTCTAAAATCCAGGACCTAGTAGAGATACTACTAGATCCTACTGTAGGGGGAATTTTCCAAAATCCAGGGTTTAGTAGGGATTCTACTAGATCCTACCGTACGGTACAGTAATTTTAGTAGGGATTCTACTAGATCCTACCGTACGATACCATAATTTTTCGCACTCCGTGTTAATCCAATCAAAAAGTATTTTTAGAATATTTTCACACACAACTCCGTGTGTTGAACAAGTACTTACTTGTTCAACACACGGAGTTGTGTGTGAAAATATTCTAAAAATACTTTTTGATTGGATTAACACGGAGTCCGAAAAATTACTTTAGTATCGAAAACGGTACTAAAGTAATTTTTCACACATACAACACGGTAGACTGCGGGGAGAGCAGGTTTATCCTTGTCCCCCCCGCGAAACTGCAGCAACGACAAGAACGACGCTCACTAGCAAGCCCCCCCCCCCCCCCCCCCCCCAACAGCAGCAACAACAAGCAACCGACGCTCGCTAGCAAGCTCCCCCCCCTCCTTCCCTTTGTGCTCTCCCTTACGACCATGGTATTACATACCTAACCACCCCTCCTCCTTGCTCTCCTCCTCGTATCGGGGGGGAGTTTTCTTTAGGATGCTTCCTTTTTACTCGGGCTGCGCCCTCGTAAAAAGGAAGCATCCTAAAGAAAATTCCCCCCCGATACTCTGAGTCGTTTGGTTGGCACGACTCATCCCCTATCTAAAGAAAAATTCTCGGCGCGCGCGCCTCGAATTTTTCTTTAGAGAGGGGATGAGTCGTGCCAACCAAATCGGAGGAGGGGTAGTTACATATAGTAACACCATGGCTCGTACGGGAGAGCACGTGCACTCGCAAAATCGATGCCTAAGTAAGAAAAAATAAAAGGGACTCAAGGGGTTAAAACAGACTCAATGGGCGCGAAAAAGGTGCAGAGAAGGGGGTGTTACTTTTGTAACTTCGGTGGTACTTTAGTAATTTCCAAAATATGCCGTAGAAATGCTACACGATTTCTAGTAGTGTTTTCTGCTCTGACAATGGCATGATACTAAAGTAATTTCCAAAATATGCCGTAGAAATGCTACACAAATATTAGTAGTGTTTTCTGCTCTGATAATGGATTGATACTTCGGCAACTCCGGGGTACATAATTAAGAATATGAGTAGAAGTGGTACGTGATTTTCTAGTAGTAGTGTTACTCGGTGCCTCTGTAGCTACCGTACGAGACGGTACTACTAGTAGAAATTTCGGTCGTGATTTCCAGTCGTATTCTGAGCACTCTTCATCTAGCACTCTTTTTGATACTCCCAGAACACACTAATACACATTAGACTAGGGACCAGAGTATATGCCAAAAGAAGAGGAGCTAGAATTAGTCTGTAGACCTATTTCTTGCTAGAGAGCAAGTCATGATGAATACCGAGGCTGTTCGAAGGACCGCGTACAAGGGGGAGGAACTTCTTGTTGTATCGCAGCTCGTCACGCCGCTGGAATCTCTCCTCGTATCGCTGCTCGTATCGATTGCAATTATCCAAGGCAGTTGCGCTTGTAATTCAAATGCCATAGATACACCAGTCCCCTAGTAGATCGAAGCAGCGTAATGCTTGTAGTTTGGATGCCAGGGCAAGAGTAGCAGCAACAGCACGTTGTTCGGTTCGGACGCCGTGAATACACAATTTCCCTAGATTGGAGCAGCAGGCAGACGCCGTGAGGCGAGCCTTTCAATGTAGACTTGCTGTCTGCTACAGATTGTCGTTGGGTTGTTGTTGCTGTTGTTGTTGTGTAGATATTGCGTCCGTAAGAAGAATTCGTTGTTGCCGTTGCGTCAGTAGAGGATGACCGAGTCCGCGACCAAAGATCTTGAGCATTAGCTAGACCCAGTCCAAGAAGGAGCTGGAGCAGCCTTGCTCTTTAAGGGTGGAATAGTAGTTGGAACCATGGTGGTTGCTGGAAGGGGCTATTCCCATGGTCAAAAGAAGCAAAAAGAAGAAGAGTGTCGTGAGATACTACGTCCGAGAACTGTTTCGCGGGGTTCGAATTTACTTCTCGCGCACAAATTTTGTGCGTGATTTTAACACGGCAATATTTCTGGACACCCTGAAATTCCCACCCCCAGTTATTGCCTTAAAATAATACAAAAAACAATTCTGTGCGCGTGATGCACATTACTCTACTCTCGAATAAAAAAAATTGATTTCAGTCTTATTATTCTGTACGAACAACACTTACTTGTATTCATGAATAAAAAAGAAATCTTGAGTCAGTATTAATTCCAAAACATTAATCTACCAAACAACAATTCAATTCTGCTCTCCTAATTGTGAATTCTATTTCTCGACTACAATATTCCCTTTTTAAAATGTAGATTCTATTATGCTTTATTTATTCCTATTGCAACGTATTACGAATCCTCCATTATTTCTAAGATTCTCAAAATTAAGCTCAAGATTATTAGTAGGTTTGTATTATGTATGTACTGTTATTTTCTACATTAGTTCACCAATAGATAAACTTTCATTCATCGATGCTGTTATTGCCGGATCAATATAGATGTTTCTTTTCTTTTTCTTTTTTGGTCCACTACAATTAGTGGAGCTGCTACTAGTAATATTTGCATCGCCATGCTTATTGTTGGTGTAATCTGTTGAACTTTCGTTCCTAAATCTGTCCCTCATCATTTCTTCCAATTTCCTTCCTGTTTCTGGGTGTTTTCGCATCTCGCCAATTTTGTCGCACAAGTCACTGAACAACTCACGTCCTTCATCCATCCATCCATTTCTGCTTCCACTGTCAGAATCGCAGAATTTTTTTTTTTGTCGCGGAATTGTGGCATCACCCTTTCGCCGCTGCTGGTTCACCCATACATGATGCTCATTGTAGATCAGTACCAATGCAAATGCTTCATCTGCTATAGTAAATATATCACTCAGCAAGTGCCTCTCCTTCCGTTGTTTGAAATTGGAATTTGTCGGATTGATTGCCGACATGATTCTTGTAACAAAATAATAAAAATCTTCATCTTCCGCGTCTTTGTATGTTCTGTATTTAGGGTTTAAAATACCTGTGTCCTCATATTCTGTGCCTTCAATAACTGCCACAGTACCAGGGAATGTGATAGGGACTCGACCTTTTCTGTAATCGTCTGTACGGAAGTATCATCAGTATCAACGGGCAGCATGTTAGTGTTGTCGGACCAAAAATAGATTCCAAAATTCCTAATTTCAACAACCAATTCTCCCACCTGTATTTACCTATCCAGTTTTTTCTCGCTAATGTTTGTGAGTTGTGCCTCAATGCGGTCAGTACTGTCCCTACTCGTTTCCTGTAAAAGGAACAGAATGACGCAAGTGGAATATTTTGTGGCTTCATGATCGCACTTGCTTCAACAGCTTTTTGTATTACATGCGCCGTTACCTTTTCATTGATAGGGAACTTCATGTTGTGGTACCAATGTTTTTTGACGTAATCCCTTAGCTGCTTGTCCACTGTTTCAGTCATATCACTCAAAGCCTTAAGCATATCGTTGTCTATTATAAGCCCATATTCGTCTGTAATTGTACTTACTGCTCGTTCTCTTGTGTTGCTGGCATTATCAGTCCCCTCTCCCTGCATGGTTGCCTCCGTTTGTTTAGGTACCATTACTACCTTTCCCATCCCTATAGGTGGTTCCCTCTCTTGTTGCCGTAAGTGTTTTGCCAGTTCCTCTGCCAATTTGTCATATTGGATTTTTTTCATGACAAGTTCCGCAACATCCTCTAAATTGTAGCTTTCTCCTTTAGATGTTTTCTCTACCACATTGGTTTTTGTTCCTTCTTTCTGTTGGTTCGTTACTGTAGTGGTGGTTGTGTTGGTAATGCTCAGCGCTGGTTCGTTACTCTGGTTGATGGTGTTTTGTTCTTCCGTGTTTGTAGTAGTAGAAATTGTGTTGTCGGTACCATTTTTTTTACTGTTGCCCTTTGATGCGTTCATAGTTGTGGTATTACTGTTACTCACTTTGTTAGTAATTGCGGTGTTTGTTTTCACTCTTTTTTTCTTACCGTTGTTGTCCCCTGTATTTTGATGATCACCGGGCCGGATGGTTTTGTTGTTTCGAAGGGTCTTCCCCTCGGATTTTTTGCTTCGTCGTGTCTTTCCGATAGCATTCATATTTTTTGTATTTTATTTACTGAATACGGTGCCGATCAAGAATCATGTGTTTCTTTTTGTGTGGTTATGTGTGTGTACTAATAATTTTGTCGGGTTGTGTACGGTGTTGTGTGTTGTGTGTGTTGTGTGTGTCGTGTGTGTGTGTGTGTGTGTACGGTGTTTTGTGTAGTATGTGTACGATGTTTTGTGTGTAGAGTTTTTCCGTGGGTTCTGTACTATGTTGTTTTCCCTAACTTCTTCTGTGTGTTGTCTGGTTTTGGGCGCGCTGTTATATTTGTAGAAGTAGATCACGTACCTGTGCCAGCCAGCCCTCCCGCGCCATAATTTTTTCAGAAGGGAAACTTTTGATCACACTAAGGTTATGTATTTCAATCCTCTAGTCACATGTAGAATCTCGTAGACTGCACCTAACATACCGTACTGTCTTGTGTGCCATTTGTATCTACAAACCACAACATTGTCTGTACTGTGTGTGGCAAAGTTGTTCCCAATATGCATTTAAAAGTTGTTCCCAACATGCATTTCGTAAGTCATGTGTTATGCATTCATGGCCTGGTACAATAACTTTGGTAGTCATTACCAAATGTGACTGCTTGTGCCCTGGAATTGCACCAAAAATACCCTCATGTTTGCCATATGGATAGTCAAACCACAACATTTCTGGCATTCTGAGTGACAAAGTTGTTCCCAATATGCATTTGATTAGTCCTGATAAATGTATTCATAGTTTGGACCGGATACTTTTGGAGGCATTACCCAATAACTCAGTTTGTGCCCTAGATTTGCACCAAAAATACCCTCATCGTGTTTGCCATTTCGAGAGTCAAACCACAACATTTCCAGCATTCTGTGTGACATAGTTGTTCCCAATATGCATTTGATGAGTCACGAGGAATGTATTCTTTGCTTGGACCGGATACTTTTTTAGTCATTACCCAATAAGGTAGTTTGTGCCCTGGAATTGCACCCAAAATACCCTCATGTTTGCCAGTTGGAGAGTCAAACCACAACATTTTGGGCATTCTGTGTGACAAAGTTGTTCCCAATATGCATTTGATGAGTCATGATGAATGTATTCATGGCTTAGACCAGATACTTTTTGAGTCCTTCCCCAATAAGTTATTTTGTGCCCTGGAATTGCACCAAAAATACCCCCATGTTTGCCATTTGTAGAGTCAAACCTTAAGATTTTGGGCATTCTATGTGACAAAGTTGTTTCCAATATGCATTGGATGTGTCATGATGAATGTATTCTTTGCTTGGACCGGATACTTTTTGTGTCATTACCCAATAAGTTAGTTTGTGCCCTAGATTTGCACCAAAATACCCCCATGATTGCCATTTGTAGAGTCAAACCACAACATTTTGGGCATTCTGTGTGACAAAGTTTTTCCCAATATGCATCGGATGAGTCACGAGGAATGTATTCTTTGCTTGGACCGGATACTTTTAGAGTCATTACCCAATAAGGTAGTTTGTGCCCTGGAATTGCACCCAAAATACCCTCATGTTTGCCAGTTGGAGAGTCAAACCACAACATTTTGGGCATTCTGTGTGACAAAGTTGTTCCCAATATGCATTTGATGAGTCATGATGAATGTATTCATGGCTTAGACCAGATACTTTTTGAGTCCTTCCCCAATAAGTTACTTTGTGCCCTGGAATTGCCCCAAAAATACCCCCATGTTTGCCATTTGTAGAGTCAAACCTTAAGATTTTGGGCATTCTATGTGACAAAGTTGTTTCCAATATGCATTGGATGAGTCATGATGAATGTATTCATGGCTTGGACCCGATACTTTTTGAGTCATTATCCAATAAGTTAGTTTGTGCCCTAGAATTGCACCTAAAATACCCTCATGATTGCCATTTGTAGAGTCAAACCTTAAGATTTTGGGCATTCTATGTGACAAAGTTGTTCCCAATATGCATTTAATGAGTCCTCATGAATGTATTCCTTGCTTGGACCGGATACTTTTTGTGTCATTACCCAATAAGTTAGTTTGTGCCCTGGATTTGCACCAAAAATACCCCCATGTTTGCCATTTAGAGAGTCAAACCTTACGATTTTGGGCATTCGATGTGACAAAGTTGTTCCCAATATGTATTGGATGAGTCCTCATGAAGGTATTCCTTGCTTGGACCAGATACTTTTTGAGTCCTTACCCAATTACTCAGTTTGTGCCCTAGAATTGCACCAAAAATACCCCCATGATTGCCATTTGTAGAGTCAAACCTTACGGTTTTGGGCATTCTATGTGACGAAGTTGTTCCCCATATTGAATTGGATGAGTCATGATGAATGCAGTCGTGACTAGGACCCGATATTGTTGTAGTCATTACCCAAGAACTCAGTTTGTGCGCTAGAATTGCCCCCAAAATACACCCATGATTGCCATTTCGAGAGTCAAACATTAAGATTTTGGGCATTCGATGTGACAAAGTTGTTCCCAATATGCATTTAATGAGTCATGATGAATGTTTTCATTGCTTTGACCGGATACTTTTGGAGTCATTACCCACTAAGTTAGTTTGTGCCCTGGAATTGCACCAAAAATACCCCCATGATTGCAATTTGGAGAGTCAAACCTTAAGATTTTGGTCATTCGATGTGACAAAGTTGTTCCCAATATGTATTGGAAGAGTCATGATGAATGTATTCATGGCTTGGACCAGATACTTTTTGAGTCCTTACCCAATAAGTAACTTTGTGCCCTGGAATTGCACCAAAAATACCCCCATGATTGCCATTTGTAGAGTCAAACCTTAATATTTTGGGCATTCTATGTGACAAAGTTGTTCCAAATATGCATTGGAATAGTCATGATGAATGTATTCCTGGCTTGGACCAGATATTGTTGTAGTCATTACCCAATTACTCAGTTTTTGCCCTACAATTGCACCAAAAATACCCCCATGATTGCCATTTGTAGAGTCAAACCTAAAGATTTTGGTCATTCTATGTGACAAAGTTGTTCCCAATATGCATTTAATGAGTCATGATGAATGTATTCATTGCTTGGACCGGATACTTTTGGAGTCATTACCAAATAAGTTTTTTTGTGCCCTGGAATTGCACCCAAAATACCCCCATGTTTGCCATTTGTAGAGTCAAACCTTAAGATTTTGGCATTCTGTGTGGAAAAGTTGTTTCGAATATGGTTAGGGTTACATAATGTTCGAAAATTCAGTAATTATTGGGTCTTTTATGTGGACTTCTCGCAAGTTCTTTACCCCTGCCGAAAATTAGGAGATTCTTTTTCGAACGTACATACATACCGTACAATCTAGTATGTACGAGATTATTTTTCGAACATCGTACGTACGAGATTATTTTTCGAACATACATACATACCGTACAATCTAGTATGTAGGAGATTCTTTTTCGAACGTTGTACGTACGAGATTCTTTTTTGAATTCTTTTCCGTACGAGATTGATTTTTTTCCTACGTACGTACGAGATAGAATTATCTAGTACAAAAAACGTGTAGAATTCTACAGTAGTCTAGAAATCAACACTAGTACCAAATCCTGTAGAATTGTACAGGATGTATGATTTTTTTTACCTCGCGACAAAAAAAAAAATCTTTCCCACACAAACACTAATAAACTTTTCTTACCTTGCGACAAACAAAAAAGATCACTTTTTCTACCTTGCGACAAAAAAAATCACTTTTTCTACCTCGCAACAAAAAAAACAATCTACCTCGCAACAAAAAAAAATCACTTCATAATCTGCCTTCTTACATCCGACTTATTTGACTAGGGTGTTGGTTCTTGTAATCAACACTCCGTCCGAGAACGTTTGATCCAAAACCTCTTTTGAGCCGGAGGATCTGTTGTCAGATATTTTAGTCCGAAATAACAGCCTTGTACTGCAAAAGAAGTAGTTAGCATTTGACGAGAAGGGGATTTGCTGGATAGATATTGTTTGGACTGCAGCCTTACATATACGTCTTGAAATCAATGAACTGGCTTTGTCCCTTGCAATTATATCAACAGGAACAAGGTACTGTTTTTCGTGACATGGAGTAAGAAGTATTCTACGGCAGCAACTACAATTTCATCGGGTCGAGTGTCGGAACGACGGTACGAATAAACGGTAAACATACAAACGGTAACAAGGAATGAAATTGCAACCAAATTACAGATGATGTATTTTCTAACTTTGGCTTTTCTTCTTATTTTCATAGGACCGGATTGGAACCAACGAATCGGAATCAAAGGATCGGAAGCAACGGATTGGGAGCAACGGATTGAATCGGAAGCAGTTCTAATCGGAAGCAACTAATCGAAAACATCGAAGCAACAATCGAATTGGAAGCAACGAATCTTAAGCAACGAATCTTCTACTGTAGGTGCGGGGAATTTTCCTGGTTGGTGATAATTACGAATCGGTCGGCATGTACATTATCATATTATGCTGTTGTTATTATTTACTCTATGTAGTACATCAATAGATACTCACCCATTTTGTTCAATTGTTGGTATCAAATCGCTCCTCCTCCTCCACCGGGAATCGCTCCTACTCCTCCACCGGGAATCTCTCCTCCTCCTCCACCGGGAATCGCCCCTCCTCATCCACCGGTAATCGCTCCTCCTTCTCCACCGGGGATCCACCAAACTTACTCCTCCTCCACCGGCGCGCGGCAACGAATTGTTGGTATCAAATCGCTCCTCCTCCTCCACCGGGAATCGCTCCTCCTCCTCCACCGGGAATCGCTCCTCCTCCTCCACCGGGAATCGCCCCTCCTCCTCCACCGGTAATTGCTCCTCCTCCTCCACCGGGGATCCACCAAACTTGCTCCTCCTCCACCGGCGCGCGGCAACGAATTGTTGGTATCATCAGCGAAACGCTCCTCCTCCTACTCCACCGGGAATCGCTCCAAGCGAAAACGAATCAGCGAAACGCTCCTCCGCGAATCAGCGAAACGCTACTCCGACAACAAATAAGGGCAACACTCCTACTCCTCCACCGGGAATCGCTCCAAGCGAAAACGAATCAGCGAAACGCTCCTCCGATAACGAATCACAGAAACGCTCCTTCTCCACCGGCGCTCGGCACCAGCGAATCACAGAAACGCTCCTCCAACAAATCACGGAAACGCTACTCACGGAAACGTTCCTCCAACCAATCACGGAAACGCTCCTCACGGAAACGCTCCTCCAACGAATCACGGAAACGCTCCTCCAACAAATCACGGAAACGCTACTCACGGAAACGTTCCTCCAACGAATCACGGAAACGCTCCTCCAACGAATCACGGAAACGCTACTCACAGAAACGTTCCTCCAACAAATCACGGAAACGCTCCTCCTCCACCAGCGCTCGGTAACGAATCACGGAAATGCTCCTCCAACGAATCACGGAAACGCTACTCACGGAAACGTTCCTCCAACGAATCACGGAAGCAACAACAGCAACCGGGCCGGGGCTTGGAAGCCCATTTTTTAGCCAAATTTTGCCCATCATCTTTCCCATCCATGTTGAGTCGTTTTTTTCTGATCTGCTGGATCAATCAATTCGAAACTTGGGCGGCGGGTTCTTATATATGTAATGAAGAGGTCCCTGCAATATCATTGCTGTTGGTGCCGTTGGTGCAGAGATATCTGCTGTGACTGTTGTTTGGGTTGCTTCCTTGAAATGTAGCCAAATTTTGCCCCTCTGCTTCACCGGTTCGATTCTTCTGATCCGCTGGATCAATCAAATCGAAACTTGGGCGGCGTGTTCTTATATATGTAATAAAGCGGACTGTGCAATATCGTTGCTGTTGGTGCCGTTGGTGCAGAGATATCTGCTGTGACTGTTGTTTGGGTTGCTTCCTTGAAATGTAGCCAAATTTTCCCCCTCTGCTTCACCGGTTCGATTCTTCTGATCCGCTGGATCAATCAATTCGAAACTTGGGCGGCGTGTTCTTATATATGTAATAAAGCGGACCCTGCAATATCGTTGCTGTCGGTGTCGTTGATATGGAGATATCTGCTGTGACTGTTATTTGGGGTGTTTCTTTGAAATACAACCAAATTTTCCCAATCTGCTTCACCGGTTCGATTCTTCTATTCCTCTGAATCAATCGATCCGAAACTTGGAGGACGTCTCCTTCTTGATATAATGAAGAGGTCTGTGCAATATCGCTGGCAGCGGCGACCTCGGTATGGAGATATCTGCTGTGACCGTTATTTGGGTTGCTTCCTTGAAATACAACCAAATTTTCCCAATCTGCTTCACCGGTTTGATTCTTCTAATGTGCTCGATCAATCGATTCGAAACTTGCAGGCCTTGTCCTTCTCGATATAATGAAGGGATCCCTGCAATATCGTTGCCCGCGGTGACTTCAGTATGGAGATATTAATATTCACCGTTTTTTTTCCTTTGCTTACCTTCAAAATGGACCTTGTGTGTCCAATGCTTTGCCGGTTAGATACTTCCAATCCACTCAATCAATCGATTCGAAACTTGCAGGCCCTGTTCTTCTTGATATAATGAAGGGATCCCTGCAATATCGTTGCCCGCGGTGACTTCAGTATAGAGATATTAATATTCACCGTTTTTTTTTCCTTGTTTACCTTCAAAATGGACCTTGTGTGTCCAATGCTTTGCCGGTTAGATACTTCCAATCCACTCGATCAATCGATTCGAAACTTGCAGGCCTTGTTCTTCTTCATATAATGAAGGGATCCCTGCAATATCGTTGCCCGCGGTGACTTCAGTATGGAGATATTAATATTCACCGTTTTTTTTTCCTTGTTTACCTTCAAAATGGACCTTGTGTGTCCAATGCTTTGCCGGTTAGATACTTCCAATCCACTCGATCAATCGATTCGAAACTTGCAGGCCTTGTTCTTCTTCATATAATGAAGGGATCCCTGCAATATCGTTGCCCGCGGTGACTTCAGTATAGAGATATTAATATTCACCTTTTTTTTCCCTTGTTTACCTTCAAAACGGACCTTGTGTGTCCAATGCTTTGCCGGTTAGATACTTCCAATCCACTCGATCAATCGATTCGAAACTTGCAGGCCTTGTTCTTCTCGATATAATGAAGGGATCCCTGCAATATCGTTGCCCGCGGCGCCTTCAGTATGGAGATATCTGCTGTCCCTTGGGTTTGGAGGGGGTGTTTTCTGTGGAGGTGAAAATTCGGATTTGGAGTCCTCTGCTAAGCCCTCCTATTGCTTCTAATCTAACGCATACGGCAGATCCCTTTGAGACTTGCAGGCCTTCTTAGTATTGTTGTCCAGAATCGTTTGCCTATCCTACCAGACACAAGGGGGGGGGACAGGGCCCTATCCATTGAAATGAAAATGGGATTTTTTTGAGTTGGATTTGAGTTGGAGTTGGAGTCGGGACGCCCGTTATATGGTGGCAACATGTTGAGAAGATAAAAATAGTCATGATTCGTGCATAAGTTGTACACAAAATAGTGCTTGACACAAAAAGAATATGATATCCTTAACCCTAAAATAGCTATTTTGTTTGAGGAGTGACGAGATATTGTCTCGAAAGTAAAGGTGTGCGACGCGCGAGGTTTTTTAGTAGACACGCGACCTAAAAAGATAGGAAATTTAAAAAATAGGGTCAAGAATTGTAAAAATACCGCGCGATAGCCCGCGGGGGGTAGAGAAACAGTTCTCGGACGTAGGAATAAACAAATGACTGTTGACGACGACGAATCAAATCAAATCAAATCAAATCAAATCGAAACACCATTTTCCCCCCAAGCAAACAAAGGACTGGCAAGAATGACTTACAGTGTGATACTAGAATGGGTTTCTTGTTGTTGTAATAAGATAGGAAGTATTCCCATGGTCAAAAGCAAAGAAGAAGAGTGTCGTGAGATAGGAATAAACAAATGACTGTTGACGGCGACGACAACGACGACGCTTACTCCCCAGCAAACAAAGGACCGTCAATAACTTACTACAGTAGTATGATAGAAGAATGGGTTGCTTGTTGTTGTACTAATAGGAAAGGAAGCAGTTAGAGGGTCTATTCCCATTGTCGGGGGGGGGGGGGGGGGGGAGGAGTTGCTTTTGCAAATTGCTTTTGCAAAGTGGTTGATTTTGAAATAATGAATTACAACGGGGAAAAAACAGCAATAAATCAAGGTTGCAGTAGGGATTCTACTTGATTCTACACAATGTGAAGGAATCAAATGAGCGAAATCCCTGTTGCTATTGCTAATCCCGCGTTAGTTCCCTCTTTGCCATATATATTGCTCAACAACACCCGGAGTTGGCGAAATCCCTGTTGCTATTGCTAATCCCGCGTTAGTTCCCTCTTCGCCATATATATTGCTCAACAACACCCGGAGTTGGTATGTGACAAACGCTTAAAAATACTAAGTTACTTAAGACAAAACACTAAAAATACTTTTGAACGGTATTAACGGCTGAAAATATATGCGTGATTCAGTTTCTAAAATGCAGGACCTAGTAGAGATACTACTAGATCCTACTGTACGGGGAATTTTCCAAAATCCAGGGTTTAGTAGGGATTCTACTTGATCCTACCGTACGGTACAGTAATTTTAGTAGGGATTCTACTAGATCCTACCGTACGATACCATAATTTTTCGGACTCCGTGTTAATCCAATCAAAAAGTATTTTTAGAATATTTTCACACACAACTCCGTGTGTTGAACAAGTAAGTACTTGTTCAACACACGGAGTTGTGTGTGAAAATATTCTAAAAATACTTTTTGATTGGATTAACACGGAGTCCGAAAAATTACTTTAGTATCGAAACCGGTACTAAAGTAATTTTTCACACATACAACACGGTGGACTGTGGGGAGAGCAGGTTTATCCTTGTCCCCCCGCGAAACTGCAAGCAAGAAGCCCCCCCCTCCCCCCCCAACAGCAGCAACAACAAGCAATCGACGCTCGCTAGCAAGCTCCCCCCCTCCTTCCCTTTGTGCTCTCCCTTACGACCATGGTATTACATACCTAACTACCCCTCCTCCTTGCTCTCCTCCTCGTAGTATCTGGGGGGGGGGAGTTTTCTTTAGGCTGCTTCCTTTCTTTTCCTCGGGCTGCGCCCTCGTAAAAGAAAGGAAGCAGCCTAAAGAAAACATCCCCCCCCCCAGATACTACTCGGAGTCGATTTGGTTGGCACGACTCATCCCCTATCTAAAGAAAAATTCTCGGCGCGCGCGCCTCGAATTTTTCTTTAGAGAGGGGATGAGTCGTGCCAACCAAATCGGAGGAGGGGTAGTTACATATAGTAACACCATGGCTCGTACGGGAGAGCACGTGCACTCGCAAAATCGACGCCTAAGTAAAATTAAAAAAAGGGACTCGGGAGTTTAAAACAGACTCAACGGGCGCAAAAAAGGTGCAGAGAAGGGGATGGTACTTTGGTAACTTCGGTGGTACTTTAGTAATTTGCAAAATATGCCGTAGAACTGCTACACGATTTCTAGTAGTGTTTTCTCCTCTGACAATGGCATGATACTAAAGTAATTTCGAAAATATGCCGTAGAATTCCTACACAAATACTAGTAGGGTTTTCTGCTCTGATAATGGGATGATACTTTGGTAATTTGCGAAATACTCCGTATGAGTGGTACATAATATGAGTAGAAGTGGTACGTGATTTTCTACTAGTAGTGTTACTCGGCGCCTCTGTAGCTAGTACGCGGTCGTGATTTCCAGTCGTATTCTGAGCACTCTTCACCTAGCACTCTTTTTGATACTCCCAGAACACACTATTACACAACAAACTACGGACCAGGGTATATTCGAAAAAAAAAAACTCTAGAATTAGTCTGTAGACCTATTTCTTGCTAGAGAGCAAACTATGGCAAATATTGAGGCTGTTGGGCCCAAAATGCCAAAATGGCCACAAAAAAGGCAATTTTGCACTTGAACGCAGTAGAAACACCAAAAAAACGCGTACTTGCTACCAACGAATTTGCGATCCCCATTCAGGCAGCTCCACATCTTCCCAAGCACTCGGGCGGTGAACCTCCGTAATTTGAACTTCGGGGTCATCAGATTGAAAAAATTCCCTTCCGTAACGAGGACGATGTGTGCTGTGTGAAAAAACTTCAACTGGAGTAGGACCCCATGCACCATAATCCTCCATTTGGTAATAGCGATTGGTACCAAAAGAAACACGACGCTGGTCTTGATGAGGGGGAGAACGTTGTCGAGAGCCTCTTTCAGCAAGAGACGGGCGCTGCTCGTAGGACGGCGTACTGGTAGAAGGGGGACACGGCGGTGGTTTTCGCTCCTCGTATCGGGGCTCGTAAGAATGACGACGCGGGGGCGGCTTGCGTTCCTCGTATGAATGACGACGCGGTGGCGGCTTCCGTTCTGCGTAACGCGGTGGAGGCTTCTGTTCTTCGTATCGCGGTGGCGGCTTCCGTTCCTCGTAGCGCGGTGGGGGCTTCCGATCGTCGTAGCGCGGCTTGTAGGAGGGAGTTTCACGAAAAGAGAGCCGTCAAGGTTTTTGACGAGCCACGCGCTCGTATCGCGGCTCGTAAGACTGAGTATGAGGGGGAGGCTCTTCGTAACGACGGTCGTCGTCATCATAACGACTGCTGGAGCGATCCTCGTAACGGTGTGCGGGAGGACAATTGTAGCGCGGCTCGTGATGATTCTCGTATTGCGGACGATCCTCGGCAAACATACCACGACCTTTGTAGTGTGTCTTGTGCCTTGGCGTTGAACGAGGTATCACCTCATCATGGTAATGACGACGTCGATCGGTGAATGGCAAAGGAACTGGAGAAGGCTCATCACCTGTAGTGAAAGAAATATTTGATGGCATTGGAGGGGGAGATTGATTGGGGACTTCAAAGGTCTGGGTCATCAACCCCAAATTGCCAGCAGCACAATCTGAAGGAACAGAATCATTGGAGTGGTCACCAAATGAATGCTGGACAGACACCGCGGGGGAATCGTCCACGGGCAGAGGAGGATCTTGGGATTCTTCTGCAGAAGAAGCTGGAGATGGTGGTGCAGGCGACGGCAATGGCGATGGCGATGGCGACGGCGCAGAAGTGGAACGTAGAGCGTGCGCGGGAGCTGGAAGCGGCACGCAAATCTTGGAAGGGGATCCATGCTTTGCGCGAACAGCAGCATCAACAGCATGCTGATCTGGAAGGATGTAATTGGTAGTAGTATTCAGATGAGCATGCCCTCCAAGACCCTTGACAAGAGAAGCAGAAACACCAGCATTTGTGACCTTGGAGATAGACTCATGCCTTTTGCCATGGGCAGTACAGCGCTCAGGGTTCTCATATCCACTCCATGTTGCAATTAGAACCAAGATTTCGTTGATACGGTTCTTTCCAATCACCTGATTAGCGCTAGGATTCAACCGCCAACGACGTCCCTGTTTCTTCCAGATCTGCAAAGAGAGAGAGGAAAAAGCAGCGCGAGACGGTTAGATATGCAAAAAAGAGAGATGCGACACACAAAAAACAGACGGCACTTGCCTCTAGTTGTTTCTTGGAAGCCGGCTTTCGAAAAATACGGTTGACACCTTCACAGTTATCAGGGACAAGCGAGAGTAACTTGATGGTAGTTTGATACGTAGACATAGGATCGCCGTTGTATGGACATGGAAGAGTAGTTTTCTTGGTATTGCGATCATCCAGCACAGGATTCTTGAGGGAAAGACTCCTTTTCTTCTGTCCGTTGTAGTTTGGCTTGAGTCGTATGTATTGAATCCCAACAAACTCCCCCTCAGTGAACACACCGGTTTCGAAGTCTTCCTTGACGAGAGAACTTGGCTCAAGACAACCGCGAAGAGCCCATTCGGTCATGATGTTCTCCATCGCACACCAAACAAAGTGTTCGAGGTTGTTGAACGGATCCAACGGATTGCTTGGATCGTTGATAGCTTTGTTCCGTTTCTTGTACCAGTTGACATCAAACTGAGCCTTGTTTGGACAGGTGCCGTAGTCCGCCTTGTATGTTTTCGCAATTTTGAAGATATTCTTCCAGTAGGCTTGGAATCCTCCGGCCTCGTTGAAATCTAGCGTCTGCGAGTAGGTGATTCCGTTCTTCCGGAAGGTAGCAAAAAGACACCTGAACTTCATAGAGATGACACCTGACTGATACTGTGCTTGAGCAAAAAGCCTTGGATCATTTGATAAATCCATTCCCCGGTATTTCAACTTGTAAAAATCCAATGAGTGAATCAGCATGCACCAGTTGACGAGTGCTCTCTTGTTTGGAGCAATAGGAGCCCTTGTTAGAACATAGAACCGGCGGGTTTTCACCAACGGTGCTTCGGGATCTGGAATGTAATCAACAAGTGGCGCAGCCTCCGGATGAGCCGCAAGTGATTTGAAGAATGCAAACTCCAGTCGGTTTTTTTTCCTCTCGTGTTCCGTAGTATTGAAGGTAAGTGCCTTGATCCTCTCTGTGGTAGTCCCCAGAGCTGTGGGATTCTACTTCAGTGCATGTAGAATGGCCCCAAGAGAAAAATTCCCATCAGCAGCGACAGCAGCGGCATCGCGAAAGTCATGGTCAGAGTCAACTGTGAGTGTTGGAATCGTAGGATTTGTTACAGACGGCAGATGGAAGTCTGTAACAGTAACACCAGCAGCTGCTGCGGCCACAGCAGTGTCCACCTCTCCATCACTCTCTTGTTCCTCTTCTTCTTCATCGTATGATACAGTAGGAACCAGATCGTCTGTTGTTGGCGGCAGTGTAGTAGTAGAAGGATCAATGGCCGGATCCGAATTCAAAGGAAGAACAACAGCGTCCGGGATGAAAGGAGCAGGAGCAGCAGGAGAAGGAGTGGGAGCAGGAGACAGAATCGTAGGAGGAGCAACAGCAGCAGTCGGAATTGAAGGAGGAGCACCGGCCAGACTTAAAAGAGCATCCACAGCCGGATTGACGACAATAGTTGGCGGAGTAGCAGCAATTGCCGGGGCAGAGAGAGGAAGGGTTTGCCGTGCGCGCTTTTTCCTCTTTCTAGAAGTGGCGATTGGAGATCTAGAGGGGGGGGGAGGAGGTTTCTTCTTCCTGCTGTAGGGGTTGGAAAATGAGGATTTCCTTGCTGCTACAGAGCGTCGATGGGTTGTTGTTGTTGTTGTTGTTGCATTCGTAGACGACCGACGATTCGTCCGAGACCGGAGATCTTGCGGTGGTGGAGCAGCAGATGAAGAACGAGTCCGCGGAGCAGAGGCAGCTGGTGCTGTGCTATTCAGGTCGGGAATACTTCGAACCATGGTTGCTGGAAGGGGCTATTCCCATGGTCAAAGAAGCAAAAAGAAGCAGCGTCGTGAGTGATAGGAATGAATAAAATGGTGCTGCTGCCGCCGCCGAATCAAATCGAAACAGGCTGAACATCTCCCCTTCCCAGCAAACAAAGGACCGACAATGACTTACAGTGTGATAGAATGGGTTTCTTGTTGTTGTAATAGGATAGAAAGCAGCGAAAAGGGTCTATTCCCATGGTCGGGGGAGCAATTTGGTTTTGCAAAGTGGTTGATTTTGGAATAATGAATTACAACCGGGGAAAAAACAGCAAAAATCCACTTTGTAGTAGGAATTCTACTAGATTCTACAAACGTGTCAACAAAGCTAATGAAATCACTCCTGATCCTGATCGTAATCCCGCGAGTTGGTTCCCTCTTTGCCATATGTATTGATCAACACCCGGCAACGGTTTTCTAGAAACGCTTAAAAACACTGAATTACTTAGGAGAAACACTAAAAACAATTTTGACCGGTAAGCACGGCTGAAAATATATGCTTGATTAGTAGGGATTCTAGTACATCCTACTGAACCTGGAAATTTCCCAAATCCAGGATCTGGTAGGGAATGTCCTAGATCCTACCGTCCCGGTAAATTAATTTTTCGGACTCCGTGTTAATCGAATCAAAAAGTATTTTTAGATTTTTTTCACGCACAACTCCGTGTGTTGAACAAGTAAGTACTTGTTCAACACACGGAGTTGTGCGTGAAAAAAATCTAAAAATACTTTTTGATTCGATTAACACGGAGTCCGAAAAATTACTTTAGTACCGAAACCGGTACTAAAGTAATTTTTCACACATACAACACGTGGGACTGTGGGGAGAGCAGGTTTATCGTTGTCCCCCCGTGAAACTGCAGCAACAACAAGGAAGGAAGAACGACGCTCACTAGCAAGCCCCCCCCCCCCCCCCCCCACAGCAGCAACAACAAGCAACCGACGCTCGCTAGTAAGCTCCCCCCTCCTTCCCTTTGTGCTCTCCCTTACGACCATGGTATTACATACCTAACTACCCCTCCTCCTTCCTCTCCTCCTCGTAGTATCGGGGGGGGAGTTTTCTTTAGGATGCTTCCTTTTTCCTCGGGCCGGGGGCCCTCGGAAAAAGGAAGCATCCTAAAGAAAACTCCCACCCCCAATACTACTCGGAGTCGATTTGGTTGGCAAGACTCATCCCCTATCTAAAGAAAAATTCTCGGCGCGCGCGCCTCGAATTTTTCTTTAGAGAGGGGATGAGTCTTGCCAACCAAAACGGAGGAGGGGTAGTTACATATAGTACCAGATGGTGGTACTCTGGTACCAAAAGTGGTACGTACTCCGGTACCACACTTTATTCTGGTACTATTTTCTACGTGATTTCTACTAGTATTGTATTTTCTAAATCATATTATTCTGAGCACTATTTTCCTACCACTATTTTTTATACTCCCAGAACACACTAAGACGCAGCAGACTAGGGACCAGAGTATATGCCAAAAAAGAGCTAGAATTAGTCTGTAGACCTATTTCTTGCTAGAGAGCACACCATGATGAATATTGAGGCTGTTGGGGCCAAAATCAGAGCTTGTAGCTCGTGCGCTGGAATGAGAAATACGGTCGTCCCGTAATAAATGAAGCAGCGCTTGTAGTTTGGACGCCGTTGATACACCAGTCCCCTAGATCGGAGCACTGCTTGTACTAGTAGTTTGGACCCCGCCGGAGCAAGAATACACAGTTCCCTAGACCAGAGTAGGCATTGCTTGTAGTTTGGACGCCGGAACAAGAAGAACAATACACCACCATTCCCCTAGATCAAATCTCATCATCCACGGCGGGGTCTTCAGACGGGAGCAACGGGATCCAGCATCGTAGGAGCAACAACCGGATCCGGCATCAAAGGAACCCTAACCTGTTTGGTACTTGGGTTGCTAATAATTCGAAGCAAAGAAGCAGTGTCGTGAGATAGGAATAAACAGATGACAACAACAATGACGATGACGATAGCAAATCAAACAGAACAGCCTGAACATCTCCCCCCAGGCAAACAAAGGACGGTCAATGACTTACTACACAGCGTTGCTGGAAGGGACTATTCCCATGGTCAAAGAAGCAAAAAGAAGCAGCATCGTGAGTGACGATAGGAATGAATAAAATGACAACAATGCCGCCGCCGCCGCCGCCGCCGAATCAAATCGAAACAGCCTGAACATCTCCCCTTCCCAGCAAACAAAGGACAGGGAATGACTTACAGTGTGATAGAATGGGTTTCTTGTTGTTGTAATAGGAAAGGAAACAGTGAAAAGGGTCTATTCCCATGGTCGGGGGAGCAATTTGCTGTTGAAAGTGGTTGATTTTGAAATTATGAATTACACCCGGGGAAAAACAGCAAAAATCCAGGTTGTAGTAGGAATTCTACTATTAGGTGGTATCAAGAAGGAATCAACCAAATCCTGCTGCTGCTGCGAATCCCCCGCGTTTGCTCCCTCTTTACTCTTGAGTATGCCTAAAAACACGTGCAATGCGTTGAAAAAATTATTACTTAACAAGCGAGTGGTACTCCGGTACCACCAAAATGTTACCACTGAGCCGTACTACCGTACAGTTTGTACTTGTTCCTACGAGTACTCCTCGGTACCACCGATCGGTACCATACCGGTTTAGCCTTGTCCCCCCCCTGTAGCAGTATCAAAACGCTACTAGTACTTCCCCTGTAGCAGCATCGATAGCTAGCAAGGACCTCCTCCTCCTCCATTGTGCTCATCCTTCCAAAGCCATAGAGATTACCATGTCAACACCCCTTTCCTCCTTTAGCTCCTCCTCATATTATCATTGGGAGGAGGGGTTGTTTTCCGAGGCCCCCTAGGCCGAGGAAACAAGCAGCTAGAGGAGTGGTACCAAGTATCACCCCTCCTCCCAATGATAATACTCGGAGCCGATTTGGTTGGCACGTGTCATCCCCTATCTAAAGAAAAATCCTCGGCGCGCGCGCCTCGGATTTTTCTTTAGAGAGGGGATGACACGTGCCAACCAAAACGGAGGACGGGGTGTTACCTATAGTACTCCTACTTGTACGAGTACGTAACCGTAGGTACTTATTCGTAAGTCCTACAAGTACCGTACGGTACTATAAGTAACACCCCTCTCTAAAGAAAAATCTGAGGCGCGCGCGCCGAGGATTTTTCTTTAGAGAGGGGTTGACACGTGCCAACCAAATCAACTCCGAGTAGTATCAGTGGGGGGGAGGGGTATTACTTGGTACCCCTCTAGCTGCTTGTTGTTTACGAGACCCCCCGGGCCGAGGAAACAACAAGCAGCTAGAGTGGTACCAAGTAATACCCCTCCTCCCCACTGATAATACGAGGAGGAGGTAAAGGAGGAAAGGGGTGTTGACATGGTAATCTCTATGGCTTCGGAAGGACGAGCACAATGGAGGAGGAGGAGGTTGTCTTGTTGCTAGCTAGTACCGTATCGGTGTTGCTTACTACAGTAGCGTTTCGATGCTGCTACAGGGGGAGTAGTAGCTGTTTGATGCTGCTACAGGGGGGGGACAAGGGTAAACTGGTACCAATCGGTGGTACCGGAGTACTCGTAGGAACAAGTACAAACTGTACGGTAGTACGGCTCAGTGGTAACATTTTGGTGGTACCGGAGTACCACTCACTTTGTTAAGTAATAATTTTTCAACGCATTGTACGTGTTTTTAGGCATACTCAAGAGTAAAGAGGGAGCAAACACGCGGGATTCGCAGCAGCAGCAGCAGGATTTGGTTGATTCCTTGACACCACCTGTGTAGAATCTTGTAGAATCCCTACTACAAGCTGGATTTTTGCTGTTTTTCCCCGGTGGTAATTCATAATTTTGAAATCAACCACTTTCAAAAGCAAATTGCTCCCCAACCATGGGAATAGACCATTTTCACTGCTTTCTTTCCTATTACAACAACAAGAAACCCATCCTATCACACTGTAGGTCATTGCCGGTCCTTTGGTTGCTGGGGGGGGGAGATGTTTAGGCTGTTCTGTTTCATTTGCCGTTGTTATCGTCGTCATCATCATTGTTGTCATTTTATTCATTCCTACCATATCACTCAGGACGCTGCTTCTTTTTGCCTGTTTGACCATGGGAATAGCAGCAACAAGCACTGTAAGTGACTGTCAGTTCTGTGTTTGTTGGGGGGGGGGAGATGTTCAGGCTGTTTTGGTTTGATTTGGAGCTGTCAGCGCGTCGTCATCATTGTTGTTGTTGTTGAAGTTGTTGTTGTCACTTTGTTTATTCATAGTATCACTCCTCACGACGATGCTCCTTTTTGCTTTTGGCCATGGGAACAGCCCCTTCCAGCAACCATAGTTCGAACTATTCCACCCTGAAAGAGCAATCAACGCTGCTCCTTGGACTCGGTCTAATGCTCAAGATCTTTGGTCTTGGACTCGGTCATCCTCTACCGATGCAACAGCAACAACAACAGCCCAACGCCGGTCTGTAGCAGCCAGGAATTCTTCATTGAGCAACCCCTACAAGAAGAAGAACCCCCCCTCCTCCTTCTGGATCTCCAACTGCCATTGCTGGAAAGAGGAAGAAGCGCGCCCGTCTGACCAGGCGTCCAAGAAATTACAAGCATTGCCTGCTCCAGTCTAGGAAACTGTGTATTCTTGTTCCGGTGTCTGAACTACAAGCACTGGTGTGCTGCTCTGGGGGACTTGTGTATCCACGGCGCCCAAACTACAAGCGCTGCTTCGTTTACGGGACGACCATATTTTTTGCTCCAGCATCCAAACTACAAGCGCATGAGCTACAAGAAGCAGCTCTGATTTTGGTCCCAACAGCCTCAATATTCATCATGGTGTGCTCTCTAGCAAGAAATAGGTCCACAGACTAATTCTAGCTCTTTTTTGGCATATACTCTGGTCCCTAGTCTGCTGTGTATTAGTCTGTTCTGGGAGTATCAAAACTAGTTGTAAGAGAACAGTGCTCAAAATACGACTGGAAATTGCACACCAGTACGTTCTACTGGAAATCACGTAGGAAATAGTACCAGAATAAAGTGTGGTACTATATGTAACTACCCCTCCTCCGTTTTGGTTGGCACGTGTCAACCCCTCTCTAAAGAAAAATTCGAGGCGCGCGCGCCGAGAATTTTTCTTTAGATAGGGGTTGATTCGTGCCAACCAAACGACTCAGAGTACTAGTATCCGGGGGGGGGGGGAGTTTTCTTTAGGATGCTTCCTTTTTACGAGGGCCGGGGGCCCTCATAAAAGGAAGCAGCCTAAAGAAAACTCCCCCCCCCCCCCCCTGGATACTAGTACGAGGAGGAGAGCAAGGAGGAGGGGTAGTTAGGTATGTAATACCATGGTCGTAAGGGAGAGCACAAAGGGAAGGAGGGGGGGGAGCTTGCTAGCGAGCGTTGGTTGCTCTTTGTTGCTGCTGTTGGGGGGGGGGGGGGGGGGGGGGCTTCTTGCTAGCGAGCGTTGCTCTTTGTTGCTGCAGTTGCACGCGGGGACAAGGATAAACCTGCTCTCCCCACAGTCCACCATGTTGTATGTGTGAAAAAATACTTTAGTACCGGTTTTGGTACTAAAGTAATTTTTTCGACTCTGTGTTGAGCAACTCAAAAAGTATTTTTAGAAGATTTTCACACACAACTTCGTGTGTTGAGCAAGTAAGTATTTGCTCAACACACGAAGTTGTGTGTGAAAATCTTCTAAAAATACTTTAGTACCACTACAAAGAGGGTACTAACTCACGGGATTAAACAGGAGCAGCACTACAAGATTGATTGATTCCTTGACACGACTTGTGTGGAATCTAGTAGAATCTGTACTACCGGTACGTCCTGGATTTAAAAACCTTTTTTCGGTTTTTCCCTGTAGGATCTAGTAGAATCCTTACTACATCCATATATATTCAGCTGTTCTTACCAGTCAAAAGTATTTTTGACACGACTTGTGTGGAATCTAGTAGAATCTGTACTACCGGTACGTCCTGGATTTAAAAACCTTTTTTCAGTTTTCCCTGTAGGATCTAGTAGAATCCTTACTACATCCATATATATTCAGCCGTTCTTACCAGTCAAAAGTATTTTTAAGCGTTTTACCATAAGTAACTTTTCCGGGTGTTGAGCAATACATATGGCAAAGACGGAGCCAACCCGGGATTAAATTTCGCTTATTTTTTGATTCCTTCACATTTTGTAGTAGAATCAACAAGTAGAATTCCTACTACAACCTTGATTTATTGCTAATTTTCCCCGGTTGCAATTCATTATTTCAAAATCAACCACTTTGCAAAAGCAATTTGCAAATCCAACCCCCCCCCCCCCCCCCCCCCGCGCTCCCCCGCCCGACCATGGGAATAGACCCTTTTCGCTGCTTCCTATCCTATTACAACAACAACAAGTAACCCATTCTATCACACTGTAAGTCATTGCCAGTCCTTCGTTTGCTGGGGGGGGGGGGGGGGGAG
The DNA here is from genome assembly GCA_037355745.1 of Pseudo-nitzschia multiseries. Classification (NCBI taxonomy): domain Eukaryota; phylum Bacillariophyta; class Bacillariophyceae; order Bacillariales; family Bacillariaceae; genus Pseudo-nitzschia; species Pseudo-nitzschia multiseries. The sequence goes on from CM074783.1 coordinate 12,343,019, forward strand.
AGAGATGGTGTTTCAATTTGATTTGATTCGTCGTCGTTGTCGTTGTCAACAGATCAGTCATTCGTCACATTTGTTTATTCCTATCTCACGACACTCTTCTTTTTCCTTTTGACCATGGGAATACTTCCTTTCCTATTACAACAGCAAGATCCCATTCTACCACACTGTAAGTTGTTGCGGGTTCTTTGTTTGCTTTGGGGGAGATGATCAGGCTATTTTTGTTTGATTCGTCGTCGTTGCTGTTGTTTCTTTATTCATTCACTCCTCACCAAGCTGCTCCTTTTTGCTTTTGACCATGGGAATAGATCCTTTCAGCTGCTCCAATCTAGGGAACTGTGTATTCTTGTTCTGGGGTCCGAACTACTACAAGCACTACACTCCTTCAATTTGCTCTGACGATGGGAATAGCAACAGCGACAACAACAAGTCTACCATGGACATGATACGCAACAACAACAACAACAACAACAACAACAAACCAACGTCAGTCTGTAGCAGCCAGGAATTCTTCATTGAGCAACCCCTTTAAGAAGAAGACCCCCCCCCCCCCCCCCCCCCCCCCCCCCCCCTCCTTCTGGATCTCCAACCACTTACTGATGCAAGAGAAAGAAGAAGTGCGCCCGTTGGCCGTTGGACCCTTCCTCTTTCTGCCCGGTTGGTGTTTCTTCGGCGCCGTTGGTTCGTTCTTCTTCAAGGTTGCTCCTTCGGCGCCAACTAGACTACTACTGCCGCTTGAGCTGTTGCTACGGAACGTGCCATTGCTTCGTCATTCCTACTCAATCTACAAGCAGTGCGCTGCTCCAATCTAGTAGTCCCCGTTTATTACGGGACGACCGTATTTCTCGTTCCAGCGTCCGAACTACAACAAGCTCTCATTTTGGACCTAACACAACTTTGCGTCTCGCAACGATTGTCCGACGTTCCGAATTTCCAGTACTCACAACACGTAGGATTCTACACAGAATTCCTTTCTAATATCTCCTCCCCTTCTGCTCTGTTTCTACCAACACCAGGCCCCACACCTACCTTCTAAGACTTGCTCCTTCTGTTTTCGCTATTCGTTTGGTTGCTTGTCGTCTCCTTTGGTTGTTTTGTTGGATTCACTTCCGATCGGCCGATCGGACGACAACACATAATTTTCTACGCTGGCTCCAGTACAGTTTCTACGTAGCCAACCATCCAACAGCCGACCCATCCTCCACACTACTCCTACCGCGAAGACCTCTACGGTATCCAACACCGCCACGACGCTGTTGCCCCTGTTGGTTGTTGGTTGTCCTTCCTATCCCCCCCTGTCCCTATTCTCTCCTCCCTCGATCGGCCACTTGCTTCGACGCCGCTGCCTTTGCTTGCATTGTCACTGTCACTGTCACCGGCACATTCGCTCTTCTTTCACCCGCTCCATCGACTCCATCTCCTCCAACCCCCTCGATCGCCGTCTGCTCTAATTCCACCATCAGCAACACCATCGCTCGACCCAACAATAGCTCCCTCCACAGCATTGCTTTCGATCTGACCCGTTTGATCTCCTTGCCCACGGCACCTCCCGAATTTTCGTGGCTTCGATTTGCCCCCTCCCGGCGTTCTCTTCTTGTCAACGTCTTTCCCTCGCAATTGCGGACACACCGGTACCATCCCTGTCCCCCGACTCCAGTAATTGACTGTGTTATCACATTTTCCCTCATCAGCCTCCCCTCCTCCGCTTCCCAGCATGCCTCCCCCTACGAAGGCTCCTGAGGGCCGCTCCTCTGCTTCTTCCCCCAAGAAACGGCTCCAATCTACACCCTCTCTATCTTCTTCCTCGGCCCGCTCCTCTGCATCTGGCTCACGCTACCCCAAGCGCGCCCATCTGAAGAAGTCCTCCACCCCTACCCCAGCTCCTACCCAGGCCACTCCTTCTCCTTCCTCTCTTCGCCCCCGGAAGGATGCATCTATGTCTGCTGGTTCCTCTTCCTCGGCCAGCCAATCCTCTGTTACCTCCATGTCTGTCTCTTCCTCTGATTCCTCTGTGGCCTCCTCTACTCAGTCTTCTTAGAAGCCTGCTCCTCGTCAGGATTCTAAGAAGCCAGCCCTTAAGTCCCCCCCCCCTTCAGCCTCCCACTCTCAAGCAGCTTGTCCTTACTCCCCCAGCTCTTCAGCAGCCAGCCCCATCTGCCGCGCGTCCCGCCCCTGCTCCAGCTCTTAAACAGTCTCTCCTCCCGCAGTCCCCTTCCTTGACCCCCTCCCCCAGCTTGGATCGTCAAGCACTTCGTCAACAGGCTCTGGCTGCTGCCAATCAGGCCCACTCTGCTTCCTTCCTGTGGCGTTTTTATGGTGATGGCCGTTTCCCTACCCCATCCTTCATCCACCGTCTCCGGAAGTCTCCAGCGCAGACCCGGGTTTGGAACGCTTCTCCCAGTCCTACCCACTTCTTCAGCAAGAAGGATGGCCGTGACAAGAAATCCATTCATGATGTGTGCCGTCTCTCCGTCGCCCCGGTGTATGCCCTGGTCAATCCCGCTGATTCCGACTGGAGGACTGCTACTGTGGAGTCTCTGGTCTCCCTGGCTTCGGCTTGCTTCCAAGGCTCTGCTGCGTGGACCAAATCCCCTCCCGGCCAAGCCCTTTGGAAATGTCTCATTGGTCTTGCAAAAATGTCTCCCGAATGCTTTGATGCCCTGTACTGTGAAGGCAACCTTCTGCCTAGCACTGAAGGGCTGGTGTGGCTGTCTGCCAACCGGGTTCTCGGCTCTCATTGGTTCTTCAAGACTAAGCCCCCTGCCCCCTGCTCCGTCAGCTGCCTCTGCCTCTTCCAGCCCGGCGCCGGGTTCTCGGTCTGTCTCCTTTTTTCCTTCTGTTGGAGCTGCTTCTGTCCTTTCTTCTTCTGTCGGCCACTTTCTTCAACGGCGTGGGGTTTGCTCCAGTGATTCCAGGGCTCCGGTTGATGTCACTGAAGGTACCAAGTGCTCCTACAGCTCCTACTTCACTCTGTCTCTCCCTCGGCTGATGTCACCCCGCCCTAGTGATTTGTACGACGAAATGCTGGCGTCCCTGACGGATGCACTCAGCTTGCTCTGGTCGGCGGATCGGAAGCTGGTCCTCTATGTCTTTCCCTCCCGCGCCAGCATTAACCCCAAGGCTAAGCCAGTTCCCAAACTCTGGTCTACCCTGCCTGACCGGCGCACTCTTGAGCTCTACGTTGCTTCCCTATGGCTCCGGGTTCGCGCAGCACCCCACCTTCGGTTCTATATCGGACACAGTGTCCCAGTGGATGCTCTCTTGTCTGACACTCTCCTTCAGCGCCTCCAGGACCGTGAAATGGACCTCAAGTACGATCATATTCAAGCCTCCACTACTGTCACCTGTGGTTTCCTGCTCGGTTCCTATATGCCGAGTTTTGATCTTAATCATTACAATGCCCTGCTCCAGACCCATCCTCGGTTTCAAGCCTTCCCTATCGCTGTCATCCGGAAGAACATTCGGCTCGACAATTCACGAACCCCTGACCCCTCTCCTGTCCCAGCCGCTCACATCTTGTGTGATTCTACCAAGCGTTCTCAGACTGTCAAGCTACTTAAGGCTCAGTTCAATCGCTGCTCTGCGTCTGATATAGCCTCCCTTCCTGATGGTAAATTCTACAAGTTCATTGAGACTGCTACCAATCCCTCTGACCGATGCCTTTCCCCTTCCAAACTGAAGACCCTTCGTCAAGCTAAGCACCGGCAAGCCAAGTTCATCCAGACCCATGAAACTGCTTCTGTTCTCGGTGTGGTTGACCTGGATCTTCCTGTCGATTTGGGTCATGGCCTGGGCGCTACCACTTTGCGCCGTGTTCTTCTGGGAATTCGTACTAGGGACAACTGGTCATGGCCATTGTTTCTCTCTGTTGACACCAGCTCCTACCGTGGTGAAATCCTTGCCCTGTACAACACTACTACCTCAGCTGAAGCTCAAGCCATGCTGTCCTTTCTCCCTATCTTCCTGGAGGCCCGGTATGGCTCTTGTGTTCGCCAATGGTTCTCTACTGAGTGTCTCACTGAGTTGGAGGACTTTCATTGGGATCCCACTGAAGGACGGGTTGTTGAAAATGCCCCTGCACCGGACCAGGAACCGGAGGATACTCTGCCCTTCTTTGGTCGTGGTGACGTCTGTGATTGGGAACTCGTGGATGATGACCTGTCCATTGACTCCACTTCCAACGCTGTTACTTTTGACCTGGATATGCACTTCTCTTTTCAGATACGTGAGGACAGCGCTGGGTGTGGCTTTGATGATGGCCAGTCCATGTCTACTCTTGCAACCGGCACTTCCAACATCACTTCTGTTCTGGGTGCACCTCCGGCTGCTGCCTCTCTTGAAGGCGTTGCCTTGGCTGACATTGTGCCCCCCGCTAGCACACTTCCTACCGCCCTCAACTCCCCTCTCCGCTCCGGTTTCACCTCCATAGCTTTTTCTCCCGGCACCGACGCTAGTATCAGCGAGCTGAGCCATACCAATGCCTCCACTAGCTCTGCACCGGCTTCTCTCCTATCCGTGCGACAGACACGGTTTTCCTCGGACCATGGTTAGGCACCTTTTCTTCTGGCCTAGTGGAATGCCTACCTCTCCAAATTCCACCTCTGCATCCCCCAGTCATCCTTCCTCTCCCTCCGCTCCTCCTGCTTCCCGCCTTGTCTACCCCACCGTGTTTCTCCTATCCCTGCACCGAGTGTTCCTTCAGTCGCTCTTCCCCATAACACCTTTGGCGTGCTCCCCGGCTCTTCACCCAGGGTTGCATCCACTGTTACACCCAGCGAGGCTCCACCTAGGAATCCCACCATTTCACCCTGCTCTGCACCCATTGTTCCTCCTAGCACTGCACCAGGCGTCACTCCAAGTGCTTCTCACAGCATTACATCTGGCCTGCTTCCCAGTGCTTCACCCAGGGTTGCCTACAGTGCTCCACTTAGTGCTGCGTCAACTGATGCTCCCAGTGTTTCACCCTGATCTGCACCCAGTGTTTCTCCTAGCCTGGCACCAGGCGACTTTCCCAGTGATTCCTTCCGCCATGCATTTGGCTTCCCCCCCAGTGCTTCACCCAGGACTACACCCCGTGCTGCGCTCAGTAGTGCATTTGGCTTGCTTTCCAGCGCTTCCCCCAGGATTGCCTCCAGTGCTCCACCTAGTGCTGCATCCCATGGTGCTCCCAGTGTTTCACCCTGATATGCACCCAGTGTTCCTCCCAGCGCTGAGCCAGGCGCCGCTCCCAGTGCTTCCTCCTGCCATGCATTTGCCTTGCTTTCCAGTGCTTCCTCTAGGGTCGCCTCCAGTGCTCCACCTCGCGCTGCACCAACTGGTGCCCCTAGTGTTTCACCCTGACATGCATCAAGTGTTCCTCCCAGCGCTGCGCCAGGCGCCACTCCCAGTGCTTCCTCCTGCCATGCATTTGGCTTGCTTTCCCGTGCTTCCCCCAGAATTGCCTCCAATGCTCCACCTAGTGCTGCATCCACTGGTGCTCCCAGTGTTTAACCCTGAGTTGCACCCAGTGTTCCTCCCAGCGCTGCACCCGGCGCCACTCCCAGTGCTTCCTCCTGTCATGCATTTGGCTTGCTTTCCAGTGCTTCACCTAGGGTCGCCTCCAGTGTTCCACCTAGTGCTGCATCACCTGGTGCTCCCAGTGTTTCACCCTGATATGCACCCAGTGTTCCTCCCAGCGCTGCGCCAGGCGCCGATTCCAGTGCTTCCTCCTGCCATGCATATGACTTGCTTTCCCGTGCTTCATCTAGGGTCGCCTCTAGTGCTCTACCTAGCGCTGCATCAACTGGTGCTCCCAGTGTTCCACCCTGCTTTGCACCCAGTGTTCCTCCCAGCGCTGTACCAGACGCCATTCCCAGTGCTTCCTCCTGCCATGCAGTTGGCTTGCTTTCTAGTTCTCCCCTCAGGGTTGCCTCCAGTGCTTCACCTAGCGCTGCCCCACCTGTTGCTCCCAGTGTTTCACCCTATTCTGCCAACAGTGTTACTCCCAGAACTGCACCAGGCGCCACTCCCAGTGCTTCCTTCTGCCATGCATTTGGCTTGCTTTCCAGTGCTTCCCCCAGGATTTCCTCCTGTGCTCCACCTAGTGCTGCATCAACTGGTGCTCCCAGTGTTTCACCCTGCTATGCACCCAGTGTTCCTCCCAGCGCTGCACCAGGCACCATTCCTAGTGCTTCCTCATGCCATGCATTTGGCTTGCTTCCCAGTGCTTCCCCCAGGTTTGCCTCCCGTGCTCCACCTAGCGCTGCCTCAACTGGTGCTCCCAGTATTTCACCCTGCTCTGCCAACAGTGTTACTCCCAGAACTGCACCAGGCGCCACTCCCAGTGCTTCCTTCTGCCATGCATTTGGCTTGCTTTCCAGTGCTTCCCCCAGGATTTCCTCCTGTGCTCCACCTCGTGCTGCATCAACTGGTGCTCCCAATGTTTCACCCTGCTCTGCCGACAGTGCTACTCCCAGAACTGCACCTGGCACCACTCCCAGTGCTTCCTCCTGCCATGCATTTGGCTTGCTTTCCAGTGCTTCATCTAGGGTCGCCTTCAGTGCTCCACCTCGCGCTGCATCAACTGGTGCTCCCAGTGTTTCACCCTGATATGCCCCCAGCGCTCCTCCCAGTGCTTCATCAGGCGCCACTCCCAGTGCTTCCTCCTGCCATGCATTTGCCGTGCTTGCCAGTGCTTTATCTAGGGTCGCCTTCAGTGCTCCACCTCGCGCTGCATCAACTGGTGCTCCCAGTGTTTCACCCTGCTCTGCCGACAGTGTTACTCCCAGCGCTGCACCAGGCGCCATTCCCAGTGCTTCCTCCTGCCATGCATTTGGCTTGCTTCCCAGTTCTTCCCCCAGGATTGCCCCCAGTGCTTCACCTAGCGCTGCCTCAACTGGTGCTCCCACTATTTCACCCTGCTCTGCCAACAGTGTTACTCCCGGAACTGCACCAGGCACCATTCCTAGTGCTTCCTCCTGCCATGCATTTGGCTTGCTTCCCAGTGCTTCCCCCAGGTTTGCCTCCAGTGCTCCACCTAGCGCTGCCTCAACTGGTGCTCCCAGTATTTCACCCTGCGCTGCCAACAGTGTTACTCCCAGAACTGCACCAGGCGCCCCTCCCAGTGCTTCCTTCTGCCATGCATTTGGCTTGCTTTCCAGTGCTTCCCCCAGGATTTCCTCCAGTGCTCCACCTAGTGCTGCATCAACTGGTGCTCCCAGTGTTTCACCCTGCTCTGCCAACAGTGTTACTCCCAGCACTGCACCAGGCGCCACTCCCAGTGCTTCCTTCTGCCATGCATTTTGCTTGCTTTCCAGTCCTTCCCCCAGGATTTCCTCCAGTGCTCCACCTAGTGCTGCATCAACTGGTGCTACCAGTGTTTCACCCTGCTCTGCCGACAGTGTTACTTCTAGAACTGCGCCAGGCGCCACTCCCAGTGCTTCCTCCTGCCATGCATTTGACTTGCTTTCCAGTGCTTCCCTCAGGATTGCCTCCCGTGCTACACCTAGTGCTGCATCAACTGGTGCTACCAGTGTTTCCCCCTCCTCTGCCGACCGTGTTACTTATAGAACTGCACCAGGCGCCACTCCCAGTGCTTCCTCCTGCCATGCATCTGCCTTGCTTTCCAGTGCTTCCCCCAGGATTGCCTCCAGTGCTCCACCTAGTTTTGCATCAACTGGTGCTCCCAATGTTTCACTCTGCTCTGCCGACAGTGTTCCTCCTAGCGCTGCGCCAGGCGCCACTCCCAGTGCTTTCTCCTGCCATGCATTTGACTTGCTTTCCAGTGCTTCATCTAGGGTCGCCGTCAGTGTTTTACCTAGTGCTGCATCAACTGGTGCTCCCAATGTTACACCCTGCTCTGCCGATAGTGCTACTCCCAGAACTGCACCAGGCGCCACTCCCAGTGCTTCCTTCTGCCATGCATTTGACTTGCTTTCCAGTGCTTCCCTCAGGATTGCCTCCAGTGCTCCACCTAGTGCTGCATCAACTGGTGCTCCCAGTGTTTCCCCCTGATATGCATCTAGTGTTCCTCCCAGCACTGCACCAGGCGCCACTCCCAGTGCTTCCTCCTGCCATGCATTTGACTTGCGTTCCAGTGCCTCCTCTAGGGTCGCCTTCAGTGTTCCACCTAGTGCTGCATCACCTGGTGCTCCCAGTGTTTCACCCTGCTCTGCCGACAGTGTTCCTCCCAGCGCTGAACCAGGCGCCATTCCCAGTGCTTCCTCCTGCCATGTATTTGGCTTGCTTCCCAGTTCTTCACCCAGGATTGCCTCCAGTGCTCCACCAAGCGCTGCATCAACTGTTTCTCCCAGTGTTCCACCCTGATATGCACCCAGTGCTCCGCCCAGCGCTGCGCCAGGCGCCCCTCCCAGTGCTTCCTCCTACCATGCACTTGGCTTGCTTCCCCGTTCTTCCCCCAGGATTGCCTCCAGTGCTCCACCTAGTGCTGCCTCACCTGTTGCTCCCAGTGTTTCACCCTGCTCTGCCAACAGTGTTCCTCCCAGGACTGCACCAGGCGCCACTCCCAGCGCTTCCTCCTGCCATGCATTTGGCTTGCCTTCCAGTGCTTCCCCCAGGTTTGCCTCCAGTGTTCCACCTAGCGCTGCATCAACTGGTGCTCCCAGTGTTCCACCCTGATATGCACCCAGTGTTCCTCCCAGTGCTGCACCTGCTGTGGCCTTCGGGAGTCCACACCTATGCCTCCCACGCTTCCTCTTCCGTGCGACAGACACGGTATGCGTCGGATCATGGTTAGTACGTCTCCTTCAGGGCACTGTGGGATGCCCTCCAACTCTCATCCCCACCTGGATTCCTCCAGTCCTTCTTCCCCTTCCTTGCCTCCTCCTGCTTCCCGTCTCGCCCAATCCAATCTTCATGGGGACATCCTTGCGACTACAGATTCTGATGCTTTTGGCCATCCTTTCCCCCAGTCTCCGTCCTCCAACTCTACCCTCATCACCTTCCAAAATATTGGTCCCCAGCGGAAGTCAGCCTTCATGTCTCGTTCCCGTCACAACTCTCGGCGTGTTGCTCAAAGTAAAGCTGGGGTTGCTCTCTACGCAGAGCATTGTCTGAACGAACCTCAGCTCCCCATTTGTGATCTCTTTCACTCTCGCATCCAACAGGCCTACCCTTCCAGCTTCACCTTCCTTGCTAGCAACCAGCATGAGGCATCCTCTGGCACGTGGCGCCTCCCTGGTGGTACGGGGTTTACTATTGACCGGCTCTTTCATTCTCACAAGCTTGCCCACGGTGCTGATCCTTCGGGGCTTGGCCGGTGGACTTTTGTTCGGTTTCAGGGGAGGGCTCAAGCTACGGTGACCATCTTTTCAGCCTACTGCCCTGTAGAAAATGACAGGGACCTCGGCTCTGTTTGGAACCAACACTGTCGCTACTTCCAGGCTGAAGAGGATCTATGCTGTCCCAACCCACGCATTCTCTTTCGCCGTGACCTCACAGCTGCCCTTCAGGCTTGCCTAGAGGCAGGTGACTCCGTTGTCTTAGGGATCGACCATAATTCTGATGCCCGGTCTGACGGTCTCTCCTCTGAGCTCACAGCACTCGGCTTCAAGGATGCCATCTTAACTACCCACCCTTCACGTTCCCCACCTGCCACCCACAATCGAAATACTACCAGGACTCCCATTGATGCCCTTTGGACTACTGAGCATGTTGATGTCATCCGAGCTGGTTACTGTGCTTTTGATGGTGAGCACGGCATGGTTTCTGACCATCGCTTGCTCTGGATCGAAGTGTGTAATGGCAGTATCTTGGGCAAATATCTTCCACCTCCTGTGCGGCCCTCTCTTCCTCGCCTGAAATCTTCCCACCCTCACCTTCGGCAGCGCTATCTCAAGCGGGTCAAACATGCCTTTGCTACTGCTGGTGTGGTCCCCCTTCAGACTAAGCTAGAGCACCTGGTGGCACTGTATTTATCTGGTGATACCACTGTGCGCGATACTCTCATCACTACCTATGATGTCCTCCATGCTACCTCTGCCTCCATCCGGCTGTCCGTTGAACAACATCTTTGCCGGCTTCGCACTGGCATGATTCCGTGGTCCCCCAAGCTCCAGGTTTACCGTGACACCATAGATTTTTGGAGGCGGATTGTGCAGCTTCGTCAAGGTGTCTCCACCAGTCACACCAAGGTGAAGCGCCTGGCATGTAAGCTTTCCTTATACAAGGGTGAACACTGTGATCTGGCCACGGCTGTCCTTCACTTGAAGCAAGCCTACAAGCAATACCGTGCTGTCAAAGCCCTGGCTCCTTCGTGGCGTGACTCCTTCAACCAAGGTTTGGTGGACGCCCTTCTTACTGAAGGCAAGCCCTACAACCAGAGCGCCTCTCAGATTCGGGCACGCATGCGCCGTGAACGGCTCCAACGGGATCTAGGGCTCGCTGCTCGCGCTATCCGTGGTCGCCTCTCAAAGCCTGCTGTTCTGAAAGCGGTTGCTGTCAGCTCCGATGGCGCTGAACAAGTCTTGGAGTCTCAATCTGCCATGGTGCCAGCCATGGCTGCCTCCAATGTCTGCCGTCAACAACAATGCCTAGACACTCCCTCCATGTCTCCCTCATTCATTCAGGCCTTCGGCTACTTGGGAACTGGACCTTCCTCAGCTGACGTCCTTGCCGGCACTTACGTCCCTCCTTCAGGAACTGACCAGTACCTGAATGAATTTCTTGCTTGCCTTCAAGTGCCCGCTGCTATTAAGTCCTTGCCTCCCTTTGACTATTCTGTTACCCCTGCTGACAATGCTGCTGCCTGGAAATGCCAGAAGGAACGCACTGCTGGTGAGCCTTCTTGCCTCAGTTTTGCCCACCATAAATCTTTTGCCTTGGACACTCAGCTGAATTCCTTTGATACTCTGATGCGGACTGCTCCTCTGCTTGCTGGCTTCTCGCCCTCTGCTTGGCAGGTTATCACCGACGTTGAAATTTTCAAGAAACCTGGTGAATACCGTGTTGACAAGATGAGACTCATCCAACTGATGTCTCCTGAGTTCCAGATCAACAACAAGATGATCGGTAAACGCATTCTCGCTCATGCCGAACAAGCCAATGCGGTGGCAGTTGACCAACATGGCAGCCGGAAGCATCACAAAGCCATCAACACTTGTCTCAACAAGAAGCTCATTTGTGATGTCCTCCGCCAGAAGCGCCGCTCGGGGGCGGTTGCAATGAATGATGCCAAGGGCTGCTATGACAGAATCTCCCATCCCATTGCAAGTCTCACCCTCCAAAGCTTTGGGATTCCGGCTCACGTTTGCGAGGTTCTACTCTCCACTCTCCAGCGTGCTACCCATCACATTAAAACTGGATTTGGCCGGTCCGGTCCTATGTATGGTGATGAATCCATTCCTCTCAGTGGGATTGGGCAAGGCAACGGTCTTGGCCCAACTCTGTGGGCTCTGGTGTCAACCATCCTTTTCCGGATGATGCAGAATGCAGGCCATGGGGTTCATCTCCTCACCTCCCTATCTCTTCAGCTGGTCTCCTTGGTTGGTTTTGCTTTTGTGGATGATACTGATCTTTTTTGTGCCGGTTCCTCCTCCACTACCTCTGGTGAGGCCTTGGCTGTTGATTTTCAGGCCGCTTTAGACCGATGGGCTGGTGGTCTCATTGCTACTGGCGGCGCTATTGAACCTGCTAAATCATTCTGCTACTTGATAGATTTCAAGTGGACTGGTTCTGGTTGGGACTATCGATCTGTTGATGAAATGCCCGGTGTTTTCACCATCACTGACAAATCTGGTGTCCAATCACCTCTTGACCGTTTTGAGGTTGACCACGCGGACAAGACTCTGGGTGTCTACATTTCTATGGATGGCAATGAGGAAGCTCAAGTTGATCACCTGCAGACTCAGTCCCAGTCCTTTGGATCTCAATTGAGGTCCTCCAAGTGCGAGAAGAACACCTCCCTCTACACCTTCAGGTACTCATTTATGAAGTCTTTTGAATACCCCATGCCCGTCACTCAGCTCAGTGCTTCTACCTGGACCCGAATTCTCCACCCAACTCTGGTTCCAGTGCTCAATAAGGCCGGCATGTCTCGCAACTTTCCTCGCAAGGTTTTCTTTGGTCCATCTTTGTATCAAGGCTTTGGTTTTATTCACCCTTTCCTTCTCCAGGAATTCAGCCACATTGCTACCCTGCTTCAGGAATCTGTACGTGGTTCCCAGACAGGCCATATTCTTAGGCTTACCGCTGAAGCATTTCGGCTTGAACTAGGGATCCCTTTTCATCTCGGTATTACCCCCTATCAGCCCTATGCCTCTTATATCACTCCTTGCTGGTATAAGCATGTGTGGCATTTCTTTTCTATGCACCCTGTGAGTATGGTGGAAGACTTTCCTACACTTCCTCTGCTTAGAGTGAATGACTGCTACCTCATGCACGCTTTTGTCACTGCTGGCTTTCGGGGCGCCGACCTGTCTCTTCTGAATCTCATCAGGATGTCTCTCCAGGCTATCTCCCTTGCTGATATCTGCACTGCCGATGGCACACGGCTTTCTCCTATGGCCTTCCAGCTGCAGTCCTCCAACCATCTTCGCGCTCACCTTGACTGGCCTCGTTGCCCCCCTCCGTGGCATCTTCCCGCCCTTCAGCTCTGGCAACGTGCCCTTCGGAAATCCTTCTTACCCCCGTTGGCTTTGCCTTCGGACCGAGCTTTCCACCCCTCCTTTCACCTGGGGCATTGGCTGTCAACCGAGTCCTCCTCTGTTTGGCCCTGGTTTTTGTGCCGTTCTAATGACCGGATCTTCTCCAAATGCCCCACTGGGTGGAAGGTCGGATCTTCGCAAGGTCGAGGACGTTATAGCTTTAACACTACCATCCTTTGTGCTAAACCTACCAGTGCAGACACTCTTGTCTCCCTCCTTATCAGTGGGAATGTGTTCCGGATTGTCGGTCAATCCTCCTTTATCTCTCATCCACCCGACGAGGATCCCTTGACCTATGATCCTTTTGCGTGTCTTCCTGCCACCCCAGGGGATGCATTTGATGCTCTCTGCGGTTCTCCCCGAGTCCTTCTCCATCAATACTCCCTTCCCCAGGATGGATGCCAGGCTCTTGCCGATGCCATTATGAGTGGCTCTGCCAGTGCTGTCTGTGATGGCTCTTATGATCCCATTCTCCTCCGCGGTACATCTTCCTTCATCCTTTCCCCCAACACCTCCACCAAGTCTCCTACGGCGTTCCTCACTGGATCTAACCTTGTCAGTGGCTCCCCTGCAGATCAGTCTTCCTACCGGAGTGAATTGGCTGGCATCATTGGTGTCCTCACCTGCTGTATGGCTCTGGTGGACATCTATGATGTACCCTCCGGCTCACTCACCATTGCCCTTGATGGGGATACGGCTCTTCAACAGGCTCAGGGAACCTGGCCCTTGTCTATCTCTCAGAAATCTTTTGACTATGTCTATGTCATTCGCAATATGCTCTCTGCTCTTCCAATCACTGTCACCTTCAAGTGGGTTCAGGGTCATCAAGAGGGTCTTTCTCTTGACTGGTGGGCGCTTCACAATCATCAAGTTGATGGCATGGCCAAGGCATTTCTATCCATGAATCGTTCTTCTCCTTACCACTATCCCCGACTTGTGTTTGAGCCCTGGGCTCTTTCACAGAAGGGTCTCAAATGCTCTCGATTTGACAGAGATTCCTTGCACATTCTTATTTCAGGTCCCCCACTTCTTCACTATTGGCAAACTCACCACGACATCTCCATTCCACCACAAGTCTCCGATTCTATCCATTGGTGTGCCCATCACTCTGCTTTCAAGCGCCTCCCTCCTGGTATGCAGCGGTGGTTTGTCAAATTTGCTTCTGGTTGTATTGGTGTTGGCAATCAGCTACTTCATTACCAGCACCAGGATCACTCCCGATGCCCTCTGTGTGCCCAAGATGCGGAAAAGGTTTCCCATGTTCTTTCATGTGCCGACCCCGGGGCTGTCCAGCACTGCTTGTCTTCCTTTCGGGGCCCTTTGCAACAGCGCCTTACTTCTGAGCTTACAGATCCTTCACTGGCTCTCGCCATTGTGGACGTTACCACTAGGGTTCGTCAAGGTAGGCGTATCCACCCTTCCTCATACTCCCCTGATATTGCATCTGCTATAAGGGCTCAGCGTCGGATTGGATGGCACAACTGGTTCCTTGGGAGGTGGACCCCCCTCTGGCATCAGATTCAGGCTGACTATTATTCTTCAATTGGTAGCAAGCGATCTCCTCGTCGATGGGCCACTGCAGTGATTCATCAATTTTTCCTCACCTGTTGGGATCTCTGGACGTACCGAAACCAACGGCTCCATGGCACTGGAGGGCTGCTTGAGTCAGAACAACACCAATCTCTCAATGATTCCATTGCATCTGAATTGGCCATTGGCTTAGCTGGTGCTCTGCCTCAATCTCACTCACTCCTCCAGATCCCTCTCCAAGTGCTCCGTGGTTACACTCTCACTGCCAAGCGTCAATGGCTTGCGACCATCCAGCTTGCCAGGAGACACTATGCAGTCCCTCTCCCTTCCCAGCAGCCGTATCGCCAGGAGGCTGCCTTGATGAGGGCTTGGCTGCATGGTGCCTAGCCCGCATCAAGTGTAGCTCCTAGTGTTCCGCCAAGTGCTGCACACAGTGCCACTCCCAGCGCTGCTCGGAGTGTCGCTACTAGCCCTGCACCACGTGCTGCTCCAAGTGTCTCCCCAAGCGCAGCCCCAAGTGTGGCTCCAAGTGTTTCGCCCAGTGATACACTCAGTGCCCATCCTAGCGCTGCACCACATGTGGCTCTTGCACCCAGTGCTGCACCCAGTGCCGCTCCATGCGCTGCACCCTCTATTTTCCCTAGTGTTTCACCACGATACATCCTCTGCCTCTTGCAGTGCTGCACCAAGTTCAGTTCCCCGTGTCTCACTTGGCTCTGATTCCAGTGCCGCTTCCAGTGCAACTCCAAGTCCTACCCCACGTCTATACCCGAGCTTCGCCCCCAGTGTTGCTCTTTGTGTTTTTCCCATTGCTGTACTCCGTGCCGCTCCTCCTACCCTCCCTACTGTATGATTGCCATGCTAAGCTTTTGCTTCGGGCATCGTTATCGGTTTGTTCTTTGTCCCTTCCCCGCTCGCTTTCAGGATTCGTTTGACAAATTTGTCGTTCTACAACTTGGGGCTTAAACTCTCTTTGATTGAGGCGACGTTAAAGTCTGGATACAGACTGAGTAGTTTAGATCCACCTTCGGTGGTTAAAGTTACTTAAATACGTATATTATTATTATTCTCATTTTGGACCTAACAGCCTCCTCGATATTCATCATCGTTTGCTCTCTAGCAAGAAACAGGTCTACAGACTAATTCTAGCTTATTTTTTTGGGATATACCCTAGTCCCTAGTCTGCTGTGTATTAGAAGTAGTCTGTTCAGGGAGTATCAAAAAGAGGAGTGCTACGGTACTAGGTGAATAGTGCTCAGAATACGACTGGAAATCACGACCGTACGGTAGCTACAGAGGCACCGAGTAACACTACTACTAGAAAATCACGTACCACTTCTACTCATATTCTTAATTATGTACCACTCATACGGAGTATTTTGGAATTGCCAAAGTAGCAGTCCGTTCCCATTATCAGAGCAGAAAACACTACTAGTATTTGTGTAGGAATTCTACGGCATATTTTCGGAATTACTTTAGTATCATGCCATTGTCAGAGCAGAAAACACTACTAGAAATCGTGTAGCAGTTCTACGGCATATTTTGCAAATTACTAAAGTACCACCAAAGTTACCAAAGTACCATCCCCTCCTTTGCACCTTTTTCGCGCCCGTTGAGTCTGTTTTAAACTCGCGAGTCCCTTTTATTTTTTTTTACTTAGGCGTCGATTTTGCAAGTGCACGTGCTCTCCCGTACGAGCCATGGTGTTACCGGAGTACCACTTTTGGTACCAGAGTACCACCATCTGCTACCGGAGTACCACTCCCTTCTCCCGCCCGTTGAGCCTGTTTCAAACCCTCATTTTTCTTGGTACTTAGGAGTGAGTGCACGTGCTCGTCCGCCGAAGCCATAGGATTACCGTAGTACATATTGTTCAATATTGAAAGTTCGGTCCACCGCTCACCGTTCATCGATCCGCACCGATCACCGGATCACCGTTTATCGTACGGTACCGTGAGAGTATTAAGGGATATCGTACGGTACACAAAAAAAACGCAACTTAAAATGCAACAGTACACAAACCATGTAGAAGTCTACAGAGGTAACGTTTGGTGAGCACACCCCGCACCTTTTTGTGTAACACTCTAAGTAACACACTAAGTATCGAAAAAAAAATCGTCGGAACGTTGGAAACTCACTAAGACAAGAGTGCTCACAAGACAGATCAAAAATCAACCATTCTCTTTCCGAGTCAAGGTACAAGAAGATGGAAGTAAATGTGTACAAATAATACTGTTATCTATTACGTCACACAAACGAGATTCGGGGTTCTTTCGGAATCACGCGCATATTTGGGTCGAACTCCACTGGTCCCCCTTTGTAATTTCACCCTATTTATTGAAATTAATGTCGAACTCATAATATTTTGATGCACATTGCATTTTCCTACCCCACTGGCATCTGTTTCCGAAGTAGTGGCATGTTACTGAATTTTATGTGTAAAACAATTAGTGCATGGTCGCAATTTTTCAATCTCAATCGTTTCCTCATTTCTATTGTTATTACTGGCTATCGTACTAACGATGGTGACGACACCCATATCTGACGAACTGAAGGTCAAGATCAAGTTAATGAAAATCATGCGGAATCATAGCATACCATTAGTTGCAGAGAAGGAATTGTATAAATGGGCTATTGAATCAGAGCGGCTTAATTTATTTTCATGGATTAAAGGCAATCTCATAAAGACCAGGGCAAGTGTCATGAAGGAGATTTCTGCAACCGTGCCTGAAATAAAAGGTGATGGGTTTGAACCTCATCTTATTGACTGGTGTTCTAAGAAATCACAGAGTGCTGACGTTTCCAGTCGCAAACAAATCTATGTCCGGCCGTTCCAAAAAGCACTTCATTCCCTATTAATGAATGTGACTTTGGTGAAGGAAGCCAATCTGTCATTCCCCCATGCTGAAGACCCAGCCTTACCAGTCCGTTATCCAGAACTTCAAGGCAATATTGATATTGACGAACTCCATCATGGTGAATGGTGGATCAACACTTGGGAGAAGAGATGCAAATCTGGATCGAATGAAATTCTGGTTCCTATCATTCTCTACATGGATGGAATTGCAATTGACAATAGTGGTCAAACCACTCTTACCCCACTGAACATGACACTTGGCATATTCAACACCCTAACTCAAAACTCCCGGCCGGATGCCTGGGAGGCTATATATTTTCATCCAACGGGTTCACGTGATAAAGGTGCCGAATCAATTGACAATGTGAATAATCTTCCCTCTGGCCTTCGTTTGGCTCTTTCATCTTTGAAAGATGCCTGCAACCAAACGGATGGTATTGAATGGTCTAATTTGCCGTGGAACAAGAAGAAATGGTCGGTTCGAATGAAATTTGCGGTTGTTTATTTCATAGGTGATACTCCCCAGCATGACCAACTTTGTGGACATTATCAAACATCAAATTCAAAGATGATCTGTAGGCATTGCAATTGTCCCAGAGCACTTGGTATTAATGCTCGTGTGAATGTTTTGAAGGTTCCCGTTTCACTTAAAAGTGGTAACATGCAAGTGTCTAAGCACCAAAATGGGGATGAGTACAAATCCATTCGGCTCTGGAATATATCTGATTTTACTGCTCCAACGGTGGACAAAGGAGTAAGTGTTGAACAGTATTTCAAAAACATCTCTCACCACGGTGTACATAACGGCAACGCTTTTTATGATCTTGATTTTGGAGAAAACCCACATAATATTCATCTAGCGTCGCCGGGAGAGAGACTCCATATGCACCAACTTGGTTGTGCAAAGCGTGCAGCAGAGACGTTCCGCGAGGACTTTTTAGGCAATAACCAGCGGCTTCTTGGTGAGATGGAAAGGTTAGCCAGTTACTACGGTGGTGCTGTTCAGAGGCAATCCGATCGTGACTTCCCACGAACCAATTTTTCAGAATCAATACATACAGCAAAGAAGGAGGGTAACCAGTACATTGGAATGCTTTATATTCAGATGCTGTCACTTCTGTGTGCTGGAGGTCG